>JAQOTA010000046.1:1200000-1800000 GCA_029532415.1 Marasmius tenuissimus | reverse complement strand
GGGAACATTGTGCGACTACGCGAAGCCATGGTAAAAGGAACGAATGATCACGATGTAGAGGGACGGAAGTGGCGGGAATTGCTTGAAAAATAACAACGGAACAATAGAGATAGAACGATATTCGCGTGGACACCAGTGAGCACATCTTGGCTACTATTGTCTGCCCAAGGGAACCAACCAGAAAAGGCCGTAGACGACGCTCTACTAGTCCTATCTTCTCGTCTGGCGAAGGGAATCCATCCATTCTTGCCTCGCGCTCAGATCTCCTTGTTATTGGGCGCACATCTGTCACGATCACGTCTCCTCAAACTTCAATTGTCCGTCTTGCTCGAACTTCCCCCTCCCGGAATACCGTTCCTCGAAACAGGTACTTACGGTATCTGCTGCGGGAAAAATCATCCAACTTTGCATATGATACCGCGGCTCAGGATCTCCAAGTATGTCGTGGTGATTGCCCATAAGAGTCGTCCTGATAGTCGACACTGAAGGACGTTCCAAAGAGCCGGGATCGAGAGGAAGGAAAGGCTTTACCGATCAAAGCCACTGATGCGTCTGAACGTCACGGCCTCCCCCCTGGCAGGAAAGATTTATAAGAATTGAAGCGGGGGATCTGAAGGGAGGTTCCATGGTGGACGGAACACCCGGGGAGCGTAGGGCAAATTCAACGAAGGGTTGAGATCCTGGATCAGGTACGAGGAATACCACGCCCTCCTGATCATCCCCGTTCCTCGAGCGCGTAAGGGACACCATTAATGGGCTGGGCATTCCATTCAAACCTCATCCCAAACCATTGCTTCATCTCTCGAACAAGTCTTACTACCGTCTCCGTTTGGGTTTCGGCTCGAAGAGTTCCTGATACGTCGACCCGATCGTCAGGGGGCGATGAGCGAGGTGTTCTCGCTACGCTCGGCTTCGCCTGTGTGCTGGGGGTTAAAAGTACGTTTGAAGGTTGCACATATGCTGGGCTAGTGGCGTGTATGGTCACAGTTTTTCGTACAACATCTATATATGGCCCAGGGTTGGAAGTGTTTGCAGCGACGCGGTAGTCACGTTACGACCGGCGCTTAAGTGCCAACAACTTCGCACTGTTCAACTCCGCTCACTTTCCAACATTCCCTACCTCTACTTCCGAAATTCTTGATGTCGCGTTCCGTCAACTCAATCGACAATTTGGCCGCTCGTTCTACAGACAGAGCCGGCTCTAGGAAAGAGTTACAGGCAGGACCGTAAGTCTCGATCATTTTCGTGTCTTGTTTTCTGCGTGTTTGGTGTTCTCTTGCACTCGCAACTATCTGCTCTGTGTAAATACGTGCAGTATAGCAGTGCCTTTCCCTTTTATTTTAAAGCAACGCGGTCGCTACACCTCTACCTACCCTCTCTTGATCTACTCTTTCGGTCATTCGATTCTTACGGGGTTCTAACTTCTCTCTCCTTCTCTTCCTCTAGTGTTATCGACGACCATTCGCGTAGCCATACACCTCAGTATGTTTGCCCAAACTTGACGTTGAACAATGTGAACCACATCGGCGGCATTTTCGACGGACTCCTCTATTCACCCCACACGAGACACGATGGCAACATACCGCCCTATGTTGAGCTCGCTCGTGGATCTGGCACTAGGTAAGTTTACCGCGTCCGCCCGTTGACATGCGCAGTCTGATTCTGAACCTTTCAAACAGCTCAATTCCTTCGACCGACTCGATCGACGACACCGAACAAACATTGCCGGGAGAGACCACTTGTCACATCCCAACTTGTACTTTCGCAGACCCTCAGCCCGTCGAAAGTCCCGCCTCATCTCCGTCGAACTCGGATTCCGCTACAGACCAACCTCAATTCCGCCAGGACTATCCTATTTCCCCAACAGGCTCGTGGCCACAGGATGATGACCTCCTGAACCTCCTGCTTCAATGTTTGTCGGCGTTGCCCCAGCCCTCACCGGATACCTCTCAGGCAATTCCGGTGCTACAGCCAAACGAGATGTCGACGGCTTCGCTTCTCTCACCAATACACCCCGAACCCCAATGCTATACCGACCAGCTAGACGTGCCTACCCACCTTTCTGCACCCATGCCATCCTCGTCGCAGGCGCCAGCGCAAAGCGTGATGCGCTCCCCGCTTCAGCAGACACTTCACGCTCACCGTCAACACCCGTATACCGCTCAGCAAACTGAGTCTGAGGTTACCTCGTCGTCGGTTCTGGCACACGCCAGAACTTTCTCCAAAACCGATTGTCCTACGCCTTCGCCTTCCTTGTCACCCATTCCTCCTTCCATTGCTCTCTCCCCCATGGAATCTGTGTTCCGAGCAAAGCCCTCGTGAGCCCATTCAGCTTGTCATTCGGTCTCGAATCTTGAGTACTGATGTCTCGTAGCCCTCGCTCTAGCCATTCTCCACGGAAGTCGAACTTACGCTGTGAACCCACAAGTCACACGAAGACTCAGTTGAAAAACTACGTTTTCGCAGTTATCGAATGTTTCTGCGGGGTCAAGTTCTTCGAAAGCGACCCTCGAAATATCGACCACCGAACACTTGCCCATACAGCGGTGGGTCATCTTGGGAATACGCACGGTTTGCCACCCAACTTCAAGTGCATCTGGGAGGGCTGCACGTTACAAATATCCAGAAACGGTTGCACAGGAGAGGTATCATATCTCAATCATCTCGAAAAACACCACCTCATGGTCGAGTTTCGGTGTGTCAATGGCTGCGGAGAGGGCTTTCATAAGGAGGCGGGCAGAAAGAAACACACTTGCGGAGGGGCTTCCGAAGTTGCGGCTTGAGTGGTGGTGGCTTGTCGCCCCCTTGGTTCCACTCGTGCTGCTGTGGATATATCCAGTGCAGAAGTAGCACCTTCTCTCTCTCTCTCCGTCGACTCTTTATACTACCACATGTTCATGTTCTGTGATCACTCCCATCCAATACGTCCACTTTGCCTTATCCACATATTGTTGTATCGCTATCTTTCACGCTCCCTTGATTTCATCGCGTTCTGTTATGTTACACAGGATGGTTGTAAGTAACTGTCTCCGCCTCCGACGTTTCTACTCTCCTTACATTTCTGGTCAGGATCTCCTCTGTCTTGCTGTTGCACACTCTATACGTGTATCTTGACTTCACTTCAGTAATCTTACGCCGATAGGGCAACAAATTCCATTTTGGGAGAGCGGAAGACTGTCGATGAATCGATGACGGCTTGAGCCCTGAGCGAAACTTGGGCTCGGAGATTCCCACGTTCCTTCATCTCTTCCGTTTCCACCCCTGCTCTGAATCCGAGCACTAAGGCTCTTACGTTCCCTTCTATCACTTGCTATTGGGTTTGGAATTTCCAAGTCTCCAATAATACCACTCCGATAAACGATCCTGGCAGGCTATGCGCTAAGAAGTCGTCGAAGTCTGACGGTGAATGGCTACCTATTTCTCCTGGACTTCCTTCCCAAACGAGTACAATCGGCCAGTAGCTTTGGCACGAAAACAATGCGACTCTGTTTTGGGTCATTGCCTCTATCTTTCACCTGGAAAGTGGCCGCCAGGGTCCACTCTAGTCCCATTGTTCGTCAATCGAGGCCAATCTTGACTATGGAAGCTACGAAAGGCTAGGAATGTCCAAGCGGATGCATTGTTTCTCTCAGTGGATGGACCACCGGCCACGTCTATTTTAGGCCTGAATAGACAGAGGTCTATGCATATAAATTCTGACCTGGAAGTTCTCGGTCGCTATCTACTGCCCCCTCATCAAACACATACCCTTGAGCATCGAGGAGCCCTACTGCTGTCATCTACCTGACCTTCTATACCTAACTCAGTCTACGCACACTTCTCACTACTGAAATGGAACGCTTCAATGTCCACGCTGCCCTTTTGAAATCGGCTTCGACTTATCAAGAGATCCTTTCCGTACTTCACGAGTCGGCTCGGCGTGCGGACTCTGGCACCAGCGTCGCCGGCGACGAGAACTACGATTGCCACACCCACAACGCTCCTCCTCAAGCTCTCGATCTTGCCACTGATGACCTGAGGTACGTCGTTGCGTCGCATCCCGTTCCTATCTGTGTACGTCTTTTGACAACTCTACAGTGCAAAATGCAACGACCAACGGACTGTACGTCCTCAAGACACTATTTTATATCCCGACGGACCTGGATCCGCCCCATGGGACTCCGAAGAGTGGGACGACTCGTGTGAACTGGTTTCACAACTCCCCTTGTACGTCGTCCTCATCGGTGCTTCGATAATACATTACTGACTGCAAATTACCTCTAGGGACGGCCACTCCCTCGCTTCCACCCTTCGTGACCAGCTCTCTTACACCGACGTCCCAATGATACCAACTCACGCCGACGCCAAGTTGGAACTCATTCATCGGTTGTCGACTTCTTCGAACCAGAGATACAACCCCTACGCTGCGGTGTACGAGAACCGTGATAACCCAGCGGGGCAGAGAGTGTACTCAAACTCCTCCAACACGACTTCGCAAACATCCTCCCCATCCTCGTCTCCTGCGTGAGTCCTTTCCACCATTGCTATCGCATGTCGTATGGTTCATTACTTACTCCTCTCAATACGCATCAGGATCTCTCACTACCCTCAACGGGTTCTCAATCCCGTTTCTCGAGACGAAAACGCTACCATCGTTCCATGCGATTGCGCTGTCGGATACTGGGACTCCAACGCCGAGAACGTCCAAAAGCACCTCACCCGCTTGCACAACATCCCCCAGATCGCCAAATTCGCTCCGAACAAAGTCACCTGCCCCTTGGGAGGCTGCACGCATGCATTCCAAGATATGTCGTCGCTCGCTCGCCATGTCAAGGGGAAACACTACGGTGTTGGGTTCAAGTGTGATTTCTGTTCGACAATTTTAGAGTCCCGACTTGGGAAGGAGAGACATGAGGCGACTCACCACAGGAGGGCGTAAACTCGACGCAGAGTCGAGTTCGGTTGACCGATGACTTTTACAGTTTTCTCCTCCTTTCCCGGCCTCCCCATTGACTTTGTTGCTTGATTTTCCCGGATTTCCTCTCCGCGCGACCAGGCCGTCGTGCCACACACTCCTTTGAATCTTTATTTCCTGCCTTCGAGTCCCTCCCGCACACATTCCTTGTTAGCATCCCATTTCTCTTTCACAAAATCGCGTCTTCACAAACCTATACCACAAACATCTCATACCTCATACTCCGGATATAGCCGTTCACTTGGTTATGTGTTTTTAGCCTCCTCATTCTCACTACTATAACTCCCGACTAATCCTAACTGTAGCGCATCAAATAGCCCTTTCCTGACATTCACCAATCATTTCTAGCCCATTGTACTTGGACCTTATAGAATCACATCTTCCAAGTTTTAATACCATAATAGCATTGATATCAGTGAGATGGCAGCCTTTGCTTAGACCGGGCACGACGCACAACTCGAACTCAGAACAACAGATTGAGGAGGGGAAAGTAGATTCATAGACTGATCAATTACGTTGGTACACTATAATACATTTGCCGATCGAAGAAACGGTCGAAACCATTAGAAGTCCGTCTTCCGAGTCTACAGGGCGCCATTCTCTTCGAGAATGACAGCAGCCTTTTCCTTTGCCTCTTCAGAAACGTTCGGGTCTACGACGCGATAAGACACTATCAGAGCAGGAGAGAGCTCGCCAACTTACTGTTCAACGCAGCCTTGTACCCTCCAAGAACGTGGTTGGTATGCTGCTGCTCTTGTTTCTCTTCCTCGCTCGGTTCAAGAGCCCCAGCTTGCTCGAGTACGTGCCGGGCCTTCTCCTTAGCTTCGTCCGAGGTTCTGTCATCTATTCGAAAGTCGAGCCAGGTTAGAGGCGGTAACGACTCCAGTAGTGATTAGAACCGCACGTACTGTTCAGAGTGGCCTTGTAGCCGGCGAGAACACGCTTCTCGTGCTCATCCTCGACAGGGTTGACACCCATCTTATCAAGTCTTTCCTTCGCATTGTCCTTGGCTTCGTCAGAGACGCGTGGGTTATGGATGGCAGCCTTGAGACCGGCAGCAACGTGGGTAGCATCCTTAGCTGAAAGATCGACTGTCAGGACCATTCGAGAGGAAGAGAGACAGAGAGAGAGCACATACTCATGTTGGTTGGGTTTGAGGTTTGAAAGAGTTGTGGTAGTGATTGATTGGGAGGAAAGTTAGTGAGGATAGACGCCACCAACCCAACACCTTAAATACCCTCAGGTAACGTGTTCGCGTATTCTGACTGTTCATGGTGACCGCGTCGGATCCGTGGGTTCCCCAGCATTTTGGATAGAGAGTGAGGATAATGATATCATGGAAGCGTCATCGTAACTTGGAGGCTTCCAGAACGTCGCTTAGAGCGTCAAGGTTTGGAGGAAGCGAGCGGCTACTCAACTTTTTCTATTGAGTACTCCATTGACAAAAATCGAAGTTAATCACCTCCAAGCGCCCGTTCAACCTTCCCGAGCTCATGTTTTGGGTCAAGTACCTGTTTCACCTTTCTGAAAGGCCTGAATCAAGGACAGAGCAAGAGTGGAAGGTGATTGTAGGGCGAACGGAGGAGAGACGACCGCTGGCACTGACTGGAAGCACTGCGGCGACAGGAAACACGAGCTGTCACAGCCATGTGAGCGTCGCACGGACCAGTAACGTGTCACGACCCTGACATCATTGAGCGCTCAACGACTAACTTCTCTGTTGACAGGAAGATCCGAAGGGGAAGACCCTCACCCTGATCGCATATACGATTATTTTGCTTACATTCCAGACCAAAGCCCGCTGAAGATGGCTACCATTATCGACAAGATATAGATTGACCACGCAACGTCCATCCTCCTCGCCGAATTCGCCCCCTTCGATCCGTCTCGTACCCACTCCTCATGAGCGGCATGCATCATCAATACAAACGCTTGTCCCTCAGCGCTCTTCTCTCCCGAAGCCCCATACCAATGTGGATTTACTACAGGCGTCAACCACCCATCCGAGGTGAAATGCACCATAGACCCATTATTGTACACGGAATACAACGCCTCCCTGGATTTCTCTGCCGCTGGTAGGTAGTGGTATTGCTCTGCGAGTAGAGCAATACGATAGACCGTCGAAGCGAGAAGTGCAGTAGACGCAGCATCATGGAATGATGTGTTGACGCTGGAGCGTCTAGGAAACACGTAGTTTGTGAAGATATGCGTCGAGTCCTACATACCGAGATTCATATGAGCTCCCGTTTGACACAGATAGAGATCAGAAAAAAGGACTTACAATATGTGAATACATCCCCCGATGGATCTCATTCGTCCAGCTAATCAAATCCGCCTGCTCGCTCTGGAACGAATCCGAATAATCCGAGTACTTGATCGTAGCCAGCACTCGAAGCATACCAGCCGCGGCCCATCCGTTTCCTGAACAAAAACAAGAAAACGTTGGACATTACCTTACAGCAGCAGTAAAAATAAAATACAATAGACGCACCAGTAGCCCAATGACCCTCATCATTCCCCGGAAACCCCTGACGGCCCGATCCCAATATAACATGCTTCCACAAGTTATCCGCATCCTTGTCAAGGAGATACGACCGATACAACCTAATCTGTTCATACGCCGCAGCGATGAGCGTACGGTTATTCGTCTGAATACCATAGTACGCCAGGAAAGGTGGGACCATATAGACGAAGTCGCTCCTAGAAGCCAGAAACAGAATGATCATCGAGTGAGCACCGATCGAAGCATCCGATGTCAGGATGACACATACCATAGCTGTACTTCCGTCACTCGATGAGAGATCGCTCCGTCGTTTGTCTTGGGTACGGCGGAAGAGTACAGGTACGCTAGTTGATCGCTCGCGGCGGCCATGTAGTCCAATCCGTCTTGGGCTTGTTGATTTGTCCATGCAGCGAGCAGGACGGCTGGTCCTATCGAGGCTGGGTCGGCAGCGCTGTCGTCTCGCATAAGTGGACGTAGGCCAGTTAATGGAGTCGAGGATGATGAGGGGGATGTAAATGTGGATGTTGCAGAACCTGTCGTCGTTGCCGTCGTCGTAAATGAATTCGTCCTATTCCTCACAACACTCCTCGCTATATCCATCACATCGCTGATACTCCCCGAAGCATCTTGAGGTATGGGTCGATTAGGAGAGAAAACAGAATAGTTCGATGCGTCTAGTTCTAGTAATGCTTGAGCGCGAGTCCCTAGCTCCCAACTGATACGAAGACTCTCAGTAAATTTTCTTCGTTCTTGTGTCAAGCAGAATACGTACCTGAGAAGAGCTGCCTGAGCTAGCCTGGCTTTTACATCGTTGACCAAAGAGTCCGGCAGCGTATCAAGGGGCTGAGGGGACCGAGCATATGTCACCCTCGCCGTCAGCGTCAACAAGAGACAGACTGGGAGGCAGCTCCGGGACAAGGCAGAGCAAAGCATCCGAGGAGGGAATGAGGAGGAGGGAGAAGTTTAAGCGTTGAAACGTTCATCTAGCCGGAGACAAATTGCCATGGGCCATATGTCGCTCTGCATAAACAATCGAAAACCAGTAAGCTGATGAGCTGGGCCGGAGGATTGGTTGATCAGCTCCTCGTCATGATCAGGAGTGTTTCTTCCGCAAACTTGAAGACAAGCATTCTGGGTTCCTTTCCAGAGAATAGTGAGGGAAATACTTTGAGGGCGTAGTATTCGCGAATATTCTGTATAATTCGGTCGGTACAGGCAGTCGAACTTCGAAGGACCTGTTTTTGTAGTGATAGTGTGAAAGTAGACCTGTCACCGGTCCGTATATGACGAGGCAAGCTGGGTATATACGGACCTGTAAAACGGAAGCAAATTCTCCGCCAGACATTTTAGGGATTTGCCGAACAGAATATGGAAACCACCTCGCTTACCATTTAGAGTAGAATATTCTCAGGGCCCGTGCACGGACGCGCTGGCGCGACCTCCTGCTCAACTTCCGTCAGTTACGTTCTAGCGATCTCGGCTTTCTCTTCTACAATGATCACAGAGGGCTGCCAGACGGTAGCCGACTATGTAGAAGATATTCTTACCATGCAAAATACACCTTTACTCCAAATTCTCGAGCGCTATGACATCCCAGCCAACCCAACCTATCCGTATACCTATATCACCTCACTTTCCGGCAAGAACTAACTGCACTTCGAACTATCGTTATTGCCTTTCATACCACGAATGGCCGAGAAATTCCACGCGAACATCAACTCCGATTCGTGGTAAACTCCATCAATCACGACTCGGCGTTGACAGCAGGGACAGGTTCGGGGAAGACATTAAAGCAGTGGCCTTGCTCGTTCATTTGGCTGGCAGACACAGGATTACAATCACCATTTCACCTTTGAAGCGTCTACAGAATGTTCTGAGCATTGAATTGGTCGTGCGATAGAGTCCTGCCGCTGAAAGAATTCTTCGTTTGTGTCCGTTTAGGTTTAGGTTTGTTCGGTGGTCTTCGAAACAAAACATCAGAACGAGAGTAGAAGCCGCAAATTAATCTTATCTACGGTAATAACCTCGATGGGGAGGCAGGAGGTTCCATGAGCGCGACGCGTCAGAGCAACGTGGTGGTTACTATTTAAGGGTCCTGAGAACTTTTTACTCTAGATAGTAAGCAGCCCGTTTCCATATTCTGTCCGGCAAATCCCTAAAATGTCTGGCGGAGAATTTGCTTCCGTTTTACAGGCCCCTCACGACTCAGCTTGCTCGTCCGTGAGGGGCCGCGTGACAGGCCTAGTGGGAAAGAGGACCTGGAGAGGGCGAATCATGTAAAATTAAATCAACGGTCCGACTTTCTCCCATCTCGGCACCGGTGGATCTAGACTCGGCGGGTCGTTATCTTATCTGATTCTGGTTCCGAGGAACCGGACCTGTTTCTTGAGGAGTTCCATCTCACGGACACCATGCGTAGTCCATAGAAAAGAATAAGATATAGACCTAACTAGTTTACAACCTTTTCTCCGGGATATCGCTATCATACAAGCTGGCAACTGACATATTTTACACCTTGAGAGGGGTGGTCCTCAGGTATGGCTGCGTAAAAGATCAGTCGTTGTGCAAGAAACTCAAGAGAACCACACGTACGTAGTGAGCAGTATGCTCAGGGAAAAGAGTCTTGGCCTCCTCGTTGTTGACGCTGGCGTGGACGATAACATCTTCACCGGGTTTCCAGTTGACGGGGGTGGCAATTCGGTGCTTGTCACCGAGCTGGATGGCGTCGAGGACACGAACGATCTCGTCAAAGTTGCGTCCAGCGACAGCGGGGTAGTCAGCCTTGAATCGGATAATCTTCTTTGGGTCGACGATGAAGACTGTTCGGATCTGTGGATTGGAGAGGTCGGATTAGCATATAGCTTGCGAAATTGCTGGAAATAAGACGCACGGTGAAAGGCAAGCCCTTTGCATCCCTGTTGGTAGCATCCTGGTAGTCCAACATGTCCCATCGGTAAGAGATCTTACGATCAGGGTCGGAGATCTGTACAGATCAATTCATGAGCTGGATGTCCACAAAGACTGAAAAGGCCAGTTTGACGTACGATGGGGTATTGAACATCAGTAGGTCCGTATTTCTTTCCGCCGAACTCGTTGATATCCTTCACCCATTGGTAGTGTTCCTCAAGGCCATTGGCAGAGATACCAATGACCTTTGTGTTGCGCTTGTCCCAGTCTTGCTGTCTACGAGCAACCTCACCGAGTTCGGTCGTGCAAACGGGGGTGAAGTCACCAGGATGGGAGAAGAGGATACCCTACACGATATCTCGATAAGAGACGATGAAGTGGGAAAACTCTGAGAATCGGCGTACCCAGGAGTTGCCAAGCCATTCGTGGAACTTGATCTTTCCAATGGTGGTCTCTGCCTCGAAATCGGGAGCGACACTACCGAGACGGAGGACGTAGTCGTTCTTTTCAAAACTGGCCATGATGAAGAGTGCAAAGTGAGTGGTGGTGATAGTCCGATGGAGAGAAGCAAACTCACGAATTGAGAGCCTTTTATAGCTGGCTAGATATGGGCTGAACCGAGTGCAATAATTGGTGATCTTGAGGTACGTATGGCGTGCTTGTCAAGTGTGAGAAAGGGTCCTCCTCAACAGCGAGACAGCGCTCGATTGATTATGATCGACATCTGTCCTCAGACTGATGTGCCGCACCCGCATAGTGCACATGTGACCTTTGGACGCGTCGGGCGGGGGTGGCGCGACGCGGAGTTCGACGCGTCGTACGGTTGGCCCCGTGCTGGTGTCGGTCGAGCGTACTCTGGCCTCCTGGGTGACCCATTTCGCAGCTCTCAAGAACGAGAAAATGTACGTCCAAATCCCGTACCTTACAGTCATTTGATGCCCAGCCAAACCTTGTTTTTTGTTGAGCATCAGTGATTCTTCACGTCTGGAACCAAGGCCGTTCTCCAAAATAAACTGCAATGCTTTGATGCTCGGGAGAACACCAGTCAGTAACTGTACTCCTACCAATCAAAGAAGCACGTCCCAATCAGAAACCATTCACTTGAACTGTCTGATCATGATCGCAAGCCGGAACTCCGGGTCCAATGAAAAACGAGGTAACGTATGATATTGCACATTAGAAGCGTAGGGGCACTAGATACAGTATAAGACCAAGATGAGAGCAAGATGACAACTGAGCGATGGATGTGTGAATGAGGCACTGAAGGGTATGTGCCTTCTAACATTGACAAGTGTGGCGCGAATGAGAAGGTTGATGCGTGTAGAGTGTGGCAGGGGTCTATGAGTGGATGAGTGGTGTCTCTTTGTTCTATCTCTATGAATCTAATATCGCAACAACAAAAAAAGGGTCTAATGCGTTAGTACAATTTTATCTTTCTCTATTTGATGAAACTTTGCGTGCCCTCAGGCGGCAACAGCATTACCTGGAGAGACAAAGAGATGATTTACTCAGTACGTTGACGCTTCTTAGCTGAACCGGAAGTATCTTCACCGTTGACACCGGTAGTGCTGAAGTATTCGAGGGAGTTCTTTGGGTCAGCCTTGATAGTCTTGCCACCTTCAGACCAGTTGGCAGGGCAGACCTCGCCGTGCTTGTCCTGAGATAGGAGAACGAGTCAGTCTTCGAAGGTGAATGTCGAGCCGTATAGTGAAAGACGCACGGTGAATTGGAAGGCCTTCACGAGACGGACGGTTTCGTCGACGGAGCGACCAACAGGGAGGTCGTTGACGGTGATTTGTCTGAATCATTAAGAGAGGCGATTAACACCCGAGTACCACGTCAGTCACGGTAAATACGCACCTCAAGGTTCCCTTGGGGTCAATGATAAACAGTCCCCTGAGAGCAACGCCCTCATCCTCGAGCAAAACACCGTAGTTACGAGAGATTGACATGTTGCGGTCAGCGAGCAGAGGAAGCTTGAGGTTGGGCCCGAGACCTCCTTCCTTGCGAGGTTGGTTGGCCCATGCAAAGTGAGAGAACTTGGAGTCGGTAGAGACACCAAGGACGACAGTGTCGAGTTGATTAAATTGCTCGAGGGCGTCATTGAAAGCCAGGATTTCAGTGGGGCAGACAAACGTGAAATCCCTATACAAAGTAGAAAGAAAAATCAGAATAAATATTACAGAGAAGGTAGCGTTGCGTACATTGGGTAAAAGAAAAGGACAACCCTATCCGAGTGAAGAAAGCAAATGAGTCAGTCGAATTCTTGACACGAAACACGGTACACACGTACCATTTTCCAAGGTAGTCCGAGAGAGAAACCTCTTGGAAGAGGCCATCGATGACGGCCTCAGTCTTGAAAGTGGGAGCAGGGCGTTGGACGAGAGCGGGCATTCTGAAAAGTTCGTGAGGAGTCGCAAAAAAGAACAAGTGGGTGAACGTGGGTGGTACGATTGAGGGAGGCGTTCGCTAAAAATTTAAGCGTCGCGTTCTTTGGCTCTGTTTACCCTGCGTAAATCTATCACTAATACGGTCACCTGACTTTATCTTATCACGAGCCCCGGAAAATCATTCCGATCGGAAATTTCGGGTTCTGTCTCTTGTCTCCTCCCTTCATCTCCTCCCCTCTCCTCCTCCTTAACGGACTTGCGCCTAGAATGATTGGAATCGAAATGGTCTTATATCTGCTGATTATGGCTGGCTTGAGTAGCAAATTGAAGGAGGAATAGACAAACAATCTGCAGTCGTCGTGCCTTGGCATGATGTGCCAGCGTCATCTAGAGCTTCGGACTTTCCGGGAGGGTCCTCATTCCTCATTAGCAATCCTTTCTTCGCAGAACGTGACCTCTCGCTCGATGACTCGCTCCCCGACGTGCTAGGACTCTCATCGTGACCCCAGTCCAGCACATGCCCAGGAGAGTCATAATCGCCTCCAAGATCCGTACCCTGGTAGCATTTGAGGGAATTGAGGGGGAAATTGGTAAGAGCGGCGCCGTGTGTATGTCTCCAAGATGACGAGGGAACACGAATTTTGCTGTCCTAAGTGCCCTCACGAGCTCGATCGGATTACGGTGAATACGGGTGAGTGCCGTGATTACCCCAATGCTAGTACGACGCTCATTCACTGATTAATTGCCTCGAGACCTGAGGCCTGGCGAATCACACGCAGGACAGCGGAGCCGCTCCTCAGAACCAGGTAGTCGTATCCAGATCATCGTCCAGATTGTTCAAGCTGTATCTCGCTGGTGGAACTACTGATCCCGCGAGATGGATAAATCTCTTGATCATCGTTCGCCGCTCAATTAAGCCCTCTTTGGGGATCTCTAGCAGCTTCCCTGCTGCCCAGTGTCCCCGCTTCACGCGCTGCTTATTCTCCGCACTGCTATTCCCCAGATGATCGGGCAGGCCGATACCAGGTTTGTGTCCGACGCTCATAAACGACTCACAACCGCGTGTATCTGCAGTTGTACCGTATGAGCATGGCTCATATGTCGTTTGCAGAGACTGACATACATCATGCTTGCAGTTGTGTGGGGATGAGGCACATCTAGAAGGTTCTGGAGTACAAGTTTGAAGGTTCGTCTCACGAAGCGCTCCAACTCGTCCCTATTGAACATCTACTTGTAGTTAGATCGTGGGGTTGAATACACGGAACTGTAAAATATCCGTCTGGTCAGCTGCGGATGTTGGTCTTCATTCACCCCGTCAAGATTTTTCTCGACCAGCGGTGCCTGTGCGTTTATTCTTATGGTGGAGCATTTCTTGAGAATGCTGTTTGACCAACCTGTGATAGTTGATTGCCAGATCGTTTGACGCCAACAGGATTATACTCTAGTGGCCACACATGCACATCTAAAAGCTCATCTCGCCGTACGTTGAACTCAAGCAGACCGACTCCCCCCGAACTGCAACTACAAAGAGAGTTCATGGTTCATGGGTCCTGAGAAACAGCTTGGATCACACGTGAGCTGCACGTGTGCGCGTTCTCCACAATAGATTTCATCACACCACCGACGTGATTTCCTGGGTTCCCGCAACACGCTGAAAACATGAGGCACCCTCCCGACGGCATTACATACAATCGCCCTTTCTATTCCTGTACTCTCAAACAGGAATTTCCGATCGATGGTCATGGCACCGGTAATTCCGTTTCACTTTTCGGCCTTCACATTGAAATATTGAGAGATCTCCTCGCTAACCGCTTTGTTGCGCTGGTCCCAGGCCTAAATCACATATGGAGGAGGTTTACAACAATGGGAATGTGGCATTTCACAAACTGTCTCGATGTCCTGTGACCAGCGCCTCTTTCCACGAGTTGTGGCTATAATGGGTACTGATGTGAGCTTTGGCTGTGATCATGAATTGATATAAAGCGAAGGAGAGGAACCATGACTTCCGTACTTCTCCATCATCCTCATACCCACTACCCAATACCTGCCACTTGCATACCCTCTACCCAAACTCTTTTGTTAACTACTCTTATTGTTCTACCTCGTGTTGCACCTTCTCGTTTCCTGCCATCTTTCCAACCCAATACTCCAATTTCAATCACTAGTGATGCCTCCCACCACCACCACTACGACCACCACTCGCAGACGCAGGTCGTCTTCTACCGCTTCCGTTCTTCAGCCAATACAGACCAATGTCAAGCCAGTACCTTCACCCCAGCGATCTCCAAAGAGGTCCAGTCAACCATGCCGACGAAAGTCCGAAAGTGGCGAGAATGGTCGACGACGCCACCGCCGGGTCTCCTTCGCAAACCCTATTGTATCTACCACCAACGCCCTCGCAAATCCTCCGGTCGTCCCCAAGTCACCCTCCAGCAGTCAACGTTGCGTTAAAACGCTTCCTCTCCCGGGTGCACCGCACTGCGTCGCGTTAATGGAACGGGACGGCTTAGATGCACTTCCAAAGAAATTCAGCCCTCCAAAGGTGGCTCCGGCGCAGGGGCAGTCGTACCAGATTGCTCTGTGCCGCAGTGACACGGATAGGCGCAGTGCAGGATATGGAATGTTCGCAACACGAAATCTCAATCGAGGGGGTGTTATACTCGTCGAACGCGCCGTGATGGTCGTATCTACCTCGTGTTTTGGCAGTTGCAGTTCCATCGACCAACTACTCGATCCCAAAGTCCGGAAAGCCGTGATGCGTCTTACCGACGTTCACGCAGGGGCTGAAGCCACTTTGGAAGGGATCATCCGGACGAACGGGCTGGAAGTCGATATAGGCTCGAGGGACTGCCAAGGTATCTTTCTCGACGCCTCTAGGGTCAATCACAGGTACGGTATCTTTTCGATCGTTCACATTTTCATCATTCTAATCCCGAAATTCTTTCTTCCCGTCCCTCAGCTGCGGACCGAACGCGTTTTACCGGTGGGACCCTACCTCTCTCTCTATCACACTCGAAGCGGTCCGGCCGATCCCCGCAGGCTCTGAGATCACCATACCGTACATCGACTGCCTCCAGTCACGCGCCGATCGTCGAAAACAACTCAAGACGCTTTACAGTTTCGATTGTTTTTGCAAGCACTGCGATGTTCACTGGAGTGAACCCAATGCTGCCGTTCAGTCTGACATGAACCGCAAGGAGATACGCGAGTTCTGGAACCTGACGCCGTCGTTTGATGACTGGTGCACGAGCGACGCTCCGGACGATGAGCTGATCGACCTTCATACCAGGGCACTGGAGATGAGAGCTGCGGAAGGGCTCGAATCGTATGTGTATAAGAAGCATATCGAGATCATTGCCATGTGTTATGGGTCGATGAAGGACAAGGAGAATTTCATCTGTTGGATTGAGAGGGGTAGGAAGGCCAATATGGAGGCAAAGCCAGACGTGGCTGGAGTCATGGAAAAATGGATTCAGGATCTCAGGTCCTTCCCTGCGTGGGGATGTAGGGCCCGTGCGCCGGCGCACTGATTACAGACACTATTTTCTGACGAGCTGCTGGTCGGCCGTCCTGGCGAATCAATTTCCGGACCGTGTATCGTTAGGTTTGTCTTCACCGCTTGGCGCGATTCACTCTCAGCTTTATTTAAGTATCCGTAATCCATGTACTAGTCCCACCATTCTCTTTAGTAGCCGGTGGCCGAGCCACAAGTTATGATGTATCGATACGATTTCTACGATGACTTGACGATAATTGACATGTTTTTTTACGATGTAACGATATGCATTGACAATCATGGACCAACTGCGCGAATCCTCGAGGCACCTGGCCCGGTCTTTGGTGTTTACGGTAAATACAATTACCGAAGTTCTAGGCCAACGCCGGAAGGAATGTACCGGCCAATCTTACGGCCGCGGAACTTGTCTTTAACTTCGACGATACCATCGCTGTACAATATCTCGATATCCTTGGCTATGCCGCAAAGACTCATTTTCCTCGAGAATCCTCCAATCGCTGACAGGTTGGTAAGCGTTCCTGGCATGCACTGACACCGGACGGAATTCAAACATTTCTATGGTTGAGCTCCATGATAACTACCTAAATCATTCGTGAGGTCTAGGACGACAAGAACAACATCTAAGTGGAGGAGCTAGATGTCTTCGGGCTTACTCGCTGAGTCGCTACATCTGAATGTCTTTGTTCTAGGGTCCATGCAAAACTGGGTTCTCAACGCTACAATCTAGTCGAATTAGTGGCGTTTATATCGGATCGTGGGCCCTGACGAGCGACAACTTGGTTCCATTATCACTGAACCCTCGAACTTGCTCCTCTGTGCGTTTCTCTGACCTAATTTGGAGCTGGTGGCCTCGGAACTTGATCCTACTCGACCAGGCCCAGATTGAGAACATGACAGGAAGGACGCTCACCTAGTCATCGAGACGAATTCCGATTCGAACGCGCTCAATCTTATTGTTCAAGTCGACTCTTTGGAGGATGCGGATCCAAATTTCAGTGACTCATTGCGTTCCTCCCGCCCTCGGGCACAGATCGTGCCCATTGTTCTTTGGGCCCAAGCAGGACCTATAGCCTCGTTTGCCCTGACTGTCACCCTCGAGAGCTGTGCTGGAATGAATGTGGCAGCCACAGCTTCCCTTCCTCGCACTACTCTGTCGATACTCTTACGCTGGGAATACTGTTGATAGCCCGTAGAAAAGAGAGGACCACGATGTATGTGGACTTTTACCCAATCACGAAGAGTTCAGGTCAAGATCATTGTAATTCCTGGTGAGTGGCCGTGTTTCTTGCGGCACTCACGTCGCGGTAACCTCTTTGGCCGTTTTGATTTTCCAAATTTGCTCATGCATGGAATATGCCACAGTCATGAGGGTTGCTTTGACTGAGGCCGTTTGCGAATAAAATGTGGCCACCCTCTATCGTGTCGTCTTCAGTTCTCCCCACAACTTCTCTCTCAAACATGACATCTTCCAACTCCAATTTTAACTTTCCAGACGAACCGTACGCTGCATTTAATATCAGGTAAAGCATCAGGACTTTGTATTGCATGAGACGTAGCCTGATTAACCGACTTTTCTTAGGCTGCAATCGCCGCAAGACCGCGAATCAGACCACACTGGGCAACAAGGTGACTACCATGATGTCGAATTCGATTGGCAGTTTTTTCAGAATATGGGCTTCAATCCCTGCGACGGCTCCTCTCCGGAATTCGACTTCAACCACCTCTTCGGCTCAACTACTACTCAGGGATATCCCGACTTGGCCTCATCTTCTAGAAGTAGTGCGCTTATCGCGGGTTCTGAGTGTGCCACAGCAGGTCCTTCGTGTGTCTGTTCTCACTATGTCTCTCGAGTGGCTCGGTCTGAATGATGATGACTTCTGTCTATAGGATTTCGACATGTATACCCGCCGCTGACACCCTGAGCTCCCACGTCGATGCATCGTACGGCAGTATCGTCTCTCAAGACATCGATCTCCTCAACGGATACCAAAGCTCTAGGTGCGTAGATTTTACTGTTTAAGCATTTCTAATTTCAATCGTCATCCTATCACAGCTTTCAGCTTCCTGATATGCAGCCGAAATACCCACAGCAGGATTCGTTCGCATACTCTCCGTCGGCAATGCCCCAGCTATGGACGCAACATCCTCCGCCTGCGTGGGACTTCCCTTCTAACTCCGAGTGGTCTTGCAGCGATGCGACCCCGGAGGATAATGATGACAATGCCACCTCCGGGTGGTCCTCTCAGGAGTCTCGGTCTATGTTGCCCCCCGATGTCCAACGCCACAGTCAGCTCGACTCTTTTTTAGAAGAGCCCTCGCAACAACTAATTGCTACTCCTTCCCTACCTTTCAAAACTCCAATTGTCTTGGGCTGGCCTGGTCCTGATGTTGATCTCAGCACTCTCATTCCACCTAAGCCTACCCCATCCGCTCCGGAAGCGAGTCGATCATCTACTGTGCCCTCACGTTTTTCATCCTTTCGCACTGGCTTCAGAAAAGACGACGGCCACGTTGACGTCTGTCGCTGGAGGTGTCGAGATGGCCCTTGGGCGGGAAGACCATGTGGTGCCGTCATTACAAGTTCAGGTCTACCCACTCACATGAGGGACTTTCATCGGCCGTTCGTGTTCAGCGAAGAGGACGGATATACGATTTGCTATCTAGAAAACACCAGTGTAGACTGCGAGTGGGAGGGATGTGGCAAGAAGAATCACACACCGTTACACATGAAGTGGTCGCAGTTGTATCGGCATATACGCACCACTCACCTTAATTTCTTGAGCAAGAGATGTCCGCTTTGTAATAAGTGGCTTTCAAGAGCTGACTCCTACGAGCGACACCTAGAGCTGTGTAAGAAAAAGCAGGAGAAGGCGGCGGAGGTTAGGAGGATGACGAACACCAGGAAGTATTGGTTATAGCATCCGCAATGTATGCCATCGTCGCCTCATGTCGCGATTATTCCTTCTTTCTTTTCATTTCATCCCGTGGATTCTACGATTCGCCGACAATGACGAAGCTCTGGTCACTATGATTGCTTTATTTCTGTTTAATTTATGGCCTTTATGACTTGTTCATCAGCCTGGCCTCGAATGTTAATTATGCTTCTGATCAACTATGTATCAGCGCTATTTCTGGAGTGAGAATAAGGATATATGATATCGACGAAAGAATCCTATCTTAATTTCTTGAACTGTGTTCGACCCGCTGTACTTGTTGTGGCTCTTGATTGAAATTGATCGTGGCACGGCAAATGCCGGATCATTATGATGGATATTGCACGTGGCAACTTTCCTTCTTGGGCGAATCTGCCGGCCGCAAGCTCGACGTCGAGCAGCAGCCAGCTCTGTCCGTCACCACCACCATCTCGTCTCGATTTCTCGGTTTCACGCTTTGCTTTGATCATCGCCTCATCTTGCTATCGCTTGGCCCACTCCAACTAAGAGGACTCGTCTAGTAGCTCGTTGAATTGAGGTGAGCTAATTCTGCAAAGGTATTCGGTAGGCGATGCTGAAGTGATTTCGATTTTGGATACATAGGACCGCTGTTTTCAGTATTGCGGATTGGCATTCTCAATCATTTGAATAAGAAACCATCAGCAGCGGATCTCTGCGAACCTGAACTCGGACTATTCCCTCCTGCCATTGACATCATTGACATCGCCTCCAAGAGCAACACAATTCACGATATCAACACGCACTCTCCGGCGCTTGTGATAGCACCTTCCTTTTCCTGACACTGCTCTTCGAGCTAGGTAGCACCCCTCAGAACGCTCAGAAACCGTTCGAATCATGAAGAAACTTGATAATTCGACCTCAGTCCACACCGTCAACGACCAGAATGTTGACGTCGACCATCACATACACGGCCAGACGCATTACATGCCCATCGTATCCCCTCCTACCCCAGCACCCTCACCGGGTCCAGATTCATTCGAAGCAAATCACCCGCAGGCACTGAATCTCAGCCCAGGAACTTCAGCAGTCGATATGGCCAACTCGCGAAATCGAATGGACGAAATTCATTCGTTCTTGTCTACCTGTACACCCAGCGAGATTCTCTACATCTCACAGTCCATCGCTCCACTCTTGAAACGCGATTTCCTCCGACATCTGCCGGTGGAGTTGTCGTTACATATTTTAACTTTTATCGACGACCCCATGACATTGGCGCAGGCTGCCTGCGTGAGCCGATGGTGGAATGGATTGATCATGGGAACCGTCAACGAGAGCGGGTGGAGGAGAATGTGTTTGCTTTGGGGATTCCCCAAGTCAGACTCAGGCACCCTATCAGATAGCGAGGAGGAGAACAGCGACTCGGCTCCATCGTTGCAAGAGGAGGATTCGGAACAGCTACACGGAGGTCTACTCGAGGCGAAGCTACCTAGAAAGAGGACTCGTGTTCGAACCAGCAAAGTTCGAACTCTCGCACGAACATCGTTGGAATCGGAATTAGAACCTCTTCACTCCATGGAACCATATGCCAACCTGCCCATGGACCCGGCATTGGAGTGGATTGCTGCGAAGAAGCGAAGGGAGCTGAGGGATAAGGGAAAAGGAAAAGAGAAGGCGACATCGACTCCCGGGACAAATACCCGAAGACAGGGATCCTCTTACAGAGAACACTTCATATATTCTTATAGACTTAGTGCGCAGCTTCCCTCTCCTCTCTCCTCTGAGCTGAACTGACCCTCATTGATCTATAGTGACAAACTGGCAGGACGGTGGTCGACTTCTACGCACGCATCGTACACCAACAACCATTGCTAATACATCCGATAATGTCATCACCTCTCTCGCACTCAACGAAGAATGGGTCATCGTCGGTTTAGCGAACTCGAGGATACATGTCTTTAGTGGGAAAACCGGCGTTCTGGCCAGAACGTTAGTTGGGCACGACTCCGGCGTTTGGGCAGTTTGTTTAATTGCACCGAATGGCAAGGAGACCCGACGTGAGGCTGCCAACCCTGCTTCGGGTGTGGACCAGACCCCTCGAAACTCCGCCTCACCGCCTCCAAGAAGCCGGCATAGCTGGGACGAACTTCCTGCCAACGGAAGGTCATCTCCGGCTGGATGGACCACACAGACCCGGAGTAGAAGGAAACAGAAGCTGTTCATCGCACCGTTTGACGAAGATGAGGAGCAAGACCGGCCGGACGACGATCACTACGTTCCATCTGCTATGAGAGTTGCATTGGGTTTGGGCCCCGAGGATATTACAGATGACGGGGACGCCGGTTTGGAGGACGTTCCCAACAACTCAGAAGAAGCCCTTCCGAGGATGCCGTATCCTGATTCCGGTAAGCCCAGCGAACCATCGGGATGCTCGGAAGGTTGGGGGCAACCAAATGCTATCGTTGTGAGTGGAGGCTGCGACAAGACCTTAAGGGTATGGGATGTCATGTCCGGGTAAGATATCTCCTTTTCGATCTTCATATTGTTCGCTCAACAGGCGCGCAGGTACTGCATTTATGTCCTCCGCGGACATACCTCCACCATTCGCTGCATCAAGGTCCTCCACAACCGGCCTATTGCTGTCTCAGGATCAAGAGATATGACTCTCAGGGTGTGGGATGTTAGGCAAGGGATGCCACTCAGGGTGTTGAGAGGGCACTCAGGCAGTGTTCGCTGCTTAGATGTCTGCGGAAACAAAGTCGTGAGTGGGAGTTATGATTGTACTTTGAGGGTGTGTAGTCTTCCTAGTTCCCTTTGGTTCTTTCTTAAACTTCTTTACCAGCTTTGGGATGTCGACACTGGGGAGTGTCTGCACGTATTTAGTGGTCATTTCTCGCAAGTGTATTCTGTCGCGTTCGATGGGGTGAGGGTTGTTTCTGGAGGACTGGACACTACTGTCAGGGTTTGGGATCCCGTCAAAGGGTAGGTGATGGCATTCGTTTACCCTCGTACAACGCACTAACTCCATCGATGCAGACATTGTCTGGCCTTGTTGCAGGGCCACGCAGCGCTCGTATGCCAAGTGCAGCTGGCGCCTTCGTCTAATATTACCCCTTCTGCAATCTTAGTAACCGGGGGATCGGATGGTCGGGTTATCACCTACACACTCCCGCACCCCAGTCTTCGTTGCTGTCAAGAGACGTCATCCGCTCTTCTCAACACATCCCCAATCAAGCACAGGTACATCAGTCACGATGCAAACACCGCATCTTCTCCCATGCCTCTTGATTCCGAGCCACAGTATGGAATACAACATCGGCTGATGGCACACGATTCAAGCGTTACAGCTCTGCAATTCGACGATCACTGGCTCGTCACGGGAGGAAACGACGGACGGGTCAAACTCTGGGATGTTAAGACGGGTCGTTTCGTGCGAGAGTTAGGAGGAGCTGCGAACCCTGTCGATCATCGCGAGGGCCGCACGAGTACGTCGTCGAAGCAGAGGAGAACGACGGGGAGAAACAACTCACGCTCGAGGGCACCCCTCGAAGAGGATGGTACCGGCACTAGCACGAGGATGGCTGGTGTACCTGAGTGCGTGTGGAAAGCCGGATTCTCGAAGGGAGGGGAGATCTTTGTGGCCATGGTCAAGAGTGGAGGGAAGAGTGTAATGGAGATCTGGAGCATGCGGCCTGACGAGGTGCTGTAGAGATTCAATTTTGATCTTTTGTTTTCTTGTCTTTCAGCGCGCACCCTCGGGCTTTTCGGCTGGTTGGGGCGCGCGAGTTTTTCCTTGACAGGCATGTGCTTAGACATTTAGGTGGCCACTGGCCTGTAGTCTATCCTGTCAATATTTCTCCGGGCCATTGTATACTAGCGCACTTATTTATGTATTCTATAGCCTCCATGGCGTTCCATGACAGTCTTAACTAATTCAGCCATTCCAGGGGACTTGACACTTTCTCTTTCCGGATTTGACTGTCAACACAGGTTGATTCCAACACGAGGCAGCTCCTGGCAGCTTTGACATCTTTGCAATTCGTTGATGAGGTATGGACGTGAAATCGAAGCCTCAAATTCCAAATTTCTCCATTATCGATCGCGTTTAGCAGTTAGGCATCACCGGAGTGCAACGAAGTGAATGGGCCTCGTCACTGTTGCTCATGGCATGGTCGGGCGCTTGTTTCTTGTTCGAAACTCCTGGTCTGGGAAAGAATGTCGAGACTCGGTGCTATGGTTGTTGGCTTGGAGACTTATCGCCTCCGAAGAAGAGCAGCTTGACCGCCCGGTGCAAAGGCTTTGCGATGGTAGTATGCACTGGTACGTCCAGGACCCACAGACATTGCTTTGAGCTTTCTCACTGCTTGGATAACAACTTTAGCAACGCTTTGATAGAAGCAAAGCGTATTTGCTATCATTCGGCGGCGTACTGGAAGCTGTACTCTAGCCGACGCGGACAATCTTATAGTCACCGTATGAACCACCTGCTCACTTACGCTGGGTTTTCTCGTTAGACGGGGTCAAAGATAACCTCGCGTCAGCGGTCTGCCAATAGATTGCCCTGATCTGGGAGCGCTTGAGTTACGGAGGAGTGTATCCTACTGCCTTGATGCGCAAATGTTGACGAAGTCCCCAGATCTACCCGTTCTGTGGACATTTTTCATTGGGTGAAGACTTGCAGATAAACGATCCTGCTCTCTCCGAAGCTACCACAGGTACCAACGGACGATCGACATTTGGCTGAAAACAGAACAAAGACCGATAGGATACACATCACCTCAGTCAACGCTGTACCTTAATGAATAGATCTGTCCCGCCGAATTCACAGCTTGGACGCACCTAAATTTGGCAAGATACGATCAAATTCGCTCCAGTCATTTGTTCACCCTGTTCACGTCAGATACGCCTGCATATTCAGATGGCTCAACCCCGGAAGGCGAGGAAGCGGTTCGGAGAGGGCGTTCAGCTGGCAGACTTGTGCCAACTCTGGGAATCGCAGTGCATTGATCATTCACTTTCCCGAGTGATATGCTTACCCTTCCAGATTGTCAGGGGGGGGGGGGAGTGAATAAGGAAGGGAGCACACGCTCTTATTCAACAAAGATGGCCAATAAAAAACCACTGCGCTCGGCGGCTCGGCGGGGGGACTTTTAATGGCGGTAAGCGCTCGTTACCGAATTTGCTGCGTCGGGGTGCACAGCGCCCTGCAATCTGCTCCCGACATTGTAACTCCAGTCTTTACTCTATCTAGCGTAGTTTCTATGCATGTAGCCTCAGGTTCTGGGCCAAAGACGATGGGGCACGGTCTCGCTTCGCTTCCGCTTTTGTACAAGTATCGGCATGAAAGAATTGGGCCCACCTTCCTTGAATAGTAGGAGTGCTGTTGCATAGCTTGTAAATATGAGTCACCTTTACAGTGGTAACTATCACACGAATTGGGATGAGGGACTAGCTGGTCCGTGGACAACCTATTTCCAGCACATTCCATCTGCCGAGCATATAAAGGAACCACGTTCCGCAAACATCAGAGCTCAGCCATCCCCTCTACCATATCAACTACAAAAACCATTCATCTCAATCTTAATACTTTGCTGTCGTTACGCAGACTTTGTATTTCGCGAGACCATCGGGATTTCCGCAAATTTTACAAGTAAGTTCTATGGCTATTCTATGGACGCCGAGTGTGTACTTATTTCTCTGAGCGTTCTCAGCCCAATTTTATACATGGCACCCAAGACAGTCCGCTTTGAAGCGGACACTGTAGTCGCACCGCCGCCCGTAGGTACGACCTCAGCTACGGAATCCCGGTCGTCTCCCGCAGTGACCTCCTCCACACCGAGTTCAGAGTCAGAGCCGGCTACCGTCGACGATCAGGGTCATGACAGTATCATTCACGACGTCCTGAGGTACAAATCGCCGCCACAGTTGACCTTCGACGTCTCGAAGAACCCCGATACTCTTTCATTGTTGCGCAAAGAAGTCTCGACTCAGGGTGCGCTCGTGGATACCGCTATCACGCCGCCACGCCACCACCTGGTCCTGAGAAACAAGTATCTCGTCTGGGACCTCGAGATTCAGTCTTCCGCCAGCACAGATGATGGGGATGCGTTTGTGTCCGTAGAAAAACTCCTGCAGGGATTACATACAGCCCTCCAAGTGCGGGTCACAGACGGAGAACTCAGAAGGGCTCAAAAAGGGGAAGCTGTTGAGGCAGCATTCAGTGAGCGATGCAAGGCGGCCGAGCGAGAACACGGCCCTGGTGCAGGCGAGGAAGAACGTCGACAGGGTATCAAACGAGTCGATTTCCTAGAGGGCCACCTCAGGTTTTTCGGATTGGCATCGACCCCGGAGCCTGGAGTCTTCAAGTTCACAGTGAAGAAGTAGTGGTGCCAACCAGGAGTCTGAGAGCTCGGTAAGACTTCCAATCCTACTCTCCTTCAGTTGACATGCGAGCTAAAGGTCAGTTTAGCAGGAACTCATATTACTATAGCTTGGCGACTAAGCCAGTAATTCTCTTGTTCGTATGTAGTTTAGTGTGTTGTTGTAGCCATAGTCTTTATTTAGCGCAAAGAATGTATAGGCCGAGATTGATTTGCCGTCTGTAAACGACCCTTGCCCACAGTGTTTTCCCTTCTGAGAGAGCTCAAGTTGACTCAGAGACGACGACAGAGGATGGGGTGAGAGGCCCAAATTAGGGTATTCGGGAGTTCAACAATCGAACAGTCAATCCCCGATTATCGCCTTTCGGGATCTACCCCAGCGCCTGTCAGAACAGACCTTTCCGTCATCATCAAGATTCGACTCTTTGACTCGACCTCTGGACTGCCACCCTTCTTGTCCCCTCAGACAGTCAGTACAGGAGCCCGGATAGCAGTCATCCCACATGAATACTCCATCGATCAATATAGCTGTTGTATCGCACGTACCAGGGGGGACGATGGGATTGGATGGAGCGTCGGCGCCTGTGAATATACACATTCTCGGGCGAAAACAGGGAGATGATCTCAGAACCTCGTGATAAAAATGCTACTCGAGTATTGTTTGAAATGCTCATGAATAGCGGGTACGACTCACCACGTAGATTGAGCCAATCCCGGCGCCCGCCTGGACAGCGAGGAGACCTCAACTGAGGTCACAGGTGCCATTGTCAGATCATCTCGCGGCCCACCGTTTCTACCGTGATGAGTACATCTATGAGGAAAGGAAGGCCACTGCGTGCCTGCATTATCGAGGTCGTGGAACAACCTGGATAATTCAGAAGGCGCCTCCCAGGAGGCCCCATCAATGATGGACCCATAACCCGTGGACTCGGAGTCTTGCTTCGGGAGGAACTTATCTCGCCGGAGATTCTGGAGTGGAGAGGGAGAAGAAGCTTAGAAACAACGGCGATTCGCTTAACGTAGAAAGTTTAGACCTCGGCACCGATACCGAACCCCATACACTCCCACGACCACCGCAGGGACCCACATACGTCCTCATAGTCAATCAGCCGATCAACCCGCAGCGCTTTAGGGGCCGCCGCCTCAATTGAGATCTTGCCTCGTTTTTCGTGGTTGATGGTAGACAAGATCCGGTAAGATAGAGGAAATCTGAAACTACAATCATACACAGGAAAAGCAAACATGCGGGGAGACTGGGTGATCTAACGCTGAGGAAATAGAAGGAGCAACAGCTAGTAGTAAGATAGGTAGATAACTAAGAGGGATTATACACCTACGTACAAGTCACGATTTTAAATCCCAGGACACGAGTTCGTACGGAGATGTCGATCAAGGGCGTCTTTCCTTGACAACACCTTCCGACAGAACGGGCAATGCACGACGGTCCACCCCAGATCCGTGCGGATATGCCTCGACAATTGGCCCCACTTCATGAGTTGCTGGCAACCTGCCCATTCACAACGAAGTTCATGGTTGTCGGGGCACGGAACCATTGCCCCGTATTCATCTCGGACCCAAGGTTGGTGGTGTTCTCTCATGTGAGTGGGGAGAGTACGGTTGGTGAACGCCTCGCCGCAATGAACCAAAGCCCCGTTCTCGTCCGGGATTAACCACGAACACGTAGCTATTTGGGTGTCCGCACCCTTATTCTTCTTGGATCGTCGATGGCGGGGGTAGCGAAGCTGAGCAGAAGGGTCGGGGGAAGGGGAAGTTGTAGGAGCGCTTGGGGAGCGGCTCCGTTTGCTGCCCCTCACTGGCCCGACGTCGGGAGCAGTTCTCGAGGCTGAGTCGGCGATGTGATTGTGTTCGGGGCTAAATGTGCCGATATCGTACAGGCCAGGCCAGGCGAAAAGGTCCGATTGAGGGTGGTGGTAAATGTTGGGTATTTGGGTCGGCTGTTGCATATGATCGAAGGGGGATGCGACCCGTTCATGGGTGCCTTTAGCGGAGGAAGAAGTCGCAGAAAGAGAGCTATTGTACGAGCTGTTGTTTGACGAGGTTGGACTCTCGCTTCCAGTCGCCCATTGTACGTGCGGTAAGGTGTTATCGACGGACAGCTGAGTCTCCTTGTAAGGGTGTTGTGATAGAGTAACCCCGGGTTGCGGTTGACTGTGCGCGTCTTGATGTAGAGGGAGATGTTGGACTGCAGGAAGATTGAACATCTCTGACTGGACGCTATGGGGTGACCTATTAAAACCAGGCTTCGCCAAAATGACTCAAACGCACCAAGGGTCCCTATTTCCACCCAGCAGTGCTTTCAAATCGAAAGATAGCTCATCCTGAGCAATATAAGCAAATTCGCTATTGTGAGGGAGTGCATGATTGAGTGAAGACGGGCTCGATGTCCTGCAGAGCGAGAGAGATCGTATGGTCGTGAGCATCATGTATGCATGGTGGGGGTTGGAAAACAAAACTACCGGAACTTGGTGGGGTTGGATTGAGCGAGCGTTCGCGTGAAAGCACTAGTATGGAAAGGCAGTTAAAAATAAGTTAAGATGTCGACATAATCAACGAAATAACGTACGCGTTGTTATTGGGAGAGATGATTAGCCAGCCTGGGAGGATGATTGTCCGTGTTGACGAAGGAGCCGATGAAGATGCACCTCCGTTCGTGGTTCGGGAAACAAAAGGAAGTTCATTGCGGACTTTCACAGGCCCAATCGTCTCCTTCACGAGAGACGAAGAGATGAGGGACTCTTCGAAGCCGATCTGAGAGAAGTGGGACGAGTGTGGCGGCGACACATGGCCGCGGGAAATAGCCAGGTTCACTTGAGAGTTGAGCCCGCAAATCTCAAAGGACGGCAATGTGCTTTCTCCCAGCCCAAAGCCGTGAACTGGGTCGTTGATTGGAAACTGTCGGTGGGCATCAGGGAGGTTTGATCTAGGAGTAACAAAGAAAGAAAAAATAACAAAGCAGGTAGTAACCCGCGAAGATGGAACAAAAGCGGTCCAATCAGCTTCAATTTCGAGCGTAGACATCAAGATAGACTTACTTGGCGTCAGAAGCAGGATTTTTGGGGAAGAAAAAGTCCAAAGTAGTGCTGGGGGCGGACATGTTGCAGCGATATGTTAGAGAGATACTGGAGAGGGGCGACCAAGATATATCCAAAATATCCCTAGGGCAAAGCGTTGCATCGACTGTGGCATTTTCCAACTGTGAAACCGAAAAAGGCAAGCTCGAAGTGGAGGAGGGGTTGATGTATGACGGTTCTCAGTCCAAGCGGATTCTGGAAAACGGGCACTGCCGTTCGTCCACGCCGTTCCTGTCGTTATGACCCTGGCCCAAGGACCTCCCGCCCGTGTCTCTGCCCTTAATGTGATCCATAAAAACCGAGGTTAGACGAGCTCCCATATCACCATTTTCTCGAGATCTTCGTTGGGTTGATCCCAATAAAGGGTGAACCCGGGCGAACTGGACTCGTAGCCCGGATGTTCTTCATAGCTTGGGTATCTTCGCTTGTTTACACGAGGCAAACTGGCGGAGAAACCGCTTGGACCAACATGATGTTTGCAGTCCTGTGTTGTCAATCCATCTGCACGGACATGGTCATGACACTGGAAGAGCTCTAGAAGATCCTCAACAGAAGTCAGTAAAATGAAAACAAGAGTAGTGAAAGAGGGTGCTCACCTGGGAATGTTGGCTCCTCGGTCATGCTGCAGCCATGGTGTGGTGCAGGGTTTCGAATCTGAGTTTATCACGACTCGTGAGCCTGTCATTCCACGACCCTTCTACTGGCCGACGAGCAAAGAAGATGACAAAAAGGTCCCTTGAAGGCCAAGTGGACAATAGCCTCTATGGATATTGCCTTTCCGAGGCTACCAGTGACAATTACTTGTTGCAAGAGGCTGGAAATCGTATGGTGCGTCAGCGATGGAAGAAAGGATGATCTTGGGATTATCAGTTGGTCTGCTGAGTGCTGACACTTGTGCGCCGCTGCAAATTTTGTGTACACAGTTGTGAAAGGTGTAGAGAATCCATTGCAATGTGATTGTTCAACGGCTTTGAGCTGGGGAGAGACAAAAAAAAAGACAGCAGCGTTCGTGACATGTCGGATTCATGTTGGCGGAGACTCGGCAATCTCACCGGGATCTCATCCGAATGCCGGACTCGGACCGGTAATCAAAATCTGATTCACGCGAAATCGTTTAAAGGAGTGGCAAGGTGATCTCTCGCGGTTCCGATGTGGTTAGACTTGAGTTAGACTCTGTTATTATTCTCTTGTATCAGGGCAATGTCAAATAAAGTTAAAAAGAATGACTGAGGACCAAAGGTCCGGAACTTGTGGCAAAACAGTTGCCAGCCGAATTTCTTACGCCTCTAGCAGCACCAGCGAAACGATGCCGACCTTGTCAGCACCTTACGGGAATTTTCAGTCGAGGTAAGTCTTACTATAGATGGCCATGTGCTGTACATGTAGGATTAGAATGAAATATAGTGGCCATTGGATTGTCACGTACCTTCAGTCTGAAAGTGGAATGACAGGTGTCGTCAGCATTGGGGAACTTGACAAGAAAGTGACCAGCGGCTGGTCAGATCGCGAAAGATTGGAATAATCTTACCTGCCGCTGGTCAGAAAGCCCAAGATTGGCCGTATTTGGTCAGAATACACCAGCATGATAACATTTGACCAGGCTCTGCTCAGAAGCTTGTCAGATATATACAGACTGGCGGTAGTCTTATAATGTGCTTGCCATGAACTTATCAAGGGCGGCCAGACTGCCCGCCGTGCACCATTCACTGACCAGGCACTGGCAATCACTTACACAGCCATGCGAAGGCTACGAGAGACATATCAAAAACCCGGTGTATTGAACCAAAGCCATCAAAGCTCACCGAAGACTGAAAATTCTTCGTAGACTCAGTTTGGTGTCCATGTTGGATGTTAAACGTCAACCACGAGTGACCTAGACCTGTAACCGGTCCTTCAATGACGATGACAAGCATGTATTGAAGGACCTGTGTTTCTGAGTTTAAAATTGGCTGAAACTGGTTTATGATCGAGACATCTTCTTTGGGTGACATGGGAATTTTAGAATAGTCGTATAAGGAAGGTGATCGGGCATTTTTGTTCCCACCCGCGAATTTTTCTGGTCAATGCTGAGTATGGATTGAGATTACTGTACCGAGTGAGTCCATTTGATTCTACAGCGATAATGCTGGTTTGGTTGAACTACCACTTACTGGGTGCTCATTATTGCCAACTTGTTGAAGAGCGCGAAATAACAAGGGAAGGAAGAATTTGCACGGCCCGATTGCTTTCCTTATATGACTATTCACAACTTTCCCATGTCAACGAAACAGGCAAACTCGATCATAAACCAGTTCCAGCCAAATTTAAACTCAGAAACGCAGGACTACGAGTGACCCACGTCGTCGCTGGCACGCAGAATCCTGAGCAAATCCTAAGCACTGGTGTGTTTAGGCCCTAGGGTTATGGTTCACCCGGCGCTTGCACTGAAATCAATGGCGCCGGCGGATTAATTCACACGCAATTGGCACGTCAACGACTCTTGCTGCTCTTGACTCTCAATCACTACCATTGCTTTCCAATGGCCAGCCCATTATTCTATCATCCATGTCGACTATTCCTGGATATAGGGTGGCGAATGAATCAAGCACACAGGTAGTGATTAGAGTTGAGATGACGGTGGGATGGATGATGGATGATGAAATTCACAGAACAGGTGTGCTCGACTCAATCATTGTACTGATCCAAACGCAGTTTCTACAAGGACTCTAATAACAGCTTTCTATAGCTCTGTGTCAACTAAAACATTAAAGAATGGCACAATCGGCAAGCACAAGTCCTCACCGAGAATGAATGGTCGGTATCCTCGTCGATTCAAGATGGACTCGGCATCCAGTTCGCCAACGGCGCAAGCCCTCTGCCGGTTTTGGTCTTGAAGAACGTTGGCGACGTATGAATCGTCATCGACGTCATTGTTGCTGGATGCTCACCGCTTTCACAATTGCCGCACGGACCACCTTTCCACCTATATAAACCTAACGCCCTTCGCCCTCGAATTTTCGCCCACTCTTCCTTCCCCGCCACCATCATCTCCCCCATTTCAGGGTGGGCTCCTCTAGTCTTACGACACTTGCGAACGTACCTCGCAACCTCAAGCTTCAATGTAGGCCATTGGTAAGACCTACTCTGCACTCCGCCTGTATTCGCTGAAATAGTAATCCATGTCTTCCCAGTTCCGATTCCGAACCTCCCGATAGCGCCAGCAAGAGCCGTCTTCGTACACTCACACTCACTGCTATCCTTAACACTCTATTCCTAGCCAGCTAGCATCAAAGAAACAGGTATGTTCGAGCTGTTTCTTCGGTTACAGATCCATAAGCTGACTATATGCGCTTGGTTTGCGCCGTAGGATCGCCCTCTTCCTTAGTGCTTTTGTCAGTGCCCCTTGTCAGACCTTCAGTAACCTCATTTATGGTTCGTCGTCGCTATCTTAGCTCTCTGATCCATACTGATACTAACTTCAGGTTCTCAGGGAGACAGGTTGTAAGCTCGCCCGAGAACCAAATCAGCGGGTATGGTCATTGGTGATGCGAGCCCTACCGAGAATGCTGTTAACGTTCTTTTGTGCATCTCTCGTAACTTCCACGTCTATAGGGCCTCCTGCCTTCTCTTGTGTATTGTCATACTATGACAACGTGTATTGTATTTTACGACTATGGCAATGCTATCTTTCTACACCCATGGTCCACTGGCATGACATCTGTAGATTGAGGGACCCTAGAATTGAGAGTGCCCATTGACTGATTACGCATCGACCATTTATTACCATTCTCGCGGCCTCTGGTCATGGCGGTCATTCTGGCGCAACCTGACAATGCCAATAAATCTGACGGTAACTTGACATCATTGCTATTCTGACGGCTTCTGAGCATACGGGTCGTTCTGACCGTGTCTGATCATCTCGCTCAGTCTGGTGCGTCTGCTCAGCCACTCGTCAGTCACCATCATACTGAGTTACCTTTATTAGCCGGTACCATACTTACAACGATTACAAGCTACGGACAATCTGCCATGATATGAAGTCCCCTTGCGCAAAACAACACTCTTGACTGGGGGCCGGCAGCCTAGACTAACCTTGTCCTGACTGACGGCCCTTACCAGCCGCTGGGCAGGTCGACCTGGTTTCGCTGGTGCCCAGAAGAGACTCCTCGATACTCCTCTTAATATCCCCCGTTCGAGCCACTAGCGACCCAATCCCGATGCGCAGCATGCATCATCAGCACGAACGACTGACCCTCAGCACTTTTTTCACCCGGGGCGGAGTACCAGTGTGGGTTGACAACAGGCTGCAACCAACCATCCTCAGTGAAGTGAGTGTAGGTACCATTAGCGAGGGGAGTGAACAGAGTCTTGCGAATCGTCTCAGCTTGCGGGACGAATGTGTGGTCACCGACAAGAATAGAAAGGCGGTATGCAGTAGCAGCTAACAAGGCACCAGAAGCGGCATCGGGGAAGGAGTCGTTGGTAAGGCCAGCGGGGATGTCGACGTAGTTGTTGAACACGTTAGTCTCGGGCTGTATAAAACGTTCCCCAAAGTGATAAGTGAGCTTTCCGCGACTTGAAACAGGCAGATCAACTTGCCAAGAAAGGCCAGGCGGTTTGGTGAATCTCTTTTGTCCATTCAATGAGCAAGGCTTGTTCTGAGGAAAATTGACCTGCGAAAGGAGACTTCTCGACCATCGACCAGACGCGAAGCATTCCAGCAGTAACCCAGCCCAAACCTTAGTGGAGGTTGTAGATATGAGTCTGTCGGTATCTAATCAGTAAAAAGGGAACGACACTCACCAGTTGCCCAATGCTTGAGATCGATAGGGGTTTCGCTACCTCCAAGCACGACGTGTTTCCACAAACCACCATCGAGAAGACCTTGACAGTACGAGCGGTAAAGCGCGATCTGGTTATACGCTGCTTCAATCATCGAAGCGTTCTGGTATTGAACACCGTAGTATGCGAAAAGAGGGGGAACCATATAAACGTTGTCATTCCTAAGAAAGTCAAGGTGTCAATATCTTCCGCAGATACGTCTTCACCTCGAGCACTCACCAAAGCTGGAGCTGAGCAACTCGATGAGAAATCGCTCCGTCGGAGGTCTTCGGAACAGCATCCGAGAAAAGATAGTCGATTTGGTCTTCAACTACCTGAAGATAAGGGACATCGTCCCCAGATTGCTTGGTCCACTCGGCTAATAGAACTGCTGCCCCGATTGACGCCGGATCCCCAGCAGCGCCGTCAGGCATGATCGGTTGAGGACCTTCAATAGAGGTGTTCCGGTGTTGGGCGATGACATCCCGAACGATCTGGAGAACCGGTTGAATAGAAGGCGAAGCGTCCTTTGGCAGAGGTAGAGATGTAGCGGTGAGAGGAGAGTATTCGGGGGCGTCGAGTTCAAGAAGGGCTTGGGTGTAGGTTCCAACTTCCCAACTGTAGCTCTGGTCAGCAAAGCGTTGCCACCAGAGTTTCTATCGTCCACCACGTACCTCAACAACTCCGTTTCGGCGAGACGAGCCTTCACTTTAGATATGAGAAGCTCCGTTTTGTCGGTGACAGGAGCGGATAGGATTCCCTGAGGGACGAGGCCCATGAGGAGAACCGAAGCTTTCAAAAGAGCGGAAGGGAACATCGAGAGGAGAACGAGCGACAAGATTAAAGAGAGGACGAGACGCGACTGGCGTTGGGAGGCAAAAACCATTTTGGCGTCACTTATAAACTGGGTGAGACTAATTGAATCGGGATTTCAAGTTTCTCGGCGGTAAGCATACCATGCTGACACGGCTGCTGATTGTGCTCGGAAATACCAATGATATAAGTCGTTAGGTACATGGCAATTCCATTGAGCCTTCCCTGGTCGATACACGGAGCCAGATTGAACGTGCAGAGAATGGAATTGAAAGCTGAGACATCACGATGCCAAGTACTGTCGAATTGAACTGATCCAGGCTATTTCTTGAGCCATGGATGGCACTGCGGCAGTCGCACTTCCAGGGACATCAGAACAGGGTCGAGCCTCCCAAAGCTCCACAGAAAGAGAGGGCCAGCAGTAAAGCTTGTGTCAAACTCTGACACTGCAGGATGATGATGATGATCGGCCATGTAGATAGCAGCTTAGACTATGCCAAGCAGCATTTGAACTGAAAACAGGCCGGTGAAAGCGGAAATGTGAGGAAAACGAGAGGAAGGTGTCAGAAAGACGACTAAGTAAGGTACTTGGAGGAGGTTGTAACGAAGAAAGCTATCTTTGTGTACAAACAACGCGTGCAAGTAGTGTCCAAACAACAACACCGCCACGGCCATTCTCCTCTTACTGACCTCCATTATCCATGCGTGTTTACGCGTTTTTCAACATTAACACGATGTCTGCTCACTCCAGACACACGAGAGCCCCATGCCATGAATGCGACTACTTACTACCTCTTTTTTCACGTACAAATCTCGCGTAAACAGACAAAGTGGTACCTATCTGACCAGGTGAGGTGTTCTAGCTTTCATTTTCGCTCGAGATCTAGCCATGGTGTGTAGACTAGCCTGCAATGTATAAAGGCAAAGAAAAGGGAGCAAGCAGGAGACTCGAATCGAATCGCTTAGCTCGCCCTTTGGTTTATACATTGACATTCGTTCGACTTCGGGTCGCTATCACCATCGCGGTACGTATCACCCCAACTGTAGTACATTTCAATGCTCACACACTGCTCCTTCGGTCTGTAGCTTTCAAAAGACAATATCCAGGGCATCCGCACTCAAGCCTTACTTTCTATCCGGAATCTAAGCGTGCGGAGACGAAGTTCCCGGACGGTCATTATTTCTACGTTGAAACTGGTGACCTGCCCGTTGAAGCTATGTACTACTGCGATAGACCAGCGTTTGCGGAACCTCAGAGTCAGACATCTCTCACCCTTCGTGGGCTATGACTACTCTATATTCGCGCTATCAGGTTAGATGAGATGCCTCGATCAAACACTTCCCTTTGGGATTGAAATGCTGACATTTCCTTTGAACTACAGGCGATCGCTCACTTTCGTGATGCATCTCTAGATTCTTGACCATAAACGACCATTGAGGAGATGATCATTCAAATCAATCACTACTGCCAGCGCGGAGGCCTGCACCTTGTCATACGGTTTCTTTGCGGCTTCTTTCCCTCGCACGCAATCAACAAAAGTGAGTCAGAAAGACCTTTTCATTGGGAACACGACCTAACACGACCCGTTCCAAGGACTGCCTCAGTAGCGTGTTGTGGAGCGAGAAGCTGCCTTCACCACAATGACAGAGGTGTTTCTATAGAGACTCTTCCCGTTTGACCTGACGTCATTCTTTCATCACTCCAGACGCGAAAAGCATAAAAAGCTTCTAAGAACGCGTTCACCTGGTATCTACCAAACCCTCTACACATCCTCACAATGTCTGGTTAGTGGTCCATTGATTGATCGCTCTTACAACCAATATTGAGGCTCACCGAATACGTCCAGACCACCAAGCTAATGTCGAACGAGGCCTCAAGGCTGCAATCAACAACCCGCGAGTTTCTGACGAGGCCAAAGAAAGCGCACAGGAACGACTTGACAACATGACCGGAACGTCCGTCGAGCACGAAAACCGTGTCTTGGGTGCGTCTCATCTATCTTTCTTGTGCATTACCATGCTTAAGTCGCACTTTTCTAGGTGGTTACAAGGCCACTGTGAGCAGTGAGTAACGCGACGCGTCGCGTGAGGAACAGGGATCACTCATTCATCTTCGAACTCAGATCCCAACACATCGGAGGCTGCAAAAGACCATGCTCGGGAAGTTCTAGATGCTGCCGGAGTCACTGATTATGCCGGAACTACTGAAGCTGAGTTCGACGAGCACGACAAGCGTGTTCTCGCTGGATACAAGGCTGCATTAAACAGTGAGTAACATCCGCTTCTTTCATTCATGGGATCACTAGACTGATTATCCGCCCGCCAGACGACCGAGTGTCGGCAGAAGCCAAAGCTCATGCGGAGTCTTACTTGAGGGAGCGCGGTGCTCTGTAAACATGGACATCGATTACATCGAACAATCTTGTTGCTTTGAAATAGCCTATCATGTAAATCTAGTGTATCATACTGGTCACTTCACAATCTCCACGCTTCGGACCTGAAGGATGAGATTGAAAGGTGACATGGCGACCCTTCAACCCCAGGAGACTAGGACGCAGGGTAGTCGTACTCAATAGTAAGGGGAACTCGGGCGTGAGTGGCGAAACGTGTTTGATACCGGCAGTGGAGGTCTAAGCCGCTCGTCTCATGTAAGTTTTATGGTAAGATCGGGTGCATGATTCATAAATGAGCGAGAGTGTGACTGTCCTCCACTTGATACTTGCCACTTTCGGCGAACGCCGAGTACCTTTCGCACCGTGTGGTGGATCGACAATTTCTTATTCTTCTGGATCCCCGATCCTTCACAAGTTCAAGTCTTCCGAATAATCATTCGAGGCTGTTGCATACATTCTGAGTCATATCAACTCTCAAAGGTGTCCATGCACGGGTCTCGGAGCATAGCTGAGAGTTTGAAGATTAATCAGCTCGAACGTGCGGAACATAGAAGAAAAATTACGTACGGCTCTTCCAGATACTTTGCTTCTTCCTCGGTCAACACCAAGTCCTCCGAGACTATGTTCTCCTCGAGCCTCTTCAGTGAAGCCGTCCCAATGATCGGGCTAGTCACTTTAAGCGCGAGCCATGCCAAAGCTACTTTCGACATGGATACCCCTCGTTTGTTGGCGACTTCTTCCAGTCGTCCAATGATTGCCTCATCGGCCTTCGTGAGTTTGTATTCAAACATCGTGCCTTTGACAAACTCCAAGCGCGGCGGCATCGTAGCCTCAAACGGACGACTAAGAAGGCCAGACTTGAGGGGACTATAAGAAATAACTCCGATTCCGTGGAACTTGCAGTACGCGAGCATCTCACGTTCCTACAATCGGGGAGAGGGATACATTGATGAGCACAAAGCAAAGGCCGCACTCAAAGAAGACCGCAACGTACCTCCTCTCTGTACAGCAATGAGTATTCATTCTGCATGCTCACAAACCGAGTCCATCCATTCCTACTCGCGACCTCATTCAGGTGAGCGAACTGCCACGTCCGCATCGAACTCGCTCCGATGTACCTGACCTTGCCGCTTTGTACCAAGTCATGCAGAGCTTTCATTGTCTCCTCGGCTGGGACGTCCGGGTCGAATCGATGGATTTGATATAGGTCGATGTGGGTCGTCTGGAGCCTCTCCAGTGATGCTTCCACTGCGTTGAATATCGCAGCACGAGACAGGCCACTTTGGTTGACGTATTCTCGTTGGTTGTGGTACTCACGCGATTGAATGGCCGTGAAGACCTTCGGTTCTGAAGAGACGAGACCCCAACATTTCGTGGCAATAATGAATTGATTACGAGGGATGTTGTACTGAACAACGAAAAGTTCAGCCACTTTGACAATTGAGTATGATGGAGACGCTTACTTTCTTCAAGAATTTTCCCACAATTCTCTCTGATTCGCCATTGGAGTAGTTGTTCGAGGTATCGACTGTGTTGATCCCTTGGTCCCAGGCGGCTTTGAGAACTGCTAGGGATTGCTCTTCGCCTGCAACCCAGTCCTGACGGAGAGCCATGGCCTCTAAGTGTTTTCCCAGGCAATCAATTGGTGAGCATTTCGTACCCGCCATTCTGGATTACCGAAACTTAGTGCACCCAGCTGGAGGACATACGTGAGTCCAAGTTCGGGGCAAGACAGGGAGCAGTGGCGACTAACTACGGGGACCGAAACTTTGAGGCCAGACGATCCCAGTCGGCGGTAGTAGACTTGCTGCTTGGTCTCGGGGGTTGTCATCTTCGAAAAGAAGTGAGTGTGCTATATGTTTGATTGCTTTTCACTGAAGGCCTCTTATATACCGAAAATTCCTCGCAGAAAGCCCCGGGCGCGTTCCGAGTCAGCCATGCACTCGCCAGTAATGAAGGTGATGTCAAACTTATAGTACGGACTTCATCCGAGTCAATAGGCGGGGGTTGATTATCGGTAGTTCATCCGAATAGGTCAAGCGATTTTCATGGGTTTCACGGGTTTGATACAATACACTGAGCTCCTATATACTCACCAGCATGTCGCTGCATATTACTCAACTCAACAGAATGAGAATTTCTCCCGCGGCCACCGTCCCCCCTTCTCGTATACGTTCCTCGTCTCCAGAGCCAAACCCTACGACTCTCTTTCCAACATTCTTGGCACCTGCTTTGACCGGGATCTCGGTCTTCATAGCTTCGAGGATGATCAAAACATCGTTAGCAGACTGAATTTCATCCCCCGGCGCCACCTTAATTTTCCAGATGGACGCCGAGAGAGGTGATGTGATCGTACTGGTGCCGGCTACGAAAACGCTTTGAGTCATCTTGAACGATGCCCCGTGAGTTGAGAACGACTTACCGGTACCAGACGGAGTCGACTTCTGGGTTGTCGACGCTGCATTGGCTTTCTCCTTCAAGGTCACCCATTCCTGTAACAACGTCTGCTCCTCCTGATTAACCTCGACGACGGCCCTGGCCTGCGATTTTTTGAATTCATCCACCTGCGCTTGTATAGGCTTGACAAAATTGAGGTATTCTTCGACGGAGAAGTTCACGTCCTCAATCTGGAAAAAAGGTGAGCAACCTGGATATCCAGTGGGGACAGCAAAACACGTACCTTGAACTTGTACCTCCCTGCATCAAACTCCCGCTCAAGCTGAGTGGCACTTCAGAGAGAGGGTTTATCTCACAAAGTAGAGAGACCTACTGCGGGATACAAATCTCCATCGATCACCTCGAACCTAACTTGATCGAACGACTCGTACAACCAAGGTCTATCGGACCCAAAGTCCTCACCCTGACACCATGTGTTCCAACCTGGGAGCGTCCTCCCATAGAGCTGATAACCGCCAGGTGATTCGACAGGGTATATGGCGGCCACTACACCTGCTATGCCAATGGCTCCCTGGTGCTCATGGCTCAGATTATATAGAGGACTGGGCATTGGAAGGCAACTCACCCTGGGAGTATAGGTGCGTGAAGGATTCATCTTTTGTCCTACCAGCCTGCAGCGCGGGTCGATCTAGAAGTACAGAGTTAGTCCGATGGGCAGGCCAACGAAAGAAGTCACGTACCGGCACCATGAAAGGCAAGCCGAGGTAGAATCCGACTCCTATTACGAGCTACCGGGGAGACACTTGATGTCAGCGAGGTTGTGGAATGCGAGTAGACACCCACCCAGTCCGACGATATGAGCTTCTTCAATGCGTCTTCAGAGTCCTTCAAGCCATTGTTACGAGCAAGGTACTCCACATTACTTGGAAGGTAAACTGCTTTATCTCGAATTGTCTTCATGTACTTGCTGATTGCTTCCCTATTCCATCCGTCATCCAAGACAATCGGTAGCGTGATACGTCGACCGGGGAAAACCATCTGGGAGTAATCATCTGGCGTCGCATTGTAGGCATCCGCGAGGGCGTCGACCAATGTTCTGAGTGAAGCTATGCACGATGGATCGAAGTAAACCTAGGGTATGAATTGAGTGAGTGATAACTTTGAAGCGGAGTGTGGGATATGCACACCATTGTAGACCTCACACACGGACAGAACCGTTTGATGCCTTTGACGCCCAACCTCCTCGCTTCCTCCTCGAAGGCGTGTATACGCGCCCGTACAACAAAGTCCAGCGTCATTTCTCCAACCTCCACGAGAATGCATGAGTCGCCTGCCTAGCAAAATTGTCTTATAAGAATCGTACTACCTGAGGGTCCAACACTACTTACCAAGCGGAAAACTGCCTGGGGTTTGCTTTGGGTCTGGGGTATAATTCGGAGCTTGGGATCATAGCCTGTATCCTCGAGAGTTCCGAAAGGATTTGATATCTCTACTGGTAGTGAGCTTGAGCCGGCACAGCGCACTATAGTCTCCAAGAATTGTTCAGTCCTCTGTCGTATCGATCTCGCCTGATCCCATGTCACTCTTGCGAACTGTATCGTATCGCCAGGACTGAATTGCCCCGTCTTCCACCTTCACTTGTTGAGCTTCGTAATATGGGATATAGTAAAGGGACATACCAGTCAGCTTCGCATATAGTAAAAGCACAGATGTATCCTCCCATATCCGGGCCTTCCACAGTAAGGATGACCGGAGTATCGCCATTGATATTGACTGTGCCAGGCGCGTACCCAGAGTCCAAGATGTTAGAAGGATGCGAGCCGCCTTCACCTCCGTCTTGCCTCGCCCACAATATCGCCTTCGCTCCCTCCAATCTGATACCCATTCGATTGCTGGATGCTGCTACCTTCCAGTGTGCGGTGTATAAGTCGTCTATCCCCTCGGATGTGATATATAATTCGTCTCCGTGGGGGCCAGGCAAAACATGGACAACCCAGTGAGACGGATATGTTGGAATAGCATGCGGGGGGAGTTTCCAGCCAGGTTGTACGCGAGGGAGCTTCCCGGTATCGCTAGCCAGCGCGATCTCGTCTCCCGGTAAGAGGGAGCGTCCCTAAAAGTAGGCTTTCGTCAACATCGGACGCCAAGAGATGTTTGTATGACTGACCTGATATCCACCGAGACCCATTGAAGTCGATTTAGACCCCAGGTATGCTGGTATGCTCGGGAATCCTCCCCGGAAAGTGACATAGCATCTCAGACCACCTCGACCTTCACCCCTGTCCTCGAGAAGTAGCCTTCCGTCTGCGGGAACTACGATGGTCGACCACATGGACACTTCAGCACCGTTCACCGTTACGGCGACTGGTTTTCCCGTAACTGCCACCACTGTTTCAACGGGAAAATGCAGTTCGCATTCGACACTTGGCACGATAATGACTTCCAGGCCTTCAGTGGTTTGGGGGTTGCCAACAAGGGAGTTCCCAATCCTGAATGCCATCCAGTCCATAGCCCCGCTGCGTGGAATACCGAGGCCCATGGTACGACCAGGGTAGTCTTGTATCGACGCGTCCAAGCCTGGGGCGACGACCGTGAAGGAACTAGGGTCGGAGCGTTAAAGCGGTCGAACGGGATATCGTGCAGTCACTCACCTCGGGGTGAATTTGAAGGTATCCAAAAAGTGTGTGGTTCCACGTCCACCACGGAACACATCGGTGTTCACTACCGCTTTTAGGTATTCAAGGTTATTCGGTGGCCCGTGAATCCGAACTTCATTGAGAACTTGACAAAGTCGAGCGATGGCTTCATCCCGGGTGGGTCCACATACAATTAGCTTGGAGATAAGAGGGTCGAAGTGGGGAGATATTGAAGTTCCCGTAGATACCTGGAGGAATTGAGATCGTGATGAGCCGCGTGGCAAAAAAAGCTCAGAAACGCACCCAGGTCTCCACCCGCAGCCAGTCATAACCAGCGTCTTCCTTCAGATCGACGAGTTGTAGAACACCAGGACAGGGTTTGAAGTTTCCAGAGGGGTTCTCAGAGTAAACTCGGACTTCAATCGCGTGTGAACTGGCGGCCTCTACGGTCGCCTCCACCCTACGAACCTCGGTCTTGTCCCGTTCAGCGATTCCAAGTTCGATCATTGACCTCACGAGATCTAATCCTGGACGGATAGCTTCCGTGACGGGATGTTCAACCTATACAAGGATAACGTTCGTCGGTAGTGGAGCCCCAAGCTGTGGCGTGCCAACTATACCTGAATTCGGGTGTTCATTTCCAAGAAAAAGAATTCTCCGCTTGTATCGTCCACGATAAACTCGACTGTTCCTGTAGCGATACCGAAGGCTTCAGAACAAATACGCTGCGGCGAGGGTAGAAGAATACCTGCCGAGCTATAGTTTATGGCTTGACCAAGGCGAACTGCTGCACCACTCATCTTCTCTCGAAGGTCTGAGTGGAGATAAGATAAATCAAGCTTTGAGATCATGGGGGCGAGAACATACCGACGTGATCAGCAAAGAAAGGACTAGGGGACTCTTCGATGACTTTCTGATGCCTTCTCTGGATACTACACTCCCGTTCACCGAAGTGTACAACTTTGCCATCTCCGTATCCAAAGATCTTCATCGAGTCAGTACTTCTTGTCCATATGGTTACCAAAAAGAATACCCGCACCTGGATCTCGATATGACGAGCAGCAGCAATATATCTTTCTATAAACACTCTGCCGTCACCAAAGAGGGCCTGAGTTGACTTTCAGCGCGGTTTGAGCGACATTGGCCTCGACACACGTACCTTTGCTCTATCAACTGTGCCCTCGAATTTCTCTCGAAGCTCGCTCTCACTGCTACATATCACCATACCCATCCCTCCTCCTCCAGACGTAGCCTTCAAAATGACTGGATAACCGATTTTCTCAGCAACAACGGCCACGGCATCCTGTTCGTTCCTCACGACGCCACCAGATCCCGGAACAACGGGGACGCCCGCCTGAATAGCAATACCTCTAGCCTCATGTTTGACTCCCATCATCCTTATGACCTCTGGCGTTGGCCCGAGCCATGTAACCCCATTCTCGATGAAAAGTGCAGCAGCATCTGGATCTTCTGAGATAAACCCATAGCCAGGATGAATCAGAGTGACATTGTGAGCTTCGCAGATCGAGAGAATATCTCGAGTCGACCGGTATGCACTGAACTCTGAGCTGTTACCAACCGGCAGGGCCACAGCTTCATCGGCCAACGAGACGTGCGGGGCAAGTGCGTCGGATGGCGTGTAGATCGAGAGAGTTCGTATTCCTATCTTCTTCGCCGTGCGAATGATTCGAACAGCGATTTCTCCGCGATTCGCGACCAGGAGTAAGTGTTCTACAGTAGACATGGTACGGCGTGGGAGGCGGGGTGCAAACTGGGTGCAAACCACGTCCTCAGACTCTTCACAGGCTATGGTCATTTTTGACGTCGTGACCGGATATGCTCCCAAGATCAGCCGCGCCGATTGATAAGGGACGTTTCGAATCCGGGCACCTTCAAATTGTTCACGGGATCGCGTCTGCGCTAAAACACAATTGAAATTCGGAGTCAAGAAATACACGATTTCAAAATTTGCCACGGTTCGCCACCTGGTGATCTCATGATTAATCGTGGCTCGCTGAACGATTGTGCTCATCAACAAGACCCTTGACCAGAGTCGCTATCTCCACAGCCCCCTGAGTGATACGCGTGAGTTTGCAATAGACATAACAGAGGAGAACACTCACAGGAGTGTCCGAGTGACAGCAAATCGACACTTCATCGACGTTCATGTCGAAAGGCAAAAGCTGTCCGTCGATGGTCGTAACTTTTCTATCTCGAAGAAGGGTATTGACCTGGTGGCCGTAAGCGGAAGAAGCGGAAATAGCACAGCTTGGCTTACACGGTTCTTTACACTCTCGTGCGTCACTTGAGCGTGCACTCTGGCAAAAAAATATGAATTTCAGCAGGGGAATTAGGAAGAGTCTCAGCCAAGCCGACTGACTTTGTGATCAGGAGTTTGCCTTCAGGGCTGTAATCCAGATCGGCGAACCATTCTGGAAAGAGTTCTCTGAACCAGGGGTGTTCAAAAGCGTTCAGTGGGTGAAAGCCACGTACCAGGGATGAATTTCACACCGAGCTCCTCGGCAGCTTCCTGGTGGGCAGTTCCGGCCAAGCCAACGAAAGCGATATCTTCACCTGCAATCGAAAAGATCTTACATACCCCCACAGCCGCTCGGGCCAATGGCAGAGACCTCGAGGTTTGCCCGTAGATAGCACCATGAGGTTTGATCTGAGCATTTGAGAACGTTGCATCACCATAAAACAACCATTCACTCACATGGTTGAGCTTCATTCCGTGTTTAGACAAAAACCCCTGCAGAGCTCCGACCTGATACACGAAGCATGACTCGAGCTCATCCTAGAAAAGCTACGTTCATATCGCAGTACTGAGAGATTGGGAGAATGGTCCCACAGGTGTCATGGTCATTTCTCGTCGGCCGAAACCTTGTCTATCGGGGAGAGAAGGATGGGCGCCGACACGAACCCCATTCTCCTTCGCGATGGAGACCGTTTTGTCCATGATCGAGAAGTCACTAAGGAGATATCAGGACGCGCGGACATGGAGAATGGAGAAAGACGGCGGTCGTACGATGCGTGAAAACCGCAGGCGACATTGGCGAGATGAATTGTCTTCATGAGCGATGCGTCATCAGCCTGAACGAAAAGTTACTTGAGAATCAATTGAGGGATTGGAGAGGTATTGCCCGAACCATCGTGTAGAGAGAGAACCCCTGAACTTTCGTTAGTTTCTGAATCATAGATTAGAGGGTGGTGGCACCTCTCCCATATCACAATTGACAGTAGCCTTCAGTGATTTACTTGCCATCTTGGTGGTTCGATGTCAAGATGAATTGAAAATTATGAGTGGACAGTCGCTTACTCAAGCATGGTATGATGATGATGGAATAAGCACATGTTATTCACTCGACAGTACCGGAGGAAACGATAGTAACTGTTTTCTGAGGCTTGCCGCCTTCATTGCCTTGGGCTTCGATCTCTCTCACCACTTCCATTCCTTGAACAACCTCGCCAAAGACGACATGACGGCCATCCAGCTTGAAGAAGCGTAATCAGACAGGCTAAATACACGGATTCCTGAAAAGTTCAAAGCTTACCCATGATGTTACGACTGTGGTGATGAAAAACTGGGGTAGGTGACATAGGATGACATTTAGCATTGGCTGGTGAGAATATTCCAGAGAACAGCCGAGGTCGTACCTGCGAACCATTCGTGTGAGGACCACCATTGGCCATAGACAGCATGCCCGGTTTTGAATGTTTGAACTTGAAACTCTCGTCTTCATTCCATATTAGGTTGGTCGGAGAAATGGGATCACTAACAACCCACCAGCAAATTTTGGGCCATAGATGGACTTTCCTCCAGTTCCGTTGTGATTTGTGATATCGCCGCCTTGCACCATGAACTAGGCTGAACGAGTCGGTATGTAGAACATGCGTTATGGCGAGGAACACATACCCCAGGAATTATTCGATGAAATTTGCAGCCAGCATATCCAAATCCGTGTTCGCCCGTCGCGAGTTGACGAAAATTTCGACTGGTTCTTGGTACAATGTCGTCGTAAAGCTTGAAAACAATACGGCCGATGAAGCCTCCGTTGATCTCTATGTCAAACTGCAGGTTGTGAGTAAGGTACTCTCTCGAGGAGACAAGCTTAGACTTACATAGACATCGGGACTGGCGCCAAGTTTGGGTCCATTTAGCAAAGCATAACTCGAGGAACTAGTAGAGTACCAACTGTTTTGGACTTTTGCTTATGACAGAATAACGATGTACGAGTTCGGAGGAGGAAGTAAAGAAAAGAGAAGATGAGACTGGATTATGTAATCAAATGGAGGGCCTCACCTGAGACGATGCATGTTGGCAACTTTCCTCAGTGGTGATGTAGTTCGTTCCTTTGAACGCAATTCGAACACCCGCTTTTTATCCCTTCTCAACACCTATCCTCAATTGGGATCAAATCTCTAATCGGCAGGATGGAGATATTTAATAGGGTAAGTTCTGGTTGGCATTCAGTGTGGTGCACGGTGACGCTCACAGGAATCGCCACTATACGAGTCCTTCATACCTTCTGAACGTCACTCGTATATCACTACTGGCATGGCTCGTAAACCTGGTCCCCTCGAGCTGGCTACTAGCACATATGTACTCCCCGAGATTTACATAATACCGTAGCACAAGGTTCCATCAAAGTAAGACTGTTCCAGGATCTCGCATGCCATCTCAGATGGGCAATCATCTGGTGTGGCAAGCTTTGAATAAGGTCAGTCATCAATTTTGTCGAGTGGATTTTGACGAGCAAGCTTCGGCACCTACATTTTCTCTGTCTTGGACTTCCGACCCCATCGTCGCTAATTCGGAGTCGAGACTCGTGCGCGCAACATGGAATGATGCATCAGGCCTTCAGGGCTTATTTTCAATAGTGATGAAGACTCGTCTCTCCAACTATTGCTGAATAGGACACGACTAGAACGATTCGATTCCGACGGAAAACTCCGACCAGCTAGGTTTTCATCGCCAAGTCTTCAGTGGTGATGATTCGAGTTGTGGTCCAGGTGCTGATCGACCTATTTCGAGTTCTAAACCCCAATTCACGCTATCTACCTTTTTGGCAGCGACGATCATGGTACGGGAGGGTTAAGACTCGCTCATACATTGCCTACAAGGTACGACCCGGAATTGGGGGTTTTATGATGTATTCCGGAACCAAGGCCCCATTCTTGTGTTTTTAATGGGCGAGTAGGACCCGTGTACCTTGACGGACGCCACGATCGTCTCGTCTATCTCTGGTGACGGTAATGTGATTGTGCCGCTATTCATCCTCGCGCGGGAAGCCGGTCACAATTGAAAGAATTTCCCTCCACGCGTTCGTGTTCCTTCTCTTCCCAAACGTCTTCACCTCGTAATCGATAACGTTCTCAACGCAAAGATCTCGATATCAAACCCGTTCCCGCTCTCTGACGGGTCCGGTCTTCTATGGTAGTGTATCTGTTCGACCCGAGTCCAGCCCCAGCTCCAAATGAGGGCCACAGCAATCCCTCGGATTCCACAGTGAGGTGGAGAAGGTTAACACATGTTCTTCCATGAGATCCAACAGAGAGTCTAGGCCAGTACCCGCTAGTCTCGCCTTTTCGATGCTTGGGAGATGCTCGGGGAAACACACCTATCTTGAACCACCGGAACCTGACCGGGGCCACTAAAGCTGGTCTTGAAAACGGGCCGGCTCCGCATTTAGTGAATCTCGAGCTTGATCCTCGATAACGAGTCCACGACCCTAAAATAGACAGTGGGTTCTCATCCCGAGCCAGCAAAGCGGCGCGGCGGGCATTCGAAACCCGTATACCTCTAGTGAGATCTAGCACGAGTACGGGTGTCCCCGCGCCACCTACGTTGCGAAAAAGTTCTTAAGTCACTAAACTCGCATTCGCACATGAAAATGAACTATGTACATAGCCCAACATGTGGGCTCACATTCATGGAGATTCGTGAAGATCGAAGCGCGGGTGCAATCGCCATCCTGACAGTGTGGAAGTGGCAATCGACGCCGGGTTCTGCGAGAACGCGTCCGTAGAACGTGAGATGCTCAATCGGAGTGACGAGGCACCTCTTACGAGGGACAGAATCATAAGATGGGAGGCCAAGTGCCCCCGCCACAATACAACGGTAGAATTCAAGGAGTTCAAGGACTTTCTCTAACGTCACTCACGAAGCTAGGAACACGTAACGTATCGCCATTGAACGAAGCAACGAGCATAACTTTATGCCCAGCTTTGACACGCCTGAAGTCGGGGGTTTTAAGCTTGAGTTGGGTCGTGGTCACAACACGTGTAAGTGTGACAACCGCGTTCTAGCAGAGCTTTCTGTGACTTGTAGTTTGAACGCCTCAGAACTTTCGAGAGCTTTTGGACTGGTAGAAACTCTAGTCGAGAAGTAATATCAAAACTGAAATGAACCTCTCACGCGGCAGCGGGACGCGGCTAAGTCAGACCGTGGCATAAAAACACTGGTCAGCCCCACATGTCTGCATGTGCCGCGGGCTCAGCAAGGCTCAGCGTTGGTAGGAGCGTGATGATGATATGATGCCATTGAGTGAGGCAGCTCCTTCGACAGTTGCTCATTGAAGAGCGACCACTTGAGTCTCCAAAGAGTGAATTCAAGGGAAAGGGCGCCGAGACATGTCATACGTGTCTCCGCCTTGGACTCTTGAAGCAGCCCTGTGCTGTGCCTTCGAAGGGTATTCCTGTCCGCTCTCCCTGTCCAATCCTTTCACCAGACGCTGGTTATTGGTTTGATGCCGTACTTAGCAAGCCGACGACGACACTTGTGGAGACGTTCATTCCTCCTGCAGACATATTTTCGATTGTGGGTTCCGTTTTTGCCATTGGCCTGAAAGTTTGAGCGGGTCGGAGCTAGGCAGCCTGAAATACCACACATATCTATACTCACAAGTTGTCCATCTAACTAAACCCAGATAACAATAGACTCAGTACTTTCCTCCGTATTCCTCCTTGATAATATCAGCCGCCCTTTCAGCAATAATATAAATCGGCGTTTGGATGTGCGTTCCTGGTATGAAGGGCTGTTGCCATTCATCAGCATTAGCTTCAGTCAAAAGAGCACTGGATCAGAATAGAAACGAGAACGAGGTACGAAAACCGAAGCATCCACGACCCTCACCCCCTGCGCTCCCTTCAACTTCAAGTTCGGATCCACAACGCCCTGTTCGACGCCGTCCCTGCTCATTGCAGCACTCCCAGATGGATGTCTCAACGAAAAGGCCTTGGACCTGATGAATTCATGGATGTCCTGGTCGTCGTTACTGTCCGGGAATGTCTCGTTGTTGAGTGGACCCAAGAGAAAGTCGTTAAAGACCGTGGGATTAAGGAATCGTCTCGCAGCTTTATATCCGACTTTGAGGACGTGGGCGTCAGCTTCTTCGTTCAGCATGTTGGGACTGATCAGCGGGGAGGCGTAGGGGTCGGTCGTGTTGAGTCTAATTTGACCATCTGACATACGAAGAAAAAATAGTTGACAGGGACCCTTTTAGATGAAGCCCAAGGAATACTCACAAGACCGAGGGTTTAGATTGCAGATAATGACAACAACCGTAGATTGCGTAGTGGCTTCAACGTTTCGCTGTAGAGAATGCATGAGGCGGTTGGTATCTCTTACATGGGTGATGCACATACCAAGAAGATCAGTTCATAATGGCTGGCCTTCTTTCCGGGTGCAGGATCTGGCAAACCGAACCTCCGCTCATACTCCGTGAGTTCGACCTCGGTCATCCTCGAATACCCTCTCATGTTCGTACTCGAAATCGTCAGCCGTCCCGACCTGGTTTCGTTCCATTCCCTCATCCACTCGAGACGGTCTTCATCTGTAGGGAAGGGTTCATTCGAGTAGAACTCGATTTGTAAAGCCGGATGATCAGCGAACCGATCCCCAACCGAGGGATTGTCGACAAGCGTCTCAACTCCCATCGCGTCCAAGTGAGATTTAGGTCCAACGCCAGAGAGGAGAAGAAGTTGTGGAGTGCGAACCGCGCCGGCGGAGATGATGATCTCTTTAGTGGCAGTGAAAATGGTGGGTTCTGGAAGTGCGAACCATAATTACTCAGCTTATTGAACAGATGTCAATAGCCATTTCTCACCTTTATCCGAACTCGCAGATGCTTCGACCGAGCGGAACCTTAGGACAGGTCCACCACTAAAGGCTCCATCGGGAAGGATGCGCGTAACAAGTGCGTTGAGCACGACGTCAATGTTGTGTTCTTGTACAAACACCGGGTCTAGATAAGCAGTTGCTGAACTCTCGTGTTCGCCATTTTGGATCGTGGCGAGTTGAAAGCCCACAGGTAGCATGGTTATGAGGGCATTTTACAAATGGCGAAAACTTGGTTGCTCACCAACACCGAGCTCGTTGCCATCATTCATATCGAGGTTGTAAGGAAACTCATCCCCGAGCTCTTGAATCGCAGCGATAACCTTCGGGTCCAAAGAGGAGGCGAAATTGGCGAGACTGTCGGCCACCGTCCCTGAATATCCATGAACTGAGGCATTGACTTGATTGGAGATGTCGTGGCCATCCTGAATAACGAACGAAACTTAGTCTCGTTGCCGACATCAAAACTAAAACTGGGAAAGAAGACTACCATGGACGGGGTGAGCCTCTCGTTCTGGGAAACGACGATACCTCGATAAGTAAAGGAAGAGTCTGTGGAGTGAACTGACTTACGCGTAAGATGTAGGGCATTAAGTTCTCCCAAGACCACTTTTCATCCCTAGTAACTTCCGCAATCTTATCGTAGATTGAGAAGAGCCGCGAGTGCAGGCCATGCCACCTGTACAGCGGAAGTAAGTCGCGGGTGGGCAATCATCGAGAATCCAAACTCACTGATGCTACTGGTGCCGCCTAAAACATGTCCCAGATGATACTCCAAGGTTCGATTGTTTAGGCCGGATTGCGGAGTCAATCTGAACATGACATTAGCGTAAGTGCTCGACAGATGATATGCAGGGAACGCGAACTGACTTGTAATTCCAATCTGCCTTCGAGCCCATTGCTTTTGGATAGAATGCCGGAACTTTGAAGGTGATGTCGTCGGCGTTTCTGTAATGGGAGGTCGATGGTTGCTTCGGTACAAAGGAAACATGATCCCACTCACGTTCCGCCGGCTTCCAACACCAAAACAGAGTTGTGTTTATCTTCTGCCAAGCGGTGTGTGACTGCAAGACCAGCTGTTCCGCCTGTTTCCACGTGTCAATTAATAGTAGTGATGTGCGGGCTTGGGCTTGAGCCCTGGTGAGCCCAAGCCGAGCCCGGGGCTTGAAAAGCCCAGCCCAGCCCTGGCAGAGGGCTTCAGGGGGCTTAGGGCTCGGGCTCGACATTTTATAAGCCCAAGCCCTAGGCTCAGGCCCTCTGACATTGTCCACCGGCGAGAATTAAAATTATTCTAGTCCTCCGAGAATTGTCAGCCCCCGTGTTGACAACAATAGTAGGTGAGACTTGTTTATTTTTTGTGGCTGAAATTGAGGTCAATACTCACTGAGCCCAGGCTACCAGTCACAGAAGATGTGTTGATTGCGCCTCCCTGGACCAACATGTTTGGCAGGCAATGGTTGGAAGGGACTTCAAGACGGATTCTACGCTGTTTAACATGTTCTATTTTCCTTACCGTGATAATGTACGAGATTAGTATAAGCCCGGGCTCAGGCCCAAGCCCCAGGGCTTTGACCTCAGGCTTGGGCTCAAGGCTCGAGCTCGGATTTCAGTGAGCCTAAGCCCTCAAAGCCGAGCCCAAGCCCGAGGCTTTGAGCCGAGCCTGAGCCCGCGCATCACTAATTAATAGTCCGTAAAGAGTTCAAAGAAATCGATGTACCTCCTACGACGACGTAGTCATACTCCTGCTTGTGAACCGGTAATTCGGTGAGATTCTGGTAAATCCTCCCAGCCAGACAGGGCGCAGCGAGAAGAGTTAAAAGCGAGGTGGTGAGGACGATTTCTATGTTCTTCATGCTTGCTGGTTGTCAAAGACTTCGAGAACAAGGATGTCTGCTTCTATACATTCCGTTGTGAAGACACAATTATATTATTCGCGTACGATGATAGCGTAGAGCGTAAGAACTAGCCCTTAGCCTGGTCAAGCGTAGAGTGCCGCGCCCGAGCCACTTTTTCGACGATAACCCGAACTGGAGCAATAATAGGTCTCTTCAGTGGATAAAAGATACGTTCAAGGTATTCAAAATCACCTAAAAGTTCGTTGGTATTCGCCGTCAGCAGATGTGCAACTTGAACCGTCGTGCTAGCCGGTCTCACTATGAACTGGCGAACTTCTTGTCGCGAGTGATGGTTGTTTTTCGATATGGCCATAATAGTTCAATTCGAAACGCGTCACTACGAGCCACGGCCGCTGCTGACACGTATAGCGCTAGTCTGAAACGATCGTCTTCCCGTATCGTTGAGGAAGGGCGAGCGAGACTAGTATAGCGCCTTGACACAACATGTTCGTGTTGCCATTTGATCTTCTCAATCAAAACAAGCAATAAAACCTGAAAAAATTGATTAGCATTAGGTTTGCTCGAACACAGGAAAGATAGTTGGCTCAACTACTCATGTTCACGGACCCGAAGGATAGTTGATCAAGTTCGTAGAGGGATGATGTGGGAAGTTGTGGACCATTGCATGACAGAGGCTCAAATGATGGTAGAAGGCAAGAGATGCGAGCTCGCAAGTGGCGAGAGATTGTCCGGCAGGCAATATCGTTTGCCATGTATTTGAGGTTCTTCATCGCGTAAAATGGGCCATTATACTGTTTAACACAGATGGGTCGGATTGAAAACTTGTAAGATAGTAATACATTTTTGCGCGAATTAATTGAAGGTTTAAAGTAATGGTCGTCGGAATATCCAGATATACCCGCAAAGTCCCTAATTCTACATGGTGATAGAGGAAAAAAACAGAAGAAGAGAATACAACTATACACATTCGAACCATCAATCAGAATCGAGCAGAGAGTAACATCCAGGTTCACGCTCTCCTCCAGTTCTGGGAAGCTCCAGCGCTTCTGTTGTTCCTCTTCGAGGCCTTGTTCGCACCTGAAGGCGAGCAAGCACCTCTCGAGTGAGCGGCACCAAGCATAACACCACCGGTCATCACCGCCGTCTGACCGCCCTTGTAGTTGTAACGAGTAACGTCAGTTTTCGTACGGTCGACGAGGCGGAGGTCAGGGCGAGAGACAATGAAGGCGGGGGCAGGAGCACGGCGTGCAGGAATCATGATGGGAGACACTTTAGGTTTCGTGATAGTCGTAGGCATAGTTTTGGTCGTAATAGATGTGCGGATCAGGTCAAGGCTTGGTTTGGATTGCGCAGGCGAGGTGCAGGGGGAGCTGCATGCCGACGAGGCCACAGAGGTGACAGAACCGCTCGATGAGGCCGCCGAGAAGAGGGAGCTGGCAGAGGAGATGTCTGAGCCGGCATCAGACTCCGAATCTGAATCACATTCGTCTTCGTCCTCGTTGTCAGAGATCATGATGACCTGTGAGAGTGGAGTGGGTTTACGTTGGAATGGAGTACGAGGGCGGGAAACAGTTGGCCTGATGGCCGCAGTCGTAAGGGGCTTAGTGAGGACCTTGCTGGGGGACTTGATAGTGGTGGTGGTAGATCTCGAACGAACCGAGTCGAGAGCACGGGAGAGAGAAGAGAGGGAAGGTCTCGAGGTGGAAGGAGTAGCCTCCTTTGCCTGTGGTTGCGAGCGGGGAATGCTCGACGTCTCAGACCAAACGGTGGTGAGTTCAGACCCGTTAGGGGACCTGACTTGGATCTTGCCCTCCAACACAAAGACAACTATTCCCTGGCCTTCGGGAGCCAAAAGACGAGCCCAGTCTGCCCATTTGATACCCGACATGAGGCAAGCGGTGTATATGGGCATAGGCGGGAGGGAGTATGGCGAGAGGAACAAAGTGAATGGGGCCGATGTCCTAAAGAACGTGGCCTGCAACTGTTTTTGAAGGATTTGTCGGTGGAACAGGACAGTGACGGAGGGGTAGGCCTTCATCAAGGGACGAGTCAGGAAGTTTGTAAGTTCGAAGAGGGTCTTGGAGGATTGGAATGCCATGATTTCAGGAAATGAGAGTTGTGAAGATTAGTTGGGTAGTGTTGGTTAAAGTATGCAGATGTCAGAGGCAGTTGTGTTGTTTTCGGAGATCTGTGAGAGAGAGACAAAGATGAGGAACGGGAAGACGATGAACAGAAAAGATGGCTCACACAAAAGAGAGAGAATCAGCTACAGATGGGTCGTGAAAGATGAGGTAGAAGCTCAAGAGCGAAGAGGAAACGAAGAGATGGAGTAGGAGTTGACAAGTCGGTTGAAGTCGTCGAGATCGATGAAAGCACTGGGCTTGATGGATGTAAACTCCGTCTCGAACCATGTTATATACCTGAGGAGAACAATAACAAGGCTTGTCGTGAGCACATTGTACGGGGAAGAGTAGAACAATGGCGGGAGGAGACAATAAGCCTGGAATAAAAGGTTTGCCGAAATGGGATATTTGGTAAGGTTTGACATGGCGAGGACCCCGGGCCGGCGGGCGCTTTCATCGGCGCCAATTCTCTTCGATTCTCCCTTCGAGCGCCGCCGAAGTTGAGAAAAGTTTGAGTAGCCCAGGGGTAGCAAAATGCATTCTCTGTATGTAAGACCGAGAGCAGAGCGTCCTAGTTTCTAGACGTGTGTGGTCACTGGCTCTCGAGGACACCTTCCCAAGGCCCGGTTATTGACATGCTGTGTTTTGACGGTGACGGCATGCAATGTCGAGGGTCGGGATTCTAGAACGTTATACTCGGGTGTAAAGGCGTCTGCAAAGTACAAAAAGCCGCTTTTGGAAAGTGAATCAACAGTGTTTGCTGCGTGATGTAACGAGCTTTGTACCCTTCAGGTCATTCGAAATTCATTAGCCTTGTTACGTGGAATTACAACGAAAAGGAGACCATACGGTGATATGTGCCGAGCTAGTATCAGGCTTCATTCCTACTCTCGTTCCTGCTTCCATGTCTTCCCCTCGTACTCAATGAAACTCTTGTTCAAAGGCTTCCATTACCAACTTCTTATACATCTCGGACCTGGGTTTGATGTTGCACTTGAAGGGAAGTAGACGGCTGCAGGCGACCCTTGTCACCGAAAGGAAAAGGCACTCGGAAGGGTCAACCAACGACTTACTTCAGGATGTTACTGATACATTCCTCCCTTGGTTCAATCGACGCCCCGTGCTCGTCCACCGCTTCCGAAATGTTGAAGGCAGCGAGTATACTTGCGGCTGAGATGTACATCGTAGACATCACTAGATGACGTCCGGGACAGATACTATGATCGAGTTGAGTTTTATAATAATCAGCACACTGTATGACATCCGACCCAACTCACCGTCGTCCAAAACCAAACCCAGAGGTGATATCTCGGACCGCAGGATTGATCTTCCCATCCTTGATCCATCTCTCATGTTTGAACGCGTACGGATCAGGATACATTTCCTCGTCGTGAAGGATTGCCCTACATTTTGGATGAGACGGCCAGTCAACTCCGACCGGGCGGCAAGAGAGTAGCAAAAGCTCACTAGATATTCCCGATGACATTTAGATCCTCCGGGATTCTATACCCTCGATACTCATCTTTGACGCGAATGTAACGTGGTACCCTGACAGGCGCAGCAAGTTGCCATCTTTGCACTTCTAGCAACATTGCTTACCCATAGTTCATCAACCCCCCGTCCCGGAACTCCGGTAGTCTCCCTTGTCCAGCGGCACCGGGCACAGTCGATTTCAGCTTGGGCTTTGCGTTGAGCTTCGGAAAGCAGGGTCATGACGAGTTAAAGCTGAAGAGGATCGTGGATGTGGTATCAATTCCCCCGCGCCCTGACGACCACCGACTCAGATAGTATCCCAATGCAGAGACGAAGACGAGATATAGATAGCATAGGAGTGTTTGAAGGCTGAGGTAAACATGGACGATGGGAGCAGTTCGAGGAATCTCCTTTCGGGACTCGACATTCCGGAGGGGTTGCGCTGCGTCAATCTGGAAAACTCATACGCGGATCGTCGCTCGTCTATGGTGTTGCCAACAAATCGTCGCAGACCTCGCGCCTGTTCGTGGATCTGGTTAACCCGATACTGACAAAGATAGTAAATTTCGCACAGGTGTTCTGCGTTTGGGTGCCTGCACTGAACATCGAATTGAATCCCGGTGGTTGGAAGATAGATGTGACTGTGATTGGCTTGTTTCGCTTGAAGAGGATCTGTACTCACTGATGACTGAGCAGCTCGGAAATATCGACGTCTCACTGACCGTAGGACCGTATATCCCTATTGTATCCTTGGCTACCAATATTTCGAGACAAGACAGCAAGGTTCAAGAACGAGCGACATACCGTTGTCAAAGAATTAACATTTGGTAAGACAAGCTAAAAACCTCCAAGCTCTTGTAAAACCGCCAGCAAAAAATGATGCTGTAGCTTGGAGCTTTCTGTTCAAAGCTGAGGTCGCCGTTGGTGGACGCTGGTGGTGGGAGAGCGGCGAGCGCTTAACGGTTTCAAGTCAATCAGCGTCAAAAGGCAATCAAAAGGCGTCAAATACAGGCAAAACCACGTGCTCCGTCCGGCGAACCGGACCATTGGCAACCGAGTCCCGACCACCATCGCACCCCGTTCACTCATTTCTGTCTCGCCTTCGCTCTGAACCTCTGGCAAGCTTTCAGCCAGTCAAGAGTCTCATATAGAGATCTCTACGCGATATACCGGCTAACCTTTCTACTTTCAGGCATTGTGATGCGAAAGTCGTCCCGCACTCCCAAGCTCACTGCCAACATCGAGGGTGCCAGAGCAAGGATATTGTGCCCAGCAGACCTTCGTTATACGAGTAATCTGATCGAAAAGCGTTAGGCCTGAGGTGATTGATCTAAATGCTTAGAATCTTGCCGAGAAGATGGCCATTGGTGGTCGTAGGCGGCAGGAAAGGTACGTGTTCCGTTCAGTTGAGTAAAACACGTTGACATACCGGTCGGCGGTGAGTATGTGGGGCCTCGATGTCCTGCTTAAAATCCATCTAACACCTCCATGCATAGCAATCAAAGCTTTACTCGGATGAGTTACCGAGTGCAATAACAAGCAAGGATGAAATCCGTACTGTGACCTCACCTGAATTACTGGAGAACGGGACCTTGGGCGCGTGGTCAGCTGTGGCTCGGAACGCGTCCGAGGCTATCGGTAATCATCCTTTCCATATATAAGAGTGAGTTTCAGTGAGGAAGAGCGCACACAAACACACCACTCACATCCTTTCACAAGACATGTCAGCCCCTGAAACCAAACAGCAAGTCTACTACCGCCGACTGGGATCGTCTGGTCTCAAAGTATCGGTCCCTATAGTCAGTCCTCATGACCCTCTGCAGTCGTCTCTCGAACACAGGTTTACGCATGTTTTTTAGTTGGGAGCAATGAGCTTCGGTAATCCAGAGTGGCAGGTACGATATTTTCACCTGTCTATTATCTGGAAATTTTGCTTACGAACCGTGATTCTCCTTCAGGGCTGGGTTGGAGGCGAAGAGCAATCTCTAGAAGTTCTCAAAGCTGCCTGGGACCAAGGAATCAACACAATTGATACCTCGAACAACTACTCCAATGGCGAATCAGAGAGAATTGTTGGGAAGTTCTTGAAGAAAGTGAGCCCCCGCATTATACTCGATCATCAACTCGGTAGCTCAATACATCCTCGCTCCCCAGTACAACATCCCTCGTAACCAATTCATCATTGCCACCAAATGTTACGGCCTCGTTTCTTCAGATCCAAAGGTCTTCACGCCTACCGCACCGCCCGAATTTTACAACCAACGGGAATACGTCAACCAAAGCGGCCTCTCTCGTGCTGCAATATTCAATGCAGTCGAAGCATCACTCGAGAGACTACAGACAACCTACATCGACCTGTATCAGATCCATCGATTCGACCCAGAAACCCCGGCTGAAGAAACGATGAAAGCTCTACACGACTTGGTGCAAAGCGGCAAGGTCAGGTATATCGGAGCGAGTTCGATGCGGACGTGGCAGTTCGCTCACCTGAACGAGGTCGCGAGCAGGAATGGATGGACTCGGTTTGTGAGCATGCAGAACGAGTATTCATTGCTGTACAGGGAGGAGGTACGTTTCAATCTTTCTCCAACAAGACCTTGAGTATGAACTCATTGAAATCTCTTCCCGCGACGGCAGGAACGTGAAATGCTCCCGTACTGTAAGTTCCACGGGATCGGAGTCATCCCTTGGAGTCCCCTGAAGTCCGGCGTCCTCAGTCGTCCATTCGACAGTGGTGTCCCACCCCGCTTGGCCTACTTCAAAGGAACGGCCTGGGAGTACAAATTTTCGGAAGCTGATGAGACAATCATCCGGCGAGTGGAGGAAATTGCCAAGAAACGAGGGGTATCCATGGCGAAAGTAGCTTTGGCATGGCTCGCGCTCAAGGTGACCAGCCCAATCATTGGGACGGCTTCGCTGAAGAGGCTCGAGGAGAATATTGTCTCAGAAGACTTAGTGTTGACCAACGATGAAGCGAAGTATCTTGAAGAATCGTACGTGAATTGTCTTTGTTCCTGTCCGACACGCTTGAGCTGATGCTCTTTTCCTCTCAGATACGCCCCAGTGCCCGTACAGGGCCACTCGTAGAGCTTAACTCGACTCGAGATGTAACTATTTACCTGTGTATACAATCATTCCAAATGATTATGGGATAGGGCTTGATCTATGAACGATTTCAGGACGAGAAACTCGCCACATGGTGCGAAAAGTGTTCGGCATTCGCCGAAAGTGGCAAGTACCAATTAGTTAAGAGCTAAGTCCAGTGAACACCTCCATATATCAAGCTCTGAATACCTTCGTCTCGAGTCTTTCGTTCCGCCGTTCTACTCTTGCCTTGCTCAACTACACTCAGCTCTACCTTGAATCTTTGATCGGCTTGCCTTGGTGAGTACGAGTAACGACTCCGTGTAGTCAGACTTCATTTTTTTGCTGTTTGAGTCATTAAAATTTCATTAGCCCACCTAGACGTGGACTTGCAAGGAACAGAAATGCATCATACAGTTCTATCCATCGAGCTACCAGGTATTACTACATCAGTGATTCCCCAAATTCAATGAAACTCTTGCTCGTAGGCGTCCATTATCAACTTCCCATGCATCTCAGATCGGGGTTTGATACCACACTTGAATGGAAGCGGAATGCTAGAGGTAATACTTGTCAGCTGGGAAGAAAAGTACGAGGGATTATGGGGCTGAAAAACTACTGACTTTTGAACGGTACCAGTATACTCCGCCCTTGGTTCAATTTCCGCCCCGTTTTCATCAACCGCTTTCGAAATGTCAAACGCAGCGAGTATACTTGCGGCTGAGATGTATATCATAGACATCGCGAGATGACGTCCAGGACAGATACTATGATCGAGCCGAGTTTTGATAAGAACCCTATACAACCCACGAAACGACCAAACTTACCGTCGTCCAAACCCAAACCCAGAGGTGATATCTCTGATCGCGGAGTCGATCTTCCCATCCTTAATCCATCTCTCGGGTTTGAACGCGTACGGATCAGGATACATCTCCTCATCGTGCAGAATCGCCCTGGGTAGATGAGATAGTCAGACAACTTCGTCATGGTCTAGAGCAACGAGAGCGTACAACTCACCAGGAGTTCCCTATAACAGTTGAATCCTTCGGAATTCTATAACCGCGATATTGATCCTCCACATGGATGTAATGGGCCACCGCAACAGGGGCAACGGGCTGCCACCTCTGCACCTCCCGCAAGACTGCCTCCACATAAACCAACGATTCCCGGTCCCGAAACTCTGGCAATCGCCTCACCCCCACCACACGGTCGATCTCAGCTTGAGCTCTGCGCTGTGTTTCGGGGAACAAGGTCATCGCGAGTATGAAGCTGATGAGAGCTGTCCGGCTGGTGTCGGTACCGGCTATGCGTATAAGAGCAAAACAAGTAATTTCAAAAAACGGAGGAAGTCAGAAACAGCTACTGACTGTACCTGAGTACATGGAACCGGCTGTATTCATAACTTCTTGTTCCGTATACCCGCATTCGTTGGAACCTTCATATAACTTCATAAGCCGATTCGAAACGAACGAGGGAGGGGCCGCTCCGTTTTCCTTGATGAAAAGACCGCGTGAGCGTAAGCATCTGGTTTTGCCCGGAGCTCGAACGAGACGCACCATCTGCTTCTTAGCGATTCCGAAAGGCAAAGTGTTCATCTCGGCGTATATCCCATTCCATTCTCTGGCTTTCCTCTTAAATCCAGCACCAGGAAACCATGCCGGAACATATTTCAGGATCGGGAGAACGTCCTGCGTGAGTGCAAATAAGTTCCAGAAGCAAAAATGCCAGATGCGAGGAGGCATACCACCATGAACATGCCTGGAGTTGCAGCATGATTGGCCACTTCTATTGCTCGTTCAGCGCTCCTGACGACTGGGTCATTTGGACCTTTCACATCGAGACCATATGTCAATAGAATGAGTAGAGTCCCCGTCATCCTAGAGACGGGGCGTTATTGGCATCGTTCCGAGAGCATACGGAGAGAGATGCGCCAAAAAGAGAAGCTAACTCACTGGCGTAGATGATCCCGGTAGGTCTCAGGATCTGATAAGAGGTCTCTGAGTAAAGCACGGCTGACTCGAAGTACCCGGGACTCGTGTTGAGACGAGTCGTTCAGAGGAAATTCTAGAGAACGCAGACGTAGAGTGTCGTTGGAACAACTAAACCAAGAGGATGTCGCTCTGGCATACCTTGATGGAACAGCCTCCGACAAGTCTTCCATAAGTGGCCGTAAGGAAGAAGGATGAAATCCTTATTCCATCCGACTCTGAAATCATGATGTCAGACTTGTTAGTACGTCAAGAAATACTTCGGAGTGAGACCCACATGTCGTGTAACATTGGGAGTAGTGGCCTGTTTGGAGTTTGTAAGGTGAGCTTGACTGTGAAGTACTGAACAGCTATAGTTATCTGACCTGCTCGAATAGATTCCGGACCGCCTTTCAAGAAGATCGCAGCATGCTTGATGAGAGTTGAGGACAACGAGATTGGTTCCCGCAGCATTGAGATACAAAATGTCGGATCCTTGCGTATTCAAGAACACGGATGGAATGAGAGTCAATGATGTGAAGACAAGTAAACTGATCAGAGAATTCCGGTTTACCCAACTCTTTTCCCATCTTCTCGAAGTTTTGTGCAGGAAAGCTTGTCGGGATATCCTATGATAAGAGGTGTCGCCCGCCTTGGACTGATGTTCGGAAGGTATCACTTACCAGTAGGTTCCCCACAATCGGTAGTCCTCTCGGTCCTGGAGGTAACGGCAAATTCTTGTAAATTCCGCGCCCTGGCAGCCATCGACTGATATAAAATGCCAATGCAAAGGTGAGCACGAAGGAAGAGACATAGATAACATATGAGTGAGTAGAAGTAGAGATAGTCGGTGGAAGAAGCTCAAAGATCCATTCTCCAAGAATCGACATACTGAGGAACGTCGCTGTGTTGATTATTGATAAGACACGAGTCGTCGTTTATATGTCACCACAAATAGGGTTTAGCAAGCCTCGTGTCCAACTAACTGACCCAACGCTAACATGGACAGTTGTCTGACAGGGGCAATCAATCTCTGCATTACATTCCGTTATATTGGAGAACTGACAAGTTTAGTGCGGCATTCAGTGGTGCCAAAGCTGGTATGGGTGAAATGAAAGGTGCCAGTGATTAGTCACGGCGAGAACTAGGCGGCTGGAAGCTGTGGCCAGCTTGTTTCGCGTCTATATGTACTCACTCAGTGATGAGCAAACCGGAACTCTCGACATCTCTGACCATCTCTGACCATCTCGTCCCTCAATCATATTAGCCGTTAGCACTGCCCCGTCGAGCTATTGTTCTAGCACGTCCATTTGTCTGGGAGGTTGGCAGCTGTGATTTCCTCGTGGATCTCGTACTGCCACTGAATATATCCTCGCATCCAACCGTTCACGAGCCCACATAGCCACGCTGGGACAAGGAAGAGAGTGAGGACCATACAATCGTTAGAATCGAGCAAGGCCTGCAGAACTTGAAGGAGCCAGCGAGAGATTCGGATTGACTCAGCGAAATGCTTTTAGCGATCAGATTGCGTGGTCCACAGACGAAAGTGCGAAAAGGTAAATCGGGAACTCTGTCTCGAGTTTTCTTCACAAGTCCTTGAATTGGTGGTGGAAGAAGAAGCGAGAGCATCATCACCGTCGTGACCCGCCGAGCCCATCGAATGTCTCGGGCCGGATTAACCGACCCAGCCTTCGCTACTTTACCACTTTTCAAGCAAGCTTCACGCGTACCCAGATCCCATGAAGTCGAGACCCCCCATGTATTGGAATTTGCTACATAGGCATTCAAAACTCTCAGCATCGCGGCGCTACAGGATACTATCAATAGCCATGAGTAGTTCAAGTCGATCAAATGATTGGGTCAGACCTTGTTCCAAGTTACCAACACTGTATTTCTGGTAGCACTGCTGGAAGAGCAAAACATACTGTACACAATTCATTCCATTACACAGGAATACCAACCAATATCACAGCGAGTCATGATTATACTGTTACATGAGCAAGCTCATAGATTCTCGAACTTCCGTTCAATAACCATATCCTCCATACCCTCCATGGCGTCCGTAGCCACCATAACCACCGTATCTTCCGTGTCCATATCCACCATAACCGCCGTGCCCATATCTGCCACGACCGCCGTACCCTCCACGTCCATGACCACCACGGAAGCCCTGTTCAGCACGCTTGTAATGACCGTAGCCGCCAGAGCGGTGACCGTATCCGTATCCTGTGCGAACACCATATCCCCCACGGCCCCCACAGTGTCCACCGTAGCGCCCGCCATGTCCACCATAGCGATTTCCGTAGCCGCCACGGTAGCCTTGTACTTCGCGCTTGTTGATATCTTCCCCGTCGTCATATTCATCGTCCTTGTCATCATCGTAGCCGTCATCTTCACCATCGTAGTCGTCATCTTCACCATCGTAGTCGTCGTAGTCATTGTCCTTTCCATCGTCGTAGCCACCATCTTGGTTATCATTGTAACCCCCATAACCACCATGGTCGTAGCCACCGTTGATGTCCTTCGTTTCGTCGGCTTTTTCAGCGACTGCGGTGGTGGACTAGTCAAATGGTATTTTAGCACGAAGCTCGGCTCTGTCACGCATCAGCACGCGTAGAAAGAGCACGTACAGTATCAGTAGCATTTGCATTTGCAGCCTGGACACTAGTCACGACCAGCAAGAGCAGTGGGATGAATTTGGCAGAGATGAAGCGCATTCTGATGAAGAGTTCTGAGTTATCGATGAATAAGAACACTGAGCAAGAGAAAGATTCTAAGGAAGCCAGAGAAGACGCACCGTAGGTTTTATACGATCCTTGTCCTAATCAACCTCCGATGCAGCCAGATGACTTCAAGTTCCAGACGCTGGAACGATATGTTCAAACTTTGGAGTTGTAAGGTCATCCTGACAACGAGACCGTGTTGTGAGACGCCAAGCAATCCATCTTTCTCATCTCGGCGAGTCTTGAGAGGAAGTAGCGAGAAAGGCAAAACGAGGGAAGATAGCAACGACAGTGGTTGTAGTGAAAGATTGAATTTTGTTTGTCCCGGTCCGCCGCGGATGTCATGCTAAAGCGGAGTTCTCACGCCTCAATTTACCTCAACAACCAGGTGCATCCGCGTATGAATCATGATCCTCGAGAAAGGCCACAGAACACGTCGTTTTCTTCATCTTTCTCGCGAGCAACAATTGTTGAGCTCCGACTACTCAAATCAACGCGTCGATCGTAACATTGTTCTGGCTATGCTAACTCGAAAGCTTCAAATCTCCATTGAACCCAGGCCTGGCACTGTGTCCAAAAAAGGGTACAAACCAATCGAATATGCACCTATGCCTACTAAGGGGCTCGTCTCTAGACTATATAGCCTTCGAAAAGGCATATTTGAGTGCAAGCTAGCCATTTCTGACTAGAATTTCGAGTCATACAGTCGCTTCGTACGACCCTTCCGTATCACGGTTCAATCAATAGCCAAGGAATTCGTCTGGGCCTCTTGAACGGCCTTGAGAGTCGAAGACGATGCTGTAGCACCGGATACGAGTGAGTGTTTTGGGAGTCCGCTGCAAGGACCAGTAGCAAATCGTTTCAGTCAAGTTACTCTTTAGACACGATCGCGGCCGGGTCCCTGACTATCAACGCGACGTCGCGCAAGGGATTCGCCCTGGTGAGTATCCAATCCGAGAAGTCTTCACTCCCAATCCAACTTCATATAGGGTCGAAGGCAGATCTGTAGGACTCTGTGTCTTGCAAATTATAATCTCTGTACAGAGGTAGATCAACAACCGGCAAAGCCCTTTCGCAGCTCAAACGAGTGCTGGTTAGCGGGGCCGTATTACATTTAAAGTCGAGATGCAGTAGAATATGGCCAATCCAATTGAAGATATATATTCGAGTTGCAGTAGAAGAGTTCCAGGTTTTCGGTATTGACTGGGCAGCGACTAGACCCCTTTCGTCTCTTCCAATCACAGGATAGATCATTGTTCCAAGAGAGAGGGATGTATCATCGAAACGATTCCAAGTACCAGTGGCAGAAGACGGCGGATAGGTTGAAACTTAACGAATGAACGTCTCCCTAGCTGGTATTGCTACTACTTCGATCACCCAAACTCAGTGAAACTCTTGCTCGTAGGCGTCCATTATCAGCTTCCGATGTATCTCAGATCTGGGCTGATATTACACTTGAATGGAAGCGGAACGCTAGAGCCAATACTTAGTAACCGGGAAGGAAAGTATCACAGAGCTTGAACAACTCACTTCGTAATGGTACTAGCGTATTCCACTGTTGGTTCTATCTCCACCCCGTTCCCATCAACCACTTTCGATATGTCAAACGCAGCGAGTATACTTGTGGCTGAAATATATATCGTAGCCATCGCAAGATGGCGTCCAGGACAGATACTATAATCGAGTCGGATTTCGATGAGCATCCTTATACAACCCAACGAAAACGACTTCAACTCACCGTCGTCCAAAACCAAACGCAGACGTGATATCTCTAATCTCAGGGTTGATTTTCCCGTCCTTGATCCACCTCTCAGGTTTGAACGCGTACGGGTCAGGATACATCTCCTCGTCGTGCAGAATCGCCCTGGGTACCCGAGATGGTCAGACATAAACCCAGTGGAGCCGCAAGAGCGTACGACTCACCAGGAGTTCCCTATAACAGTTGAATTCTTCGGAATTCTATACCCACGATACTCATCCTCCACATGGATGTAATGAGGTACCCCAGCAGGAACAACAGGTTGCCACCTCTGCACTTCTCGCAAGACTGCCTCCACGTAAACCAACGATTCCCGGTCTTGAAACTCTGGCAATCTCCCTTGCCCAACCACACGGTCGATCTCAGCTTGAGCTCTACGTTGTATCTCGGGAAATAAGGTCATCGCGAGGATGAAGCTGAGGAGAGCTGTCCGGCTGGTGTCGGTACCGGCTACCGCGTAAAAGAGCAAAGGAAGTGGTTTCAAAAAACGGAGGAAGTCAGAAACAGCTACTGAATGTACCTGAGTACATGGAACCGGCCGTATTCATAAGTTCTTGTTCCGTATATCCACATTCGTTGGGATCTTCATACAACTTTGTGAGCCGATTCGAAACGAACGAGGGAGGGGCCGTTCCGTTTTCCTTGATCAAAAAAAAAACAAACAAACCGCGTGAGCATCTGAGTTTGACTGGAGCTCGAACGAATTACGAGACGCACCATCTGCTTCTTAGCGATTCCGAAAGGCAAGGTACCCATCTCAACGTATAAATTATTCCATTCTCTGGCTTTCCTCTTGAAACCAGCACCAGGAAACCATGCCGGAACATACTTCAAGATCGGGAGGGCGTCCTGTATGAGTGAAAAGTAGAATAAAAATTCCAGAAGCAAAAGAAATGCTAGATGCGAGTAGACGCACCACCATGAACGCGCCTGGAGTTGCGGCGTGATTAGCCATCTCTACCGCCCGTTCAGCGGTTCTAACGACTGGGTCATTTGGACCTTTCACGTCGAGACCATATGTCACAAGAATGATCAGACCTCCTGTCAACCTGGAGACAGTGTCCTGTTACCATCATCATCAGTGCGAACAGAGAAAGAAGCTAGCTCACTGGCGTAGATGATCTCGGTATTGCTCAGGATCTGACAAGAGGTCCCTGAGTAGAGCGCGGTTGACTCGGAGTACCTGGGACTCGTGTTGAGACGCATCGTTCAGAGGAAATTCTAGAGAACGCAGACGTAGAATCTCGTTGTGAGGACACTGATCACACCAAGTGAATGTCACTCTGAAATACCTTGATGGAACAGTCTCCGACAGGTCTTCCATAAGTTGCCGTAAGGAAGAAGGATGAAATCCTTATTCCATCCGATTCTGAAACCATAATGTCGGACTTGTCAGTACTTCGAGGAACACTTCAAAGTGCGACCCACATGTCGTGTAACATTGGGAGCCGTGGCCTGTTTGGAGTTTGTAAGGTGAGCTTGACTGTGAAGTACTGAACAGCTATAGTTATCTGACCTGCTCGAATAGATTCCGGACCGCCTTTCGAGAAGATCGCAGCATGCTTGATGAGAGTTGAGGACAACGAGCTTCGTCCCCACAGCGTTGAGGTACAAAATATCGGAGCCTTGCGTAACGAGAAAAACACGGATGGAAGTCAATGGCGCAAAGATAGAAGGATTGGGGAATGACAGCTCACCCAACTCTTTTCCCATCTTCTCGAAGTTTTGCGCAAGAAAGTTTGTCGGAATATCCTATAATAGAGATTGATGCCCGCCCTAAACTGATGTTTGGAAGGTAAAACTTACCAGCAGGTTTCCTACAATTGGTAGTCCTCTCGGTCCTGGAGGTAGCGGCAAGTTTTTGTAACTTCCACTCCCTAGCAGCCATCGGCTGATATGATACGCCAACGCAGAAGTGAGCACGAAGGAGGAGACGTAGATGACATAGGAATGGCAAGTAGAGATAGCCGGCGGAAGTAGCGCAAGGATCCATTCTTCAATAATCGACATACTGAAGGAGTATCGCTGCGTGGATTAGACGCAAGTCGCCACCAAGGTTTGGCAAGCCTCGTGTCCAACTCGTGCCAGCTCGTCGGCAGCCGCATAATCACGGCTCCGGGCTGAAGGCCTTATTCAGAAATGGGATTACCGTAATGGATAGCTGGCAGAGGCAGGGTGCTCGCAAGGCAGGCAAACCCGTATCGTAAGTCTGGCGGAGCTCCCTTGCGAGCCCAGCCTCTTACGACCTACCTGTGTCCATGGTGCCCCTTCAAGGGGCTTGTAGAACTCAAAAGAGCGAGTACGAGTACATTGTCTGGATCGCTACACGAAAGAAGAGAGTGAGCGACGAGCGTCAAATACGACGTCTTCGTGGGCCGTACCAACCGGTTCCCGGTTTGCCCCTGGCCGGCTACCATCAGCCAATGAGAATCGTTCTATTATTTCAACGTTTCACCAGTGACCGGGTGACCACCACCATCGGTCTTGCAGCCTCTCGCTCTTCTGTACCGAGCTTCACGCGCAACATAGATTCTATCAAGGTCAAGACCCCCATGGATCTCCACATGAGCAAGACCCTCAGCATCACGACACTGTCGACAATCACTCACATCCACAACGGCTTTGGTTCGCCGTGCTTCACCCCACAAGAGAGTTGCCCTACTGAGTATCTGAGTGGAGGTTCTAACTCCTAATTCGACTTCATACCGGGTGGGAAGGCGGATCTATAGGGCTGTGTCTTAAGATCCCTTCAGAAAGGTGCATTGGCAGCCGAAGAGACTCTTGTGTAGTTCAGATGAGTGAACATAGGTACTAACTAGCCCTCGAAGAGTCGAGGTGCAGTAGGAAGCGGCGGCTGACCCAAACATATAAACAAGTTGAGGCAGGAGAGTCTCAAGCTCTTGGTATCGGCCGTGTCCCCTTTCCCTTCTTCCAATCACTTAGAACGGCATGCTAGTCACAGGGCAGATGGCAGTCGGAGGAATTGCTATGGATGCTCGGAATGCACAGGTCTCAGCTAGGGTCAAACGTATGTTGAGAAGTTGGACCAACAAAAACATCCCAGCCAGATACAATTGATATTAATCAAGGAAGAGGAGACGTACCATAACCCCTAGGCCTACTATAGGTCTTTGAGCGCAGGTGTGAGACCAACACCAAAGCTTTGAGAAATCGGTTGAGTGTCGTTCGCGACGATGATGGTAGAAGAACGATCGTTCGGGCCGAGATTGCAAAATATACAAACAAAATGATTGTGGAGATGGTCATGAATTAAAACAACCCTTCTACGTATGAATTGAATACTGCCTTTTGCATAATTCTTCAGAGGTCGCGCTCTGAAGACCTTTGTTTGTTTGGCTCAGAAATCTATTGGGACTCTATTGAACCACTGAGCGCCCATTGTTGCCAGGAGCATCTAATAGAATTTCAATAGAATTCCAAGCCAAACAAACAAAAGTTTCGGAAGCTCGACCTCTGAAGAATTATGCAAAAGGCAGTATGTACCCTCTCGATCACGTCCAGTGTCAGCCTGATTGCCGGGGGAGCACCGCTTGACAAAGCCTCTAAGGCCTGGAGCGCCTATAGGGTCCGTTAACCGCCGGTTGAGTATACAAAGACCCGAACGAAGGTTGCTCATAGATTGGAGATGTTGTGCGTGAATAAGGTTGGGACTCCTCGGATGCCATGGAAATTATTTGGGGTGTAGGGGATGCCCGTACAGCAGCAGGAGAGCTGGCAACGCTAACCTCGCTGGACGCGTCGTCTAGGACCGAAGCAACCATGCTGGCATCCGAGTCGACATCACTAAGCCTATCCATATTGTCCCAGGTCTCCTGCTCCGTGTCATCGATACCCCCCGTATATGACCCGACCAACTCTTCAACCTCTTTGAGACGTTTGATGGAATCCAGTAGCCTAGACCTCTTCTCAGCGATCTCCCTATTCTCGTCCATCAAGATCTCGACCCGTTCATGTGAAGTCTTGTCCATAATCTCGGTTCGAAGCTGTTCAGTGAGGCTATCATTGAAGTCTCGGTTCAACTTGTGCTCGATACGGCGGGGAATGACATCGATGAAACGCTATGAAGATGAAGAAACGAGTGAGATTGAGATTGGTCGAGAATGCGAAGGGTGAAGCGTATCACAAACCTTGAATGCAACCTTCCAATACGCGCGGACACTCGCCATCAATTCCAACTCTCCCGGCCACTCCATGCTTTGAGGGTGGCCGCAAGCTGCCGTCAGGCGATTCTTCCAGAGTTCCTTCTGAGAGGCATAGTAATGGACGTTCTGCGTGTGGAGGGGGCTCTTCTCTTCTTTCAGCGCCTCTTCGAGCGCTTTGCGGGCACGGTCGTAACAGGTCTTGTAATTGTCGAAGGTCGCTTTCCTACAGAGCCGATTAGTATGATGATGAAGGCTAGGACCAAAAGCAGTATGGGATGATGACAGACCTCACGAGTTCCCGAAGGTCATCATAATCCCGGAAATATTCCCTTATCAATTCCTCGAGAACCTTCCAAGAGTTCTCAAAGACCTTTGAGGCGCAAGCCTCAGTAGGACCGGGCCATTGAGAGACGGAACGGTCGACTAGTGTGATGGTTGCCTGGAAGGGTACATGACCAGGAAGCTCCCAGCCGATAGATCTGCTAGCACATCAGCAAACATTGCACGAGAACCAGGGAGTGGAACACGTACTCGTTGATAACGTCTCTCACATGCCTCAAATCGAGCTGCTTGTGGAACTGAGGATGATCCTTCTTCTCCCATTCCGGAACGGATTTCGAGTCGAAGGTTTCGTCGTGGTGCAGCAGATCCCTCCATTCGCTGCGATGACTATTTGCTGAAAGGGCTGAGATGCTCGTAGAAGGCACAAACTCAATTCCCGTTCGCCAAATGTCCGCCTTGAAACTCGCGTATGTTGCCCGGTTCCTCTGCACGAATGTCCGACGATGACTTTCACCCTTGACAACGCTGTCGACAGCTCGTAGGAATTGATCAAATAGACGTCTCATCCGAATGTTCGCGGGATCAACAGGGAGAGGTGGAAGAGTCGCAAGCTCTGCTCCATGCTGCTGAAGGAGCGCCGCCACCTGTTTCCTGAGTTTCGGAAGACTGGACATAAGGTATCAGCATTCCAGCTCGTGAAGAACGAAGGAAAAGTAGCAACGCACTTTGATTCGATGAGATCAACCAACAGCTTGCTCAGACTGGAGACCAGGTTCTGCACACCGAACACATTCCTGCTCGCAACATCGCTCCAAGGTGGTGCATTATAGCAATCCTCCACCTTGGTCAGGAATGCCTGGCTGTCCATCTTGCGGTCTTCGTCGTTGGGCAAGCGCACGCAGTAGTAGCCATGTTTGAGCTTGCTATCTTCCCCGTCGAGAATCTTCTTCCAACGCCTCTGAGCTCCGGTATCACCTAATCCGACACTATCAGGTTTGGTGAGAGCGACTGTACACGCATGTTCAGTTTTAGCAAACGTGGCATGATATGGGAAAGAATCACGCACCGACAGTCCTTACGCCACCTGAGTCGTGCTTCTTGGCAAGACTCATGGCCTCTTGTCCTTCCATATCGCCTGCGAGCCGATGATCAGAAGGGTCTTGCGAGCATCCGATGTTACGAGTACGAACCGCTCATTGGTATGACCACCAGGATGACAGTATTACTGTCTTTACCTCCCGCGATGGACGATTTGACGAGGCTTCTAACGAGCTTGATGGCTGCCTTGTTCTTCTCCTCGATGTTGTATATGAGTCCTGTTCCCCATAAGCAACATGCAAATCGCGAGAAAGGGCACGGTGGCTCACCGGGTAGATCAATGAACGTCAGAGGCGTAGCCTCGGGGCCTTTCACGTCCACTCCAACGATGTTCTTGGAGAACGGTAGGGCTTTCTCATCAGTATCCAACAGTGCTTTGATCTCGTCGGCGTTCATCTTGTGGAACTCCGAAGGGCTTCGATGGCCAAGACACAGAACAGCTGCCTGAGCGCGTCGGATCCACAGTTCGAGTTCGCCGGGGTTAGTGATCCCGCTCTTGAAGTCAGGCCTGCGAGGTTTACTGAGGTCGTTGCCATTCACATCGTAGTTCTCCCGGAGATAGATATCGCAGGACCAGGTGCTTGCAGTGGAAGTCGTGCACTCCATCGGGCACCTATTCGCCGTGTCAGAGTGTTCGGCAGCATCAAAAACCCGATGCCAGTAGACGTACCTCGTACATGTACCATCATCCCTCGGAACAGTGATCTAGATTCAGTCAATATTGACTGTACGCGCGTCGAGAATCGAAGAAAAACTTACCTTCGAGATCGCTTCGACCAAAGAGCTTTTTCCAGCTACGAGGACAATTAGTTTGATGTAGTTGTACTAAAGCGGTGAGCTCACAGGACTGTCCGCCGATTACTGCGATCTTGGGCAAGTTGAACTCGAAGTTGGAACCGCTGGGAAGATAGGGTGAGGGTGAGGGTGAGGATTGAAGTCTATCAGGGAGACCTACCCGAGTGAGTCAACCTTCAAGTTCAGAGCTATCAACTCTTGAGCCCGCCTGGCGTAGTGGGAGTCTCCAAGGTGTTCAGCTGGTGCGGATGCGGGTTGAGACATGATGTATTGGAGAATGGTGAAGAATAATTGGCTTCTTATAGGACTGAGCCGTGCAGTAAAAGACGCTGGGCGTCAAGATTGTTGCCTCGTGCCTGCTGTACAGAAGTTCTACGGGAGCCTTGTGGCACCCGCTGTAGGTGATTGCGACCTACTTTACGAGATAAAATCTGGTGCGCAATCGAGTCAACGAGCCAAGAACAGATATGTGTATGGGTTCCTACCATTCAAGGCAACTCTTATACGAATACGCCACCCATTCATGTCAACCATGTTACCCCAAAAGGTTCAAGATGTCGAAGAAGTCGAATCTCGTTGCAAGCTTCAGCGTCTATTTCTTGGTCTTGCACGAGGTTCACTGCGCCCATCACTGCGCTTGTCCAAAGCCAGAGCTAGAAGTCTTCTCTTCGCCGCATCCATGTTGAGGTCAATCCGATAATGACTTCAATAGTTTTCATTGAAGTACGCGCCAAGTACCTCCACAGACAACGAGGTTAACTTGCCCTGGGCGAATTCCCCGTGAACAGCTTTGACCTTGTAGGCGTGTAAAGTGCTGTTGAATTAACACTGCATTCTCGAGCGCTGTGGGTGCTTTCCGCATGGGCCCTCAAGTGCATTGTTACCAAATCAGGCAGGAGATGAAGAGTTCTTGGGCGAATGGGAGGTGTTGATTGATCATGATGGTCGTGCTGATAGTGGTGTCAAAGGGCAAAGCGTCTCAAGCCACTGAAACAAATTCAATGAAACAATGAAACACATGACACGGCTGAAACGGCCCGTGCTCAAGCGCTCATATTTTTCTCTCAAACCGCCACGATATCCTTGGAAGTTGGAAAGCCGCCCTCACTAATCGGACTTACGCTCACACAGGATTCAGCTTTTTGATGTTCTATAGATGTCTCGAACCTGCTCGATGTACTCCTCGACGCTACAGTTTTTTGAACCAATTTCAGGGCCACCGGCCTATCTCATTCGAATCTCATCGTAAGACATCAACGTCAATGCCCATCATCGTTATCTCAAGCGCGGTGTTACTCTCTTCTTGATAGTTGGACAGCTCAGTCAAACAGAAAAGATTGAAGGCTCGGCGATGCATCTTCAACCCTCTGAGGCAATCATCTAACATCGTAGTTCAAGTCCCTCGAAATCCCTTGAAATATTTTCACGAAAGAATGTGGTCTACTCCAGTGAGCCTAGCCACGAGTTTCACCCCTCTTTGTAGCTACGATGAGGCACATTCGATAGAATATTTCGTCAAGTTTCAATGGATTGTATACACAGGTATAGTACAACTGAGATTTCAAGAGATGCCGCTAGCGAAAAAAACTGATGCCACTGCGGTGGTAAAGGCGTAGATGGTATACATTTCCTACATATCCATCTCTTCAAGTCTCTCTTGGGCACGTTCCTTAGCTTCCTCAGACACCCGGGGGTTAGAAATAGCAGCCTTGAGACCTCGAGCGACATTGGCTTCATGTGCTGCTGTGAGACCAAGGCATGAACATGAGTTTGACGAGTCTAGATGTTGGAGCGCAAGACAGATAACTCACCATCCCGGTCGTCAGACGTGTCATCTTCGTCAGAAGAGCTCTCCTCGAGCCGCTGTCGCGCATTTTCTTTGGCCTCGTCGGAGACACGCGGGTTGTGGGTTGTTGCTTTGAGACCTCGGGCCACATTGGCTTCGTGGGCATCTAGTAGAGACGAGAAGGATATCAGCTACAGCGTCAAGAGTATGCACCGGCGACAAATGAGAACCCACCGCCCTTGCTGCGACTGGAAGGCGCATCGGTCTCAGAAGTGGCATTCATTTCGTCGAGACGATCTTGAGCACGTTCCTTGGCTTCGTCCGAGACTCTGGGGTTATGGATGGCGGCTTTGAGGCCACGGGCAACGTTAGCTTCGTGTGCTTCTACGAGTCAAAGTCAGCGGTCATCCTGCCAAAATCAAATCAGATACTGACGGCTGGAAGGCATTGAAGTTGGTGAGTTTGAGCTGTGAGTTGAACGGGTCAGTTGTTTAGTGTGGAAAAGAGACATGCCATGAGAGGGTTTTTATACGAATCCTACAGGCGCAGCGTGATGATAGAATGACGTCGGGCTATCTAGCCCCTTCAATAGTATTCCCTCATTGATGACCGTCACCGTGAAAAACCTTTTGAGGATCCTGACGGAGGCGTTTGCGGGATTTTTAGTTTGAATTGGTTTGATAATGTGGACTCACATATTACTTACGTCCGATCCCCAGACTAGCAGAAAATACGTTCAAAATTGGCGTCATTGTGGTGGCCGAGTTTGTTTTTGCGGCCTGAAAGAAGGTGGGGAGGAGAGAATTCGGAAGAGAACGAGGCAGAAAATACGGTGTGTTCGGCAACTGCCGATCCCCGATTCTCACACTCTCGTTGAGCCACATTCAACTATGAGTGGCACGAGCATCTGAGCTGAAAGGATAGAGGCGAAAGGAAGCACAGCCCGTCGCCTGCGATGGGGTCAAGCCGCCGATAGTAAAGCGGGTAGAGAATGAAGATTCAAAGCTCAAGTTTAATGCACACTGCGTCGCAAGTTCAAACTATCGGACATACATTTGGTTAATAACTACTAAATTCAATGATTGAGGCACTATCGTGCACGTTTATTTCATTCTATGCCGGCGCATCAGTGGAACTCATGCTCAGCGGCCTCCACGATCAACTTTTCGTGAAGTGAAGATCTCGGCTTGATACTGCACTTGAAAGGAGCCGGGCGGCTACAAGTCAAGAAATCTCAGCACGGGAACACTACTGGGAGACAACGTAGAACGTACTTCTGTATGTTGTTAACATACTCTACCTTCGGCTCAATAACCATCCCATTAGCGTCAATCTCTTTCGAGATGTCGAATGCTGCCAGGATGCTGGCAATGGCGATGTAGGATGAAGACAGAGCGAGGAAACGCCCCGGGCAGATACTAAGAAAGGTCGCTCAGTACAAGAAGTAAGAGGGTGAGAGGGGCAACAGCTGGCTCACCGTCGACCAAACCCAAATCCAAAAGTAGTGTCCCTGATCGCCGGGTTTATCTTCCCATCCTTAATCCACCTATCGGGGTTGAAACTGTACGGGTCGGGATACATCTCCTCGTCATGGGATATTCCCCTACAGCATTCGAACGATAAGTGTCCCAAATCGGAGTAGAAGAACTGATATGCGCTCACCAAGCGTTCGGAATAATCGTCGAGTTCTTCGGGATTCTATACCCGCGATACTCGTCTTCCACATTGATATAATGAGGCACACCAGCTGCCGCGACGGGTTGCCACCTTTGTACCTCTTGCAAGATGGCTTCCACATATACCAGCGATTCGCGGTCTCGGAAGTCCGGTAACCTTCCGTCTCCGACGACACGGTCAATCTCAGCCTGAGCCTTTCGCTGGTATTCAGGAAAGAGGGTCATAGCGAGGAAGAAGCTGAGGAGACCGGTAAAAGTCGTATCGGTGCCGGCTGACAACGAAATGAAATTGTGAATAACGTTGAGTAATTGGGACCTGGGACCAGCACTCCGCACCTTCATACATCGAGCCAGCAGTGTACATCAACTCTTCCTCGGTGTAACCGCATCCCTTCGGATCGTCATGTAGCTTCGAAAGCGCGCCTGAAACAAAGGAGGGGCGTGCAGTTCCATTTTCCTTCAACAAGAGAGGGAATCAACCTCAGCCCTACTTCGGTACCACCAACGAGGGGGGACGTACCATCTGTTTCTTTACCATTTCGAAAGGTTCAGTATTCATCCTATTATAGAGCTTTTTCCACTCCTTGGCTTTCGTTTTGAAACCAGCACCAGGGAACCAATCCGGAACGTATTTGAGGGCGGGAAGGGCGTCCTAGATCAATGGGTAATGCAAAATTTGTTGAGAACAAGCAACTCGAGGAGGACTAGAAGAAAAGTCAAAACACACCACCAAGAACGTTCCGGGGTTCAATGCATGAGTTAGCGCGTCTACTGCGCCTTCCGCGATCTTGATGACAGGGTCGTCGGGTCCTTTGATGTCGAGACCGTAAGTGACGGTGAGAATGAGTGCACCGGTCATGCTGAGGACAAGCTAGCATGAGTATCATACAACGCAGGAAGAGAGTACGTAGAGAGGTAATTATGATGAATTAGATGGGCAACACGAAACTCACTGGTGTATATGATCCCTATAGTTCTCAGGATCGCGCAAGATATTCTTGAGCAGCAGGCGATTGCCTTTCAGTTCCTGATCTTCATGCCCGGAAGAGTTATTGTGAGGAAACTCTATGAACCACAGTTCAAAGTCAATCAGAATTAGGACAGTATAGGAAGATTCGTGCCTTGATGGAACAGCTTTCGGGAAGTCTTCCACACGTTTCCGTAAGGAAGAAGGATGAAGTCTTTGTCCCAACCCATCCTGCAGGCGGATTGCTCAGTCGATGGTTCACGAAGAAAGAAAGAAGGTCGAGCCTCACAGTTCGACTACCATCGGGAATCGTGGTCTACGTCAAGTGTAAGACAGACAGGAAGTTTGGTCAAACGGGAGGGCTCACCTGCTGGAATAGATGCTGGATCGCCTCTCTAACAGATCCCAGCATGCCTCGTAGGAATTGAGAACGACGATATGTGTCCCCGCGACGTTGAGATATAAGATATCAGAATCTTGAGGATACCATCAGCGAACAACTCAAGGATTCAACACGACGGAACAACTCACTTAATTCCTTCCCCATCTTGTCAAAGTTATGCCCGGGAAAGCTCGGCGGCATGTCCTGTCAGATCCCTATCAATGAGCCATGTAGAGGAGACACTCAAACGGTGAGATTCACCAATAGGTTCCCAACAACCGGCAATCCCTTTGGACCTGGAGGCAAGGGCAGGCTTCTATACGACCCTCTTCGAAAAAGCCATCGACTCAGATAGTAGGCTACCGCTGATGCGACCACGGTAGACGAGAGATAGAGGGCAGAAGAGGGAATAGAAGAGGAGATAGTCGGTGGGAGCAATTCCCGCAGCGCGGTTTCAACCTTTTCCAGCGTCGACATCATGCAGTAGCGGTGATGGAAGGGAGTGGGTAGCCTTCCAAAGAGACGCATCCATTATATGAGCTCGGGGTATGAAGCCTCGTGTGGATCTGACCTGTACACGAACCCAGCGGCGCCCACAACAAGGGGGATCACCAGACCGGGATGTCGGTTTTGTCAAATTCAATCAGTGGGAAGAAATAGTGAATTGAGGGTGTTACTTTTCCCCACACAATGTCTACCCAGCGTCCGACTCGCAGTGCTAAATACACGCGGAAGTACCCTCGGGCCTCTCTTCGCTCCTAAGGTTCAATGATGTCAAAGCTGATATGCAGGGTGAATTGCCCGTTCCGTCCCCCCTTCCCGCAACCTGGACTCACGGAGGCCAGAAGTACAAGTAGGTGAGTAGACGAACTTATATGAGTCCATCCTGTCCAAGATTCGTGGTTGTAGCGGCAGTCGACTATCCAGCAGTTCCTCGATGTAAGAACGAAAATCTGGATGGTTAGATCGCCGTCAAGTCTGAATAGGCCATAGACTTCAACACAAATTCAACAGGCATGAGCCATGGAGATAAAGTAAAGACTCCAGCGGCACCGGGCATGGACCAGGCCTCCTCCAGGTCCACAGTGGCGCTTTAGAGTCGAAGATTGCAGGAATGTTCCCTGCCTGAAGGGTCCCTGAATCATACTGGGTTTTGCATAATAGCGTGAACATGCGAAAGAAATATTTCGCCCTACGTGACCCGTTCCGACACTACCAGTGGCTTTGACCTTCTCCGACTGGAATGTGTACCATTGAAGCCTGGAGGTAGTATTATTTATCCTCCTCTGTGATGTTCCAACTGATTCAGGCTTGCCTGGAGTCAGTATTGTGGATGGAAGTCAAAAGCTCGCTCGAAGCTCAATCTTGCAGGCCTCTCAAACCAACGGCAGCCCGTACTGCTCCACCGGCAGTATGAGCACTCCGAGGAGCTCGACGTGAAATTAAAAAATCGCGTGTTCACGCTATTATGCAAAACCCAGTAATGGATTTCTTCGGAAGTAGCGGACGTGAGGTCACCGCGGCGCCCGAGCAGATCGTGGTGGTTCGTTCGAAAGTGGGTAAGCGCCCGTGAATACAATCGCGAACGTGCCGGTGTGGGATTTTGCCCTCTCTCCCAGACAAACTATCGCGCGTCAAGAGGAACTTCTGCCCGAACCCGAATTGATTGACGAAGTAGTCCTGGATACTAACATAGTACATGACTGTAAGTGGTGTGACGTCCATAATGCCCAACAAAAAAAAATCCCTTGAATAAAACGAATGTGAATGTAAAAAGGAGCGTCTGCCTGTGTCTGTGTCTGTGTTTGTGGACGAGCCGTCTAGGCGGTGAGCAATGCAGGCTGACAACGAGATCAATGAGTTAAGGTGCCGGTGAAACCCCCAAGAAACAAAAAAAAAGCACTCACACATCCACTCTCATCCTGACTCTGCGCAAACAACGCCGTACTCAAAAACTCCACCTTCACCATCTCCACCACCTCAACCTCCTCCTCATACTCCTCCTCCCCCTCACCACACACCTCGTCCTCCCCACCCTCATCGCCCTCACTAACAAGATCATACTGCGTGAAGATACTCCTATCCGAAACCTCCGTCGACCCACTAAAGAAGGTATACTCCCCCACACTCTTTCCTGTACTCACCAACTCAACCTTCCTCCTCTCGATAACAGCTCCAAACACCCCTGGGGTGTAGTTCTTCACATACACAACAGCATGCACAGGGATCTGTGCCCGATCGTTCCGAACCGCAGCTACGATCTTCATCTGTTTGAGACCAGCGACGCAGGACTGAAGCGGCTGAGCGAGGATTTCAGAGTGGAGGGGGAACCCACCACCACCGTTGGTGTGGAGAGGTTCGGTGGAGTATTGAACATTGAAAGAGGAGATACCGGTTGTGTGGGGGATGTCGGCCGCGAATTCATAGAACTGAGCAGGGAGGGAGGGTTAGAGAACAGAGAAATCGGACGTAACTGATAGTGTAGAGTTACCTGGAAATAATCATCAAAACCCAACCCCTGCCCCAGTTGAAACCTCGACATCGTCGCCGTAATCGTACACGTCGAACACTCGACTCCGTTTCGATCTTTATACGGGAGCGTGATCGTTTGTGGGGGAGAGTCTTGGCGTTGAGTCATCCGAATACGGATGAACCCTTCAAAACGGATCGTGGAGGCGCTCGTAACGGAGAGTTTGAGAGCCATGGGTTTGACATCGACGGGTTGGATAGGCTCGGTGAGCGTGACTGTAGACGGTACCGTGTCGATCATGCGTTGAAGGATCGAGGTACAGGTGGTACGGAAGGCAGCTGGGTCTCTGAGGTTTTGCATGGTGACGTTGTTATCGGAAGCTACAAAACAACGGAAACGGAAGGTGAGGATTCTGGAGGTATATGACGAGGTTGTAGGCACGTACTGAATACTCTGAGATCAGAGTTTGTCGCATGAGGTCCGACGACGAGAGGATTGGTGGTATTGCCTTCAAAGTATTCGGTGACCACTGTGTTGTCGAATCTGGCGGTGGAGCTGTCAAATCTGGGGAACGAGGATTCGTTGCTGTCGCCTGTGATATCAGGGAAGTCGTTTCCGTGGACACCACCGAGCGTATGTCCACAAGCAACCTATGGCAAATCGCCGTCAGCATCCCAGATACGTTAGTAAAAGAGTACGACGCACCATAGCAATCATCTCAGACTTGTCGAACCCAGCCTTCTCGAACTGCGCAATCGTCGTCTGCAGATCGGTAGTCGGTTCAGGAACACCAGTTTCTCCAGCAGCAGTCGCGTCAATCCTCCCAGCTCTGAACGGAATGACTGGCCCACTACACTCCCTAACGGAGGTATAAACCCCCAACGCAAGCAGATCCGCCATACTGGACCGTATTGACTGATACCCAGTAAAAAAACCAAACGTCGCGTTGAGTCCCTCATTCCCCTGATTCTCCGGCCTCTCCATCTCATACATCAACGACGCGTCCAGTCCGCCTTTACCCGTAACTTTATCATGAGTAATCGCGTCGTGAAACGCGGTTCGGAGCCATTCGGCAGAGCCTTGTCGGAAGGGAGAACGGGAGGTGGAGAAACTGCAGGGTGATACTCCGTCGTGGAAGCCTCGGCGGAGCATGCCGCTTTGGAGGTACATGATATCCTCCAGCTCGTCGGTCCATGAGGGCCATGTGTACCCGAGAACGGGTGAAAGAACAGAAACGAGAGGAAGGGCGTGAAGGATGGCCTTCATCGTAGAGGTAAAGAAGGGGAGAAGGGAGAAGAAAGTTTAGCTGACCCTTGTGCTTTTTCGTGCCTCGATTTAAATGGCACGTCGGCTGAAACGTTGAACGGAATAAGGCGAATAGAGGCCGCTTTGAATGGTAATTTGACAGGTACAAGTCACGGTAAGGCGGTGGTAGGTAGACGTCGGGTACTATAGCCTCCGGAGAGCTTGGATCTTCACTGTCCATCCAGCCCCCAGGCTCTCATAGGATCTACAATGCGTTTGAAGGTGGATGAGGGGAGGTCGAAGAGATGTTGAAATGGGAGGACCGAAAACTGATCAAGTTGGCTCCGTACGTTATTGAAGCGGTAGGGATAGAAAACGGTGACCCTGGCTCAAGCACCGTCCGCCTGTCGATGCCCTGTCTTGGCAATGAAAATCGCGTTCCCACATTCGCCAGGACTGGGATTCTTGAACGATGGAAGACCTGGCCACACATGCATTCTCCGAACTGCGAGCACATGGATCAACTGAAGATCACATAACAAACTAAGGTACCTCTCGGGAAGGCGACGCCAAAAAGAGTAGGCCTACCCGGCACTCACAAGACCGACGGTCTCCAGATAAAAGTACACAAGCCAGTGTTACGAGAGTTACGGTAAACGTTGGCAGAAGCTCGCTTTCGCCAGGAAATTGTGGGCCTGCTTTCTGTGTTCCTCGAGAGCTCAGAGTCATAGGAAAAGCAACCTTGAAAATCAGAGTTTAGACCGAGATCAATTGCGACAAAATAAACACATAAGAAGAGAACGGACCTTGAAGTTGTCCATTTTTCGACAAATCACGGTTCAGCATGCCGTAGAGATACGAGAAATATGCTTTTCCAGTGGTTAGAGTCGCGTGTAGCAGATGATCTGAGGTAGATGTTGAAGGGATCTAACGTGCAGACCTCGAATCGACGTGGAGGTTGAGCTGAAAGTTTAAGTCATGATTGGGAGCCAAATTCACCTCAAGCGCTCAGGCGACTCTTCCGTCCACCACCATCATCATGCTCACTTCCCACTCAGAACACCTGAAAACCTGAAAACCATCTTGAACTCTTCAAACATGGTCCTTCAAGCAATGCTACCTCGGAATCTCGTCAAACATACTTGCCATTAGAGCTCAATATCCAATCTCAGGCATCACAGGCTACAAAAACGATGTGATGGACCGTCTCCTCAAGGCACACGACAAGCGACGTGTATCTATATCATCAAGCAGACTCTCGTCTCTCTGGCTCTCTAAAGAAACATTGGGACGTATTTCCATCCCCCTTACCGCAGCCGATGAAGCTGGCTGCTGAAGTATCCCCAATGCATTCTCGAAAGAGGCGCATCTTCACGAACTCGAGTGGTCCGGAGATTCTAGCTAGGCATCATACACCAAGAGAATGAATGGAGACTTACTGGGTCGTAGTAATTGGTCAGAGGTCACGGTGCTGGTGCGTTCTCCCTGTCTCGTTCAAGCTCACCCGTTCTAACCACCCGAGCCTCTTCGTATGGAAAAGGTATCTTTTGGATCTCACCAGGCCCACACAAAACTGCACCGATCTTCAAAGCTTCATGCATCGGCTATATCGGAAACTGGCTTATATCTTGGACTTACCAAACATCTTGGGGCCTCCAAACATGCTACCCCAGAAATCGTCGTCAAACCCACGTACTCTCAAAAGACCTTGACGCGTCAATATCAAGGCCAAAATCAAGCATTAACGGATACGATGCGATGGTTGTTTTTTTTTCTTTCTCTCCAACAGGCGATGACCATAATACAAGACTCGGGCAGAACTGGCCTGGATGTTGTTTATAGGATCAAGTGTGGTTTTGGTACGTTTGACCCACTCGGTATGCTCTCAAATTGACTGGCCTACCTACCAGAAACTCGAATGACACCTTTTATTATATCTCATCGGGACCCCACCGAAAATTGCCTCACACCATCACGCGAGACTAGTATTGTCAAATACGAAGGAACACTCGCGGTGACGCGTGAAAGGCGGTTCAAACTTCAATACGTATATTTGACTGACTCTGCGCCTCTTTTCCCGAAACGAAACGGAACCTTTCAGGATCGTCAGGCATGCCGCATCGGATGAAATGGTGGGATGTTCAAGGTACATTCGTATCCCTTGGCCGCTCATCCTCGCTTCGAGAGACCTAGGTATCTATCAGGCCTCTCAGATAGCACAGGCTAGTCTTTCATCGCCCTGCCAATCACCACCCATGCCTTTCAACTACTGGTAACTGAAGGAAGCGCATTAGGAGAATCCCGCCCACATCATCTCTACGATTTTCTCTACATTAGCATGTAGCAACAATGTTTCGTCGATAGCTGAATTACAGTCCAGCAAGTATAATGGGTGTCCATGTTGTAATGGGCCGAAATATATATGATTATGAACTAATATTTGTAACGAACGTGAATAGAAACGAGTGTCCGTGTAAGCAACCTGCAGCACCGCAGGTTACGCCGTGGGCAACGCAGGCTAGAAGAAAGAACCAGCATAAGCAAACACCCCCAACAATCAAAACAAACAAAAGCCACTCACACATCCCCCCTCATCCTGACTCTTCACAAACGACACCGCACTCAAAAACTCCACCTTCACCTCATCATCCCCATCAGCACCACTAACAAGATCATAATACCTATCCGACACATCCGCCACCCCACTAAACCACGTATACTCCCCAACCCCCGTCCCCGTACTCACCAACTCCACCTTCCTCTGCTCAATCGTAGCTCCAAACACCCCCATAGTGCGTTTCTTAACGTAGACCACGGCATGTACAGGTAGGTGCGCACGGTCATTCCTCACAGCAGCGACAATCTTCATCTGTTTGTTGTCTACGACACACGACTGGAGTGGCTGAGCGAGAATGTCGCTTTGGAGGGGGAACCCGTTCCCTCCGTTAGTGTGGAGATCTTCCGTCGAATATCGGACGTTGAACGATGAGATGGCGGTCGTTTGGGGGAGGTCAGTGGTGAATTCGTAGAACTAGAGTGCGTTAGTAATGAACGACAACAAACAACAACCGCATATGAGACTCACCTGAAAGCTATCATCAAAACCCAACCCTTGTCCACCCTGGAACGTCGACTTTCTCGCCGTAATCGTACACTCATCACACTCCGTACCGTCTCGACGCTTGTACGGGAGCGTGATGTTCTGTGGACTGTTCAACGAGTCACGTTCGGTCAACCGAATGCGGATGTATCCCTTGAAGCGAATGGTGGAGGAGTTGGTCACGGAGAATTCGAGTGCGCTAGGTTTGATATCGACGGGTTGGATAGGGTCGGTGAGGGTGACGGTGGAAGGAACGGTGTCGACCATGCGTTGAAGGATCGAGGCACAGGTGGTACGGAACGTAGATGGGTCTTGGAGGGTTTGCATGGTAGCATTGTTGTCGGAGGCTACGAAAGGTGAGGATTCCGGAAAGCGTATCGGCGAAATTCACGTACTGAAGATTCTCAGATCAGAGTTTGTCTCGTGGGGCCCTACGACGAGAAGGTTGGAGGTGTTGCCCGCAAAGTAGTCGGTAACGACTCCGGTGTCAAACTTGGTGTGAGTGTTATCGAATTTGGGGAACGACGCTTCGCTGTTGTTTCCTGTAATGTCCGGAAAGTCGTTTCCGTGGACACCACCGAGCGTATGTCCACAGGCAACCTACATCGAGTACAATATCAGCATCCAACGGTGTGAGTACATCAGAGGAGAGAACACACCATAGCAATCATATCAGCCTTATTAAACCCAGCCTTTTCAAACTGCCCAATCGTCGTCTCCAAATCCGTAGTAGGCTCAGGAACCCCAGTCACCCCAGCACCAGTCGCATCAACCCTCCCAGCTCTAAACGGAACAACCGGTCCACCACACTCCCTCACAGACGTATACACCCCCAACGCCAACAAATCCGCCATACTAGACCTCACCGTCTGATACCCCGTAAAAAACCCAAACGTCGCATTCAGCCCCGTCGTCCCCTGATTCTCCGGTCTATCCAACTCGTACATCAACGACGCGTCCAGTCCACCTTGACCAGTCGACTTGTCGTGTGTGATCGCGTCGTGAAAAGCTGTACGGAGCCATTCGGCTGCGGCGTTTCGGGTTTGAGGGTTACTTGAGAATCCGCAGGGGGAGACGCCGTCGTGGAAGCCTCGACGGAGCATACCGCTTTGGAGGTACATGATGTCTTCGAGTTCGTCGGTCCATGAGGGCCAGGTGTATCCGAGAACGAGGGCGGGGGAGAGGACGAGGGTGGGGAGGATGGCTTTCATGGTGGAGGTGGAGGGGAAGGAAGGGAGAGGGATGGTTTGCTGGGCATTCCGAATCCGAATCCTTGAGGTTTTACTTCCATGCCTCTCGTCAGCTCCGGAATTGTGGAAGAAAGATTGTAACCAGGCTGTTCTCGAGATTTTCCGTCAAATTGAAACAGCCGCTGCCGGAAGCAATTGTCATGAGGGCCCTAAAGCACGGTGAAACAAGGCCGATGTGGAAGTGAGTGATTGCTGACAGTTGTCGCAATGCTGAGAGTCTTGCTCGTGTGACGATCCATGGAGTTCTCGAATTCATAGAATCTTTGATACGCGCGAAGCTTGGTACTTGGTACAGAAGAGCGAGAAATTGCGAGACCGATATCGTGGTGGAGGTGAAACGTTAAAAAATAATAGAACGATCCTCATTGGCTGAGGGTAGCCCGCCAGGGGCAGACCGGTAACCGGCTGGTCCGGCCCGCAGAAAATTGACGTTTGACGCTCACTCTCTTCTTCTTCCTCCATGGCCACCATTTGATCTTGCTCGTGTGGCGATCCAGACAATGTACTCGTACTCGCTCTTCTGAGTCCTACAAACAGAGTCCAACGCGTGCCATCTCCGAGGGCACAAGGGTGTCACCTCCCCCATGATTGGATACATCATATACTCTGAGCAACTGGGATGTTGTAAGTCACACCGGGGGCTAGTTGAATCAAACCCATTTTAGTAGATAATAAGGTGGTAAGTATTACGATACAAATTTCGCCTTGGTTATGCCGACGAGCTGGACACGAGGTCTGCCAACCCTTGTTGACAATGACAGTTGGTGGCGACATATAAACGACGACTCGTGTCCTATCCGAGTCAACCCAGCGATAAGTACTCCTTCAATATGTCGATTCTTGGCATCTCAACTGCCATTGTCATCTACGTCTCTTCCTTCGTGCTCACCTCCGCGTTGGCGTATTATATCAGTCGATGGCTGCTACCGAGCGGAAGTTACAAAAACTTGCCATTACCTCCAGGACCGAGAGGACTACCGATTGTAGGGAACCTGCTGGTAAGTTATCATACCCTCCGAACATCGGTCTAGGGCGGACAAAGACTTCTATTATATGTAGGATATTCCGACTAGCTTCCTAGCACAAAACCTCGAGAAGATGGGCAAAGAATTAGGTGAACTATCATTCCCCGATCCTTTCATCTCCGCGTCATTGACTTCCCTCGGTGTGTTTTCTTTTTCGGGTACCCAAGGCTCCGATATCTTATACCTCAACGCTGCGGGGACCAAACTCGTCGTCCTCAACTCTCATCAAGCATGCTGGGATCTTCTCGAAAAGCGCTCCGGAATCTATTCGAGCAGGTCATGGTTATTCAGTGATTCGTGATCAAGCTCACCTAACAAACTTATCATAGGCCACGGCTCCCAATGTTACACGACATGTGGGTCGCACTTTGAAGTGTTCCTCGAAATACTAACAAGCCAGTCCGACCTCATGATTTCTTTCAGAATCGGATGGAATAAAGATTTCATCCTTCTTCCTTACGGCAACTTATGGAAGACCTGTCGACGACTGTTCCATCAAGGTACGCCAGAGTGACCTCCACTTGGCATGATTGTTCCGACTTCCAAGTAACAACGACATTACTCTAGAATTTCCTCTAAACGACTCATCTCAACACGAGTCCCAGGTACTCCGAGTCAACCGCACTCTACTCAGAGACCTCTTGTCAGATCCTGAGCACTACCAGGATCATCTACGCCAGTGAGCTAGCTTCTCTTTCTCTCCGTTCGCACTCATAATCTGTCTCTAGGATGACAGGAAGTCTAATCATTCTCGTGACATACGGCCTCGACGTAAAAGGTCCCAACGACCCCGTCGTCAGAACCGTCGAACGAGCAGTAGAAATGGGGAGTCAAGCCGCAACTCCAGGAAAGTTCATGGTGGTGCGTCCGAGTCTCCTCCTCGCTTCTTACTTCTGGAACTCGTTTCTACTTTTCATCCACGCAGGACGCCCTCCCGATCTTGAAATACGTACCGGCGTGGTTTCCTGGTGCTGGATTCAAGAGGAAAGCTAGAGAATGGAACAAGCTGTATGTTGAGATGGGTACCTTGCCTTTCGGAATCGCTAAGAAGCAAATGGTGCGTCTCGTTCGAGTTCCAGTCAAACTCCGATCCTCACACGGGGAGTTTTTTTCTTCTTTCATCTCGAAGGAAACCGAAACATCCCCTCCCTCATTCGTTTCGAATCGACTCAACAAGTTATACGACGATCCCAACGAATGCGGTTACACAGAACAAGAAGTCATGCATGTAGCCAGTTCCATGTACTCAGGTAAGTCCTAAGTATCTCCGACTTCCCTCCGTTCAACTTTTTTTTTTTTTTCACTTCCTTTCAACACACTTACATAGCCGGTACCGACACCAGCCGAACATCTCTCCTCAGCTTCATACTCGCCATGACCTTATTCCCCCACACCCAACGCACCGCTCAATCCGAAATCGACCGTGTAGTCGGACAAGGAAGGTTACCAGAGTTTCGAGACCGGGAATCGTTGGTTTACGTAGAGGCAATCCTGCGAGAAGTACAGAGATGGCAACCTGTTGTTCCTGCTGCGATACCTCATTACATACATGTGGAGGATGAGTATCGTGGGTATCGTATACCGAAAGATTCAACTGTGATAGGGAATTCGTGGTAAGTTCAACTCTCGCGGCTCCACTGAATTTTTTTTTGTCTGACCCCTATCTCCCGTACTAGGGCGATTCTGCACGACGAGGAGATGTATCCGGATCCGTATGCGTTTAAACCTGAGAGGTGGATTAAGGACGGGAAGATCAACCCTGAGATTAGAGATATCACGTCTGCGTTTGGTTTTGGACGACGGTGAGTTGAGTCGTGTCCGAGTCGTGGGTTGTATAAAGGGTGCTCATCGATCGTAGTATCTGTCCTGGACGCCATCTTGCAATGGCTACGATATATATCACAGCTGCGACCATACTCGCTGCGTTTGATATCTCAAAACCGGTTGACGAAAACGGAGTGGAGATCGAACCAAAGGTGGAATATGCTAGTACCATTACAAAGTGAGCTGTTTGAAGCTTCGTGGTCTAGTCTTCCTTCCGGGTTGATAAGTATTACCTCTAGCATTCCGCTTCCATTCAAGTGTGATATCAGACCTAGATCTGAGATGCATCGGAAGCTGATAATGGACGCGTACGAGCTACGTTCGGGGGATTGATGTATCAATACCTGGATATATTTCTGCTGTTGTTTGTGGATCCACATCTCGGTAAGACTAACCAACGTTCAATCACTCAACGAAGTTTGATTGATGATTACCTGTCGTATTGGGGTCTCGACTTTTACGAATCACGATACGCATGAAGCTTTGCTTAAAAAGAGCGAAAGGTTGCGAGACCAATGATCATGGTGGTGGTGAAACTGATGGTAGCCGGTCAGGGGTAAACCGGTAACCGGTTGGTCTGGCTCGCAAAAACATCGTGCTTGCGAATTGATGCTCGTCGTTCTAAACTCTCACAGCGTACCAGTCCAACTGGATGACTTTCCGTAAGGGCCTGCAAGTAATCGGTCTCCAATTTCCTGCGAATAACACCCAAGCAATTGATAGCCGACTGGAGGTCTTTCCAAAGATAACGTTTTTCGACGAGCTTACAGTTTAGAACGGGGTCTTTCCAGGACACGGCTGGAAGTGCTACTCGAGCCCTTGCCAGCTGTCGTGACAGCCACTAGCAGTCAGCATCATGGAGACCTCGGAGCGGACATCCTGTTATGGGTGGTCTTAACACTCGGGAATCCTGTATCAGGAATCAGGAATCAGGAAGACCACATCATCATCCATATCTACTTGATCCTATGCAGACCGCCGCAAGATACCTTTCCCCAACCACACTAGAGCACAACTTTCCAGCGCTATGCGTCTCGGAAGCATGCAGGCGCCGCACAGTTGACCCCATCACTCTGGCTGGGTTGGCGACATGATCCCTCTGCGACCCGGTCGAGCTTTGCTCGCGCCCAACCTTTGCTTCTTCCATTCCGCTGGAATCCTCTCCGAGATGAGGTTAGATCGTATTCTATAGCCTTTGAGCGTTACAAGACAGTCTTACCTACTAATTCAGCTATTCCAGGGGACTCGAGACTATCTCTTTCTGGATAGATTTGACTGTCAACACGGGTTGATTCTGATATGGGCCAGCTTCTGGTTTGATGCAAAAGGCCTAGTCACCGCTACTTTAGACTCCACGCGCCAAATTGGCCCGACAACAACAGGTCTGTGCGCCTACTTCTAGCGCCCACCTCGGTGGCCTCAGGACTCCACTGCAAAAAAACAGGCGACCCCCCAGGTTTTTTTGTGGCTCAGGACTCCTTTCTACCCTCCTCACGGACCTCAGAACAACAGCTGGACCGACGCTAACCGGCGCTCGACAGGCGCTCGGAAGGGCGCTTAGCACGCCGCGCCAAATTGGCCGAACATTGAAGGGATAACTCGGTCAATTTTGACTCTATAGACTATTGATCTGCCGATTCTATTCCTGTAAGATACTCAAGCAGAATGATCAAGATTGAATGTGCTATTTACTTTGTACAAAAGTAGCAGCATCTAGGCCGTCATTAGTAGCTTTGACATCTTTGTGATTTGTTGATGAGGTATGGACGTGAAATCATCGAACCCTCAAATTCCGCAGATTTCTCCATTATCGATCGTATTTAGCAGTTAGGCATCACCGGAGTGCAGTGAAGTGAATGGGGCCTCGTCACTATTGCTCATGGCATAGTCGGGCGCTTGCTTCATGTTCGAAACCCTAGCCTGGAAAAGGAATGTCGAGAGTCGAGACTCGGTGAAACCCTATGGTTGTTGGCTTGGCGACTTATCGCCTCCGAAGAAGAAGCGGTTTGACCGCCCGGTGCAAAAGCTTTTAGATGGTAGAATGTACTAGTACGCCCAGAACTCACAGGCACTGCTTTAGAGCTGTTGTTGAAACTTAGCCTGAGGGTGGGAACGGCTTTTTCTCCCGCGCATGATCGAGGGAAAAAAACAGTACTTGATTTTTAGACCTTGTAAATCTGCACCAGGCAATGCGATTTCTGATTCATCATATACAGAAGATTTAGGGCTATTAGCTATCACAATCTAAGATCTTTGTACTACGTATCATTGAGGAAGATGTTGTTGAAGTCCCTAGAGCCCCAAGGTCTGAATAGTTCGGGTGGCGTGGGAGTCTCTCCCGAAAGGGTTGCGTACAATACTTGGGCGACCTCCCCCGGAGCAGTCGACACAGAAATTATATCATGAGATAGCCCTGATTTTTTCCGTTCCAGCGGCGTGGAAAATATGGTCTTCACTGGAGAGTGGCAGACTCTAAGAATCACGAATGGTCCTCATCACTCGTGCGGGAAAAACCTGTTTCCACCCTAAGTTCCGACAACAGCTGTAACTTGCTCACTGCTTTGATGCCAACTTCAGCAACACTTTGATAGAAGCAAAGCATGCTTACCATCCGGCAGCTTACTTGAAGCTGTACTTTAGCCAACACGGACAATCTTATAGTCACTGTATGAGCCACCTGCTTACTTACACTGGGTTTCTCAATGGACGGGCTCAAAGATAACCTCGCGTCAGCGGTCCGCCAACTGATTGTCTTGATGTGAGAGCGCTTGAGCTACGGAGGAGACTATCCTACTGCCTTGATGCATGAATGTACGTGTAGTCTCTAGATCTACCCGTTCTATGGACATTTTTCATTGGGTGAAGACATGCAGATAAATGATTCTGCTCTCTCTGGGGCACAGTCTCGCTCCACTTCCGCTTTTGTACAAGTATCGGCATGCAAGAATTGGGCCCGCCTTCTTAAAATAGTAGGAGTGCTGTTGCACTTGCATGATAGCTTGTAACTGTGAGTCACCTTTACACTGGTAACTAGTATCGCACAAATTGGGATGAGGGACTAGTAGCTGGTCCGTGGACAACTTATTTCCAGCACATTCCATCTGCTGAGAATATATAAAGAGCCGCAATGCGCATTCTGTAGACATCAGAGCTGAGCCATCCTTCGACCATTTTTGCGAGACACATCGGGACTTCTACAATTTCTGCAAGTAAGTTCTGTGATCACTCTGTGGACGCTGATTTTGGTTACTGATTTCCCTGAGCATTGTCAGCACACAGTATCATACATAATGCCCAAGAATGTTCACTTCAAAAGAGAGACTGACGTCGCACCGCTGCACATAGGTACGACCTCAGCTACGGAATCCCGGTCGTCTCCTACAATGACCTTATCAGAGCCACATACGATCCACGATGCCCTGAAGTTCCAGTCGCCGCCACAGTTGTCCTTCGACGTCTCGAAGGATCCCGACACACTTCCGTTGCTGCTCAAAGAGATTGCAACTTATGGCGCACTCGTGGATGCTGCTATCACCCCGCCACGCCGCAGCCTCGTCCTGAGAAACAGGTATCTCATCTGGGACCTCGAAATTCAGTCCTCTACCGTCCCGAATGGGAATGCATTTGTGTCCGTACACAGACTTCTGCAGGGATTGTACACGGCCCTGCAAGTGCAGGTCACAGACGAAGAGCTGAGGAGGGCTCAAAACAGGGGAGCTGTGGAGGCAGCATTCAGCGAGCGATGGAAGGCGGCCGAGCGAGAGCATGGCCCTGGTGCAGGCAAAGAAGTACGTCGAAAGGGTATCAGACGAGTCGATTTCCTGGAGGGGAATCTCAGGTTTTTCGGATTGATGCAGACCCAGGAACCTGGTGTCTTCAAGTTCACAGTGAAGAAGTAGCGGTGACCAGGGGTATGAGAGCTCTGTAAGACTTCCAGTTCTGCTCTCCCTCAGTTGATATGCGGGCTAAAGGACAGTTTGGCAGGAACTCATGATACTATAGCTTGGCGACTGAGCCAGTAGTTCTCTTGTCCGTACGTTGTTGTAACCATAGTCTTTATTTAGCGCAAAGAATGTAGGCCGAGAGTTGATTTACCGTCTGTGAACGACCCTTGCCCAATTTCCCCTTCTGAAAGAGCTCAAGTTGACTCAGAGATGACGACAGAGGATGGAGTGAGAGGCCCGAATTAGGGTACCCGGGAGTCCAACGATTCAACAGTCAATCCCCGATTCAAAACCGCCTCACTGGGTACAAAAAAGCATAATTCACGCGGTATTATTCAATCTTTATGCTGAATTTATTTCAAAAAATGCCAAATTTGGAATAAGTTTAGCATAAAAATTGAATAATACCACGTGCATTATGTTATTTTGCACCCAGTGCCTTTCGGGATCTACCCCAGCGCCTACTCAGAACGAAGCATCATCAAGATTCGACTGTTTGATTCGATCTCTGGATTGCCACCCTTCTTGTCCTCATACGGTCAGCACAGGAGCCCATATAACGGCAGTACCCTACATGAATACTTGATCAATCAATATAGCTGTCGTACCGCACGTACCAGGGGGACGATGACATTGGTCTGAGCGTTGGCGCCTGTGAATATATACACATTCTCGGGTGAAAACAGTGAATCCGAGATGCACGAGAAGTTGGTGATGGACGCCTATGAGCAGGAATTTCATTGAGTGAGAAGGGAAGAAATTGAAGTGTTAGTGAAGCCTACTTATGCCATCATGAGCTCTGTTCTGTTTTATATAGATCTACGTGCGCAGAAGGTTTAGACTCGAGAGACTCGATTGAAGGTTATTCAATATTGTCACCAAAAAAAGATCGGTGAAGGGATCCGACGAAGTTTCCTGGCTCGAATACTGGGCGACTCGAGACGAATACATTCAGAGACCGTTGATTTGTGCGAGGCTTCGCTGTTGTTTCCTGTGATATCGGGAAAGTCGTTTCCGTGAACACCACTGAGCATATGTCAAAGGCGACCTATACCGAGTACATTGTCAGCATCTAAAACTCAGAGATACGTTGAAAGGAAGAACACAGCGCACGCACCATAGCAATCATATCAGCCTTATTAAACCCAGCCTTTTCAAACTGCCCAATCGTCGTCTCCAAATCAGTCGTAGGCTCAGGAACCCCAGTCACCCCAGCACCAGTCGCATCAACCCTCCCAGCTCTAAACGGAACAACCGGTCCACCACACTCCCTCACAGAAGTATACACCCCCAACGCCACCAAATCCGCCATACTAGACCTCACCGTCTGATACCCCGTAAAAAACCCAAACGTCGCATTCAACCCCGTCGTCCCCTGATTCTCCGGTCTATCCAACTCGTACATCAACGACGCGTCCAGTCCGACTTGACCAGTCGACTTGTCGTGTGTGATCGCGTCGTGGAAAGCTGTACGGAGCCATTCGGCGGCGGCGTTTCGGGTTTGAGGGTTACTTGAGAATCCACAGGGGGAGACACTGTCGTGGAAGCCTCGACAGAGCATGCCGCTTTGGAGGTACGTAATGTCTTCGAGCTCGTCGGTCCATAAGGGCCAGGTGTATCCGAGGATGAGAATGGGGGAGAGGACGGAGAAGAAGGGGAGGGTGTGGAGGATGGCTTTCATGGTGGAGGGGAAGGAAGAGAAAGGGATGGTTTGCTGGGCATTCCTTGAGGTTTTGTTTTACTTCCATGCCTCTCGTCAGCTCCGGAATTGTGGAAGGAAGATTGTAACCAGGCCGCTCTTGATGAGGGTGAAGCACGGTGAAGCAAGGCTTATGTGGAGGTGCCGGTGAGTGATTGCTGACAGTTGTCACGATGCTGAGGGTTTTGCTCGTATGACGATCCATCATCCATGGGGTCTCGAATTCATGAAATCTATGATACGCGTGAAGTTCGATACAGAAGAGCGAGAGGCGGCGAGACCGATGATCATGGTGGTGAAACGTTGGAATAATAGAACGATTCTCATTGGCTCATGGCGGCCGGCCAGGGGTTAAACGTTAAACGGTTAGTCCGGCCCGTAAAAATATCATCATATTTGACGCTCGTCGCTCAATCTCTTCTTCCTCCACCACTGACTCAAGGATTTACTAGGTGCCGACTCCCGCGGCAGGGCCCGCTACTGAAGACCTGAGAGCGACCAGGAATCCAGGAGTCTGGGTCTCCAAATCTGAGCCGATCAGTCTGAGCCGGCGGGTCCGTCTGAGCCTTACCGTCTGGGCGTCTAAGTCATATAAGCGCCTGCTACCTACACGTGATGAACCACCGGTGGTTCGTTTTTATTAGCTGTTTTTGACGAATGCTTTGTCCCTACCTACTACACTGTCTACGCTACTCGAAACCAATTTACCCGTATCAGCAAGATGAATCTCGGGTAACAGAAGACACTTTGAGTGGCCAGACAGAAGATTTTGCTATGGGTGGAAGTTACAGCTGAGTTTGGGATAGGTGCGCCCCTCTAAGTATTTTTTGTTGGATTTTTTGAAACCTGACCATAATCGGACAGCCTATATCCCGCCTCTATAAAAGACTGCTACCTGCCGGACATCCCTCTCTTTCACCTACCACCACCACCGCTCTCGTTGAAACCTCAATTCCGCAGCAATGAGCCGACGTACCTCGCCTGCACTACGTACTTCACCCTCACTTCCAGATCATATTCTATGCCCCTGTGACATGTGTCCCGCGAACACTGTTCTGCCTTTTGTTCGTGCCAATCGTGGACAGACCCCCAACAAGGGACGGGAATTTGCAGTGGTAATTCACGCACTATCTTTTGTGCTGGGTGTTTTACTGATTAAGTGGAACTAGTGCGATATAATACATGAAGATGGCCGGAAGTGCCCAGTCTTCAAATGGAAATGGCCCAATCGCACAGAGGATCCTGCTCTCAACCCTTTCCTCGACCCACTACTGCCTCCAGGCGACCCCAACACATATTCTCAGTTACCGACAGTGGTCGAAATGGAGGAGACCATGCTGAGAACCGCTATTGCTGCGAGCCTTGAGGACCAGGGTCCGAATCATGTACCATCCATCACAATACCGATGCCGACCTCATCCTCTTATCAAGCAACATCTATATCACAAGTTTCCTCATCATCATTCACCACACAGTCATCATCATTCATCACGCAGCCATTGCAAACTACTCGGAACAGTAATCTGCGTCCGGTTCCATCCTCTATCAATCAGTTGTCACCCCCCACTTCCACCAAGACCCGCCTCATATGCTCGGAGCTGGGATGTGTGCAGAGTGGTAATACGAGATGCCTTCGAAAGTCATGCAGGTCGCATTGTATCAGGAAAGGAGGCTGTCGTCAACATCCTGCCCCTGGCATGTTGTCTTTGCAGCCACTCAGTTCCACTTCGTCTACGCTGCCACTTAGCTCTACCCTCCCGCCTTCCTATACACAGGCAACGATTTCGCCAACCACTTCTCTCCCTGCTTCAGACAGGGCTCCTGATCCCATTCCCACACCGAATGCTAGTCAGGAAGCCCTTCCAGTTGTCCGGGCACCTAAATTTTTTACCCTCGTTCCTGATACCCAGCAGCAATCTATTGTTCAGCAGACTCGCGATGAACATCGAGAGTTGGCATTGGCTACAAAGGCGACCCAGAAGACCCTTCGCTCTTCTGTTCTGGTCTGTTTCTGGGTACGTTGTTTTATTTTCTTAAGTTATATCCATATATATGCTGACATTGAAATCATCTTGACTAGACATCCGAAGAAAAACCTTACCCTGTCGAGATTCAGGTTCCCGAAAGTTTGTCGGCAGAGGGATTAACGATCTCTCGGACCTTCCTTGACGCAGCTCGAGTGTGCGAGGACCAGTTTGAGTACTACAGACCCCAAGTTCGCACCTGGATCACTGCTCATGCACCCCTTGCGCTTGACACGTCAAGGATGCTGAAGATGGATGGAACGACCACCTTATTGATGCGGAAGGTTGGTATCAAGGAATGTGAAGGGCTACAGGACTACATCAGGGAGTCCACTGGGCCTGGCATCAATCCCGGTGGATCACGTCTTGTGAACCCACCTTCCCTACAGCAGCGCCGGAGAGAGTTGTGAGATGATCTTGTCCAGGATGAGATTCAGCAGGCGGCGCTCTTACGTCCCAAATCACGTTGTCACCGCCATACACCCACTCCATGTTCCACTCGTGATCTCACTTCACACTCACCATCCCGTATTCCCCCTCAGTACTCTCAGTCTCAGTCTCCTTTGCACGATTCTCTTTGTTCTTCACAGGACTCAACCTCATCCTCTCAATCTTCCTCTCGTGGCAGGTCCTGCTCCCCGTTGCGGAACAACTCCAGATCTCCTTCAAATCGTTCTCGTAGCTCACCGCCCACAAGGCCTCCCTCATCATTGCAGCGCCTCGGATCCAGACACCAGACCCCGCCACCACCAGTAGCTCAGAAGCGCAGCAAAATTTCTCCGCTTTCTAGCCGTTTCACTGCCTCTCCCTCCCCTAATGGCTCCACGCTTGAGTTTGCACCAAACAAACGAGCGAGGCTGGTCACTGCTGCTCAACAACGAGGCTATACCTCAGCTACCAAGTGGCCTGCGGAGTACTTTGCAAGGGATATCATTGACTTCTATCGGGAGATGGGAGACAATGAAGATTTGGTCAAGCGACTATTCAACGAACACTTTCCACTTGTTACGGCATATCCGAGGGCCTTGGTTTACAGCCATCACTTCCAATGGAAGGATGCCCCGCAGGACCTTCTTGATGAACTTTACACAGCCGTTCCCTTCTCAGGTCCCTGCGACGATGGCGATGCACAGTGGAAGCGGCTCATGAAGGTTGTTCCAGACCGCTACCAGGCCTTGCAACACACACGAAGGAAGATAAAGCGCGAGCTTGACCAGGTGGACCAGCTTGCAGCAGTTGCTCATCAACGGAAGAGTCAACCAAAGAAGTCACGCAAAGGTGGAAAGGTTCAGCTGGTCGAAGGCAATACCCTGCTCGACGAGTTATCAAGCAGCAGCCTTGGGTCAGATGATAGTGTTGTCCGTGAGGTACGGAGAAGGAGATGAAGATGGTAGACTCTGGACAACTGTTAGATGTGGGCGGATGTGATACCCTTTCCTATTTTGCAACCCGTAATACCCTTTCCATTTCTGTGACCTGCGATACCCTTTCCCTTTTTCAACCTGCGATATCCTTTCCTGTTCTGCAACACATGTTATTCCTGCCAACGTCCACATTACCTTACCTGCATTCATATTGTGTTTCTGACCTTACTTTACTTCCTACTTCACTGTTTGCTCGGGATTATAATAGACAAATCAAATTTAATCGTGAACATTCTGCGAGAGATGGTACAGAAGCGTCAACATTTTCTATTCCTTGATATGTCGGATGAAGTGCCTCCACTGGCATGCCGATTCCGCCATCGCTACCCGTTGCTGAAACCCACTCATCATCTGCCAAGCCTGCCAGTTCTCGTCATAGACCTCTGCATTATAGCTCCAGCCCCGGAAAACGTTCACAAACCGAACTGAAAGATCAGGATATCGTGCTATCATGTAGCCGTTCTCCATCGCTTCGAAACCAATTCCAACGTCCAATACCAATAGACGGCCAGGCCACTGAACGAAAGTAGACCGACTTCTAGACTGTGCTGAGTTGCAATAGGGATGGGAAATAGAACGAGAACGAGAGCACAAGGCTGTTGGGGTTGAACGTGAGGCTGCGGCCGCTGTGGTTTGACGGACAGTTTGATGTTGGTATCGACATGAAACTTGCACAGAGGACCCTGTTGGATTTCGAGACGAGGAGCTCTGCTCAACCTGGTCAACCTCAGGGTCATCTTCATTTAGATCGTTCCCAGAACTTTGACCCTTCATCAGTCCTGCCCATTCAGTAGCTTGGATTTCTTCCTCTTCTTCCCATTCTTGAAGTTTTCTGTCAATCAAAGCCAGTCGTGCGTGTGTCGCAAATGCTGTAGTAGGTGTGTCTTGGTTATGAAAATAACTCTGCTGGAATAAGTCAGGATACCATTCTATTCATGAGCTGTAACCGGCACGACGCCTACCATTATCACCAAAGAAAGGAAGGGTATCGCGCGTTGAGATGATCGTGGTTGTGAGGAAAGTTATGAAGATTACGTGTGGTGTCTTGTCTGACATGCTTGTGCTTGCTACTCACATACCGCCTGTAATAGTGGATCTATTACTATTCTATATCCTCGCAAACTGATTACTACTGAGTCCAGTATGTAGGTATCTCTAATGAAGTCTGTAGGTTCTGCTTTACCTGATTATTGTGTAACATAATCATCTGGTTGAGGAAAAACTCGTAGAATATACTGTTCATCTCGCGGCACATTGAGATAAAGCGTCCAAACCACGCATTTGTCTGCTCTGCAATGGACGTATTGAAGAACCACCTGTCTTTCCCAGCATCATCTATGTACATCAGCTCTGGAAAGTGATATGGGTTGCAATTCCACCCACAGTAGATATCGGTGTCCTTGTGTTTCGACCGGAAGTGAAAGACGTCGACTGCGAGCCCTATGTTGTCAAAGAATTCGCGCATTTCTGAATCATTATGGCCTCGGACATGCTTCGATAGAATGCAGTTGGAATTGTAGATGAAATGGTTGGGTTTACGGCGGCCTGTGAATGTACTCTTCACAAAGCGCTGTCAATAAACCGAGTAAGAACAAGGAGAAATTGGCTTGAAAATGCGAGATGACTCACTGCAACAAGTGAAAAGGCTTCCGAATGATAGAATGTCTGCCTGGCAAGAATGATCCCACACGGCGCTATGATTAGCTGTTTGTTATGAGTCCGACGCCTGCTGAACTGTGCTCGTAACTTTATCCCATCATCCTTTCCCGCAATCTCACCATCACCGTCACCCAAGGCTGGTTCTCCGCTTTCGCCTGTGTCCATACGGTGGTCCTGCTCATACCGCTTTTTCAGCTGGAAAGCAGCCTGACCCCTCTCGCGCCACTTCTCCTCCATCGTTCGATGGTCCAAGTTTGTGCACGTCTTGAACCCATGCTCAACTTGCTCACCACACTCGAGGACCCTACAGACCATCTCCATCGACAAGTGTTCTGAGCAGAAAGCATCCATTGTTCAGAGAAGCCTTCCCTGGCAATGAGGAACCCCACACGTTGGGCGCCCAACTGTGACACCATCACAAACAACCGCAAAGATCTCCTTTGTACCTAACGAAGCATGAGTTACGAATTATCCTCAAATCGTGAGGGAGCGGCGCACATACCATCAGCATCCACCATCGTGCGGACACACTCCTGACATCGGTGGTCTATCTCGGGCTGCCCACATCGTCTAATCTCGTTGTTGACAGCCTCCATGTTGAACATGATGGATATCATGTGATACACTGTTGACGTGTTATTTACGCGTCACACTATTTATAGAGTTACGCCTCTAGAACACTTGCGTCCTCATGCAAGTACTACGTCTCTGTCTACGTATCTTACTACCTACATCTAGTTTCATCATATATGACACTATAGACAGTCGCTATCCAATAGCATAAGTAGAGCCTCCAATACATGAGGCAAACACGACTATGCTCACCAAGCATACTACCATTCATGGTAGAAGTACTTACACAGTACTAATGTCTTTTACGCCTTTAGGGCCGAATACCTACTTCTAGTAGTAGTTTCAGTTAGTGTAATACTCATTACATGTACCAGAAACTTATGTATAAAAGACTGGATGAAAAGGCCTTAAGCCTTAGGACAATCTACTCGATTATCACCTCTTCTCAAGCATCTCAAGACTACAAGAACACTCTGTGTATTACCCATGTGAGGTTTACTTCGTTATACCCACTGTGCACTTTAACTATGCTGGCTCATCAGGTTATGGGCCCCGCAAGCGGTGGTCAGGTCGATGTTATGATCGGAGTAGCCTAGCTCCCGTGTGTCGCCACCATCCTAGCGGACGACCTGTAACCTACATGGGTTATGGAAGTCTCTAGCGATGTCAGGCTTGTCATCGTCTGGTGTCAAGGTCAAAGGGTTGTTAGTTCCCTTTACACCTATCCACTATGTCCCTGTACTGTTGCATGTTGCACGAACGCATGTACATACTGTCTTGGCTTCATCTTCTTCGGCATAGACCTACCCGCGTATGCGGCTCTGTCTCCCTGCTGATAACCCGGATTGGGCTTTGATCTTATATTATCACTGCCTAATGCCGATGAAAACCAATGGTTGGCGATGATCCTCACCATGAGGCATCGTTTAGGGGTCTATGGGGTTGTGCTTATAAACCAACTCGCCATGATTCCTGACGGTCGAAAGACCGGGCATGATATACATGCTGGGAGATTTGATCTCCTTACAACTAGGTTTTGATACTATACAATTTTACGGTATCACATGGCCATTTTAGTATGTACAGGGACTTCCCTCCCGATGACCCCTCTCTTCTACGTTATTGTTAAACTCTAACTCACCTATGATTGCTTTCTGGTCACCGACATGCCTAAGGCAGAGGGTGCATGAACTCAATTCATATGGATGACTAGGTTTAATAATAACTTTCTATGGGTCATTCAGATAGTATGAGCTGATCACTCATACTTTTGCTAGTCTGGGGTTGAGACCAGATAGCATGATGGGACACCAGACACCGATACACACTGGGAACGTTGTAAGACCCTAGCAATTGGGCAGGGCTTCGTAACCAGATTAACTCCCCTGCACTACCTGCACGCGGTACACCCCATGATCTGCTTGACGCATACAGCCTGTTAAAAGTCCTAGACCTTTGGAGCATTTCTCAGTGTGCATCGAACCCTATTTATTTATGGGTGCTTCTTAGAAGCCTTTGTCGATTGACACTCTCTTGGCTCCACCCTTCTATATTTGAAGAGTATGCTCACGGGACTTTTGGCAGATCTTAATATGTCTCAATCAGAATCTAGGTCTGCTTCTCATTCCCCAAGTGGTAATCCCCCAACGACGTTTGTTCGAAACACTCCGGGATACACTTTAGGAACGGAAGTAGAAAATTCTGTAGAAGTTTTTAACTACAATACGGAACCGTTGTACTCTCAGGTTTCGGATAGCAACTTTCCTGCTGGGTCAGGAGGAATCAGTATCATTCCAGTTTTGCTAGATGATGGTTCGAATTTCGAAGATTGGTACCGATTACTTGAGGGTTACCTCTTTACCCAAGGCATACCTCAAGCCTTGGATGAAGAAATGCCTGAAACATCCTCTCCTGCTACTTCAGGGGAAGCTACCGCTCTAATTGAGTGGACTTCTAGGCGTAACAAAGTAATTGGTATTATCAAAATGCGAACTCGTTGTGCTCACGACGCGCATGTTGATAAAACTTCGGTAATCTCAACCTTATCTAAACTCAAATCTACGTTTGGAGTTCAATCCTCTTCAAAGATGATGAATCTGTATACGGACTTGCATAATGTCCAACTTCCTGAACACCTTAATCCAGTCCCTGGAATCAGTTACATGCTGACTGTTCGGGACCAACTTAAGGATCATGGAGTAGACATCTCGGACGACTTGCTGTGCCTTATGATCACAGCCAAGCTTAATGAAAAGCGCTGGCAGCTTTTCAAGCAGCAAGTATCCCGTATGAAGAAGGAAGAACTTAAACCTACCAATTTGATTGCTGCAATAACGAATGAATGGAATAGAAGGAATGGAATTCATTCTGGTCCTGCTGCCTACACCGCCCATAACGCCAAAATTTCTGGTGTTAATAGATTTAACTCTCCTCCCAAATGGTCTGATCAGTCTCGTTCTGGTACTTCTGCGAATCAAAAGAAGAACAATAATAAAAACAACAACCAGAACCAGAATAATCAGAACCAAGGTGGATCTTCTTCCAAGAAAGGGAAGAAGAAAGGAGGAAAGGGCAAAGGAAAAGGCAAAGGAAAGAAGAAGGATACTCATAAAGGGGGGCAACAATCGCACACTGCGGTATTTGAACCTTCTGAGAAACCTTCTGAATACCAGAATCGAATTAATGCAGTAAACGAGCAAATTAGCTCAGTCTTTGAACACGAAATGGCTGGGCCAGTAAACGTTCATATGTCCTACCACTACCCCACTGGTAGCACATCTGCACCAAATCCGTTCCAAAACACGTATGATCTTCAACAAGCACGCCTAGAGGAGAGAATCGCTGCTGACAGAGAAGGTCGTCCTGTACGGCACATCTCTGTTCAAGAATGGAACAATAGACAAACTGTTCAACTAGATGAACAGGTTCGACAAGTAGAAGAAGCTATCGCTTCAGCTACTATCTCCAATTCAAACATAGACAGCGATGGAGATGAGATACCATCTTTGGTGTACATCTCTGATACTCCAACAGAACCTGATAGTGACTCTTCATCTGATCATTCATCAAATGATAGTCATACATGTTCTGAATACTCTTATGGCGCGCATAGTAATGAAGAAATTATCTTCACAATGCCACGACGAGAGGCGACACCTAATCATACTTCGCCTGCGGACGAAGTTGACCAAGGTGAGAATCTCGAAGTGGCATCACCCACACAAGAAGACATACGTGTAACAGTTTCTACACCTCCTGACGATTATGGACCATGGGCAGATTCTATGTTTCCTAGGAACCACGCCGATCTTGTTCATTTGTTCAGACCAGAAAACTATTCTCAAGATGGAGATGACATCACTCAGCCACCTCTCATCAATAGAAAAGTTGAATGGCGATTCTTACAAGAATACAAAGAACAACATGACAACATGATGCGACGAGTTAACCTTAGGAATAATAGACCACATATAATAAATGGGATTAGACTCCCAATTCCTATCGTCGAAGAATTCCGAGATTTCGGAGATCAGACGACTAACGACATAGCATTGAAGGAATCCATGATCAGAATGCGTTATAAATTAATACGCAGCACACCAGATCACAATCTTTGGATCTGGATTCTGATCAGGACCAGAGAATATGTCGTTATGTATGCTATCAGAAGAGATGCAGTGCATAATATGACACCTCGTCAAGCTCTTCATGAATTGCGCATACAACAAAGGATATTACATGTGGAAACAGTAGAAGATACCAAATTTACGCTTCATTATGAATACCAAACTTGGAACATTCAACACCTATCGACGGTTATAGCTGAAATCAATAACAAAAATTGGATCAGCACCGTTGAAGATTTTGTTCAACGAGTGAAAAACCCTTGTTCAACTTCGGTGGATGAAGCCTTCCGAGTCAATAAGAAGAACTTCACACTTCCTATACAAGTGTTGAATCCTATCTTCTGGCATTCGTTAGTAAAGCTTGGTCTTGAAGGGAAATGGTTATTCGGAACGACAGACATAAGAGCGAGTCAATTTAGAACATCTCAATGGAGACAACCAGGGTTTAATAGGCGCTGGGTTCGCTTCATCCCTCACCTTACTCTTCCAGATGTTCATAATTGGCATACGCACTTGTACAAATGGATGAACAACATTAGAATGTCTGTTCCCATGACTCAGGCTGATATTCCTCGAAGAGAACTCGAGGGTAGTCGCTTCAATGAACGACCAAGAACATACCCTGAGGATTTCATGGAATTAGCCGAGTCACTTAATCGTTCCAAATCTCCAGTCCCTACTACCCATGAATACATAAATCGCCCCGCAACTACACCACCTAGAGTACGACAATGGCAGGACCAAGTCGTTCACACTCCTCCAAGCTCTCCTGAATCTTTTTATGGCATACAATCCTTAGAGGAGGATTACATTGAAGTACCTTCTCGTCCAACAACTGCTCCACCGGATCAACCGGAAAGACTTAGTCCGGTAGATGAACAACCTGAGGTTGACCCCTGGGTTACATCTCCAAGTGATCCCCGAAACTCTCAATTCAAGAATTACGGACCTGCAGTAATTGGACTAAGGACCAATGGAATGCCCTTACACGTTGCTAATGGCACGAGTATTGGCAATATCACAATGGTTGTTAATGATAACCAGCCATATCAAGCCACGAGATTCGTTCAATGGCAGAATTATAAACGCCAATTGGAAGCTTGGATAGAAGTTGAAGACGCCGCAAATCAACGTTATCAAGAAGAACTCAGAACAAGACGAGAGCATCTTGTTCGCCAAACATTCCAAAGTCAGAATCAAGAACCGCTTCAATGGCATGAACGGTACTTCGATGATAGTGACTATGGAGATGGCCTTGAAGGAGTTGATAACGATTGGGCTGAAAGCAACAATCGTGGAGACTGGCAAGTGTTTCAAAGTTCTAACAGTCAAACTTTCACTAAATCCTCGATGCAGAACTATCATATCCTAAGGAACTCAGTGCCAAGGAAATGTAGTAACACTTCTGTATATGCAACGACGAAATATAAGTCGTTTTCTGCTGCATTTTCGAGTGATTGTGAAGTGAGAAATACGCAAAATGCTTGGCTACTTGATAGTGGAGCATCTGCGCATATGACTCCGTATAAAACGGATTTCTCAGACTATCAGACTTTAGAAATGCCAATAGGTCTTACTACATCAGCGGGTGATAAAGCAAATGTGCAAATAGTAGGCTATGGTACTGTCCTCATCCGACACACCAATAGCGCAGGAGTGACACAAGTCACAAAGTTATACCCAGTGATGTATAATCCCGACAGCCCACATCGTTTAATCTCTAGTGGGAAGTTCCGGAGTATAGGTTACTATACTTTACTGGACTCTCCAGAGACTTCAATCCGGAGCAAGAAAGATGATTCTCTTTTAATGAGCTTTTACCCAAGCCATAAAGATGATCCTTTACGATGGATGAACGCGAAGGTTCTTGTGGGAGAAACTTCCTTCACATCTGTTGTATCTTTCAATACTTCTGAATTATGGCACAGACGTATGGGACACTGTGATCCCAGAGTCTTAGGAAAATTAATGGATAATGTTAAAGGGCTTCCAATGAAGTTGGTTACTTTGAAGGAAGAAACGAAACCATGCCGAGGCTGCGCCAAAGGCAAAATGGTTGCCAAATCGTACCCTTTATCCTCTAAACGAGCAAAGGAACCTCTTGAGCTCGTGCACGGTGATTTGATAGAATATCCAACTCGCTCTTACTATCAAAACGAATATGTTTTAACCTTATTCGATGATGCAACATCATTCGGATGGGTATATCCAATTCGTAAAAAGAGCGATACAGATCAGAAATTGCGCAATTGGCTAGCTCTAGTAGAGCGCCAGACTAGTAAAAAGGTCAAAAGTGTGCATTTCGATCGAGGGGGAGAATTCTTTTCAAATGAACAATGGGACTGGTATAACTCTCTAGGAATATTTCCACAAAGAGGTTCTCCCAACGTGCATGAACAGAATGGACGAGCAGAAAGATTTAATCGTACACTACAAGAAAAATCTGAAGCTATGCGCTTTCAGGCTTGTGCGCCTGAAAACTGGTGGGAATTTGCAATTCTCACAGCCGTCCATATCTACAATAGAACTCCTATTCGTTCGAGGAAATACAGAACTCCAGTTGAGTTGTTTGAGAATAAAAAGCCTGATGTTTCATACTTCAGGACGTTCGGATGTGGCGCATATGCATACATACCGAAACGTAAAAATAAGCTTGCTCCACACTCCGAAGCAATGATCTTCATTGGTTACGAGAGCGGATCAAAAGCTTATCGATTCTTTCGAACAACCAACAATTCTGTATACATTACTCCACAAGCAGTTTTCGATGAGAACTGGTTTCCTAAATGTCAGAAAGAAGTGCCCAGATCCATAGAGTTTGATAAAACCGACAAACCTGTCCGGTCTATACCCTTTCCAACGTACCCATACGATGGCCACGAAGATCATCACAACGATGATGATTTCTTCAATCCTCCACCTCCACCAGGATCAGATGATGACAATCATCAGCCTGGGGGAGATCCTCCCTTGGATCCTATCCCGGATGATAAAAGCGATGATGTGCACAACAGCAATCATCCAAATACTGATGGATTCGGATCACCGAAAGGCTCCGATCACAATCCTAATCAGTATGGTCCGGATCCACGGTCTGCTGGTTCTTCTGGATTGACAAATCCATTTGGATTTCACCAAGCTGACTATGATGAGTGGGAGAACTTACGATCTCCTCCACCAGCAGCTGTCAGAAGAAACCCTCCAAGGAATAGAGTAACTCCCAATCATCCGTTTAATGTTTACGGAAATCGACATCCTACTGAAATCGAACGCGATATCGAATCTCAAGCACGCTGGCAAAGTCAGATTAATCCGACAAATGAACCTGAAACAATACCAAATAGGGTTCCTGATCCAGCCACTCCTATGGACATGGATGACGATATGAGCGATCTTGCTCAGCAAGGGGGAGAAAATTACTTGGTTTACTTGCTGAATAACGGTTATCAACTATATGGTTTACAAGCCAGTAGTTATGATGACGTTCGTGAATGGACATATAAACAAGTCCAGAAGCGTCCTAAAGATGAACGACCATCTTGGGAAGCAGCATGCAGACTGGAATTACAATCACTCAAGGATAGAAACGTCTTTGATGTGGTCACACTACCCAAAGGCCAAAAAGTGGTGAAATCCCGCTGGGTATTTGACATCAAGTCTGATGGCCGAAAAAAGGCAAGGCTTGTTGCGAAAGGATTTTCGCAGAAACAAGGGATAGACTATAACGAGTTGTTCTCTCCTGTAGTACGATTTGAAACCGTACGACTTCTATTGGCACTAGCAGCGCTTGAAGATTGGGAGATCTCTGCACTAGACGTTAAAACAGCATTTCTTTATGGTGCCTTAGATGAGGAGATATACATGGAACAACCTGAAGGCTTCGTTACGGACTCCAGCAAGGTTTGGAGGTTACGAAAAGCATTGTATGGATTAAAACAGGCTTCTCGTGCCTGGTGGCGTCAATGTACTGAATCCATGAAACGTCTGGGATTCAAACGATGCTTATCCGATGCTGGCGTATATGTCTTCAACAAGAATGGCAATATGGTCATTGCCGTCGTCTATGTCGACGATGCTTTATTCATGGGTCCTGATTGCAACCTTGTCAATAGACTAAAAAGCGAATTCATGAAAATCTGGGAATGCTGAGATCTAGGCGAGCCAACAGAATTTCTGCGAATGCGAATTACTCGAGATCGGAAGAATCGCAGACTGATCCTTGATCAGCGAGACTATCTTGAAAAGATAATTCGTAAATTCGGAGTTCTGAACGCCAAGACGGCATATACGCCTTTGCCAGAAGGCTATAACCCAACCCAAAACCAGGGGGAGGTTAATCCCGAGATTAGGCACAGATTCCAATCGGTTATCGGATCATTACTTTACTTGGCTCTTGGAACAAGACCAGACATATCCTTTGCTGTAATCAAGATGTCACAGTATGGAGCTAATCCTAATCAGGAACACCTCCAGAAGGCACTTTACATCATGAAATACCTTGTTCACACTGCAAAGTACGAACTCATTTACGATGGTAGATCCAACCAAGGACTACTTGCCTTTGCTGACTCTGATTGGGCAACTGATAAAGAGATATATCGTAAAGCTTGCCAATGCACCGGTTTGCTGGGTCTCACAGAAACAGAAAACGGTTGCATTATCATCCACTGAAGCAGAGTATATGGCTCTATCTGACTGTACACGTCAGGCTTGCTGGATGAAGTCGTTATTGAACGAATTGAACTTCCCTATTCGATCAGTTCCATGTGTTAGCGACAACCAAGGCGCTATCTTTCTCAGCAGCAATGAAGCTACTGATAAAAGAACAAAACACATCGACAATCGATATCATTTCATTAGGGAAGCAGTGGAACACGGAAAGACTCAAATCTATTTCGTTGAAACTGCTAAACAACCTGCTGATCTTCTTACGAAGAATCTTGGCAGAACAAAGTTCGAATTGTTCAGGCAATCTTTAGGATTAACATTCCACTAGTTCCATGATCACATGATGAACTTAGTGAGGGGGAGTGTTGAACATGATGGATATCATGTGATACACTGTTGACGTGTTATTTACGCGTCACACTATTTATAGAGTTACGCCTCTAGAACACTTGCGTCCTCATGCAAGTACTACGTCTCTGTCTACGTATCTTACTACCTACATCTAGTTTCATCATATATGACACTATAGACAGTCGCTATCCAATAGCATAAGTAGAGCCTCCAATACATGAGGCAAACACGACTATGCTCACCAAGCATACTACCATTCATGGTAGAAGTACTTACACAGTACTAATGTCTTTTACGCCTTTAGGGCCGAATACCTACTTCTAGTAGTAGTTTCAGTTAGTGTAATACTCATTACATGTACCAGAAACTTATGTATAAAAGACTGGATGAAAAGGCCTTAAGCCTTAGGACAATCTACTCGATTATCACCTCTTCTCAAGCATCTCAAGACTACAAGAACACTCTGTGTATTACCCATGTGAGGTTTACTTCGTTATACCCACTGTGCACTTTAACTATGCTGGCTCATCACTCCATAGCCTCATTGAAGCGGCATATCTGAACACCATCATGGTTGACGACCAGCTGCGAGGAGTGGGAAATGTGGTATTCCAATAGTGAAAGAACTTTGAATCCATCGTAGATATATTCGGAGCGAAGGGGTCCTTGAACGGGCCAATCATCTGGGAGAGGTGTCGCCATGTTCATATGATACACCGTTGCGCAGCTGGTGGCGGATTTGCTACTCAAACATTACTGGCTGGCAATGCTGAAAAGTTCTGTACACGTACTTTGAAATCACCATATCGTTTCGCCACTCTCTCATCAATCTTGTCTCTACAAATCGGTGTTCATTGATCTGAATGACTGCTGGGACGTCATCTTCAAGGTAGTAGTAGCGTTTGCAAATGCCTGTGTATGTTTCGGGTCCAACATAGAACGTCGGGTGGTAGATAGTTTTACAGCTGTGGCAAGTGATGTGATGTGCTAGCACCCCAACGGGGCCCTTGTCCTGAGTGTATAGTATTGCGTAGCGTTCTTCGACACCCTGTAATTTGAGAGACTTGGCGTCTGCGACATAACTGCAATCAGGGTTGATACAATTAAGGATGGGTGGCCAAAGACTTATGGCCGACGCTATTTAGATGTGTCGTGTCAGTAGTATTTGGAATGAGCGAGAGGCTACTCACGGAACAGCTTGCCACCCTTCTCCCGGAAGGTCCTATTTACACACTCATTGTTGTCCACTTTGTCCAAAATCTTGTCTCCATGCCATATAGTCTCCTTCAGGTTAGTCCAGCAGGCATTCACCGCTTCGTTCGACATCTCGCAACAGTCTGCTAATAGCAAAACTGCGTCAAAGGGTAGGCGTGATGGAGGGTCATCTGGTTTATGCGAGGAAGGGTAGATAGCAAGAATATTGAGCTTGATTTTTTTGCAAATGACAATAAATGAAAGAATCTGTGCCATACAAAGGGTTGAGGAGAGCGAGCCGAAGCTCTCAGTGAGTGTGAGGAGGGACATGAATATCGAGAATAGTCTCGACGTCGTGAAGTGTGCTTGGTAAACGGCTCAGACGGGGCACAGACGCCCAGACGCCCAGACGGCCCGGACGGTGGCTCAGACTCCCGGTTCCCCGGGCTTTCTGGAAGACCTCCAGCAAGGAGCTGCTCCGAGATTGCCCTCCCGCCTACAAATTTGGACGCATGCTTTCGATAAGCGAAGATCAAGAGGATCATGAAGCCAGCTAATTTCTTTTCCTTTACCCACATCATCCCGTTACAGGCATAACCAGACCCCCCTAAGAGTTGGCCTACACCCGGCAATGCTGCCAATCCACGGACCTGGAGTTGAGATCTTGAGAACTTGAGAGCCCCCTGCCAGGGATCCCGACTGTTCAGCGTTCAACAACCGCGGGGGTGGGCATGAAGTTATAGTTTGCGATAACTTTTTGGTACGAGAAAGAGACATGAGGACCATAAAAACATGTAAAACTCTCGCTCAGTTGAATAGAAAGAAAATCTATGATTCGGAGTTGTTTGATACATATACGCCTACTTGTTGCTCGGCCTGCGGCCAGCTTCTCACAGGCCACGCTCGCCCCGGCGGGGTGACCAGCAGTGGCCATGTTTCGTGTCCCCCTTGAAAGTGGTGTACTCTCACACAGACATAACCAAAATCAACCCCCTTATGTCGGACCCCTAAAGTACACGAGATCAACCTGAGTTATAGTCGGGAACTTGAAGTTAGACGGTGTAAATAAGTTTTGGGATATTCACAGTAGAGAAACAAGGAGCAGTGGTTCCATGAACGACATGTTTGGCTAACTCTCGAGCCTCGACTGAGTAGGTCCTGACGGTCACGTGACGCAAGGACAGGGCGAGGAAAAAAAATTCGCTGGAACCGCATGGTCGCAATTCATTCGAGCTGATGGCCGTGAATCGGCTGGGGTGGCCAAGGCGAATTTTTTCAATTGTCTTTTGATCTCGGAGAAACTTGGTTCGCGGTCGTCGAGTCGAACTGGGGCGCGAACTAGGCATCCGGCTGCGAACTGGAGGTCGAACTGGACGGAGAACTGAGAAGAGGCGTAAGCGCCCAAAATCAAGCCGTGCGGCCATCAGGTTTCCACGTGTTGGGCGCCTAAATCGAGGTTAGGCTTGGCGCAGTTTTGCAGAATCGGAGTTTTCGACACCCATGGTAAAAACCCTTCTACTTCCTTACGTCAGTAGCGGGAATCTGGGATAATTCAGCAGACACAAAAATGGACTCTTTGCCACCAATATCCCTGTATCACTCCTTTTGATACATCAAACCCAATTGCAACTTCTGATACCTGGCGGACTCGACGCGTTTACCATAAAATATGGCCTTCTCTGAGCCTTACTGGATTCTCTTGCTCCGACCGTCCTTCTGACTTTGTTAGTATTTTGAACTCCTCAATCCAATCAAACGCACATTCTCCTGGATCCAAGCTCCAACTTTCGGACTTCTTGGCTACAGCGCAACGTTCTCGAGGCAATCACAAGTGTACAAAGTTCGAACATACTCGAATGATTCTTAGCCGGGCCGGCGGCGAGGTGGGAAATACTGTATGCAACATGTAGAGGTCCTACGCACGAAGCAGAGTATACTTAGCGTGAGATATCGAGGGCTCCGTGTGAGTGTTATTGATGATTGCCTTCTAGCTGACTGCCTGCCTGCCTGTAGTGACTTCGCCATTGGACCCAACTATCTGATGTCCACATTGGGCTCACCAAATAAGTCTCTCGATACGACACGAGCACGGAACATCTGTGCAAAGGCCCGTTGTTCCTTTCATTATGGGGGGTCGTTCAGACCCACGGCCTTGGCTCGAGGAATGGAAATTGAGCTCACTCCGGAATGGATTCAACTGGGGGGTCGATGTTTGACATCCCCGAGAACAATCACGACCGTTCTATTGAAGAATGGACATGCAGAATACGGGCGCTGTAAAATGGATTCGAATCGCTGGGAATTACGGAGTACTCAGTTTTCGGTACGTGTACAAATGTCAAAGATTCCGGCTAACGCGAATCAAGGACATCGTGGCCCATCTGCCAGCCGTAGTATCATACTACCGACAAGGGTCCTATCTGCCATTTCTGCCATCGTGGCACCGATGAATTGGGGCCATCGGCCTTGCAATATACAACCGAACGCGAAGAAAAAAAGAACACTTGTGGAAACGTTCAGTGTCCCGCTCATTATTGGATCCACGAGCCAGCACGAGATCTGTCAAACCCTGTTGGAGGGCAAGCCGTATATAACCCACAACTTGCGTCTACACCCAGAAAACCCCCTCAGCATGTGGGCCATCTCTGCCTTCGTTCATACCTATGCTATCTATTTCTTGTCGCTTTTGCTCGCCTCCGCATTGGCATACTACCTCAGTGGATGGTTCCGAGGACGCGGGACTCGCTTACCGCTACCTCCAGGACCCAAAGGATTACCGATCGTTGGGAACCTCCTTGTAAGTTGCGTTTCCTCTGACTCTTGTTCAAGGGCAGGTGTTGATCTTTATTGTAGGACATGCCAGCCAGCTTTCCCGGACAGAGCTTCGAGAAGATGGGAAAAGAGTTGGGTGAGCCTTCGTTCTTTGACTTCACAATGACGTTGATTCCCATTCGCAAACTTTTTGCTCGTGTTATCTAGGTACCGATATCCTATACCTTAACGCTGTGGGGACCAAGATCGTCGTTCTAAACTCTCAGGAAGCGTGTTGGGATTTGCTAGAAAATCGTTCTGGGATCTATTCGAGCAGGTGAGATTGTTTGGTTGCTTCGGATTTCTAGCGGTGTCCTTGCTAAGAAACTGCACATAGACCGCCGCTCCCAATGTTAATTGACTTGTGGGTTTCACTCCAAAGTCCTACCTAGGGCACTAAAAAGAAGCTCGATATCACGACTTCAGACTGGGATGGGACAAGGATTTTATCATTCTTCCATACGGTAACTTATGGAAAACTTGTCGACGATTGTTTCATCAGGGTATGCCCGCACAATTGTTTCATTATAAGTACTTGCTGACCCATCGTCCTGTAGAATTTCCTCATAACAATTCATCCCGACACGAGTCCCAACAACTCCGAGTCAACCGCGCTCTTCTAAAAAACGTCTTGTCAGATCCTGCGCACTACAGAGATCACATACGCCAGTGAGTCCCGTCCGTCTCTCACTCTGACGCCACAATCAATCGTCCAAAAATAAAATCACCACACCACGGTTCTCAGGATGACAGGCACTCTAATCACTCTCGTGACCTATGGCCTCGATGTCAATCCAGATCACCCAGTCATCAGGATCGCTGAACGAGGAATAGAGGTATCCACTCACGTAGCAACTCCCGGTGCATACTTGGTGGTATGTCTGCTCGTAATATTCTAGTCTTTTCTTTTTTCTTCGTTCTGACCCCTCCTTTTTTTCAAGGACACCCTTCCAATCTTGAAATACGTACCAGAGTGGTTCCCCGGCGCCGGGTTCAAGAGGAAAGCAAGAGAGTGGAATAAGATCTATACCGAGATGAACGTGATGCCTTTTGAGATTGTCAAGAAACAGATGGTAGGCGTCCAGAATCCTGAGTCCGACGAGCTCTAGGAATGCTAACGGCGACGTGGGAACAAAGGATAACGGAACGGCACCACCTTCTTTCCTCTCGAATAGTCTCTCAAAGTTTTACGAAAATCCAAAGGAATGCGGGTACACCGAAGAAGCGGTTGTGCATACCGCCGGTACCATGTACTCAGGTCCGTACGTTGGATTCTCTACATATAACGCCTCTCAGTTCTCAGGTTCGACCAGCCGGTACCGACACAACCTGGACGGCTCTGCTCAGCTTTATAATTGCCATGACTTTATACCCCGAAACCCAACGCAAAGCTCAAGCCGAAATCGACCGTGTCATTGGACGAGGGAGATTACCCGAGTTTCGGGATCGCGAATCGTTGGTTTATGTGGAGGCGATTATGCGGGAAGTGCAGAGGTGGCAGCCTATCGCTCCTACTGCGATTCCTCATTACGTTCACGTTGAGGATGAGTATAGAGGGTATAGGATTCCGAAGGATTCGACAGTTATTGGGAATATCTGGTGAGTTTGTCTCCCCCTCGTTAGCTGCCACTGACTGAGTTGTTTTATAGGGCAGTCCTTCACGATGAGGAGATGTACCCTGACCCGTACGAGTTCAAACCAGAGAGATGGATCAAGAATGGGAAGATCGATCCTGCGATCAAGGATTTTACCTCTGGTTTCGGTTTTGGAAGACGGTGAGTAACGAGTTGGTTTTGTCTGTGCTTTGAACGACTGGATGTCTTTTTTTACTTAGCATCTGCCCCGGACGTCACCTCGCGATGTCTTTACTCTACATCACGGCTGCTAGTCTCCTCGCTGTGTTCGATATCTCGAAGCCAGTCGATGAGGATGGGGTGGCGATTGAACAGAAGCTGGAGTATATCAGTAATATCTTGAAGTGAGTTGGTGTTTTGTGACTCTTCATATCTGGTTGACAAGGGTTGGTTGTAGCCGTCCGCTTCCGTTCGAGTGTAGTATCAAGCCTAGATCTGAGGTGCACGAGAAGTTGGTGATGGACGCCTATGAGCACGAGTTTCATTGACTGTGGGGGGAAGTAGTGAGGTCTGCGCGCCACTGTTAGTCTCCGTCTCGTTATCAATATACCTGTAGGCCAATGATTTTCGGATGGTTTTCAGTGTGCAATGCTCCTAGAGTTGTCAACGAGAAAGACCGACGAAGAAATCCGACGAAGTTTCTTGGCTCGATTACCGGACGACTCGAGACAAAGACATCCAGAGACCATCAATTTGTGCATCATGGTCGTCAGAGTGAATTGGTTGTCTGATGAAAGGCAGCAAAACAGTGATGACGTTTTTACCATACTATTTGTGAAGGCGACGCGCTTGACCCAACCAAGAGTCAGCGCGAAGCACTGCACTTTCCATTAATTTGAGTTGAGATTTGGTGTCACCTGGACCAAGTTGAAGAGGAGAATCGTGATTATACCCTTGATGAGGCTGGGTGTCGGAAGGCGTCAGAGAGCCGCAAGAGAGCCGTAAAAACAGTTCGAAGCCCGGGCCGTTTCAGCCGAGCGACAGTGGTGACGCGATGAGACAACTCGCTTTGACTCTTGACACTGTGATACCATCAACACCTCTATTTCACCCTTTTTCTCCTGCTTGATCCGGCAACAGCTGAGGCCTGAGGGCTCATATCCCGAGCGCCTACAGCACTCGAGAACGTCGTGTCAATTCACCAGCAACTCGCGAGCTCACAAGGTCAAAGCTCCACAGAGACTTTGGTAAGTTGACCTCGTTTACAGTGAATGTACCAGGCGTGTTCTTACGAAGCCTTAGGCCTGTCACGCGGCCCCTCACGGACGAGCAAGCTGTTTCTATGTTCTGTTCGGCAAATCCCTAAAATGTCTGGCTGAGGATTTGCTTCCGTTTTACAGGTCCGTATATACCCAGCTTGCCTCGTCATATACGGACCGGTGACAGGTCTAACGAAGCCTATTGAAGCCGTTATCAGATCGACCTCAGCGTGGGCACAGCGAAGAGAAGATTTCTTCGCAATTCTAGCTCTGGCCTTGAGCAAGCGCAATAGTGGGCGCAGTCGATCTTCTGCGAGGTGTGGGACAGAAATGGATGGGCTGAATCGTGCAACGAGGGATAACTTTCTGGATACCTTTGAAAATTTGAACTCATTAGGGTACCGCGAATGGCGTAGGTCTATAAGAGTTGCCTCGAATGGTAAGAACCCATTTGCATATCTGTTCTAGGCTCGTTGACTCGATTTCGCACCAGGATCCATCTCGTAAAGTAGCTCGCAATCGCCGACAGCGGGTGTAGAAGGCCCCCGCAGAACACGAGGCAACAATCATGACGCCCAACTCTTTTACTGCACGGCCCAGTCCTATAAGAAGCCCGTCTCAAGCCAATCGTTGATTGTCACACTTCATTCCACCATGACCCAATCCGCATCCGAAACAGCTGAACACATTGGAGAATCTCAATACGCGAAGCGGGCTCAAGAGTTGATAGCTTTGAATTTGAAGATCGACTCCCTTGGGTAAGGCTCTTTCTCGGCGGACTTCTATCGCTCTCACCTGGTCTCTCCAGCGGCAACTTCGAGTTCAACTTGCCAAAGATCGCGGTAATTGGTGGACAGTCCTGTGAGCTCGCCGGTTTGGAGGGAAGAAATTTAAACTAATCATTACCATAGCTGGGAAAAGCTCCTTGATCGAGGCGATCTCAAAGGTGAGTTATTCTCTGATTCTCGATGCGCGTATAATCAATATTGACTCTGTTTAGATCACTGTTCCGAGGGATGATGGTACATGTACGAGGTACGTCCACTGTCATCGGGCTTTCAATGCTACCGAACATTCTAACACGCCAAACAGGTGCCCGATGGAATGCACCACCTCTACCGCAAGCACCTGGTCCTGCGATATCTATCTCCGGGAGAACTACGACGCGAATGGCAACGAACTCAGTCAACCTCGCAGGCCTGACTTCAAGAGCGGGATCACCAACCCCGGTGAACTCGAACTGTGGATCCGACGCGCTCAGGCAGCTGTTCTGTGTCTTGGCCACCGAAGCCCCTCGGAGTTTCACAAAATGAACGCCGACGAAACCAAAGCCCTGCTAGAATCAGACGAGAAAGCCTTACATTTTTCGAAGAACATCGTTGGAGTGGACGTAAAGGGCCCGGACGCTACGCCTCTGACGTTCATCGATTTACCTGGTGAGGCACCGTGCCCTTATTCGTGATCTACCTTTCGCTCACAGAATTATATTACAGGGCTCATCTACAATACCAAGGACCCGGCAGCCATCAAGCTTGTCAAGAACCTTATCCGATCGTCTATTGTGGGAGGCAAAGATAGCAATACTGTCATTCTGGTGGTTATACCGATGACCGGTCTGTGCTCGTACCATCGGATGCTCATAGGGCTCTTCTGACTATCGATTTGCAGGCGAGATGGAAGGACAAGAGGCCATGAGATTTGCCACAGAGTACGATTCAAGTGGCGTGAGGACTGTTGGTGCGTAACCCTGTCCCATCATGCTTGATTTGGTAACATTGACCACACATCTACAGTCGCCCTCACGAAGCCTGATAATGTCGGATTAGGTGATACCGGGGCTCAGCGGCGTTGGAAGAAGATCCTCGATGGGGAGGGTAGCAAGCTCAAGCATGGCTACTACTGTGTACGCTTGCCTAACGACGAAGATCGCAAGATGGACAGTCAGGCGTTCTTGACCAAGGTGGAGGATTGCTACAACTCGCCGCCTTGGAGCGATGTTGCAAACCGGAATGCGTTCGGTGTGCAGAATCTCGTCTCCAGCCTAAGCAAGTTGTTAGTTGACCTCATTGAGTCAAAGTACGTAGTTTCTTACCGTTTGTTCATGACAAGAGCTAGGGTGCTGACACCGATCTAGTCTTCCGAAACTCAGGAAACAGGTAGCGACACTCCTTCAACAGCATGAAGCAGAGCTTACAAGTCTTCCGCCTCTGCCGGTCGATCCCGCAAATATTCGGATGAGGCGTCTGTTTGACCAGTTCTTACGAGCTGTCGACAGCGTCGTCAAAGGCGAAAGTCATCGTCAGACATTTGTGCAGAGGAATCGGGCAACATATGCGAGTTTCAAGGTGGACATTTGGCGAACCGGGATCGAGTTTGTCCCTTCTACGAGTACCGCAGACCTTCCGACAATGAGACATCAGGACGAATGGAAGGATCTACTTCACCATGACGAATCCTTCGACTCGAAATCTGTTCCTGAGTGGGAGAAGAAGGGACATCCTCAGTTCCACAAGAAGCTCAGTCTGAGGGATGTGAGGGACGTTATCAATGAGTTCGTGGTTCCTCCTGCATTTCTTGCGCCACGTCCGCTGATGTACTAGTAGATCTATCGGTTGGGAGCTTCCTGGTCACGTCCCTTTCCAAGCAACCATCACCCTAGTCGACCTTTCCATCTCTCAATGGACGCGACCGACTGAGGTTTGCGCCTCAAAGGTCTTTGAGAACTCTTGGAAGGTCCTTGAGGAACTGATAAAGGAACATTTCCGGGACTACGATGAGCTTCGGGAACTCGTGAGGTTCGTCGTCATTACTTCTGTTGGCGACAATTATCATTTTCATGCTAATCGCCTTTGCATCCGATCCTATAGGAAAGCGACTTTCGACAATTACAAGTCTTGTTACGAACTTACTCGTAAAGCGGTTGAAGAGGCGCTGAAGGAAGAGAAGAGCCCCCTTCACACTCAGAACGTCCATTACTATGCCTCTCAGAAGGAGCTTTGGAAGTCTCGCCTCACGGCGGCTTGTGATACTATGAACCACAGCTGGGACTGGTCCGGTGAGTTGGAATTGATGGCGAGCGTTCGTGCGTATTGGAAGGTTGCATTCAAGGTTCGTGCTGCGCTTCGCTGTTCGCTTTCTCGATTCTGACCCGTTCTCGGGACCCTGTAGCGCTTCATCGACGTGATTCCCCGCCGTATCGAGCACAAGCTGAATAGAGATTTCAATGACAGCCTCACTGAACAGCTTCGCACCGAGATCATGGATAAGACTTCACATGAACGGGTCGAAGTCTTGATGGACGAGAACAAGGAGATTGCCGAGAAGAGAACTAAGTTGCTGGATTCCATCAAACGTCTCAAAGAGGTGGAAGAGTTGGTTGGGACGTATACGGGGGGAGTCGATGACTTGGAGCAGGAGGAGGTTTACACGGAGGGAGTTGGTGTTTCCGGTTCAGATGCTAGTGTCGCCGACACCCGGCCTCCTACCCCTCTAGGACCCTCTGAATTTCTAATGATATCGGACGAGCCGCTGGACACCGACGACCGCGTGGCCTCCATCCGCGAGGCCTCTCCGGACTATCACGACACGGCCATGTTCAGACCTCAGGCAATCGCTTCGGGGGCGCCACGCAGGGTACAACTTGGAAGTTGGGGTCGTGAAGTATAGAGCATGATTAGTTGGAGGAACTGGGTGGGAACCCTACGAGTTTTGGCTACGCTCTTTGTGGCCTGTGACGCCGATGACCATCTTTGTGATCATATGTAGAAGGTGGATTATCTTCGTAGTGTTCATAATATTTTTTCCTCGCGGTGGATGAAAATTTTCTTTTTGGATATTAACCCCTGAGTGAGGGGTAGTACATCTTCTTATTGGCCGGGTTTCAACCCCCGACCACCCACAAAGCGGGTACGAGAAGACGACCTTGTCGTCCGACTCAAACCAAAAAAAATAAAATAATCGATGATATTTTGATGTACTTCAAGCACACAGTATGTATCGGATCTGAGATCTCAATAACATTCGCTTATAACGTCCAACGTGAAATGCGGCATAAGCGAACCATGTCAGGGGAAACTACCAACTCCAAGTCTGCTCAAGTAATGTACGCCTTCGTATTCATCCTTAGTTTTCGGACTGGAGCCTCCTCGAAATCATTTTCCGCACGGAGCAGTAATTCGCTTGGTTTTGAACCGTTGGATCTAAGAATTCCGACTTTCTGGGCTCGGCCGATGCCAAGTGCAGTCGTCGAGGTCGAGGGAGGAGGCTCTGTGACCTTTTCATATATTCATACTGCCTGTAACACCCAAATGATTTACATCGAGAATGTGCTCTCTACGGGAGTCGCAAGACTCACAGCCCTCCCTGAATTTTTGCCCGATCTAGGGGATCGAGGATTGGTATCTACGAGAAGATTTACCAGGAAACACTCCGACTAACCGCAACGTACTCAGACAGCCGGTGACTCCCTTCGATCTCATGTCGCACTAATGGGACTATATCTAAATACTGAGAGGAATTAGTACTGGGTCCTTCCGGCTATTTCTTGGAAGGAAAAATATCAATGAACACTTGCCCGGACTCTGGTGTATTGAAGAATTATTTACATCTTTCGGGAAGGCCGAGGCTAAGATCTCCCTGAGCTCTCCGAGCTGTTAAATGATGCGGGACAGTCGTGCGAGGTCACTGAGCAAATCTTGGTTAGAATGAACATCCTGCACTCGAGCCGCTACTTCTGAAATAATTTATGCGCTTTGGGACGAGATCCTTGGCAGTTATGGGTGCACATTCGATTGGCTTGTAGCCTTTTTCGGAGACAGTAGCCAGAGCCTTGACGAGAATTGAGACTCAACTCGAGCGCTCTTGAAGCTTTCGAGGCCTATCCAAGGCGGCAATGCTCTGGCACCCCTCGAGTGACCTGAAATCTGACTTGAGTGTCTCTCGAGGGAATCTGATGCACTATAGACCCTCTGTTGACGATCATAAAACAAGAGTTACAACCCGACTCGATTCTTGGGGTAAATTGAGGCGTGGGAACACCGCTTTGGCATGACATCCGCGGCGGACCGGGACAAGCAAATTCAATCTTTCACCAGGACCACGACCGTCGTTGCTATCTTCCCTCGTTTTGCCTTTCTCGCTACTTCCTCTCAAGACTCGCCGAGATGAGGAAAATGAATTGCTTGGCGTCTCACAGCACGGTCTCGTCGTCAAGATAAGCTCTCAGAAATTTGAACATAGCGCTACTGCGTCTGGAACTTGAAGTCATCTAGCTGAATCGGAGGTTTTGAGGAGAGTGACTGGGACATGGATCGTATAAAAACCACGGTGTGTCTTTTCTGGTCTCCTCAGAATCTTTCTCTTGCTCAGTGCTCTTATCCATCGATAACTCAGAACTCTTCATCAGAATGCGCTTCATCTCTGCCAAATTCATCCCACTGCTCTTGCTAGTCGTGACTAGTGTCCAGGCTGCCAATGCAAATGCTACTGATACCGTACGTGCTCTTTCTACGCGTGTTGATGCGTGACAGAGCCGAGCTTCGTGCTAAAATACCATTTGACTAGTCCACCACCGCAGTCGCTCAAAAAGCCGACGAAACCAAGGGCATCAGCGGTGACTACGACCATGGTGGTTATGGGGGTTACAATGACAACCAAGATGGTGGCTACGACGATGGAAAGGACAATGACTACGACGACTATGATGGTGAAGATGATGGGTACGATGATGATAAGGACGATGAATATGACGACGGGGAAGATATCAACAAGCGCGAAGTACAAGGCTACCGTGGCGGCTACGGAAATCGCTATGGTGGACATGGCGGGCGCTACGGTGGACGCTATGGCGGCCGTGGGGGATATGGTGGTCGTGGAGGATACGGATACGGTCACCGCTCTGGCGGCTACGGTCACTACAAGCGTGCTGAACAGGGCTTCCGTGGTGGTTATGGACGTGGAGGATACGGCGGTTATGGTGGATACGGACACGGAAGATACGGTGGTTATGGTGGCCACGGGCGCCATGGAGGGTATGGAGGATACGGCTATTAAACGGAAGTTCGAGAATCTGTGAGATTGCTCATGTAACAGTATAATCATGACTCCCTGCGATATCGATTAGTATTCTTGTGTACTGGACTGAAATGTGTACAATATGTTTTGCTCTTCTACCACTTTGTTGGTGAATTTGGAACAGGTCTGATTCTCCATTTTTTGATCGACTGGATGAAGCGTAAATAGTCACGAGTCAACTACAAGTTGCTCCTTTACCACCATCATATCCCCAACCAACCATCAATTCTCTCTTCTCTATTCTTTACGACTCTTCGCACTCAGACTCAAGAAGGTGTATCGAAAGCGTCCCTGGCAATTTCTTCAAGGTTTTCGTCGTGTTTTCTTCCTCTTCTCCCAAAACCACTCTCTTTGACCCGGGATTTCTGAATGTGGTCAGTCAAGACGCGATATTTGTAGGAAAAGGAAGACAGGAGTACCTGCGGTGCGTATTTTCTTTCAATGAGAAATGAGTTCATACTGGTCCTGAAGTTTGATTGGCATCGCAGGCCGCACGTTATCAGCTGGACGCGAAGCATCTTCCTACCTCAACAATGGCAAGCATATATCTGCTTGCAATTGTCACAGCCAAGGCAGCTATAGGCCTGCTTCTCAGCCTTCATTCTATTGCAACATGACGGATGGACCTACCGAATCGAATCAACGTATCTGAATCTCTTGCGCGCAGAAGGTTACGCCCACGCACACAGAATTCGGCACACAACTTGGAACTTGGCTCCCAAAAGGACCGTCCCATAAGCCGGCACCGTCAATCTGCGAATTCAGCCGAGTCTTCAGCCAAGTCGCGACTCTAGGTCGCGTCTCACGGGCTTTCGGGGCGCCCAGTCGTCGGGTCCGATGGCGGGAGTTGATCGCGTTATTGTCATCCCTCTTTTCAATCACCACCACATCACCAACACAACTTGCCTGGAGCTTTAGAGGGCTGCGCTGAGTCCAAGCCCGGTGGTTCCGAATGAACTGCTATTTCGTGAAACATCAAGGGTTTCGAGCACAAGACAGCGAACAGTTCGTGATCTCCTCAATATGTGGGACAAACTTCGTAATATTCTCGACTTGTGGCAAACTTTCGCGGGAGCAACCCCGTAGGGCGTGTAGTATTCTTCTCTACCCCGAAACCCAACGTAAAGCTCAGGCCGAAATCGATCGCGTCGTCGGAGACGGGAGATCACCAGATCTCCGAGAACATGAGTTGTTGGATTACATGGAAGCCATTCTACGGGAAGTACAACGATGGCAGCCCGTCTCGGGGTCTGGTGGACCTTGTTATATCGATGTGGACGACGAGTATCGTGTAAGATGTAAGATGTAAGATGTGAAACCTGCCGTGGTCCCATTTAGGAACTGCAGGGGTCCGTAGCTCGTGCGATGGCCATTTCAGTCGCACACTACGGCACAGATGCAACCATGCCCTTTCGACAGATACTTTCCAGTATCTTCTCATGAGCCAATGATATACATCTGTGGGGTTTTCATTATCTGTGGTATGGTCTTCAACACTCTCGGATGTGCAAGTGGGTTTGGTGGTTGGTAAGTATTGAGTTAAACCGGGGTTACAGTGCGTGAAACAGTCATTGATACGAAGGATCATAATTATCTAGCATGTTATCATCTCCATCTTCGGGCACGATAAAGGCCTCGGGTACCCCGTCGTCTTGAATTGGCATATCAAGACTGGCAATGTCACATTAAGAGGGAATGTGAACAGGTACCTCAGAGAAAATTTCAAGGGCCTAGCAGAACCGGTTGTGGAAGGGGGTAGGTTGTGCTGTAGTTGAGACATCTAGTCTCCACCGGTGTTGTTGGTGTGGGCGCCTGCGGCCTGGACCGTGCCTGTAGGTCATCTGGTCTTCGTGACCCGTGCGCGTGAACAGCAGCATCACCTTAGGCATCACTTGTGACACATGCGGAAGGCCTAATTGGGGGGGTTCTTTGTACGTGGGAAAGGGGCCTAAGAGGCCTCCGTTCGGGTCGAGCTAATCGATGCCGTCACATCTCTGCTGCTGCTCACCACCACCGTCGACGCGCACCATCCAGCAAAAATCAGACCGTCTCTCCCAAATTTGTACCCTGCAGAGCACAAACAGGAAAACAATGCTTTTTATCGTTCTCCCTACTCTCAACGACACAAAGGGCGGCAATCGATTCAATCGCGCGACCTGTCTGTCGCCTATCCGTATCACCGTCGATACTCTCGAATCTCAACCATCGTCGAAGATATGTCGTTCACCCTGCTCTTGACGACAAACACAACACAAGCGGCCGAGCATATGATCGCACCACCTGTTCGATGCACATCATCCACGCTCATTGAATTGTTACGCACTTGAGGACCTTCGAAGATGTGAAGGTGCCTTTGAATCAGCGTCGGGAGCCCTCTGCGGACAATATTCTACTTAGGTAGTCGAGGGCTCGTCGATCGACTCATTCACAGTACTCCCGATGCCCCGTTTATCCCGCATACGACCATGACCATACTCGACGTTGTCCGCTGCTCTACTAATATAGTTGCTACTTCTGTATTCGAGGATATACTATGGACTTTGATGACATCAAATGCGAATCGGTGGATCGACGGCGGGGGATTATCCATATTTTTGGTAAGTAAAGTGTCGATGGCTATCGTGAGAGGGCGTCCACGGTCTAATGGGTCCGGGGTGTTCGGTCCATCTTTGCCTCATCGCAGTGTCGATTCGTCTAAGGTCCGCAGTCCTGGACTTAGGCAGAGGAGGCCGTCGCCCAGCGGCTTGTCGACTCTATTTCATTGATTCCAAGACTCAAGCTCTTCGTGCGAATTGAGATGGATTGGCATCGCAAGTAATATTGATTTTCTACAATTATGTATATACTCGAGTACTCTGGCTACAAGAAATTACAGTACCAAGTCGATAGTTGAAGCAACAAGGTGAAAAGAAGGCTATCGGGTGACATAAAACATACATTCTCACTGCGCTTCACACGGGAAGTAAATGAGGCACCTCAAGAAAGTCAGGGATGGACCACAAGTTGATCGCCTATTGCTGTTGCCCAGACCCCCCCGCTGACGACTGCGGTTGGGCAGCAAGGGAGTTATAATACTCCTGCATTTTGTGCTGCTGCTCTGGCGTCATCGAGGTCCAAGGAGGCAGCGTTGATGGCACCCCCACATAGGCGCTCTGCATCATCGGGCTTGGGTTTGTACCTGGGGGAAATGCCGTAGGGTTCTGAGAATGAGGGTGAGGGTAGGCCTGTTGCGGTAGATACGCGGGATATTGCCAGTATGGGGAATGGGAGAATGTCCCTTGGTGAGGCTGGAGATGATGTGATGGTGGTCCAGCGATGGCAATGCTCGGATGATGTTGAATGGTCGAGTGAGGAACCGGTGGAGGGGATGAAGATGCCCCTTGCTGAAGCGATGGTGGTCCGACGACGATGGTCGAGGTAGGAGCCGATGGAGGTAGCTGACGATGGACTATCGTTGGCATTGGTTGCGCTGCTGCAAGTGGTGCGTGTGCACCAGGAGTAGGCGGTGCCGGCGAAACATTGGGTTTCTTCTTCTTTGCCGAAGATGTTTCCTCGGCCACCTGTGCTGGACGTTTCGTTGAAAGATTCAGTGGCTTGAAGTCACCATCCTTCAAGTCATCCATGGTGAGTTTCTGAGGGGGGGCCGGCTTCGTTGGCGACGCTGCCGCCGCAGCGAGCTGAGCAGTTCGGAACTCGGATGTGGTCTTAGGACCGGGCTCCTGACCAGATGACGATTTCCTAACGACTACAACGTATCGTATTAGCGTAGAATTCGTAGGTTAGAATAGTAGAAGCAATGTACCTTTGGGCTGCTCTGATGAGCTAGCAGTGGTTGCCGTAACGCCAGCGGACCTCGATGACTGGTTGCGAGTCCGTCGATGAGCCTTCGATGGCGACGTGGTGCTCATGCTCCCTGTGTATACATGTTGTTGAGTATTCGGGGAAGACTAACAAATAAACTTAGACGACGTACCGGACAACATCTCATCGCTATCCTCAATTGTTTCCGCGGAGCAGATCTTACTCCGAACGCCTGTCGAGTTGTTTTTATAAGATGGGTATGAAGTATGTGAGTCAGGGATGGAGCAATGGTACCTTTAGTCTTTTTTGGCGGGGGTGGCTGTCCTTGGCCCTTCTTTGCTTGAGGCGTTGGTGCCTCATCCTCCGTTCCTGAGGTCGACGATGCCAGTTCGTCAAACTCATTGTCATCGGCCCGGGCTGCGGCGTTCTTGCTAACTCGAAGACCAGCTTTTCGAGGGGATGGTGTAGATGGTGCGGACGTCGAACTGACAGCGATAGCCACATCTTCGGTCTTGAAGTGGACCATCTTCTTGGGTTTCAGGAAGTCTGTGAGGTCAGAAAATAGGACCTCGGTCTTCTCCCCATCTTCGTCGGGGGCAGTGATGAGAATGGGCACGCGATCGTGTTCGAGGTCTAACAAGCACTAAGCGTTTGCATCAAGTTGTGGGATGACATGGCTTACCTGCGCTGGTAACTCTCGAAAACCCGAGCCGGTATTCCGAACCCTTAGGTTCTATGCATGCCTGGATGATGAGGTCTTGATCGTCCTTCGACATACTTTTGATTCCGCGGGTACGCTCGTTTGGCGGCAACTTGAGGAGTGACCACGGGTAGTTTGCGTTTGGAGGGTATCCAGTGATTTGAACACCATCCTGAAGACACTGCTCGGCAAGCGTTGCCCAGTAGAGCGCAGTACCCTTTTTGCTGAAGGAACCAATGTCTTCCGCTGCGACCAGATGATCAGAGCAACGTAAAAATGAGATGGAACAGAACATACCGAGGCGGCCCTTGACTAACGCAAGGATGTCATGTCTGTCCTTCGGTTTGGCGATGGTAGCTGATGAGGTCGCCTTGACGATCTTCGTTGACCCACTACCTGATGCAGCGCCCTTTATGTTCGTGGGACCCTTGGGGATATCTCTTTCCACCTCGAGTTCGTCTATGCCACGTCCGGTAAGTGTCAGCCCTCTCTCACGAGCTATTGCAGCGAGCTGGTTATTTGTATAGGTCACAGCAAGACCATCGCTATGGATATAAAAGCTATTAGTCAATTGACACTCGACGATGAACAGTTGAACTTACGTTACGTGTGCTTTGAACATCGACTGCAAGGGTATATCTCCGAATAAAAAACCAGTGTTCGCAAACTGTGAAAAAGATGATCAGGATTTATAATCTGACGGCGGTCGATGGTCAGTGACTCACACCCTGACTTTCACCAAGCTGAACGATGGCCGAGAGCTCCTGGTCGGTGCCAATGATGCCACCAGTCATCAGGCAATACACGTAAATCGAATGCTTGTTGCGCATTGTCTTTGCCTACAACAGCCGGTGAGTCCAGGCTGGCAAAAGGAATCAATATTCTACTGACCAAACTGGTGACCTGGCTGACAGCCGTGTTGAAGATCCGCTTTCTTGAGCCCTTCGTCTGGGTAGTCTCGACCTCATGGGCGTCATGCCAAAATGCAAGGACAACCTTGGCATCGTCTATTCCGTGCTCCGCCATGAAGCTATGGTATGCCGTCTCAATCTGCACAGACGTAGTGTCTGTTTTGATACCTGTCGAAAGAAGTCTATTATAGGGATATACGACGAGTTCAGGCCGTACTCACCAGTTAAATGGGGGCATGAGGTGCCGGCCAATCTCTCTACTATTTCCCTCTTGAAGTTATCATCGTCAAGTGCGTACGGCTGGAATTTATTCCAGGTATTCAGATCCCGTTGGCCCTTCACAGTCTGGACGAGGAAGTCGTGGATGTAATGGATGGTCAGGCCCGTAGAGTTGGAGAGGGCTTGCACCTTTGCATCAAATTCGGTACGTAGATCTTCAAGGGCGCGAAGATCATCCTGAGAGGGTCTTCCACCACTGCTGGCTGCGCGGGGTTGAGGTCGAATGCCCTTCGTACTCTGCGACTCAGAGGGCTTAGTGGAGGACGTCAGATCGGGAACCAGAGCAAGCGGAGTGTCAGCAACGGGCACTGGAGAATCACGAGGCTTCTCTGGCGCTGCTGGTACAGCCTCCGCAGTAGAGACGGCTACTGGGGGGGAATGATTCGACGTCAATGATATATCAGCGACAGGATGGACCGACATTGGTGGTGCATTGGCGACCACAGTCGAAGTCGAAGGAGCGGTCGAGGCAGACTGAGCAGGAGGGAGGGGTTGGAGAGGCGGCAAAACCGGCTGCATACCCGGCTGCATATACGGCTGCATACCTGGCTGCATACCCGGCTGCATACTTGATAGATAGTGAGCGCCGGGCTGGTAGCTGGGGTAGGGATAGGGATAGCAATTGGGGGGGTAGGCGTTCATACCAGAAGCAGGATTGCCAAACGGACCCGGAGAGACTGAGTGGGCGTTCCCAGAGGCAGAAGTGTCGAATGGGCCTGGGGAGTCCGAGTGCACTTGCATGTGGGTAGCAGCATTGGCAACAAGCTGTTGTTCTGCTCTCTGCTCCGCAACGCGCCTTATCGAAGGATCGGCATTGGCGGTCGGTTGGAACACGCGTTTTCTGGGTGAAGCGAGAGGTGTCGAGGTCCTGCTGATCGATGCTGATGCCTGTTCTGCCGGTCGTTGTTGATCTCGTCGTTGCCGTTCAGCCTCCTCAGCTTCAACACGATTTGCAACTTCAACCTCCTCCGCCGAAAGGTCAGTGAATGAGTAAGCGGGTGAAAGGCGAGTGTTTGTCTACGTGGTGGAGGCGTAAGCTAAGTATTGTTGCCCCAAAGATGTTTGTAGTACTGACCATTTTTTCTTTGCCCTCTACGTGGGCCTTTTCTTCGAGTAGGAACAAAGATGGGAGAAGGGAGACAAGAAAAGAAAAAATTTGAGAAACGCGTCGCCTTAAAAAGGAAGGAGGGGCAATTTGATTGGTTGAGCGGAAGTAAATCCTCGTCGAATCTAACTTAGAACCGTTGTCAAGGCCGCAACGAGGTGCAAAGTTTGCATATCGGAGTGTCGCAGTCGAATGTATTCGAAAGGTTATCCCGAAAGAGTATTCGAAAGGGTGTTCGAAGAGTATTTGAAGGAGTACCATCGAGACTTAGTTGTGCGAAGAACTTGAAGTAGCAGGAGAACAAAGGTCTTCATCTTCTTTGGGTTGCACTCAGAGACAGGATGGTGGTACGTAGGAGACGAAAGGGATATATCCACACGAGCTGTTGAGCTGGCACTGTTTGTCTCAACAAACATATGCCGGGCCGTGATATCCATGTTCTTGACGCCGGCGCCAATACTTCGCACAGTTGGGAATATTAGCGCCAGTGACGGTGAAGATGATAGATAGCAGTCAAGTTATCTGAGTTTTATGCTATTCCAAATCACTCTGTAATAAGTAGTTTCGTACAATATCATGAGTGAAGGAGAGGTACTACAAACCAGCCTGTTCATCCAAAGACTGAATGTAAACACGAGCATGGGCACGGTTGACCCAGTGTTGCACGTCCTTGTCCTGATACAGCAGTTTGCCCTGTGTATGTCGAGTCTCCAGCATGTTATTTCCCTCTAAGACCGCCATCTCCATGTCGTCGATGCACTGGATGAGGTACCAGATTCGTTTTGTCAACCGTCGGCATTCCTTCCATTCCTTCCCAGCTCCGTATTCGTTCAGGATCGCATTCCCGATCTTGGCGACAGTGTTGGTCATGCTGTTGAAGAGATTGAAGGGAAGCTCAATCGGAGATTTTTCGGGACGAGGGTCGCACGATGTCCAGGCCTGATATTCGTAGTACAACCGGTCAAAGTACGACCACATTGCGGACTGCCGTAGCTCTTCATTAATACTTTGTTCGAGGCTACGAAGTCGGTCAAGGGAGTTCCTGAGAAGGAAGTATCTCAGCCTAAACAGATGTAGAATGATGGGCTGGCGCACGATTGGTGTTCTTCAGAAGCCCTAACCTCCCATGAAGCTCTCTTTTCCTCCTCATTCCTATCTTTCCTTGCTTTGCAGTGAAGTGCTCTGATAGTTTAGTGAGCCTAGGCCGTGTATAGTACCGCGTTAGACATACCTATTGTGATGATATTGTGCATGCTTCTTCGATAGGATGGTTTCTCGATTACTAGATCGTGAGCTCAGTAATCCCAAACCTCCACTGTATGGTTGTATAAAGCAACTTACCGAGTGTAGTAGGCCTTGTGTTTGTTTCGAGTGGCCCGATCCTGCTCTATTTTGGTTTTGTGTTGTCGCCGTGCAGGCATGATAATGGAAGAGGGTCAAGGCTTGACGCGACTACTTGTTAATAACTCGTCAAATCCGTCCGCCAGAGGTTGTGTGTTACGACCGTTTCAAAAAATCTGATTTTTTTCTAGTATGTACATGACTATGCTCCGATGGCTCTGGCACTGCTGAATCTACGGATTATACTTATTGGCCAGCAGGGTAAAAAAAAAACCTTGCCCCGAGGACACCGAATTGGGATTCGGCAACTCCCGAGTACTGCACAATCAGCATTTAAGCTCTGAACCCAATTTTCGAATCAACACTACCACAGACAATCAGCGAAAGCTCTGGTATAATTTGTCTCAGCAACTCAGAGGCTGCGATGGAGGTAAACGGTGAGTTTAGCAGCAAAACTGCGATGGCTGAGTACTCATGTGGCGTTGATCAACAGATCAGTTGTTGGATATGTCAGATTCCGAAACCATGTGCTCTGACTCGGAAACTTGCGTGTCTGACACGGAGACCGTGGTTGACGACCTTGTCTTTCCCACCAGTATTGTCAATGATGCCATTTCTACCCGCTTCATTGACGAATCCAATCCATACCTTTCTCGGAAACGATACAATGACCACGACGAATTGAAGAAGAAAAACCCACAAGTACGACTCCTCCTTCCACCACCTGCTTCGATTGAATTCTCGTTTCGTGACTTCACGGCTACCCTCGGTCGCGCATATCTGGTAGCCCAACATACCCCTGTCTCTCGCACCAAGAAGGGATCTGCCGCCGAGTTCATAGCTATCGCCGAGAAGTTGAAAATCAGGTTCAGCCCATCGGTTCCAGAGTACAGAGAGGCAATGGGCAACGAGCTTGAAGTCAAGCGGATGCTCCTCATGAGCGTGCAAAAGTGGACCGAGCGCTGGGAAGAGCCACCTGCGGGAGCTAGCAAGAAATTATTGTACAACGTACGTATTACTACACCTTCACTGACACGAGTGTACGTACTGAATGGGCTTTTTAGGACCTAATCAAATTTATCTGTATCGCTGCTCGAGACAGAAGAGTCGAAGACCGGGAGATGAAGACATATGGGATTGAGGCCTTCGCATACGCCGAGGCAGATTGGCGTGAAGTTATGGTGAAAGACCTTGCTGCGAGCAGATGGGCTGGGTGGAGATGAACTCTTTCTTGTCGCTGTATAGCCTCTGTACCTACCTGTAGTTGTTACCAACCGTTGTCAGTGTAACCATAAGTAAAAAATGTTGCCAGGTTTTCTCGATTCTCCCTCATTCGCTGGTCAAAGCAGCCACATGGATGATTTTGCGCACAATGCGTGGCTTTATTCATGTCAAATGAGGACTACTGTTACAGAGGAATAGTACGTATAAGTCGAGCCATGAATTTCCGGAAACGAGGGATATCGTCTTCAGTGATAGGAGAGAAGTCATACCCGCGCACGAGGGTCGCAATGACCCAAAGTACCCACACCCCACAGTCATGCGCGTTGTTTTGTAAACAGCCAATGTGAAGTGGCTTTGCAACCCAACTCGACAAGACGAGGAGTGACGAGGAGACTGGAAGTCCCTGATCCTTCGCCAGTGTGGTCAGTCGACAAACTACCCGTTGAATATCCTAATTGGTAGCAAACCGTCAGTACCGCAAAGGCTACAAGCTGAAAGTTCTCACGGGTAGCCACTCCGAGAGAAGTGAACGTTGACCAAAGCTGTCAAACAGGTGGATCTCCTCGGCGTCCACCCTGACCACAGCCAACGCCCAATGGTGTGCTGCCTGGTCGTGAATAGGTAAGATCCAGACTGGTTTCTTCCAGTATTGCGTCCCACGGTTGTATCGCCAAGCGGCATCGACTGACGAGTCGGTGTTTCGAAGGAGCTGGGGGATTACATGCGATGAGAGGATTGCGCATTCAAAATCTTGGGTTTGGAATGCCTGTTGAAGGAGAACTGCGCAACCGTTCACGAGCTCATCATCTAGCCAACGGTCTGAGTGGTCGATACGTGCAAGTTGTACGGTGCCAAATGTATACTCAAGGCGTGAAGTCGACCAAATGGATCGAGGCGAACTCCAAGCCCCGCATTGACCAATGAAAGGGTACCGTTTCACCCCAGCCCATAATGTTGCGTCTGTTCTGAGAGTTTCCTAGGCCAATGATAGCAATCAGCACCGATGACGCGCGGAGAAAATTATGAACCTACCGGGATCTCCCAAACAAGACGAAGCACATCCTCTGCATCATCGAGACTCGTGCTGTCGTCAATGACGTCTTGAAGCGCTATACGCTCGCCAACAATCTCTACTTCGTCATCCTCCTCCTCCTCCTCGTCTTTCTTGTCGGATTTCATATCATTACAGAATGAGCCCTCCGGTCCGACAGCAGCTCTACGTGTGGGACTGACACCGGGATCAACAAAGTCGCGAGAAGTCATAGATGGAGGGCTTGCCGGGGACTGAGGCAAACGTGTGCTGCCGCCATCGATGCTCGGAGTAGAAGAAGCCGTCGGAGTACTGACTTGGGCCTGAGGCGTGGGTGTTTCATATGTTGCTGAGGGTGAGGCAAGCCATTGGTCGACCAGTCTCACCTGATCGCGGAACACGGCGACAGGTATGAATGGGTTCGACCAACTATCAACGAGCGACAGGTGGTCCTCAAGCATCAGCCGAAGGATGGTGTGGTACTTGATGACTGGGAATGTGTCAGAAGAAACGAAAGGAAAGAAGTCCGAGCCACATACAGTGTTGATTCTGAGACATGAACCTCAACACCTGGAGCTCGTCCCGAAACCAGTGACAGATGTTCTCTGCCTCCGTCTGTAGGCGCACCCTCTCCTCGGCACAATGATCAAGTGCCAGTACAGCTCTGATACCTTTTCGCACATCTTCGTCGACGAGCCATTTCGGTGGGACCGTGTTCTCACAGATCCAAACATCCTCCCAGAGGTGAGATGTCTCCATATCACGGAGAGTTGCGAGCTGCGTCGGGAGCTTCTTCGGTACTGGTACTCGATAATCTGGTTCGTGTTCTTCCTCAAGCTCTGTAACATATTGATTGAACTTCCGTATCAAGTTTTCGAATGCGGTTTTGCGTCTTGCAATAGCCTCCCGGGTAACCTGGTGCGCCTTGGTACCTACGCTGCAAGATTAGTCACTGGCCAGGGTACACAACTATCATGTCTGCCCACCTAATGCCTCGTGCATACCACCGACGGCCATGTCCAGTTTGTCCCACTCGAAGAAGCTCCCTATAGCCTTCTTCCTGATTGTAAGCTTGAGATCCCGTGCAAGGATAAGCTTGTGGAGGTATTCGAGGGGTAAGTTCTGAAGCTCGGGGTATTCGTCGGTGATATTGAGTGACGAATACAATGCCTCAGCTTCCGACTTGAGTTTGCAGTGGGTCGCCTCGAGATTCCGTAAAATGAACGTGGCATCGGCCGGTGGGAAATCCATCGTCCGAATAGCGGCTTTGGCCTCCGCAATTTCCTCCTCGAGGGCGTCAATCTGAGCTTGAAGCTGGAGAACTTTCGCCAATACCTTCTTGAGACGGGCTGGCGCAACTTTGAAGAGTAGAATATGAGTAAACAAACCGTATGCCCACAGAATATTACTCACGAGAGGGTGATGTCGACTGCGCTGCTCGCTGTGCTTCCCAATGCTCGCGAAGCTCTTCGACGGATATAGATAGCTTACGGAGGGTCCGAACTGCTTCCGCCTCTTTTTTCTGAACGTTCTTGTGGATCTTGCGCCTCAGCCAGCTGCCCAAGTCCTCTCGGATATCCCTAGCTATTGCATCACATTGCCGGTCCAACATCCATAAACGAACGGCCCGCTATTGAACTGTGTGGGTGTTCCGAACAAGATAAAATAAAGATAGGATACTAACCGATGCGCGCCGTTCAAGCCCTATCAACTTTCGAAGTCGAGACCACAGGCGTTCAGTTCCCTCGCCGTCAGTGATACCGAGCCCTGGGCGCATCCTTGGGTTGTAATGAAGTTGGCAATGCCATTGATGACCATAGGCATGTAGTAGGGCAGTAGCGAGCTGTAGTCGTGACGCAACGCCCTCAGGGAAAAAGTCATACTGAAAATAAAGGTTAGGAACAGGTAGAATCAAAGATGAGGAAAGAACTTGCCATGCGAATACTTCGATCAAGAACACATGCGATATCGTAGAGACCAACGACGGTGGCCAACAGTGGCAACATTTGGAAGAGAGCTTCTAACAAGGCGACGGCATCCTTCTGTTGCTCTCCGGGTGTGTCGATGGAAGTTACGAAGAGGGGGATGTCATGCCTACAGACAAGTGCCATTAGCCCATTTTCGTCGAATATGTCGTTCGGCTTTTTCTGGGAGTCCCCCTTTGCTGCTTTGTATGCATCTCTATCTGAGTCTACGATGTCATCGGGCACAACGACCTCACGAGGTTTCGGAGGTCGTCCCCTTGCATCCACAAGGCGTTCACCGACCGACTTGACGAATTCCTTCGACAGAAACCGGACCGAGGAATGGAAGGGCTTGCCGTCACCACCAGACTTGAGGTGCCGATGGTGAAAGTTGCCATCGAGAGCAACATGGATATCTCCTCCTCTAAAACACAGTGACAGTGAGCATGTATGCACAACGGAGGGAAGAAAAGAAAAACATACTGCTGAAACGTCCGACCAAACTCAGTCCCCCCGAAGCAAGCGGGGCATAATCGCTGAAGATAAGGGTGACAGGCTCCTGCTTGCAACCCAACGGGTTCGTCGGGTTGGGATGGTGGTAATGCAGTGGTGGTGGAAGGAGAGTGGGTGGCGGGTTGTGTCTGAGACGTAGAGGGTGCCGATACATCAACACTCGAGGTAGAGCTCGAGGTACTAGCACTTGACGTAGAACTCGAGGCAGTGGTACTTGATGTCGTACCTGAGGTAGTGATGGTTGACGAGGGAAGAGTAACCGATGGGGGATCAAGTGTGGCTCTTGACGAAGACACAATATTGAAGGCGTTAGAACGGGATAAGGGTGACGGGAGGGATGTGATTGTATCAGGAAGCTTCGGCAGCATCTGCTTTAAGGTGTTAACCTTCTTGGTGACGTGACTTTCGACTGCTACAACCAGTGCATCGTACCACTGGAGGGAGTGGCCGAGAGCCCTACGAATAGGATCTTGTAAAGCCTCACCCTGAAAACGATCTATGAGCGTTGGAAGTGCAGGGAAATAGGAAGAAGCATACAGTTGGGCTGTAAAGGCGGAAACCACGACGCCTATAGACCATAGCCAAACCACCCGCAAGCGCCGTTACCGCATCCGATGAGAATTGGCATAGGGTTTGATAGAAATCAAGAAGGGCGATAGAAATTGCCATCCGAGGCTGCGAAGGAGATGTCGGAAACAACCCGTGTGCGACAAGCACCTGGGGAAGGTTTTGGCATTGACAATGGCGAAAGGTCCTGACGCGGTGATCTAAAGGTTGAAAGGTTAGTATCACAAGAGATAAAACAGAAGGTAAGACGCACAATCGAATGTAATAATCTGTATTTCCGCCTCCAAAATAATGCAGCAACCGGTGGTGCAAGGGCCGGGGCTGTCGAATTCCCCCGAATACCTCCCTACTGTCCTATCCCTGAATGCGAGGAGAGGTTCAACCAGCGTTGGTAGGAGTTCCTGCCACCGCTCGGCGACATCCTTCCGTGGTCGCTTGGGCGGTGAAGCTGCAGTCGAAGGAGGTAGTGGATCCTCGAATGGATCCTCGATTGGTGCTGGTGAGCTAGCCGACAGATCCATGTCGTCGTCGAGGGCCTGTAGCATGCCCTCTTCGTCATGAAATTCAGTGGGAACGTCCGTATCTGCTTTCGGGTCGGGTTGGTCGCTCGATGGTCCTTGAGACACGTCGTGGTCCGGTTTCGCGACGGCTTTTGAGCGATTGCGCAAGCTCTCGAGTTGCGCCATCATATTCTTCTTGCGTAGGGCTTGAACGTCGAAGGAGTATACCTCTTTATTACTCTTCTTTCGTTTTTTTTGCGGGCTCGGGACAGATCGACCGAGGATTGCACGCTTCGCATTACCCATTGTGGGGACACTCGAATTGGCCATGGAGGAGACGAAGGAGTATTAAAGGAGTTATTGTATTATATGAGAGACGTATGGTATAGATACGAGAAGGAACGGATGGATTTTGCTGGATGGTGCGCGTCGAACGCGTCGACGGTGGTGGTGAGAGGCAACAGTGATGTGACGGCATCGCATGTATCGGTCCGTGCGAAGGCCTCTTAGGCCCCTTTCCCACGTACAAAGAACCCCCCCAATTAGGCCTTCCGCACGTGTCACAAGTGATGCCTAAGGTGAGCAGCATGGGAGTGCACCGCCAGGTCGTGTGGGAGCTGAGTCAGTTTCGTTTATTGTTTCCTGAGACATATTCAGGCGACGGTGCTGCAGCAATGATTCTCTGCGAGACGACAACTGGGAGCAGCTACGGTGAGGGCCAGCCGGAAGAGCTTTACTGGCAGAGCTTTCAACGAGGGAAAGGGTCGTCGTTGACACATTGAGATACCAATCGTGCAGAACCACCGAGGTTACTGGCAGAGATACGTCAGCGTAAGGCCGCTTCAGGAGGAGGGCGAGTGTAGTCTATAGTAGATTTTATTCCGTAAGTGGTAGTGCGACGTGAGAGGGACGATTGAGCGTTGTGGGTGTTTGGATTAGGTAGTAGCAAGGGGTAGAGGTGAGGTGAGGAATTTCTAGTCGAGCTCGCAGTATGATGCCTTGCGCCCGTTCTCCACGAGAAGTTCGCTGGAGGGGTCATCTTCGTGCATCAGAGCGGTTGTGAGTCCTCCCACACTCTCCTTCTCCTTCTCCCGATGTCGACGAGGGCCTTTTACGCTTTCTACGTCGCTTTCTTCGTCGTCGGCGACCGTGGGAAAGTAGGTGATCATGGACGTACGGTGGGTATGGACGTACGGTGGGTATGAACTTTCAATCATCATGACGAATGCTGGTGAGCACTGCGTATTCGTTCTTCACGAATTACTTACCCTTTTCGCCCCCGGTAGGGCAATCCTCCACAACGAGGAGATCCGAGATATATCCTGATCCATACACTTTTAACCCTGAGAGGTGATTATCGAACCGACCGGGGAGTATATCAACAACATTCAGAAGTAAGCGTTTCTTGCGTGGCCTGAGTGTCCTCCTTGTTCTTGATTGACATTGAACGCTTGTGCTCCTAGCCGTCCAGCGCCTTTCAAGTTCAGTATCAAATCAAGGTCTGCGATTCATGACAAACTGAATATGGAGGCAGCTGCACATGAGTTGTACAGTGATCTGGGATTAGTATTGATGTAAATGACTTTCGTTAGCCTAATAGTCCTGTAATCCGTATACATGTTGTAAAAGTTTGAAGTATGTAGATGACTTCGTACTCGGTTTTGACTTGATGAACGCTGAAGAAAGGTCGGGCCGGACACTCAGTCTCACGCTCACTGACCTTGGGAGGTGACCGTCATTTCGGATTCCTATCAAGCACTATCATTACCGCTCTCAAACACCCGCTAGTTTTGGTCCTTTCATCTGCTTGGGGCGATAGCTATTGGCAAGCAAAATAATAGATCACAGTACGTGTTCACTAAGTCGACATCGATCCCATCACTTCTCGCGACAGCATCCTTACTCTCCATCTCTTTCCTTGCTCATCAGCTGCCACTCAGCTTCGACCCATCACCACGATGCAACGTATTCTTTGCGAAAAATGCCAGACCGAGCTACCAAGCCCACGTCCCTTTGAATTTACATATTCGAAGTTCTTGCGCTCGGACTACAGCCCCACAGATGAAGAATTGTCGGACTTGAAGAAGGTCCTGGGGGAGGAGGAGGAACAGCTCAAGCGACACAAAGAAGACATTACGATCCTCCAAGACAAGCTGAAGAGATTGGAGGCAGGAAAAAGCACACTCAAGTCTAATATTAAAAAATGTCAATCCGTCGTTTCCACCAAGTGGCGGCTACCAGTCGGGCTTTGGGAACTCATTTTCTCCATCTTCTGCACCTCTCTCCATAACTATTCTTTCAAAGTCGACTATCGATACACGCAGCCAGTTACAATGCCCCCCGTCATCATCTCTCAAGTGTGTTCCCGCTGGCGAGGGATCGCTCGAAGCTGTCCTAGACTATGGTCCTCCCTCAGTATCGAATTGAACAACCTGTCGCACAATATCGATGCTCCTCTCGCTGCGTATCTCGAAAAAGCCAAAAGCTACCCACTCACGATACGTGTAGAGAGATACGACCGATGGTCCACCTCCAATGAAATACTACCACTACCAACTCAACAAAGCCGAGATGCGTGGGCTATTTTAGCCCCAAATCTATTCCGATGTACCCACCTTATTGTGAGAGTCAACAACTACAACTTTACCGAGGCTCCCTCTGGACTGTCCTTCCCGAACCTGACATCGCTCTACGAGGAGGATTACGGAAATAACGGTTTGGAACAACTAGACGAGACCAACCGTCCCAGGTGGTACTGGGATGCCATCAGAGCCGCACCAAAGCTCACCGAGGCTTCCATCTATTGCTTACATTCCACCGACTCCATTCCCTACCACCAACTCACGTCCCTTTCCCTGCTCTTCATATCTGGACGAATAGAAGCCGAGCCATTCTTCCGTGTTCTGCCTTCATGTGCAAAGCTGGTCTCCTTGAAGATAGTTTCTCCAAATGACAGAGAAATGACGAATATTTGGCAACCTCAAGCAATAGTGTTGCCTTCCCTACGCATTCTCTCCATTGACACTAACTACTGTGACCTCCCAAACCCCCTTCGCCCGAGCCCCGACGAGAACGTTATCCTCTCACGTCTTTTCCTCTCGCTCAGCATCCAATCACTCACCAATTTCAGTATCGAGTTCCATCATGAATGGCCTCTCCATCTCACTCACTTGCTGGAAAAGTGTTCGTCATCGTTGAGACGCATCGAAATCACTCAGGTTCTCGAAGGCAGGCAACTTCCTGGTTCTGCCATCCGAGACCATATAATTGGACTTCTACAATCTCTACCGCATCTTCGTCATCTAGAACTATTCTTTGGAGAGAAGAGACCCGTTGGACTTCCAATCTTCCGTAGCAGTATTCCCCAAGACCTCACACCCGTTGACGATCTCTTGTGGTCATTGCTCTCGAAACTCGGAATGTTGGGCAGCCCCGCGCTACTTCCGAAGCTGGAGTCTCTCTCCCTAAGCTTCTCGGACATCACCTTGAACGACAAAATTACGGAAAATATACTCAACTTGGTGTCCCGCCGACTTGAGACGAGTTCTCCGTTAAAGGATTTCTGTCTTACAAGGAGAGATGCGGAGGCTTTCACGCCCTCGCCCCCCTTAGTGGAAAGGATCAACACGCTAAAGCAGCAGGGGGTAAATGTCGTCGTGGAAAGAATCGGGCCCAGCAATTGAGCATTTGCGAAATCATTCTCTATTTATTGCCGTGAACGGTGCTTCGAGGAGCGTGGACCCCACCGTGACCACTTACATGCAGATAACTATGTAACAAATTTTGATATCTGACTGAAATATACACGGCAGTACTTGATTTTGTAACAGGTTCCAAAAGTCCTATGTCATCGACGTTCAATCATCTGATACCCCAAAGAGTTCGAATACATGTCGAACTGGATGACGAGGCCCTTGTATTATGCTACTACCCACCGCTTCCTCTCCTCACCCATCAGAGCTGATGTCCTGATCCGTCCGTCATGTCAAGCCCAAAAGCTGATGCGTATTCATCAGATAAGAGATCTCCCACGTGGTTTCTCCTACAGGAAAAATACCCAATACCAGAATCGATTTGCCATCGGCATCTTCACACACGGCCTCAATAATCTTTTCTAGACGAGGGCCTTCCTGTCTGAGTTTTTCGATCTCAGTAATAGCGATGGGGCTCGCGGAAAGAACATCGGAGCCTGTGCGATGAAAGTCAACAACGACGGCGACGCCCGAAAGATTCGAGAACCTTTTGAAGAAAAGGTCCTTGATGATGGCAAAGATGGCATCTCGGTTGTCCATGCAATAATGGTGAAGAATTTCACGAAAGAACTGCCAATCGTAATGCGCTGGAGTGTACGTAGACCGAAGAAGTTTGTAAGCCACGAGCCAGGGGGATCGGTTCGGGGAGATGAACGTACTAGTAACGTTCCATTTCGCATAATCAGACATACACTGTTGCCTATGGCCGTGTTTCCAATCCAATATACCACAAATTCTCGAGCAATAGACTGCTGTCAAACATTGGGAGCAACGCAGATAACGTGGTGCGCGAACACCGTGTTCTGCGGGCCCAATTCTTTCGCACTAAGAGCTATAGTATGAGACGTGCTTTTTCTCGATCTGTGAGGCGGAACAAAACTCACCTGTGGATTATCGCACACCAAGTATAATGGCCTCTCTTTTGCTCCACGCCTCACTTCCTTTAGATATATTGCCTTCTTCACAATTCTCTTCCACTCGGCCAAGAAGGGCGTGAACATTTTTGACTGGAGCTTTCCCTCTCGCTCAAGCCTGGAGATGGTCGGGATGTGACGTAGGACTTCATGAAGAATCGACGGGTAAATGATATGCGTTGAGATCATGGCCATGAGCTTCATGCCCGGATCGCGGGCTGGTTTGTCGCCCACAGCTCTGTCCGAGTCGCGAGACAAGAAGTTGAAGATTCTGTGAATGAGAAGACCACATCCACTTCCTATCGCCGCTTCCAGTATCGGTATTGGACCGACTATGAAAGGGCTCAGGAATCTGCGCAAGACAAGCTCAATAAGGGACTGAGCTGCGAGGAACTGGTCTGTTAACGGCTGGAAGTGCTTAGCTTTTTTGTACAGCGTGCGCAAGTAGTCGTGGAGGAGTTGTATGATGCCTCTATTTAAGAATAGATCATAGAAAGGCCCCTTGGGAGAATGGATGACCGACATTGCTGCAAAAACTTGTAGCACGTCGGCCATATGAAAGAGACTAAGCTGCCGGGAAGCTTGTGTCTTCTCCATATCCTGCCGAATGAAGTTCATGCAAACCGAAACAACGTCTTCATCACGTCGAGAATGGATAGTCTGCAAAGCATGGTGGAAACCCTTGGCGTTGGACCCGAGATTAACATGTTGAGACCACATCTTGTACGAGTAATGCCGTGCCTTGACTGTCCTCAGCCAGATACGCGCGACGGAAGTAGGAATATACGGAGAACTCGAGAAAAGTTCAGAGAACTCCATTTCGACATCGGAACCCGGCAGATGATTGGGGTACGAAAGCAGTAAATTCGCGCACCCAGCCGAGATGTCAAAGTAATCGACGCCATCGGGGGTACTAGGACCGCGACCTTCATCGTGTAGCAACACTTGATCCAAAAGAAATCGCATCCATCTATCAATTGTCGCTGTCCAGTTCCTTTTTAATAATTGGATATTTTGAACCATAGATCCTGCTGCGTGACGGCGATCAACCCGCATTCCTAACGCAACCAACGCACTCAATGCGAGGAGATTGTCCTTGCTCGGGTGTGATATGTCGAACGACGAGGGAGGTTTACCCAGTTTTCGCAGTGCGGTGAGAGCATTGCTGCTGTTAGGAAAACGTCGGAGACATTTGGAGTTGAACTCCCAGACGATTGGTGGGGCTTCGTCCGAGTCTCCTTCCATCGGGCGCTATTCTGGATTTGGATTTCAAAGCTACAAGCAGTGAATAGAAGGCTCGCAATTGATGACAGAAGGAAACGTACAGAAAGAATTATGAGGTTGAAACGAGTCAGAAGTCTAAGCGTGATCGCAATCCATCATGTCCATCGGTATTTCAATTCGGGACTCCGCTCGGCAACCAATGTTCTGATTACATCATTACACACTCTCACAGTCTCACTTCTCAGCGACACAGTGACGTTATGCTGATACTGATTGTCTTGACCAAGATCCAATATCATTTTCTCGCTCACGTTACATTCAGTTTGCCATGCAGTTGGTGAATTTCAGCTCTCTGAAGAGTCAAGACGGTATGGCTCCCACTTTCTCCCTGGGTTCAGAACCAGCTGAGCTTTGTAGTCTTATAGGGTACTTATGCAAATCGTACGGGTGTCTGATTGGATACAAGGGTCGATGTTTTTATGGTTATGCAACCTCCGTCGTCCCACTCTCGATGACATCGCTGACAGGGAGAAAACAACCAAATGCCATAACGTGGACCGTGTCTCGGACAAGTTTTCCGAGCTGCAGATTACTGCAGAGCTTTGATTTCGTTGCCATCTCCCTGGGAGCAATATGTACATATATTACGGTTGCCGAGCAGGCTCAGGCCGACCTCAGGCTAGAGGCCGTCCCAGGCTATAGTAATCTGCTGATAGTCAATCTTGGGAAGGTTAATTGACGAAACTTCCGATCAGGGGAGATGTTCTGGGGGGAAGGAATGGTGCCAGACAGACACCCCAAACCAGCGGGAAACTTCAATATCCCTCTGGCGAGGACAAGGCAAGTTCAGACAGGTAAAATTAGCCCAAAATTCGTTGGAAAAACGTGAAGAAATCATACGAAGAATGACAAGTCCGAATCAGGAAGGTCTGGCATTTCATCGGAGTCAACGTGCTACAGGAAAGGTAAATTGATAAGGTAAAAAATTTTCGTCGGGAAGCTCTCCACGACCTTAGTGATCCTCCGGCAGTACGAGATCAAGAATCCTACACTGCTAAGATAGGTTGAAGTCCGCTGGAAAATCAAGAAAAACGGTGAGTTTCTGCTGTGCGACGGGCGCGCTATGATGCGTTTCACGTTTCAGGCCGTCGGGATACACACTTATTTTGCCGCATTCGGTTGTTGGGCAAAAGCCCAGAGGAATAGATGGTTTTGCTTCCTGACGGTTGCCGGATATTGGAAAATGTGAGCTTGAGTTAATTTGACTTAGTTCCACGTTGAGGCCGGTTGACTCCCATAGAAAGCGGATTATGGTAGCAAAACATTCCAGAGGTGGGCCAGAACACTTTGACACACCTCAAAATCAGTAAAAGTGGCTGAACAGAGGATAACATACCGCCAGAGACCCAGCGTACAGCCCAGGGGTCTCGCAATAAAAATGGTGTCGATTACGGCAGCATACTTCTGAACCCTATACTCGTGGCGAATCTCTATTTGGCTCCCTTGCCTGGCTCTTTGGTCGACCAGGTCGGCCTGAGCCTGCTCGGCAACCGTAATATATGCTCTAAGTACGGGTCATGCCCACGAGCTGGCACGAGGTCTGCCAAACGGTGTTAACGTTGTGGTATAAACTTGGACGACTCGTCTCTCTCTCTCGAGGTGGGCCCACAATATCCCTTCAACATGTCAACTCTCGAGAGGACTTTCCGTCAACCACCCTTATCGAAAATCTCTACCTCTACCCATTCCTATGCGATCTATTTCTTGTCCCTCGTGCTCGCCTAGGCTCGCCTCCGCATTGGGGTATTACCTGAGCCGATGGCTGCTCGACAGGAACAATAGCTTGCCGCTACCTCCAGGACCGAAATCGCTACCGATCGTGGGGAACCTACTGGTAAGCCACGTTTTCTGAGCCGTATTCTTATTTCAGCTGGAGTTTACTTGTTATGACATGATAGAACGTGCCAACAACCTTTCCTGGGCAGACCTTTGAAAATACGGGAAAAGAGTTGGGTGAGCCCGTTCACTGATCTGTGCGCTTTTAGATCGTTGACTTCCATTCGCCCCTTTTGCTTGTGTTATAAGGCTCCGACATCCTATATCTCAACGTCGCGGGGACCAAGATCGTCGTCCTCAACTCTCATGAGGCTTGCTGGGATCTACTAGAAAGTCGCTCTGGGATTTATTCGAGCAGGTCAGATTACTTCGGTTAACTCGGAAAACCCTTCACCTTATAAACTGCACACAGGCCACCGTTCCCAATGTTATCTGACTTGTGTGTCTCTCCCCGCAACTCTTCTTCGAGATCTAAAAGTGATCCGATGTCGTAATACTACTTAGAATGGGGTGGAACCAGATTTTATTCTTGCTCCCTACGGTCACCTGTGGAAGACTTGCCGTAGATTATTCCATCAAGGTGTGCCTGAACGAGTTTTGCCAGTGGGATGGTCGCTCTAACGTACTGCACCTCTACTCTAATTCCTATCAGAGTTTCCACTTCAGAATTCGTCTCAACATGAAACACAGGAGCTCAGAGTCTCTTGTTAGATCCTGAGCACTTCAGGGATCACTTACGCCAGTAAGACGCCTCTCCCTTTGACCGCGTTTCGGCTCTTACTTGGGCGACGCTGAGGCCACTCTGTTTCCAGGATGTCAGGCGCTCTAATCATTCTCGTGACATATGGCCTCAATTTGGAGGATCCAGATGACCCAGTCATCAGAAGCGCTGAACGAGCATTAGATGCAGTCACTCACGCCCTAAGTCCAGGCACGTTCATGGTGGTGCGTCTTCTCGCATCTCTGATCTCATACCCGAATTCGCCCCCGCCGGGGCCCGTACCCTAACACTCCTTGCCGTACTCGCATAGGACGTCCTTCCTATACTGAAATATGTTCCGGCATGGTTTCCGGGTACCGGTTTCAAGAGGAAGGCGAGAGAGTGGAGTAAACTGTACATTGAAATGAATGTTTTGCCTTTCGAGATTGTGAAGAGGCAGATGGTACGCTCAATCAGTCAAGCTCTCAGGATATCTACGAGATCAGGCGCCTATGGAATTACTCTCTTAAGGAAAACGGCACGGCGCCTCCCTCATTCGTATCGAATGGGCTCGCAGAGTTATATGAGGATCCGAATGGATGCGGATATACGGAGCAAGATCTCATGTATACGGCTGGTTCCATGTATGAAAGTACATAACTCGCTCGGCTCTGAACTCCTCCGCTTCTCGAGCTCAAAACCTCTGCTTCCCCACGTATAGCCGGTACCGACACAACCTATACTGCCCTCCTCAGCTTTATACTCGCCATGACCTTGTTTCCCGAACACCAGCGCAAAAGCTCAAGCCGAAATCGACCGTGTGGTCGGGCAAGAGAGATTGCCCGAGCACCAAGATCGAGAATTGTTGGTTTATCTAGAGGCAATCTTGCTAGAAGTACAAAGATGGCAGCCTATTATTCCCTCTGCGATACCTCATTACATCCATGTCGAGGACGAGTATCGCGGGTATAGGATCCCAAAGGACTCGACTGTTATTGGGAATACCTGGTGAGGCGTCGTTACGCTCGTGACGCTCTGGACCCCGTAGCTCGCTGACCGTCTCGTCTACTAGGGCACTCCTTCACAATGAAGAGATGTACCCTGACCCGTACGCGTTCAAACCTGAAAGATGGATTGAGGATGGGAAAATCAATCTTACAATCAGGGATGTAACTTCTGGGTTCGGCTTTGGACGACGGTGAGTTGGACCATATCGTTGCGCGAGTCGCAGTGAGGCTGCGCTTATCGACCTTGACTTGGTAGCATCTACCCTGGTCGTTTCCTTGCTATGTCTACGATGTACATTTCAGCCGCAAGTATACTTGCCGCGTTTGACATCTCAAAAGCGGTTGATAAGAACGGGGCAATAATCGAACCGAAGGTGGAGTATGCTAGCAACATCCAGAAGTGAGTTGCTTCATTCGTATAATTTCCTCTTCGCTGATAAGTGTCTCCTCTAGCCGTCCACTCCCCTTCGAGTGCAGCATCAAACCAAGATCTGAGAAGCACAAGGAGCTGGTGATGGAAACATACGAGCAGGAGTTTCATTGAGTATAGGAAGAAATTTTAGTAGTGATGCCTGTCTAATATTCACTCACTCGTCAGATTTACAGCATGCATCGTGTATTCGACAGTGCAGCTAGTAATGATATAACATTGCTATCAACTAAGGGCCGTCCCTCCTTGTGACTTCTAGGTTTCGGCGCCGTTATACGAATGCAACCTCTCGAACTCGACAGAAGCCACGACGAATGCGCCTGTGCCGAGGACACTATTATATTCGATCGGTTGACCTACATAGTACTGAGAGTGGGGGAAGGAAGTGTTATATTCAACGTACGAAACAATTGAATGAAGGCCACAGCGACTCACCTCAAAGGTAGCAGTCGAATTCAGACTACAAACACCGACTGTACCGTTATAACCCAAGGTCCCGTCCGTGTCGTTAAGTATGACAAACTTTTCGACAATGTACTGATATGCGCGTGTAGCCACGTCTACATACCGTTCCTCATCCCAGAGGAGTCCGAGTCGAGCGCCCTTCAGCGAAGAATACACGAACATCGCACTTCCACTACTCTCGATGTAATTGCCTTCCCGGTTAGGCTCATCGAGAATCTGAAACCATCCACCTGTCTTGGGGTCCACTGCCTCGAGAATCGCAGCTGAGAGCGACTGAAATTTAGGAAGGAGAGATTCATAAGCTCGTGGTGAGGGTGTGGGCGTGTTGAGCATCAAGAATTCGAGGGTATCCACCAACGCCATCATATACCACCCCAGACTCCTCCCCCATACATGCGGACTCGCACCTCTCCTCTTTGGATCGTCTGTGTTGACCCATACAGCCGACAGCGAGTCGTCATACCCGTGGACAACCAAACCAACGTCGTCCCGGTAGCAGTGTTCCCAGAGAAGCTCCAACTGACGGATTACCTCCTCTGCTGCTTGTTCTCTTGAACTTGGGTCAGCAAGCTCGCTGTATGCGTAGTCCAGGAAGAACGGTGCGAAGGAGTACATCCCGTCTAAGTACGACCATTCTCGATAAACCTCCCAGTACCACAATCCACCCTCCTGATTACGAGGTTGCAAATCAACAGACTTTCGAAGGGCCTGCAACGCCTCCAGATAGCTCTTATTCTTCGTCGTCTTGTATAGGGTAAGAAGGTTATTCCCATTAGATAGTCTATCCAGAGAAAACGATGTCACGTCGTTGGTCGCGTTCGACAAGAGCGGGACCACCGATTCGACACTTTTTGAGACGTATTCCGCGATAGTTCGTCGAGTTTCAGAAGACAATTCGCTCGAATTCGACTCGAGGAGTTGGCGGAAGGCTTTCTGCGTGAAACCCGCCTGCAGGGATTCGGAACGGCCTCCACGGCCCGTCGCTATGCCTTGAGAACGCGAAATGATGCTCGTAGCCATCCATTCCGAGTAGGGGAGGGAAGGGGGGTTCGTTTGAGTCAATGCTGAGGGCAAAGCCTGGGGAAGAAGGCAACCAAGGAAGATACATCGTTGGTGTAGCCGCATGTTGGCCTGGTTGTGGACGAGTGGGGTCGTCGGCAAAGCACGATCAGCCCCGAGTGTCCTACCCTATTTATACTTTCCAATGACCTGAAATTCACACGTCCACATTCGACCCCGACAGAGATTATTCATCATGATATTGGGAGGTTCGTTGAACGTTCCAGTACACCTGAATGCTTTCAGGGCTCCGCCGGCTGGGAGACCTACCCAATGTTGGCCGTACACCTTCACAGCTCCACCAAGTTGCTTGAGTTGCCCAATTTCGCGGTCTGTTGACACAGCACCGGAGATCGGCTGCATTAGGTCAGAGAACCATCGCCTGGGGTCATCGTTTTGTACCCTGCAAGCACCCATCCATATATTCCTACATGCATCGAGCGATGATATTTAGAGGAAAGACGTACGTATTTTGTACCACCAGTTCGACCAGTTACTTATCATGATCAAACCGTCTCAACCAGCCCGCTTTTGAATAACCTTCGCATGCCTTTCCGACCTGGCCCTAAACGTTACAGGGAATGCCTTCGACACCGAGACAAACCCGCCACTATACAAACTCTCGTCATTCCAGTTCTCCCTTATAAAGGCCGAATCACAATGGAAGTCGAAAGCCCAAAGCAATCGCGAGATTGTGATAAACAAAGAAGCCTCTGCGACGTGACTGCCCGTACAGAACCGGCGGCCCCAGCCAAATATGTAGCTGGGTCACAACGAAAGGTTAGCGACAAAACTTGTTACGCGAAAGAATTGAGCTGCTCACTTATCACGATCCCGCTCAGGCCCACCGCGCAGCCGCACTGGCTTCGTCCCCCCATCCGATGAGTTTAACCACCTTTCCGGTTTAAATTGCCTGGGTTCAGGAAATCGTTTCTCGTCCATCTGAAGTGCCCATATGTTACCGAATACTGCCGCGCCTTTCGGGATGAAGTATCCCTTATAAGTGGTATCCTCCGAGACACAGTGTGGTATAGCTGTCATGTAATCGTGATCGTGTTCGATGAGCATCTAGCAAAAACCTAGAAGTAGGAGCAGACATACCCAATGGCGCCGCTGGTCGACATCTTACGGTCTCCTTCATGCATGCTGCAACATACGGCAGTCGACCTTCATCCTCGAACGACGGTAAACGATCGCATCCAACGATCCTATCGAGCTCTTCCTGAGCCTAACACAAAGACACCACAGTTCAGCATTCGATACAAGTCAAATCCGCAAAACGACCACACACCTTCTTGACAACCCCTGGATTCCCAGCCATAGCCAACACAAACGAACAAAGTGTACCCGCCGTCGTTTCGGACGCGGCTTCCAACAACGAAGCAGCGGCATTCGCCAACATCTCGTCCCTCATCCAACTATCCTCTGTAAGCCCTTGACCCGGGAGCTCGTACCCGGAAGGGCCAGAATCTTGACCAACTTCTGCTCGTGCGCGTAAATAGTCTTGTACGAGGTTCCCTGGTCTTCTCTCATTGGCGGTCGGGTTGAGCAAGTCGTCACGAGCGCTGTGGAGGTACGAAAGGTATTGGGAGGCATGTCTGAATGATAGAGTGTCAGGGCAGGGGATGGTGAAATCCGATCAACGAACCTTGCATGCATCTCGTTTGCCAAAGCGCGCCATGGGGCCAGAAAGTCAGGTAGTGCCTTGAGGATGGGAAAGGTGTCGACTCTAAGATCGGACATTCGTAAGCTACAAGGATTCGAGGGTAAATGGGCTTTGTAAAACGCACAGGAAGGCACCAGGCAGTGAGATACGCGTGATATCGCTGACTGTCTCTTAGAAACCTGTGGTGATGAGGTTATTGAACGATTCGACCACTCGTTCGCCATAGACGATTGTTCTGGCGATACTCAACGACTGGAACAAAAATTACTTGTGAGCGGTACCTATCGAGGACGGAAATTTGATAGTCACCATTCGCCGGACGTGATTAAACCAGTGTCCGTTCGGGACATCGTGTTCGTTCCCATCCACATACACCCTGACCTCTGGCCATGGGCATTCATCGACGTGCGAAAGGAGCTCCTTCAGTAGGACTGCTGATTCGAGCTGCTGGATCGGCCTGTAGACTCTCGATGCGGTCTTGTTCAGAGCATGATGATACACCTTGTGCAGAACCTAAGAGCAAACGATAGGTCATGAGGCGAAAGAAGCATTCTCCACACAACTCACACACCTTGAACTCTGGCGAATCGGCCGGTGAGTAGATAATCTTCTGTCCGCCACTAACGATCTCGGCTGCCACGTATGGAGAGAGCCTATCAGAGAATGTCTTATTCTGCCTGACAAATAGATCCTCGACGGCTTCTGGGGTGTTCAAGACGATGAGGTGCTGCGGTCCGACTGAGAGGTGGAAGACCGGTCCATATTCTTTGGCCCATTTGGAGAACTGAAAAAATAGAGTTTAAGAGATGGTGAAACTGTGCTGATGAGAACGAACAACGCACCTTGATCCACTGCCTTGTCACAGGTATCTGCAGCCCATTTCCAATTACCGGTAATCCTCGAGGTCCAGGTGGATAAGGCACCCGGGGGTTCCCCCAAAACCCAAAAAGTCGACTAGTAATGACGACGACTGCTAGTATGACTAGGGTGAACATGGCACGTTGAAGAGATCATGCGGACATGTCACTACTTATATGAGTCGAATTATCATAAAATGAAGACAGCGATCCGTAAAAGAATACTTACGCCCTCCATGTATGATATTGGAACGCCACTAGCGTGAGTATTCTCTGGCTCTTGAGACTAGTCGTCCGATGTCATGGTCTCGTCGCCGTCTACATTGCACAATGCCTGCAATGCCGCAGAGTAGCCCAGCTTCTTGAACGACAAACTGTGCCCGCAAGTGCAATCCCTTCATTGTGAGTACCTATATGACACTAATGCCGATGACTCAGCGATGAGCCAGAATCTGGTTGCAATTCAACATTGAACGTACCATTCCTATCATTGACGGCAAGTGCAAAGTGAGTGACCACGAGATGAGTGTGATAGACAGGGATTGAGGGGTGTGAGAGTCTGTCTAGACCTACCAGGACGGCAGATCTAATGGCTTAACTCTTAGTCGTGGTGGAGGAGTGAAGGCAAGGGTTTGCTAGCTGGGAGGCCAGCTCGGACATTCCGGGACACCGGGACCGGCGCAGTCACCGCCACCGTAATGAACAAGTCATCTCAGTTCTCTCCTCTAACGAAAAAACAATAGAGAGTTTGATTTCACTACCTACTCAAGTTGGGCTGCACTAGGCTCGTTGCTCATGGCTCGATCGTTTGTGAGCTATCTCTGTCCACGGCATACTCAGGCGGTAAGGTATGTTTCGCATCATCGAGGATTGACATATCAGAGCCTTCCAGACACTCCTACCGCAGATGGCTAGACGCGCTGGAACTCCACCTCGAACAAGCCAAAGATTCCCCCTTCGGAATCGCATTGACCCTCGATGAGAACGTCGAACAGGTACCCAATTTCCCCTCTCATTTTGACTTATCGGGAATCATCGCTCCCTACTCCCGCCGTCTCAGGTCTTTGAAGGTCGCTCGATTGACTCCAGGAATGTAGGCAACCCTTCAACTCTTGGAGGCGTCTCATATCCAGTCACTCTCATTCGCGACAAGAGAATCCCAAGAAGATGGCATCGAGTTAAATGAACTCATCGCTCGCTCATCGTTCCCCAGGTTGACGGAATCCTCAATCATCTATGCCCATTTTTTGCCATCCAACTGCTCTTCATGAGCTGTCGTACCCAGCCGAACAATGTATACATCTGGCTAGTTATCTATTGTACGAGCAGAGCCTGAGGAGTGCGGTTCTCGATTGGAATACCGTTCATCATTACGCAACCTCTCCGCAGCCCTGGAGATACCTCTTGTCAACGATGCCAATCAATCTACACGATGCTCACGCTTTTGTGAGTCTGAGAGAACTCTACAAAACCACAAAGTCCTCAATCGGAGCTGTGATCTTCCAAGACTGGGCACCATCGATGCCGTGATGAGACTGACGTTGTGAAGTGGGTCGGTCTCATTCAAACCTCCAGGGGGCTTCACGAGAAAGGCACTCACCTGGTCCAACCAATCTTCGAGCGCTTCGAGTCTGTATCAACAACATATAGATTCGATAATCATCAATTATTCAAACCGGTAGATTAGTAGAATCCAAGAAGCACCTAAAGAATATGGTACGTTTCCAATAAAACCCGAAAGATTGCAGATGTAAAGAGTGATTCAAAGAACAAAAGGATGAAGGATTGTCTAGTTGCTAGAGGTTCAACTCGTAGGGTCAAACGAGCCCGTTTACTTCGGAATCTGGAAGGACACAACATCAACGGGGATGACCTGGAACCCTGCAGCCGTATTGATAAAGTTAGGAGCATCTTGCTGCATGAGAGTGACGAATTGGGAGTTCTTGGAGGTCTACAAAAAACGTGAGTACGTGGGTGGCGGATGGAAACCTTCACGATGACTTACATCGAGGAGGTACTGGAAGTTAGGACCGGCGACCTGAGCAACGGCGTCCCATCCGCTGAAAGGAGTGAAGGGGTTGGAGACCGTAGACTGAGTGGAGCTGATAGTGAGCTGAACGCGAGAAAAACATTTTCAGTTTCGGGAGAAATCGCTATACACAGAAATAGCTCACTTGTTCGTACTTGGTGATATCCTTTCCAACACCGGTAGAGCTCATGAATGTGTTAACCTTGGCCGGGTTCGTGTTGCGGAAGTAAGTAGTGAAGTCGGTATAGCTCATCCCATTCTTGTGAGTGAAATCGACGACCGCCCGCTTCGTATCAGTACGAATGACTTTGTACGCCGGGGGGTTGGGCTCCTTGTTGATGGTGCTGGCAATATCGAAGGCACCGTAGACAGCAGAATTCATGTCAGAGAATGTGAAGCTGTCGGGAAGGACGATGTCGTTGTACTCGTCGTTAGAGAAGCACTGTCCAAGTCAGGGCGATGAGTATGATAAAAAAGAAGAAGTCTACGAGCCTATCCCGACTAACCTCCAAGATCTTGTCCATTGTCGCCGCCTCGGCGATCATGATACCGTCGTAGTTGGGCACGTTGTATCCTTGAGCAGCGAATTTCGCCTTCCACTCCTGGTTTACGTGGAGCTGCGGAGAAGAGAAATGTTTGAGGGACACTCATATTGACGCAGAAACGAAACCACTGACCTGCTCGTACCTGAGCATGTTCTTCTTCACCGCTGCCGTGTTCAAGAAGAGGTCGGTGTGGGGGACCCTCCAGTGGTCGGAGAACTGCTGGAATGTCATGTTCGCGTTCTTCCTGAACCACATCATCATCCGAACACGACCAGCTTGAACATCGCGTTCGACGATGGCGGGAAGAACACTCGCAGTGGTAACTGCGATGAGAGCGAGGAAGAAGAGTATAACAGAGCGCATTGTGTAAGAAGGCAGAGCTCCGAAAGATACGAGAGTGCAAAAGCTTGCTGAAGAAAGAGAAAAATTCACCTCCCTTTTTATATGTCGTCGCGGGACTCAGCGTCGGGACTCCCAAAGATGGTCTTCACTCTGGAATGGGTACACCACACAATCCTGAATCAAGAGGCCTCCTGCTGTTTGTGTACACTGTCAGCCCGCTCCTTGAATTCCGACACATTTCTCCATTTCACTGAGCCATCGATACAGAAAAACCCGTCGGAGTCTCAGATTTGTACCACGTCAAACCCGTTCCATGCCACTATTTTTAGTCGGCCAAGTAGATAGACTGCAGCTGAGGTCGCCTGCGAAACTCTGTCCATACCTTCCGAGATGTATCAAAAGTAAAAAGGTCCAGAGTCAATACTGGTACATACCTACACAGAGTGTCCATGGGACGCCCGCCTCCATTCCAGATTTGGCACAAGTTCGCATCAATTCCCGCCATCAGCTTCGGTCCGAAGATCCACGATCAAAGCGATGCAGTGGCGCGACGGTCGCTGACCAAAGCGGAGTCCTAGATCACCATGTCTGAGACAAAAATGTCGGAAGGTCTGTGAGGCCGGATTGTACAACAATGAAGGAATTCCATTCTTTCGAACAGATAGAAGCCGTACATCCTGGACTGAGTCCTCTTTACATCGCTTTTCCCATCCAACTCTGCTAGTAACCACATATTCACAGCTTCGTGTTACTTTCGTGCTCGGGTTCTGTCAAAAAATGCACGTAAAAATAAGTATCTGGAGGTGTTTGTAATTTAAACTCACCAATTCACTTTGTCGTCGTAGTCACGAATTTATGGAGATCGTTGTAGACAGGCTACCCATCCGCGACACTCACACTGAGGTCTACAGATAGCACGAAATTGAGAAACTAAGAAAGACCCATCGGGTCGGGTTGAATGATTCAGTTTCGGGATGATGGTACACGGAAGTAATTGGAACTGAGGTGGTACCGACACCAGTGCCTGCGGAGTCTCGCACTCCATGATACATCTTGTCGGGCAGTTAAGGACCGGACGTGTTTTGATCTTCTAACTCTTGGAATTCGGTGGGGAGCCGCACAAGGTGTTTGCGAGCTATAAGACATGCACGAGCTAAGGTCCGCCTGGTGCAGCTTGCTCCGACGTTCTGGAGTCCCAAAAGTCCGATAGCAGAACTTAGAGAGGCCGCGGGAGCGACATTTCATCAAACCATTCCGATGCCCGACTCAAATCCCAATGACGATACCTGTGCCTGGGATACACAAACACCCCCCGCCGCAAATTAGCTCGAGTCAGCCTCCAGTAAAACGTGATAGGCCTACATTGATACGGATGTGCGCCGTTCGGGCGAGTGATAACCATCGGAATGAACTCACACTTCAAGTGACCTCTTCTTGACTACCATTGTCAATATTGAAACCTCGGAGAGATCAAATTCGATTGGAAGAGGAGATAGCTTGAAGTTAAGTACCAAGCTGCTCCGAAAACTTCGGGTGAGTGGGAATGCCAGGTTGCAAGTCGAAGCTAAGTATTCCCACCTCGGTTCTCTCTCTTTCCATACCTCAACTCGTTCAGGAGAATTTGGCATATTGCTGTTGGGGTATGCGAAGCGTATATCCGGAGCGGTACCGATGAGTTCAACAGACGAAAGAGGCAGGTCTGCGGAGGAATGTAGACGTTCTTTGAGCGAAAAATACCCACGGCATTCGATGGCTTTTCATGGCTCGGAACTGAGATGAGAGCTCCTATGTGAACAGAGCCGCGGTATCCTTAAGGATCAAAGATACCAAAAAGGTCGCAGTCCTCGCTGAGCGAAACCTTAGATATTGATTATATTTGAACAGGTCGGGAAGTCTCAGCGGATTCGCATCAGGTCCGCCCAGATATTGAACGTTTCGTTCTGATTGATGGCAGTGAAGTGAATCTTTATGTGCGCAATCTTCAACTTATCGAATCAACCTTCAAATATCTCATCTCATGCTAAAGGGGACAGCGAATAAAAACAAGTGCTCACCAAAACCAAAACTACCCGACTTCCGCGAGTTTTGAACCGACACCACAAGTTCGAACGCTCGTATAGATAGACATGTTTCCTGAAGCTTGTAAATTTTTATATTCCATTGGCCACTAGTCCTGAGATCGCTGGACTTGAACTCGAGCTCGAAGTGATGTTGCATTCGTTATCACCGTCATCGTATGTGGGTACCAGTGTTGATGAAAAGATACTTGTGAAGTAGGCCCATCGCTTACCTCCATTCGTATCAAAACAAGTCCATCTTGAAGTCGCAGAGTCCGTTGTTGCCTGTAGGCCGTTGCGGTAAACCTCATGATGCTGGAGAGAACAAGGGCTCCGGGTTCCGGATCCGAACCGCCCACTGGCCATGGGAGAGCTGTAGTTTTGAATCTTCACACGCCCAAGCTTTCTCCGTTACACTGACAACCATGACTTTCAGCGTCCGTGCTCGGTTGAATAGCGAGCTATTGGGACATGGCTCGACTTTTCTTTTGACAGGGCAGCTCTGGCCAGCCTCACCATCCTCATTGTCAATATCCCAAGGGAGTATCGAGCCCAAAACTGGTACATGGTCATTTCTATGAGCATATCTCCTTGTCTCTGGTACGTTCCAGCACTCTCATATCGAGTCTATATATCTCATTGTATTTCAAAGCGAAGAGGCTCCCTCCATCCTCCTTGAACGAGTTTTGACGTTTTCTCACCGTTGGAGCTCTCCCTCGCACCTAGTCCTATGCCGAAACTTCTCGAAAGATAGGGAAACGAAAGTGTCACTCCTTATTCGACGGAGATTCGTCACTTCAGTCACGACTCACCCGTAAATCGAAAACTTCTTGACACTTGAAGCTTGAAGCTCGGAGGGACGGGGGATCAATCGGCCTCCCAGTAGTACCCGCGTCTTTTGCCACTCACATCATCTTTAGGCTCACGTTTCTGCAGTCTAAACCCCGTTATCCTCCTTTGAAGCACGCTGTCTCAGACCTCTCGTTCCGAGTTCCGAAGCGCCACGAAACCAGTGCTCAGTACCGGCGAGTTTTGTCACAAGTTCACTGGTCACCTACTCGACCCAAGTTCTTCCCGTGTGGTACATTTTCTCTGCAACTGTTTCTCCATCTCTTTCTTTCTCTCACAGTACGGGGGTGCTCACCACAGTGCTCGGTGAAGGAGCCTCGGCTTAAATCCCAGTCCAATCGATACTCGGTGGCATCGTGCCCGCCTCTCCCGACATAGAAGAGTCCCAGTTTGCCGACCGGTGACCGTGCGCTGCTTGTAAAAGCGACTCTACTCACTCTGCCCATTTGAAGCATGTCGGTATGTATTACTCGCCGATTCCATCTTTGTCCTCTCTCTCTCGCATTTGCAAACACCAACATCTGACGCCATTTCTAACCACGTTGAGAAATGGCCGCCTGGCGAAATGGCATCGCGTCTGACTACGATATTCACGTCGAGATCAGGAGATTGCAGGTTCGACCCCTGCGGTGGTCAGTTAGACTCCAGACCACAGTGTTTTATGTTTGTTTCCTTTTTCCCCTCTGTTTCCTTCTCCTCGATAGCCTCTTAACTTGCTGCAGAGACTGTGAGGTATGCATGCATTCAATCATTCATACTCGGGAGAGAAGCCAACAAACCTCTGTCCGAGCAACGGGCTCTCGGGGTCGCGCGACACGCAAGGATTCAAAAATAGATGCTGTTGATCAAAATCAATATGTACTTGTTGGAGCGTACATATGAGGTATGCTCGTCATCCATGAGTAAAATAGTGTAACGTTGATTGGAGCTCTAGCCTAAGAGGTGTGGCGGAAGTTTCAAGAATCCTCCGAGTCAATTTGTTCGGTGGGGCTTGTACTTGCCTCGGCTGGCAGACGATTCACGAAGCTCGGATTCATGACGGGGAAGCTCTCGAGAATCAATTATTGGAGGGACCAAGGCGCAAGCGCTCAGGTCGCCGTACTTGGCCGTTACCGTAACTTGTCCTCATTGCCCTCGAAAATCACACACGAAGACAGGGTCGATTATTAGGACCCCTGTCGCCTAGTCGCCCTGTCGTCGGTAGGGACACGCAGCCCGAGTAAGGAGTCGGTAAACTGTACTCCGTTGACAGCGACAGCGAGCGGCGCGTCTTTCCTCCTTGTTCACATCTGTGAAGGGGATAATTGGCTGATGGACACCCGTGCTTTACGCTTTGAAGCCTCGGAAAGGAATCACAGCCTGGACTTGATCATGATAGGATGCGACCCCCGTCGTCTCGTCAATGTCATGATCGTGGCTCGCTTGTTTGATGACCATGTCGTCCAGGAACGGGAGGGTGCAGGAATGAATTATGAATATTTGCTATGTTATGTATGTCGGTACCCTAGCAACCTCAGGCTTGTTGGACATTCTGGGCTATGGGCGGTGAAGACATGAAGGGGCCCCGAGCGAGGTGAGGAGGCTTGAGTAAACGGTACCTGGAACGTTGAAAGGTTGTTCAAGTCCAGAGTCGATTATGATTTATGAGCGGTTATTTCGCGAGCGCGAGTGAAAATAAATAAATAAAAGAATTCAGTTGGAAACTGCCGCATGCTGCCGATCACGTAATTTTTGATCGTGGACAGTTTCTTTTCCGGGTTATAATAACAGGGTAATTCGAACCAGCACTTGTTTTTCTTCCCTTATCAACTCAGTCACCGTCGACACTTTTCTTCTCCTCCCCGCCTCTCCCTCCCCTCGTTGTTCCTATTCCTTCCACCACTATCTTTTAGAAGAAAACACTCTCCTTTCTACATTTCTCATCTCGGAAGGACCATGTTCAGCACTAAATTCCAAACTCTCTTCACCGTCCTCACTCTTCTCCCCTTCACACCCTTCGTCGAGGCCCACGGTCAGCTCAGGGGTGTCACCATCGCCGGAAAATGGTACGACGCACCCAACCTCTACTATGACGGTGACGGTCGCAACGGCAACACCCCCATCCGTAAAGGCTACAAGGCCGACTTCCCTTCTTACCTTCTCCCCAACGACTTCAACAACGACAACAAGATGGCATGTCAAGAAGCTGGTGCTGCACCTGCAGTCGCTCAGGTCAATGCTGGTGACGAGGTCAAGTGGCAGTGGGAAGGTGCGACTCACGAGTTGGAGAACGATGGCTGGCCTACTGGAACTTTTGTCCACGCTATGGGCCCGATCATCACTTACATCGGTTCGTGCAATGGGGATTGCAAGTCTGTCGATGCGAGCCAGATCGGATGGCAGAAGATTGATTTCGCGGGGTTGAACCCAGGTAACATCATAGACCACCTCAGGAGTTCTATGGAAAAGAAGCCTGAGCCGTATAGGAGTGACGGACTATGGGCGTTGGCGAGTATGATTGAGAATGGAAGTTCCTACACTTCCAAGATTCCCAGCGAACTGAAGAAGGGCCAGTACATGCTGAGGAGTGAGGTAAGCCCTCTACGATTTTCCTCTCTATTTCCTGTATGTACTGACTACCTCTACTACGTAGCTCGCTGCCGTCCACAACCCATGGAACGGAAACTACGGTACCGGTCCCCAGAACTACGTTGGTTGCTTGCAAGTCGAGGTCGTCAACGGTGGTGACACCGAGCTACCCTACGGTACCAAGGCCGGATCGTAAGTTTCTCTCCTATCCCTGCCTCCCCTTTCTTCTTACTGATCGCCCCTGTCTCCTTTTTGCAGGCTCTACGCCACCGACGGCGACCTCGCCCACTACAGCGTCTTCACCAGCCCTGCCTCCTTCCCCGAAGTCGGTCCCGGTATGTGGAACGGTGCTTCTGGTTCTTCGCAGCCTCCTGCTGGTAACAGCGGTAACCAAGGTGGCAACACCGACAACAACAACAACGGCGGGAACCAGAACCAGGGCAGTAACGACCAGAACAACAACAACAACAACGGCGGCAACCAGAACCAGGGCGGCGACAACAACAACAACCAGGGCGGTAACACCGACAACAACAACAACGGTGGTGGAAGCTACCAGGGCAGTAACGACAACCACAACGACCAGAACAACAACAACGGCGGTGAGCAGAACCAGAACCAGGGACAGGAGGGACAGAACCTCCAAGGTGGTTCCAGCTCTGGCGACAACTCCAACAACTCCAACAACAACGGTGGCGAGCAGAACCAGGGCAGCAACGGTGGTAACGGTAACGGAACCACTGCTCACTGCCGTCGTCGTCGCAGCGTTGGAATCAAGGGAAGGAGTGTCGTCAAGAGGCATTTGGAGTCTAAGCGTCGCCACTAAGCGCTCTCGCATCTTTTGGGAGGGCCGCTGGTGGGTTTGATGACTACGGTTCCTCCTCATCCATTTCTTTTTCTTGGTGTTTAAGCTACGCTTTCTTACCTTGCCTTCTGCGTGTGTCTTGATGATTACTTAGCCTAGTGCTTGATCCCCTTGATCTGTCGTTTCTTCTCGTCTCGTCTACTCTCTCATCTCTTTCTGTTACTTATTCGATCTTTCTTTTCATCTGATGACATCTACCCAACTACCTATACCCTACTACAATTCAGTCAATCCAAATGAATTGTCTTATTGGTCTCTTTGTGCGTGTGTCGGCCAGGGATGTCCGGTGTGTGATTGTGCATATGGGATCCCTGGATGGTATCTTTTGTTTGATGGCTGTCTGTCTCAACTCCCGTTTCGCGTTTCAATGGAAACTTGGAAAGTGGAGTTCGAGCGTCTTTTTGGTGAAATCGCTTCGATGAGGAGAGTTATGGTGCGGTGATCTGACGTTGTGGGTACTCAGGCCACAGGATGAGTATGTAGACCGTAAGAACCCACGGACGACGGCACCGGTAAGGTTGTATTGAAGTTTTCCCATGTCATCTTCAAGAGTAAATCCCTCGGATCAAGGGACGACGATATCAGTAGAACTTGAACTTGAAATTTGAAATACCCCCACCCAGGACTGGCGAGTGTCGTCTTGAGCAGCACAGACTCTTTTACTTCGAGGTGGAATTAGGATTCTGTTTTGGTACTTACACGACAAACGAGTCGAGACTCGAGGAATCTCTCGCTCGACGCGTCGCGACTGGGAACAACAATTTCTGAGAGGCCAGCCCTCCAATATTCTTCGACAGATACAACAGATTCAGACGCATTCGTCGTTCGAGAAAGTATCGTGGGGTGTTTACGGCCGGTGGTTGTATCGGAGAAAGCCTGGGCGGCGGGCCTTGAATGCGACGACGTGCGGCCCGGAACCCGGAACCCTTCTTCACCAGATTCTAGCATCGTGATTCGCGAGCCCGAACTACAGGCAGCAACGAACTCTCCAATCTCAAGCTTCATGATGGTCTATTTCTGGTACGAGGAGAGGTGAGCGTTGGGACTTGATAAATACATTCCCTGTCACCACTCAAACCGGTATCCAAGTTCTGATAGCGCATTAAGGCGCATTACCACTTCTGATTCAAGTTTATGTCCAAGGACTCTGGGTCTGGTGGGCAATAGAACAGAAAGCGTGACAGACTCTGGTATTGCGCAGCTCGTAGATCTTTAGTGGTGTAGGACAAAGAAAGAGCTGTGCTAGTCGAATGGTTTTGGTGAGTATTATCGTGATTCGCGTTGGGACATAGCTGAGGGTTTACATGTCATACATTGCAGATTGCGCCATGAAAGTCGACGGAATTTGAATCTCAGGGACCTGGGCGGATCCCTGGCGTACATGCATTGACCCGTTGAAACGTCTGTGGCTACCAGGACCTGGAGGCTGGTCTATGTGCTTTCAAGAGGCAGCTGACTGCGGTTTTGTCCACATTCGAGTTAGCATCTTTATCCCGGGCAACAAGTTACAAAAAAGCTATTTAACGTGAAAGAAGAGAGATCGGGAAGAGACCCAGAAATCGAATTGTTCTGTCATATGAAGACGTCCGATGCATTCCTCTTCAAGCCTCTTTTGTCCTTCTACTCATTGGCGGTACTTCAGGCCTTCAGGGATATGCGACAGCAATTCATGCTGAGTATGGAGAGAGCCAAGGTCTCAGGTGAACTACCATAGCTTCAACTCAGGAACAAATCATTATTTACTTTTTCGTTCGCCAGGCGCTTCTGAGGAGGTTGGCGTAGCCTTTCTTAACCTGAATGTCGATAAATGGGAGCCGGCGTATACAACGCGGAAGGACGAGATCGGAAAAAGAGACAGAGCTAGAAATTGAGTCGTTCTGTCGCGTGGAGACATCCGGTGCATTCCCCCTCGGACCTCTTTCGTTTTTCAACTCATTTGGTGGCATTTATTGGCGAGTATGGACAGAGCCAAGGTTTTAGGTGAATAGCTTGGTTCGTTGCCTGCAATCCTATTCGCTAATTACTCACTAGAACCTTTTGAGGAGGCTAGTTTGGTCTTATTCGACTATTCGACTGATAATATCGACAACGGTAGTCAAGGGTAAGTGTCGCAGGTGTGGCTGAATAGAATTTCTTTTCGTATGTTTATAACCCATTGAAAACGCGCAAGTGTATACATCGGCCCATCTTTCCGACCCAGAATCAGTGGGTGTCGACTCCGAAACTTCGCGTCGGTGGCGGGAGCGTTTGTGTATCCCAGGCACGGTGTTGTCAATATCTCTGTTGGTCGGGCATCGGATTGGGATGGTGGCACTCCTGCCGCCTCGCTTAGCCGGGGATTGGGCTCTTGGAAGTGTTACTAGGCAAGGGGAAAGCTGTCGGCGACTCGTCCATACTCCAGTGATAATTACGACGTCTATGGGTCTCTCCGAGCTTCAAGAGTCGAGGGAATCTCGACTCACAAATGCCCAGTCGAAGGTTGGCCATCCCAGGGAGCAGTGGTACGATATCAGCTTCATGTATCCTCGTTCCGGACTCCATTCCTACTCCAGTCATTCAATGAACCCGACGTGGCTCGATTTCGATTGCATGCTATCTGCAGACCCCAGTCTCAGTGCGATGGGTACTTTCTCTACAGTCTCTCCATAAATCTGCAAAGTGAATTCAATCGCGAACGCCTCCGGAATTTGATAGTACGTGAGTTTTTTGGCAGACCCGAGCGCAATACTAATATAAAGTTGTCAGTAGTATGCAGTATGGACAAGCCCACCAAAAGCTGAACATCGAACGATAACCTCGCGAAGGAACATTGGAATTCTTGCAGGACCGTGCGATCAGACAGACTCGCATCGGACTTTGCTTTGAACTACCGCTTTGACCGTGGATTGCTGATAGCGGGCATTGATGCGACGTAGTTGGTCCAGATCTGGAATTAAGACGGGCTGTCACTGATTTTTATCCTGGTATGGCCAAATTTTTCAGACGCTAGCAGCCCATCTATAGGTTACACTAACTCAAAATAGTGACATGGCGGTACGGGTACCGTTTGACGTGGGCTCGGACAGGTTTCCTAATTCAAGTTCAAGAACAGTAGCTGGAATGCAGGAATGCGTCGCAGTTCAAGGATTGAGCACAAGCACACTGAGAGTTCTTTGAATCGCTGCGGCTGGTTGTGCCATACCAGGGTGATCACCGTTTATGGGACCCCCTCCCCGACAATGAACGCGAAAATATATAAAAAGGGGGGTGATTTTTCTTCCTTTCTTCAGCAAGCTTTTACACTCTCATAATCTTTCGGAGCTCTACCTTTTTACGCCATGCGTTCTGTAATCCTCTTCTTCCTCGCTCTTATCGCAGTTACCACTGCGAGTGTTCTTCCCTCCGTCGTCGAACGCGATGTCCAAACTGGCCGCGTTAGGATGATGATGTGGTTCAGGAAAAACGCGAACTTGACGTTCCAGCAGTTCTCTGACCACTGGAGGCAACCTCACACCAACCTGTTCTTGAACACGGCAGCGGTGAAGAAGAACATGCTCAGGTACGAGCAGGTCAGTGGTTTCATTCTTCTCCATTGCTATGAGTGTCCCTCAAACGTTTCTCTTCCGCAGCTCCACGTAAACCAGGAGTGGAAGGCGAAATTCGCTGCTCAAGGATATACTGTACCCAACTATGATGGGATCATGATCGCCGAGGCAGCGACAATGGACAAGATCTTGGAGGTTGGTCGGGATAGGCCCGTATACCTTTTTTGTAATACTCATCGTCCTGATTTGAATAGTGCTTCTCTAACGACGAGTACAACGATATCGTCCTCCCCGACAGCTTCTACTTCGCCGACATGAACTCTGCTGTCTATGGTGCTTTCGATATTGCTCGTTCCATCAACAAGGAGCCCAATCCTCCGGCGTACAAAGTCATTCGTACTGATACAAAGCGAGCGGTCGTTGATTTCACCCACAAGAATGGGATGAGCTATACCGACTTCACTACCTACTTCCGCAACACGAACCCGGCCAAGGTTAACACGCTCATTAGCTCTACTGGTGTTGGAAAGGATATCACCAAGTACGAACAGGTGAGGTATTTACGTGGATGATGCCGCTTTTTGAAACTGATAATATTCGCCTCATGCCCAGCTCACACTCAGCCCCACTCCGTCGACGGTCTCCAACCCTTTCATTCCTTTCAGCGGATGGGACGCCGTTGCTCAGGTCGCCGGTCCCACCCACAAGTACCTCCTCGATGCAAGTCACCGTTGCGATTCCGAAGTATAGCGCAAATGCTCATCTGTTATTCAGACCTCCAAGACCCCCCAATTCATCAGTCTCATGCAACAGGATGCTCCCAACTTCGTCAACACGGCTGCAGGATTCCACGTTATCCCTGTTGATGTTGTGTCCTTCCAGATTCCGACGTAAGAGTGTCCGCCTGGCTCTCGTTGAACGTCGAGCAACTATCTACACAATCCTTACTCCTTTGCTTCTTCTCTTTAATTCTTCGGTCTTTCGGGCTTTTGTTTTTCGATTGGATACATATTTGGATAGAGAACTGCCTCCTAGGTTCTACTAATACACTGACTTGGATAATTGCTCAAAATATATGTCGTTCGTATGGATTTGAAGGTCTGAAATATGCGTGCACTATTCTCGAGATCTATCGTAAACTTGAACGACCGAATGTCTCATAAACATAGGTCCCTAGTATAGCATCTAAAAAGCCTTGTCCCACCACTTTGACACGTACCATCCCGTCCCGGGTCACTGCTCTCGCTTCAGGTGCCTCATCGTTGTACCCGACAAAAATCTCCCCTGTCCTGGAAGATACAACTTTGATCGCGGTCTTGGTGGTTTTCTGAAGTTGCCTCAAACTTGCGAAACCGCAAGCGTCGTGTGGATGGACGTCACCGCTGTAAGGCTCTTGGAGAGGCAGCTCTAGAACTGCGGAATGGAGAATGTTACTGCGGGTGCGGGACTTTACGATCGATTCGAAGGTGTCGAGAATGAGTAAAGCGGGCGCGGTGAGAATCAAAGTGGATATTAATGGGAGGGGGACAGTTAGTGCTAAATGGAGGTCTCTAAGGTTCGGGAGGGGTACCGGGATAGGGAACGCTATCACGCGAGTTTCCTCTCCTTCGCTGTCGACATTTAGGAAAGAAACGGTAGGTTGATTCAGGAGGAGAGAAACAAGCCAATCACCGCTTCCCCCAGAGTGGTAATATGAGTTAGGTTCTCGGATTGAAAGGTATTCTAGCCCGTTCATCGTAGGCCCGTGCAATAGCCCGAATAAAGCTCTATTTATCGGGATTTCTGTGAGAGCGAGCCTTCGCAACCGTGTCCCAGATCCCGAACTTTGGAGAAACCCACAAACAGCGTTCAAACACCCACGAACCGCGCTGGCTGAGCCATCTGTCACTCCTGTTCCCTCAAGTGAGAGGGAGACAAGTGAGGGACACGATATCACTTCCAGGAGATGACTTGTAGCGATATACGTTCCCGGTGTTATAAACGTTGATATGCGGAGGGTGAGCTCCTGAAGATGGGAGAGAATGGTCCTTTCTCGAGTCGTTTGCCATGACACAGCCTCCGCATCCCCATCTCGAGTGAACCATCCAGGCAGGCCATTGAATGTTCCCTCATTCATCGATGACATCTGAATAGATTTGAAAATGGAAAGAGAGATGGTGAGTGACGCGACTGCGGGACATCCGAGTAGGATGGTAGGAATATCGTTTGAGTAGTCTAGCTCGAGGCCGAGGGTTGTGATTTGGTGCCAGGGAAGAGACGAGAGAGGCCTCTGTAACGATTGGTGGACCTGTGTCTGATGTGTTGGGTACGACCATATATCAGCACAGACAGCGACCGAGAGCTCCTGCAACCTGGGGAACGACGAACGAGAGATGGATTCGTTCAAATCGATGACGTTTTGTTCGGTTGTCACAAACGAGAGTGTCTCGAGATGGAACGCCTCCAAGAGTCGAAGTGCCGTTCACATTCCTACACTCAAGCGCGCCACCTTCAATGACCTGAGCCAACGGGAATGGGGGGCGATGACACCCAACAGGTCGAAGAACGGAGGGAGGTTAGATACGCTTTCCAGATCCTCGTCTATACCGAGCGTCAATGCGATTCCGATGGGGGAGTCTTTGGATCGTTCAAGATGGAGTTTCAGCGCGTCCAGCCATCCGAGTTGACAGCGTTCAAAAGCTTCCAACGAGTTAATGGAGATGTCAGACCAGAGGTCTGGCGTGGATAGAGCTAGAGTGCGCCACCGACGGCAGATTGATGATAGTTTGTTTGCGGGGAATGTTGATTCGGGGCGAATAGGATCGAAGTGAACGGAGTGGCCACCCAGAGACTGGTATATTGTGTGTTTGAAGATGAGTATGAGGAGTTCGATGGGGATTTGATTGGTAGGGTGGGGCGAAGTAAGTGTCTTAAATTCGTTTTGAGTAGGCTTGGTTATCTCTGTGTTGAGACCTCCGCGTTTCGGCGTAAGGACTCTTCCGAGCTGGTCGCTCAAGTCGAGACTCGCTTCTTCCATAATGTTTCTGGGCAGGAAACAAGGAGATCAGCATGGAATGAGACGACAAATCATGGAAACGAAGTCTGGGATTTTCGCCTTCAGCGACTCTGAAGGATGATCAAGATTGCTGATACAAAGATATGTCACTTACCCTCTATAATTATTGATCCTAGAACGATCCTACGTGAACAGTTGCTTGATATCTGAGGAAATCGGTTGAAGGTCGAACGTTGGTCAAGGAGTTGACTTCAGAGAGTCCGGGCCGGATTAGGTCTGAGTCACCTGCAAGTTTCGGTCCAACACCTTTGAATAAGCGCCTGTCGTTCGCGCCTTTCTCATCCAAACAGCCATGACATCAATTGCAAGGTTTGTCCGTTGGTCTGGTCTACGAAAATTCGTAACGCTAAATTAGGCTTACTCTAGAATCTCGGACACAAAAATACAGTGTTTGAGTCTTACCGCTACCGCAACTTCCAGCGTCCTCATGCCACATGGCAGTTATTATACTGTCATTCCGTGGCTCAGAACGTAACGGCGATTGAATTTCGCATTGCAGAGCGTATGAAGGAGAGAGCGTTTCTAGCCATACTAGAAGGTGCGTATGTCATTCTGATTTTTCTTGCGTGAAGCACTCGAACTAATGTTATATAAGGCAACATTATGTTCGGTATGAATTTCCTTCTTACCCATATCACCTACGACCACATTGGCCCCCAGCTCTCGCTCCATATGCTCTCGACAATTGTCAACGTCTATCGACGTCTATGTGGAACTTGAAATTGTGGCGAAGCATAGAGATAGAAAGTCAGAGACGCCGTCGCCACGCCGTACTTATGAATAAAGATTTTTGACATTGGCTGTTGAGCTCGCATGGAATCGAACCCTCATGGCAAACCTACGGAGTTAAACAGCAAGTCGTCGAGTTCTTTGTTCAGATAACTCACACTCATCGATTCAGCAGACCTACTCCAGACATCGTCCCTTTGGCAAGACAAAATGGCTGGGTGTCCTAGGTCAATGCACTGGTCGAAAACGTACTATCAATGCGCGGGGATGTCCCCTCTCAACGCTAAGCCAGCTACGGTGCTCCAGACGGTAGTGGGGGTACGTAGGGAGAAGGCCATGGGGTATCGAGTATGAATAGCTTTGGGATGATAGAATCTAAGTCACGACTTGCGACGGGCATTCCAGACGCTAAAGAGTAAAGTGGGTGCCGACGAAGATCTCCCGGCCACCCTCACATTGCTCTCCGCATCTCATACATAACGAAGTGTGGACTTCTAGGTGCGCACTACGATACCATTCCTCCTCTTTTTATTCTCGCGCAGGCGCTGAAGCTTTTTTCAACGTACATCTTCAGCTCTAGTCAACGCTATAGAGAAGAAAACAGGTACTTCTTCACAGAATGGATTGAGTTCTGTATCTCGATCCCCGGACCAACGCTGGCTCTGTTGGATAACCTATCGAACGTCGACCTTGCATCCGTATACCGTATATCTAGTGAGCGGGGGATGTTCTTGGGAAAGGACATTCCAGAATTTGATACCGTGGGTTAGAGGTTATGTGAGTTTGACTGGCTGTAATTCTTTACACCAAATCTGAATGGGTGTCCTCCAACAGCGAGCACGAAGCAAAGGATTGCCGTCTTGTGGCCGACCTGGTGCACAAATTCCGGAACTGCCCCCAGTGTTTTCATCTCGAAAGCTGGTCTCTCGGTACGCCCCTAACCCTGAGGCCTGAGGGCCAACGATGACATGTACTGGGTCGTCCATTCCGCCGCAGGATCCCGGTGGCAAACCCGACTGGGCAGGCTGAGATCAAGCCTCGCTCAACCACCACACCTCACAGACTACCACTATAATGAAGGAGAAGAACTGCATGATTCACGGCACGATACGTACTAGGACGCCTGTACACAATTTGTCAAGGCTGCCATCGCGCTTTTCGAGGAGCTTGCCCAGAGTTACAGTGGCGTGGGAGTCAATAACAACACCCCTATTGAAATGAAGTATACCTTCTTGAATACGACATGGATCTTGGCAGCGTCGTCCCGGTGCGGAGTTGTTTTCACTCTCGCAGATCTTTGCTGAACTCACAAAACCGTACGGCTTCAGTCTTTAGATGGAAGGAACACAACAAGTAATGTACAGGTGAGTATCACCCCTTTTGATTTTGATTACTTTTCGTTGTATCGTGACTGACTCGTCAATTTGTCGCTTGACAGACCTTCCCGGGTAAGCGATAAGATTCAAATGGGTTCAGGAGACGACTCTAGCCTATTTTGCCGAGGATGACAACAGCTTTATTTTTCCTTAGTACTTCGCTCGTTCGCTTCATCTCGAACATCAATGATTGTTTCACTGGAATGCATTCACTAGTGGAGCTTCCAGGTTCAGAGGTTTTACGCGTTCATTTCTCAATTGTAGTCGTTACAGAGCCCAGATTGTGGACCGAACAAAGAATGGGGTCGTTCTTCTTTCATTTGGTTGACCGGAAGATTCGAACGGACGACGTTATCTCGTTTCAAATGATCCGTGAACTTCGTCCGAACAGCAGGACCCTTAGCTCGACACTGGACTCGCTTGGCATCCTTGGTTTTGCTCGCTGTGTCCCCTTCCTCTCGAGTCTCAGTGCATAGAACACACCGGTCTACTACCTAGCCATCTCAACCCAGTCCAGAAAGATGGAGGAATAACGTCTGATCGTTCGCGCCCAGAGCCCGGTGTCATCGAAAGCTGCACAAATCCCAAGTGTACTGCTCTCATCAAACCTGAGCTCCACACAGACCTCGATGTCAACTTGGGTCCACGGGGGTTTTCCGGTGAGTCAGCCTTCACAGCTCAGTTCGGCAACTAAACGTGGTTTTACCCAGTGAGAAGTGTCCATTAAACCGACATCATGCCAGAAACAAGAACCGATCGTAATTTTTTGAGGCTGAGAGGCGCGAGTGGCTGGGCCTTTGTCCTTAAGTATATAAGGTAACCTCTGATACAGGACTCCACATTCTCTCCTCATAGTCCCTCTCTCATTCCCTTCCTTACCATACCCACCGCCAATCATGAAACTCTCCACTGTCTTTACCGCCCTTCTCTCCATCACCACCGTGGCTCTCGCCCACAACGGCACCCACACAAACGACAAGCGCCAATTGGCCTCCGTATACACGTCGTGCATCGTCCCTGACACTGTCGCTCTCACCTTCGACGACGGACCTTACGATTACATCGAAAAAATTGCCAACACGATCCACGATGCCGGAGGCAAAGCCACATTCTTTTTCAACGGTAACAACTCGCGCTGTATCTACAATTTCGCCGACAAGATCCGTTACGTCCACAGCCAAAGCCATCAATTGGCTTCGCATACGTGGTCGCATGGTGATCTGAGCACGATGGGGAGGGATCAGTTGCACGATGAGTTCCAAAAGGTGGAGCAGGCGTTACAGAGGATTGCGGGTGTTACGCCTGCGTTCATGAGACCACCGTTTGGGAGTTATAACGATTTGGTGAGGGAGGTTGCTGCTGAGAGAGGGGAGAAGATCGTTATTTGGGACTTTGAGTGAGTGGTTCTCGAATTCGTGTTCATGGTGAATTAGGCGCGGGATCGACGCGTCTTTTTTCTTTGTGTGCAGCTCTGGTGACTCAGCCAGCCCTCGTCCTTCCGCCGAACGGCTCCTCTCCAACTATGACGAAGTTCTATCGAAAATCGAATCTAGGACCAAGGGTGTGCTTACTTTGAACCACGAATTCAACTGTATGTTTGTATCCTTTATAGATTGTTCGGGACGCTTGCTAAAATCTAGTTCATCCGTCACGCCACTCGATTTTCCCCCCTTCCGTTGACAGACGATACCGCATACAATGTCCTAGGGCAAGTCGTTGAATGGTGCAATGAACGTGGGTACAAGATGGTCACTGTGGCGGAATGCCTCGGTGAGCAGCCGTATCAGAATGTTGGGTCCCCGGAGAACGTGAGTACTTCATTGTTCCGTCTTCACGCGTCGGCCTCATCTCCTGCCAACCCTATTCATTCTCCTGACCACCTTTGTGAACGACCAACGTGCTGATTTATTGTTCAGGGAAACTGGCAGTGTTGAGCACCGAGGACTTGGACTTGGAATGGATGGACGTTGCAGGCGTTTCCAGTTTCTGCTTCCTTTCCTGCATCTCAGTCTTTGGACACTCAAGACTCAAACAAAGATCCTTCTACACTCTTTTACCGCCTACTACTTTCGTTCGTTCTTAGACTTTACTTACACCGTACACATTCGGACTCGGTGACTCTTATTGTTATTGTAACGATATCTTTATTCGCTTCTAACTTATAGATCCCAATTCTCACTCATCTTTGTGATCTTCCGGACAAGTCGAAGTCATCAACTCGAATTCACGCATGATTTGAGCATGCGGCGATCAGTCTATCAAATTTCCCGACTTTCACTTTTTCCACGCCACACCACCACCCGTAACTCTATACACCCGGAGAAAATCCACAAGTTTGATCCAAAGTGCACACTCGCGCCATCATATACTATACACCCCGTTGAATCAAGACAGAATCTTATTTTCCCCATTTTTACAGCGGACCCAATTGATTAGGAGGTTGTATTCTACCGACAGGAACCAGCAGCTGGATTCGTCAACGCATTGGCCATCGAAGACTTCGAGAGGTTGATTGAGAAGGCTTCGGGTGAAACAGACTATGCCCACAGTCATACGGTTCCTCGAGCATCAATACGTGCCCCGCTTTATACAACTCATGGAAATCTTGCACTTTTCCACCACAGGAACTGTCAAGACATCACCAAATTCCCTCTACTCGCATATTGTGCCATTTGCAGGCGTCATAAGCCACACCGACCGTATGTGCGTCGTGGTATCCATCATCGCCCTTTTTCACGCCCACCCAGTTTTGATACCCAAGAATATGATCACGCGGCAATTCCTCTGGTATCTTATGCCACGACTTGCGAGTTGGAGTATTTTCAGACCTCGAAGCCCTGCTCTCGTGTCTGTCATTCCAAGGATCCGGGGACGATATCGGCACTTATCACCCCTCATTTTCAGTTTCTGCTCAAAATGGACGCGAAAGATGGGGCCAAACTTTCATCATTACTCCCATCGATGGTTTCTTTCGCCTGAGAACATTTACAATCCAAAGGAGGTCAAGAACTCCGGTACAACAAGTGGCTCCTCAAATGTCCCCATTGATGCTGAACTAACCTTTTCAGTAACAATCCTTTCGATGATCAGCGGCCTGGGCTCGGTTATGGGGCCGCTTCGTCGTCCAGAGGCATAGCCTGACTCCTGAGTACCACTAGCAGCATCAGGCACATGTCATGAACGTTTGAGGCCCGAGGCCCTGCACATCAGTGTACACGCTCACTTTTCTTTGAGCCTTTTGGGATCCAGAGCCATCCGATCTTGTCCAAATTGGTCGTACCACCGTCAGCGTTCCAGGCATCGTTCGGGAGTCGACTCCGAAACATGTGCTCCTCGGATCCAAAGGCCGGATTCCCACCGTGCCAGGTCCGTGTACGGTAAGCTCCGTACTCGGAAGTTCACCTAGTACCACCATCCACCGGCATCTACTGTTTCCAATCTTGGGGTTTGACTCGCGCGCTTCACGGGTCAGAAACACAACTTTTTGTGTCATTTGCGGTTCAAGGTATGCTGTGCTTGGAGGAGTCCAATCCACACCGCTGAAGAATCTCAACTGTGATGTCGGGCCTCTAGGAAATATGCCTCATGACTGACCGGGACCCCTTGACTTGAACAGGGTCTTTCTGGGGAACGAATAACGGTAGGGTTCATCTGTTTTTCCTGATCATCAGTCTTTTAACACCAATTGCAGATGACTTCCGCAATGTCATTTGAGCACAGAGCATAGTGACTACCGCTTTCCTTCCTCAAATTCGACTTACTATCATGAAGTTGGTTTCCGGATTCGTTCGACTGTGTGGAGGTAGACATCGCTCATGCATATTTCACGAATCACCGGAATTTTCCAGTGATTCTTCAGATCGATATCAATGTCCAAGCTTGGTTTTCATAGATCAGATCCTAACCGCTTCTGGGGACAAACATGAGGACAAGCGCTGCTCGCGGGTAACTCCACCCTTCAAGCATTTTGGCTTGTTAACGATCACCTTCTGGACAAAGGCTGTATAAAAATCCTCAGGAGGTGTTGTCTCCATTGCTGATCAATGTGTTGATCATCTGGAATGCTTAGGGGACGCAATCGATGTGAGAGTGGCGCCAAGACTGCCCTACCTCCGTCAAATCACCATCACGTCAATCTCGAGTTGATCTTCGTTGATTTTTGTTCCATGAAAGGCACCCATGACCGAGACGAACACCACTGATTCTTTCCCCAAGCTCGAGAGGAGGAGTCATGGGCAGAAGCACAGATAAAACCGGGTAAGTAATATGTGCCAAAAGCTCAAGCTCCCCCCTCCAAACGATGGAAAACTCGATGTCCCCGGAAGAGGTCCTGTTACTCCTTGCCGGTATCTTCGCCCAAATTCGTTTATTTGTTGTAGGTCGCTCATATGCCGCTCTCCGGGTCCCTGAACTGACATCATGCGATAGTCTGTGCAAGGTACGGGTGGCAATGACATTCATGTCGCAGGCACTATTGGTCTGACCTCCGAGCCCAACCTTGCAAGTTGGCGCGGCCACTCTCTACGCCTACGACACAATTCTCAATCTGAATCTGGAGTTGCGCTATATATGGGTGTCGCCCTGCACGTCAGTCAAAGTAATCTACTTACTACAAAGATATCTACCCTTTATGGATTCCGTGGGGCTCTGGATATATCGTAGGTCTTGATCTATCTCTCGCCCTTCAAATCCAGAAGTTGACTCGAGGTTCGTTAGTTAGATATCCACATGACCCGGGGTCATGTCTCGTCGTCACCAGGATTATTGGATGTCTGTTCTTGCCCGTGGGTTTCTTCTTCGTTATCTAAAAACGCTTGTACAGGGTCGGCATTTGTGGGACTCCTTCTCTCGGAGGGTAAGCAGGAGCAAATTCATTTTGTCAATGTCTACTCTACTGTAACTTCATGTTTCCCCCCCTGTCATGCTAGGCTTGATGACGCTGCGGGTGTGGGCAGTTTGGGGACGAAACATATATATCACAGTTGTATTAGGCGTGGTTTACACTGGATGTTTCGCTACGATTGTTTTTTCCAATTGGAAGTTCATCGGAGGGATTCAATGTGAGTCGCGATTTTGACATCACATATGCTACGATTGAAGGTGACTACTGACGGCTATATTCTAGTCGATGAAATACCTTTCCCTATCCCCAATTGGGAGGGCTGTTTCCTTACGGGGAGTAATAACTTCCAATACTTGACCTGGACCATGGTTATGGTTTACGATACGGGTGAGGCATTTCAAACCATCTCGAACGTGGCGAAGTTGACGACGTATTAGTGACTTTTATTTTGATGATGATCCCGGCCGTCAAAGCCTGTGAGGTTTATGTCCGATCGAATAACGACGCGCTCTAACTACGACCACTGGTTAGATCGTGGAGGTGGAAGGCCCGGTGTCGTGAGAGTCATCTATCAGGACGGTGAGTCATACGAAAACCACAAAGATTCAAGGTACTCAACTTTCTGTCAGGCATCAAATTCTTCGCCATTCTCTTCTGTAAGCTTCAAACTGACGCCCGCATACACAAGTTCTGCATGTTGATCGCATTTTCTCTGCTGTGTGCGTCCAACAGTATTTTCCATGGTCAATATCATCCTGATTACCACGGATGCGGTTCGTTGAGTCTCACGGTCTTCTGCTCATATAATGCTGACCGTCCGACGCAACACAGCGCCACACCTACATTCTCACCTCGTACGTGGTTGACCTGTGCACCTCTTGTTTTCTATCTCTAAAACATTGACTCCCCGGTTTCCAGCATTCAGAGAGTGCTTCACTCCATGATTGCCAGCCGCGCCATCATTCATATCCGAAGGCAATCATCCAAACAAGGAATCCTTGTGGCGAGTGGGGAGACAGTTCAACTAAGGAGTTTTGACGTTGGTGCATCCACGACTGACAATTAGTAGTGCAGCTGAAGAGGGCAAGATTGTAGGTGGAAACAGTCTTCCTGGCTCAATCTGAACTTGACATAGTCCCGTCTAGCCGGATCACTGCCGCGAACTCCGATTATTTTCATTACCTTGAGTTCCGCTTGATAAGTCAGACGCATACAGTTCGACGTTCATGAACGCCAAGTTGGGCCATGACCTACACGCGGCACCGTGCCACACTATGGATGATGTGAATTCTCCCGACCTTTATTATCTCAGTATTTATCCCGTCCAGATTACATGTTACTCCTACTCAAATATGTCCCCTCACACATTCAACGCATGATGCCGAACCAAGTAATACATCAGAAGGAGCCCGGACCACAAGAGTTCAAACCACCAGTCCACCGCCAGCAAGTGAATCAATATCGAGTTTCCTATTTTGACCATTATCGTCTACCGGAAGGCTCGAAAGACCAAAAGAAAAAAGAACTCGCATATCTCAGAGAGTAACAAGTTTCACGACCTTTACTGGGGACTTGACTACCGTATACATATACTGGGACTCGAAGAAAAGAACGAAAAGGCAAAGAAAGAAAAACTTGAACATCAGGTATTGACCACCGCAGGGGTCGAACCTGCAATCTCCTGATGATGTACGGTATACTTAACCCAAGGATATCGTAGTCAGACGCGATGCCATTTCGCCAGGCGGCCACTCGATAGACTAAAACATGTGGTCATCTCAAAGACTCAGATCGTTTGAATATCTGATCCGGTCAACTATATGCCAAACCGTACCCACAGAGGATCTGCTGCGGCATATCTGGCAGATCGCGTCAGATGCACCACTCCCACCAATAGACAATCCATCGGGAGTCGGAGGTCAAGATATCCCGAACCCCGGTCGAAACACACCGGTATGAGAAAAGCCAGTAGACCAAACTTTTATCTGGCCGCCTGGCGAAATGGCATCGCGTCTGACTACGATTGATTCTTCACACTGCACATCGAGATCAGGAGATTGCAGGTTCGACCCCTGCGGTGGTCACTGTGTGTTAAAGCTTGATTTTTTTTGTTTGTATAGCAAAAGAATGCGCGGTTTTGTTTACTCTCAGACGTATAATAGGCGTAAGAAGGCTTGCCTGTGGTTATGAGCCCGAGTTCCGAAGTCGGAGAAGGGTGGAGGTGGCGTTGAGAATCCGGGTGTTGTGTTGTGCAACCGAGCGACTGGTCGGACAGAGAACGCGAGGAGAACGCAAGGATTGCGTTTCTTACTACTCCAGTAGTTCTGTGGAGCTCTTCCTCCCAAAGTTCTACTTTATTTAATTCTAAAAACGTTTCACACTAGAGCTAGCTAACCTACTTATGAAAGGACTTTGCCGGTTCGTCACTTATGAAGCAAGTGCACGCCTTGTCCTGTAGGTACTCCGAAGGACCGGATCGGTAAGCTTTAGCCTTTTACTCGACGTTCATGCATCATTTTTGGATAAACTCATAGATGATGGAGCTCATGCACCTGTATCTTCGCGACGAGAGGAGCTGAACGTTAACACACACCCTCGTTGCATCCTCGCTGGAGGCCAGAAGGCTGTCAATATATTTCGGCCGGTTCGGAAAGCGAGAATGCCACGAAGAGGACGTCTGCAACCAGTCGGGTTCAGCAGGCGCCGGTCGTCGGGTACTCGTAAATCATTGGAGTGAGAAGGTAAGTGAGTCATGTTAAAAATAGGTCACTCGTAGACGAAGAGGCTGCGAAGGGTACAGAGGCACAAAGTTGAAGCAGCGAATAGTCCTTTGTTGTCTTTGACCTAGGGTACAATCCTTACACAGGAACTCTGAAAGAGCGTTCACTCGCACTGTTTTTCTTGCGGTGACTGCGGTGAGCCTCATGTCTCAGGAACGGCACTGCGGTTGCTACTTGCGATGAGACGGGTGTCAAGGGGATCGGGAGGAATATTCGATCGTTGAGCGGCATGCAGCGAGCAATGTTTTGAAAGGGGATGAAAGGGCTTGGTAGACCGGAGATGAAAAGCTTTTTGTAGGGTTGGACCTGGTTGGACACGACAGGTTGAAGGCTTTATTCGGTTACGTTAACGGGATTCTACGTGGACGAGTCGGGAACAGTCTGGTCTTCTGGTGCGAGAAACAAAGGAAAGGAGTTGGAGGAACCTTGCCAGCAGGAGAGAGCAAGGTTGATTGGCCTCTGTTCATTCGGGTTCGAGGCGAGTGCAGTGGCACAAGTCAGGCCCCTTTCTCCATTTTTGGTGTCAAGAAAAATTTCGTGCGGTGCGGAAATACCGGTAGCTGTGTACAAACAATAAGCAACATCCCCTGGCAACGGCACTCCACCGGGCCCCTCTTGATTGGGTATAAATAGACTCACAAAGTTTGAACCAGGTTTCCCACCCTCCTTCAACGCTTTCCTTTTTCTTCTTCTCTTCTTCTCTTCTAGCTCGTCTGTATCTCTCTTTTAAAGGCTTTACTCATCCAAACCAGTCTTTACATCCCTCAAACGCACCTCACTATCTTTGAATCCGACGACTAGAAACCCACACTCTCCACGAAGAAGAAAGATGCTCTCTACAACATTCCTCCCTATTCTCTCTCTCTTATCTCTCCTCCCTGCTACTTCTCTTCGTCTCTGCCCACGGCCAGGCCAAAGGTTTCTCCATTGCTGGCACATGGTACGACGCGCCCAACATTTACTTTGACGGCGACGCCAAGAACCAGAACACTCCCATCCGCAAAGGTTACCAGGCCTCGTCCCCAGCGTACCTCCTCCCCCAGGACTTTAACAACGACAACAAGATGGCTTGTGAAGAAGCCGCTGGTGCGCCTGGTGTCGCCAAGGCTAAGCCAGGTGATGAGGTTCGCTGGGAGTGGGAAGGTGCTACCCCCGAGTTGTCGAATGCTGGCTTCAAGGCCGGTAGCTGGGTTCATGCGTGAGTCTTCCCCTCTTCCTCGTCTTCTCGAGATCGTTGTTGACCCTGGAACGGAACGCAGCATGGGCCCGACTGTCACCTACATCGCCTCTTGCAACGGTGACTGTCGCACTACGCCAACGCTGCCGACCTCGACTGGGTCAAGATCCAGTACAGCGGTCTCAACGGCGGTTCCATCACCGACCAGCTCCGTAACGCTATGAACTCCAAGTCCGAGCCTTACAGGACTGAAGGCGTTTGGGCCATGGCTCAGCTCGTCGAAGACGGCTCCAGCTACACCCACAACATCCCCGAGGGTATCTCAAGAACGGCCAGTACATCGTCCGCTCTGAGATGATCGCCGTCCACAACCCTTTGCGCGATGGAGACAACACCTCGGGCCCTCAGTCCTACGTCTCCTGTGCACAGATTGAGATCGAGAACGGTGGTGATACTTCGTTGCCTGCTGGTACCAAGGCTGGATCGTGAGTGTTTCTTTTCATCTTTCTTTGTATCCTTTCCGTGCTAATATCCTTGCGTCCTTGTAGGCTCTACGAAACCAACGGAGACCTCGCCAAGTACAGCGTCTTCACCTCGCCTAAATCGTTCAACGAGCCTGGACCTAAGCTCTGGACCGGTGGTTCCTCTGGCAGTTCGAGCAACAACAACAACAACGGTGCGGCCGCTGGAAACCAGAACAACGCCGGCAACTCCACCACCGACAACTCGAACCAGAACCAGAACCAGGGTTCGACTGACAACTCCAACCAAGGCCAGGAGAACAACAACAGCAGCAACGACAACAACGGTTCGACCGACAACCAGAACCAGGGCGATAACAACAACAACAACGACCAGAACAACAACAACAGCGGCGAGTCGAACCAGGACCAGGGTTCGACTGATAACCAGAACCAGGACCAAGGCAACACTGACGCCTCCAACAACGACTCGAACGACAACTCCAACCAAGGCGAGTCTCAGAACCAGAACTCTGGCAACAGCACTTCTGGTTCGTCCGGCAAGACCTGCCGTCGTTCTCGCAAGGCCAAACGTACCGTCAACAACGGTGCTACTGTTGGCAAGCGTCAAGTCCCCGCTCAAGCTGTTGCTGCTGAGGTGAAGAAGGCTGCTGTCCACGCACACCAGCAGAGGTCGTTGTTTGGCAGGAGGGTTATTCATTAAATCTCTCCCGACTCCTTTTCCGCTACCTCTCTCTTTTCCGCTTTCTCTCGGTTTGATATCACATATAACGTGGGTTCCATCGGTGGGCGTTTAACGCTGCTTGCGGCATCTTTTCACTCTTTACACCTAGATCGGTCTCTGTTTCTCTTTTACGCGTTGATACGTCTTTTTATGCCCCCCCACTGATGGTTGAACGTAACCCCTGGCTTTCTTTTCCTTTTGCTCTCGGTTGGGTTTTGTACATATCTTGAAAGTCTGTGATGTATCGGTATATCCCTGTCTCTAACGTAGCTATTGATTTAGTCTACTGTCGTTGTCGAATTGTCGAATTGGAATGTTATGTAGGAACGAGACTTGATGTCTTCGTTTCTTGGTGCTTAGATTATTGTCGGAGTCTTCCTTTTGAGTAGTTCTCTGTTTGAAGGCAAGGCAATAGAGAAGAGAAGTCGGGACTCGGGTAAGGGAGTCGGATAATAAGTACAGTAAGTGAAGAAAAGGTTTATATAAATGTCTCTGAAAAAAAAAAAAAAAACAGAAAAAGGAGTTCTTTCTACTGGTCGTGCCAATGACCACCGCAGGGGTCGAACCTGCAATCTCCTGATCTGGATGAAAGGGGGACTGAGTGACGAGTCCGAACGCACATGACATGCATCGTAGTCAGACGCGATGCCATTTCGCCAGGCGGCCAGTGAATATGTAGTACACTGAAACTTTTGAATCTAAACTGTGTTGTCCTTTCCAAGCGTGTTATTTACTTTACACAGCAGGGTGCTCCATGTACATATATGTGCATAATTTACGAAGACAACAAAAACAAAGGAGAAAAGAGAAATAAGGAGTTGTCCGTCCTCGATAGCGGGTTGAAGACGGTTTCTGTTACCCCTCGAGTTCAAGTCGACAACCCGGAGAGAATGGGCCGCCTGGCGAAATGGCATCGCGTCTGACTACGATAGAGCAGGAACAGTAGGGCGTTTCTATATAGATCAGGAGATTGCAGGTTCGACCCCTGCGGTGGTCAATGTGTGTCTTAAGGTGCTGTTTTGGTTCTTGTATCTTCTCGATATCCATTTCACTGAGCGTGCGCGTGTGTAATCGGGGGGCACTCGACAAACGATCGACTCATGTTTTGTTGGGACAAATTAATCAATTATTGTTTTTGGGCAGGTCGCCAAGCTCCAGCCTGAGGTGGGTCAGATTGGAATGATAAACATTCCGGTCTTTCATCAGGATATGTAAAGTACAGCGCGATCATTGGATAGGCAAACCGGAAATCTGAGTGTCGGACTCCAGTGCAACTTGGCACTACCCAGCCACTTGCTATATTAACAATAAGTATAAGCGAAACTCATCGCGTGGGTCCAAAGAATGCACGTAAGTGAAGTTCAAAACGAAAACAGAAACTTCGAGTGATGAGTAGTAAGAAGAGTTGCAAATGGTCCCGAGTATTTTTGGGATTCGAGTGTCCAAGGCCGATACAAAAGAGAAAAGCGTGCAACGTCCAAGTTCAGGTTCAGGGCGAAGTATTGGTGCTTAGCACTGCCAGTTTCCCTAAAAAACAAGTCAGCATGAGAGTCGGGAAGAGATGGATTATAAGGGGACAAGTCTGACGCGTACCCCCCAATAAGGAAGATAAAAAGTAAAATACTCACATTCTGCGGCGACCCAATGCTCTGATACGGCTGCTCACCGAGGCATTCTGCCACAGTGACCATCCTGTACCCACGTTGATTGCACCATTGGACGACTTGCCACATTACATCGTAGACGGTGTCGTCTGTTGGGCAGACAGATAAGTAAGCGTCCCGAATGAACTGTAAAAGAAGAACGAAAGACGTACGGTTGAACTCGTGATTCAAAGTGAGCACATTGTTGGGTCTGATATCCCACAGAAGATGGCCATAGTTAGACCGCAGCTGGCCAGCTGAGGGACGAGGACTGGCAGAGTCACCGGAGCTGCACACAAACAAAAGACACGCGTCAGTCCTGGTCCTAGTTCACCAACAAGAATACGAAAAAAAACCCCACTCACTCAAAGTCCCAAATAACGACCTTCTGCCCTCTTGCAGCCGCAACTTCCCTTACCAAATTATTATAACTCCCAAACGGCGGTCTCATAAACGCAGGCACAACACCCGTAATTCTCTGTAACGCCTGCTCCATCTTCCCGAACTCTTCATGTAACTGACTCCTCCCCATCGTGTTTAAATTACCATGCGACCACGTATGCGAAGCCAACTGGTGTCCCTGGCTATGAACGTAACGGATCGCGTCGGCGAAATTGTAGATGCAGCGCCAGTTGTTACCGTTAAAGAAGAAGGTGGCTTTGCCTCCGGCGTCGTGGATCGTGTTGGCGAGGTCGTAGATGTAATCATAAGGTCCGTCGTCGAAGGTGAGGGCAACGGTGTTGGGGACGGTGCATGCTGTGTACACGGAGGCCAGTTGGCGTTTCTCGTTCGATGTGTGAGTGCCGTTGTGGGCGAGAGCCAGGGTGGCAACGGAGAGGAGGGCAGTGAAGACGGTGGAGAATTTCATGATCAGAGGGTGGGTGATGGGTATGGGCCCGGGGGGGATAGAACAGGGACTACGATGATGGGTAGTGCAGATTCTTGTACCAGAAGAGGGTATCTTATATACTCGAGAAAAAGGCCCAGCCACTCGTGCCTCTCAGCCTGAAAGATCATCATGAGTCTTCGCTTTGACATGATGTCGAGCCAGTCGAATTTGATGGACACCTCTTATGCAAAGCGGCGTTTAATTACCGAAATAAGCCCCTGGAGACTGACTCACCGGAGAACCCCTGTGAATACAAGTTGACATTGACGTCGATATGGGGCTCAGGTTCGACGAGAGCAATCATTACACCTGGGAACGCCACCATGGCCCTATCTCTGTTTTTCATGTGCAGCTCTTTGGACGCTGACGCTCATATGTTATCCTCCTCATTCCTGGATTGTCTCGAACGACTGGGTGGCAGATTGATGTGATCTACGTACTGAGACTCGAGAGGACGAGGACCCAGTGAAGAAAACCAAGGGCGCCAAGCGAAGCTAGTGTCGAGCTAAGGGTCCCGCTGTCCTGAGGAAGGTTATGGATCGGCATTTGCACGGAGAAGCTGAAGTGCTCAGCCTCAAGGGCAACTCCCAATTCAATGGAGAGCGCTTGCTTGTTCTCGACGCCCATCAGAACGACCTCCAAAACTCTCACACGTCGGGACTCGCTTTCAATCTTCCAGAAGCGCGTCGGTGGCTGTTAGCTGCCTTGGTTGATCTCGACTGGGCGACGGGAGGTCAGCTTTGCGCTCTCTTTAGACAGTCACCTTCCGCCACATCCAACTCCGAGTTTATCATGGCATATCCTGAAGCGACTACCGACAGTCCATCTGTCGCTCTAGAGGAACCCTCTATACCGGGAATCGAAATGTTCACGACGGAGAAGTTAGCTGTCGCGTTAAACCCATGACTACAGGAGAAGAGACGGTGGAGATCGATGATTATGTAGTTACCTGACTATCCTGAGCGTAATCGAGGCGTTCTCAATACTTACAGGATCTTGTTTATGGGCTGTACTGCTGTACAAACTTCTTTTTGAAGGGCATACGCGGCGGGAGAGTTTATTCATCTTTCTTGGCACTCGTCATCCCGACCTTTTTCATTCTTGCAAGAACTATGAGGCGTAGGGAAATGTGGCACGTAGCCAAATCGGTCAGGTTCAGAGACTCTTGCTACTGCAGGCTGTACTATGTACTAACTAACGGGAAGAGGGCTACCAAATGTATCAGCCATGTATCAGCCAAGCCCGTGCCACTGCGGCCCACGATTTGGATTGGGCCTCGTTGGGTCCGAGTGACCGGTACCGTAAGTACATGACCTGAGAAAACGCTGAGAGGATGTTTGCTTGCAAGTTCCAGCAAATCTAAGCTGGAGACTCAAGAGCTGAAATAGGAAAGAGCACGTTCCGAGTCTCGAAGCTTTTGATGGCTAGCTTCCAAGCATCATGTGACCGTGTGTCGGGGCCAGGCCCGAACGCGGGGACTCACTCTCTTTATCCCTCTCAACACCCACACCCCACACACCGTCTTCGCCAGATTCCATCTTCCGGGACCATTTCAAAGTTTCAAATCCATTCTCATCTTGACAGCAGGACACGGGACGCTCGGAAATTCGCTGCTAATCTTACTTAGTACGGTGATAAGTCCATGGCCGACGACAGTCTATCCGCCTATGTTTTAAGCTGTAATTCTCTATGGATCTAACCGTCTACGGTATATAGAATTCTGACTCGTATAACATACCTACCGCCACAGGAGATTACCAATTTGATTCTTGATGGGTTTTATTCCTGGTGAGACGTGGACGCGGACGCGGGTGTAATTCATCAACGCTTTATGTCTGAGCTATGAATATCCTTTCAAAACTCGCGGTTGCTGTAGCATGTTAGATGTTGGGAAGCAGAGTGTCGAGAATTAAAAAAAACAATCTTGGCCGGGAGTCCACATGATATTAGTGCTGTTACCTTAGTACGCGCTCTCTCGAGGTTAAACCATTTGAGGATAAGCTAACCAGCGTCAATTCTCTTGCCGTTATGATGTAGGTGGCCTCGATTCAACAAACATTGAGTTACTGTGTAGGTCGAGAAGTTCCGGGCTCACAAGGCAATCACTCAAATTTGGCCGCCGCCATACTCAATTCGGTACGGTGAATGACGGAGGGAATCAAAGAGAAACAAACAGTTATCAGAATTGAGAGGAAAAGGTATCATTACAACGTTAAGTATACTCATAAATCAAGTACGAGTCCAAAGGGTCCGAACATGAGGTAAGTCAAGTCCGAAAGCAATCGCAAACGAGATCAGTAAAAGAATGCAGGGTATTGAGTTCGAGTTCTTTGGTCCAAGACTGGATGAAGGGGAAATAAACGAGAAAAGAGAAACGCGTGCAACGTTCATCCATTTCGTATTTAAGTCCATAGTCGAGGGCGCTTAGCATTGCCAGTTTCCCTTCAAAACAAGTTAGCACGATCGTTCACAAGGACAGGATGCGCGATGGGAATGGCGCGAAACGCGTATAATGCGCGTCTCTCCACGACTAAGACAAGAATGAAGATACTCACATTCTCCGGCTGCCCAACGTTCTGGTACGGCTGCTGACCACCAAGGCATTCCGCCACGGTGACCATCCTATAGTTGAGTTGATTGGCCCATTCGACGACTTGCCACATAACGTTGTAGACAGTGTCGTCTGTTGACAGGACGCGAACAACGGTAAAATGGCAGGGATGGATAAATCAGCAACCGTCCCGAGTCGTTTCAAAAATAGACGAGGCGAACGTACAGTTGAATTCATGGTTCAATGCGAGTACATTGTTCGGTCGAATGTCCCAGAGAAGGTGGCCATAGTTGGAACGGAGTTGTCCATCGGAAGGACGAGGGTCGGCGGAGTCACCGGAGCTACACAGACGAACGCGTCAGTCCCGACGAACCATAACACTCAGATCATGATAAATAACCCACTCGAAATCCCAGTTGACGAGCTGCTGTCCCCTCGCAGCCGCGACCTGCCTCACCTGATCATTGTATTCCCCGTATGGCGGCCTCAAGAACGCAGGTGTAACACCCGCGATCCTCTGGAGCGCCTGCTCAACCCTCCACATCTCATCATGCAACTGGTCCCAACTCAACTGGGTCAAGTGGCTGTGCGACCAGGTGTGTGAGGCCAACTGGTGTCCCTGGCTATAGACGTATCGAATGGCGTCCGCCTTATCATAAATGCAGCGCCAGTTGTTGCCGTTAAAGAAGAAAGTGGCTTTGCCACCAGCGTCGTTAATTCGGTTGGCGATATCGTAGATGTAGTCGTAGGGGCCATCGTCGAAGGTGAGAGCGATGGTGTTGGGGACCGAGCATGAAGTGTACACCGCGGCCAGTTGACGTTTCTCGTTCGTGTGGGTGCCGTTGTGAGCGAGAGCCGTGGTGGCAACAGAGAGAAGGGCAGTGAAGATCGTGGAGAACTTCATGATCGACGGTGAGTGATGGTGGGTAGGGTAGGAAAGGGACTAGGAGGGAGGGGGGGAATGCAGAGCCTTGAACCAGTTCTGGGGACTATAAATAGGGAAAATTGACTAGCGCCTCTTTACGCCTCTAGATCATCATGAGGTCTTTTTTCTGACAAGATGTCGGCCATAATTTGATAGTGAGACACTCCAAGGCACAAATGGCGGCAGTTAGTCGCCGAACGGACCTTCGGAGGCAGCTAAAGCAGTAAACCTGACCCACCGGAACCTCCAAAAAACATATCCTTGCGTTTCGGAGAATCGGAACTCGGGTAGCGGGATGTCGGCATGACGCGTATCCTTTTCGAACGCCAGGCCGCTTCACCGTCATTATTTTTGGGTGGGCGTTGTGATACTTTTGTTCTGCACTAAAACACGAAGAAGGGACGATGTGATTCGCACGATTGAGTTATGTCAACGGAGTGCTGGAGATTGAGATCTGAAATCTTGAGACTTTGACTGCCTTCTTATTCCGAGAGCTCGAGCATCTGGGTCGAGCTACGCATCATGATTTATGTGAAAATAAATCATTCGAGTAGAGAGTAGCATTCATGAACATCAACTCTGAGTCTTGACCCGTGCTACTTACAGTAGGTAAGTGCACACTACAAACACAGTCTCTTCCGGGGTTCATGCTTGCGAGTCAAGTCTTGTCAATCTACCGTTCGGCGAATTCAATTTCATTCTTCCCAATTATGGCCTTGTCCCCTCTGATTGGGGAAACTATGCAACATCGAAGCTAGCTATATGACTTTTTCCTTCATTCAGTCCTATCCGAGCTACTCGCCGATGACTGAAGAATGAAAAGTAACCCACAGTCAGGGAAAAGGTTAAAATGACCACCGCAGGGGTCGAACCTGCAATCTCCTGATGTTACAATTATGTGCAGGCATATCGCCACAATCGTAGTCAGACGCGATGCCATTTCGCCAGGCGGCCGTTCCATTCCTACTTGCCGAAGAGAAGCTTGGGGTTCCCCATGCAAACAAATGAGAGGGTCGAGTTGGGGTTAGATAATGGAGCGTTATATGAAACTTGAAGGGCGCTCGTTCGAGCATGAACCCGGAACGGAGTAGAATTGGGGCGATCTATAAATACCAATCGTGAGCTAGCTTCTGGGAGACTTGGCCCGTGCGTTAAGTACTACACACTTGCATAGACATTTCAACCACAAATCTCTTGGCCAATGAAGAGGGATGGTAGACAACGACTCAGAAACCGGGTGAAAGAGGCTCAAGCTCAACTTTCTAGGTAAGTACTCGGTATGCGAGTTCTGGTCTTCTCACCTTTCCATGTTGCTATGTGGCGTATATAGGGGTAATCTCGGTTCAAAGATTCTACTTGTCAGTGTAAGTTCTGCCACTGTAAGGCTAATACAACTACCGGATCGACCTGGGGATCTGCGAATCCCCTATCACTTGAAAGTACGCGGCGCGCTGTTCATGTACATAGCGTTTCTGATGTCACTTTCCGAGATGACTTGAACGGTATGCTGAGATGCTCAAGAAAGCCCTGAGCCTGGGAAAGGTTTTTACTACTCGCATGATCCGTAGTGACGAGTCGCCAGGCCCAGGAACGGGCCTGGATGTGACTCTCTCTGGATCTCTCAGCACCTCTCAGCCCTTTAGCCTCCAGGAACAAATCCAAGCCAAAAAATCCAGGTCCAGTTGAATTCCGAGTCGGCACAAGTTTCCACTTCCTACTTTCCAGAGTCTCCAGCCTCCAATTTTCTCTGGCCTCGCAATTCAGACGGTAGCTGGTAGAAAACTCGAAAACGGTCCTTATGGGGGATGAGAAAGGGCGGTGGTCTGTCGAATTGACCTCATAAAGTTCGATCCCCGACTCTCTTGAGAGGAGGGCTTTGTCGTCGCCCGATCATGGTATCACGTGAGAGCAGTCACATGAATATAGAGCACGTGCCTATCGGGACTTATAACTTGTTTCCTGAATCTGAATCGTCGCTCACGGGAAAAACTGCCCCCTTTCCGCTTGAGAACACCGCTATTCAAAGCCTGAATTCCAACATTTGCACGCTATTATGAATGGCATCGCACAACTGGTAGATCTCCAGCAAGCACACTCTCCTACTTGGAATCTGGATGGACAGCTCTCAGACCTCACTGGGCGCCGCCCCAGGAGTTCAACCTATCCTGTTTCCTTGATGAGGTTTTCTGCTACGGAACTCCATTCCTGGGCGCTGCGAGGAGCCGGCCCTTCAAGGCCGGGCGACGAGCAGCGCTCTTCTGAATTGTTTCTTCTGCTGAGCCGGTAACGTACCGGTGGGGAGCTGCTCTCGCTGTTGCGCTATACAAAGGTCCTCGGGCTAAGGTAAAGTGTGGTCAACCCAGTCAGTTTCTGTCCAGCTGGTTCTGACCACCTTGTTATTGCCTTCGAGTTGAAGATAGCCAAGGCTCAGTTTGCACTCCTGATATATTCCACTGCATAATTTACAAAAGCATAGGCAGTTTGAGGGTTGCTCTGGTGGTCGAGAGACGGGTGACTTATGCGCCATGATCAATGTCTGACCAGTGCCCTCAGAGTCTTTTGAACTGAATGATGACTATATCTCTCTACGAGTCAGAGTGGCACGTTGGTGTTACTGGATAAATCCCTTGTCAGTCTCTGCAGTATAAAGCCATATTTTGAGATTTGTTCATCTTTCATCTGGAATGATTGAACGGATCCCAAGTCTATTGTCAAGTCAAAGTAGAGTTACTACTAAGTAGAGAGTCGGGGATTGGCGCGCTCGTGTGCCCCTAAGGATTTCGGTATCGTGCTTCCAACTTCCAAGCATCATGTGACCGCGTCTCGGAAGTCGGGACCGAACGCGGGAATGAGTCATCTCTTTTCTCTGTTTCCTCGAGCTCAACACAGTACCTTCCCGATTCGCTACATTCCACCCTCCGGAGCATTCAAAGTTGTTTCCGCACTCACTACAGGATGCGGGACGCTGGCACTCGTAAATATCCGTGCTAAATGCGAAGCGGCGGGGATATTTGACCGACGAGGCTACCCATCTACCCATTCGCGGTCTACCCACCTATAGCATGACCGCTTACAGTACCATCTGACTCTATCGTATAAACGCCTGCAGGACTTGGTACTCATCTATGCATCAATCGGACCAAGGGCGACCACTACAACATAACTCGGATGATCAAAATCTCGAACATCAGTCGCTGGAAACGATCTGAATACCTGGGTGCTTTGTTATTCCTAGTGGAGTGAGAGCCTATCTCAGCAGGTAAAGCCTCGAGGCCCGAAGTGGACATCAATCATTTCAGACCTCCACTGACCGGGGCCCCGAGAGTTCACATGGGATTTGCTATTCCACTCTGAGTGGACTAAATCGTCTGGCGTCTATCACTTGGAGATTACAGAAGCCTGCCGCTGCTGAAGAAGATGTTCTACGTTACCAACAAATTCGGGAACGTTGAATACTGGGAACCATCATGACTTGTGATTTGTGATATTTACTTGATTATTGCTGTTTATCCCTGCTACGTCCGCTTGAACTGGTCGACATGGGAATCGGGATCCGACGACATGGGAGTTCTGTCAGTGTCAATGTGTCTCTTGTGGTTCGAGCGCCGCAGTGTTCAGTGATCTTTGATTCTCGGGGTCTTGTTAGGGAGTCCGCACGACTCTTGAATGGGCTAACCACCCATCTACGGCCCACCACTCGGAGAAGATGAAGAATCTGGGCTGCTGAACACTACGTTACCCTTAAGTTCTGGGACACTGGTCAATGGAAGACGTCTTGATTTGTGATCTTCGATGTTTGTCAGGATTTTATCCCTGCTACACCCGCTCGAACTGAACACAAACTCGTTTGATATTCAAGCCGTTCGGATGCACAAGACAGACTGAATGGCGACTGGTTGATCTTTCGCCGGGAGTCCACATGGGCTCGAGCGACGAGTCTAGCCTCTTTTGTCGGGATCGTGGTGAGGATAAACTCGGCTCTATTTATCCTCATCAGTACGGAACCTCCCCTTCACTCGCTCGGTTACATATTTCGACAACATCGGGGTATCCATTACTCGAGCAACAAAGGGACTCACGCGCTGAGTTTTCAATGGTATACCGGCCACAGACAGTAGACCAAAAAATATCAGGCTGAGGTTTCTCAATGCTGTCATTCATTTGGCTGATATGAACGGAAGGTGTCTCCTATAATTCTATCGAAAGTTGTCATTTCTGATCCGTGATACCTTCTGTAATTCGTAATTCGTGTCGGATATGTCGGAATCTTTCGCTCGACGCTTGACGCTCAGTGTCCTTGGTCTTCGCTGGGCCCTCTCTCGAGCCTCATAGATAACCAGGGTTCACTGCCCAGCCATCCAAGTCCAGGGCTGGGGAATAAGCTGACGCGCAAACGGCGAACGCGCTCATGACGGGCTGAATCTTCCGTCACGGTTCGGATTCGCGAAGCTGGAACTTGCAGCGCTCATGCCCTTCGCCCTGTTTCAAAGCACTCCAGGCCGGAGTCGAGCCCTCACAAGAAGGACAGAGACGGGGATCGATGCCCGCGGTGGCGATCCCACGTGTGTTTTTTCTTCGAACCTGAGCTAGTCATGAGCCCCACAACTTCGACTTGGATCCACAGGGTGTCTAGGGGTGTCTCAGGGAGTCTCGGAATCTTTATCCATGTCAAGAAACTGAAAGGAGCGTGGGTTTTTGTCTTTTCTGAGGCTCCGATGCCGCTGGGTGGTCGAGCGGATGGAAGAATATGTTTTGTGGGCTCCGGTGAGTCAGGCTATTATGGAACTTGTTTTGGTAAGATTAAAAATTATCCTCCGAAGGTCCGTCTAACTTTCGGCGACTAAATGCCATTTGTGCCTGGCTGAGTGTCTGATAGTCTGACTAGAATTTTATCAAATTCTAGCCGGCATCGTGTCAGCAAAAAACACCTCATGCTGATTCTTGAGCTTGAGGCGCTAAACCTTTTTCTTATTTATAGCATCCCACTGATACAAGGCTCCGCATCCCCTCCCTCCTTCCCTTATTCCCTTTTTTGCCCATACCCATCACCCGCTCGCCGCCGATCATGAAATTCTCCACCGTATTCGCCGCCCTCCTCTCCGTCGCCACTACGGCTCTCGCCCACAACGGCACCCATACAAATGACAAGCGCCAACTGGCCTCTGTCTACACGTCGTGCACTGTCCCCAACACCGTCGCTCTTACCTTCGACGACGGTCCTTATGACTACATCTACGACATCGCCAACCGTATCCACGACGCTGGTGGCAAAGCCACCTTCTTCTTCAACGGTAACAACTGGCGTTGCATCTACGATTTCCAAGACGCCATCCGATACGTCCACAGCCAAGGTCATCAATTGGCCTCGCATACTTGGTCGCATGGTGATTTGAAAACGATGGATTGGGACAAGTTGCACGATGAGTTTTGGAAGGTCGAACAGGCGTTGGAGAGAATTGCGGGTGTGACTCCCGCGTTCATGAGGCCGCCATTTGGGAATTATAATGATTTGGTGAGACAGGTCGCGGCTGCGAGGGGGCAGAAGGTCGTTATCTGGGACTTCGAGTGGGTGTTCTTCAGGCTTTTGTAACTGGTGTTCGTTAGGAATAACTAACGCATCTTTTTTGCAGCTCCCAAGACTCTGCCGATCCTCGTCCGGAAGCTGGCCAGCTGCGCTCTAACTATGGTCATCTTCTATGGGATATCCGACCGAACAATGTGCTCTCTTTGAACCATGAGTTCAACCGTACGTCTTCGTTGTTCCTTACAGTTCATTCGGTCGGACGCTTACTGATATGTATCTAAACAGACGACACCGTCTACGAGGTAATGTGGCAGGTCGTCGAGTGGTGCCAACAACGTGGGTACAAGATGGTCACTGTCGCTGAATGCTTGGGTGAGCAGCCGTATCAGCGCACGCAAGCTCCTGAGAGTGTGAGTAGTATCGTATCTTTCTTTTCTCTTCCTAAACCTCTACTGCGGACGCGCGGGACTCTGCTTCTTACGCGTCTTTTTTTCTGCCACTCACTCGCCCCTGACGACTGTACTCTTCCGTTCCTTGTTCCTATGCTGACTTGACCCGCTTGGCTTCTAGGGAAACTGGAAATGCTAAGCGCTTACCTCGGGAAACCCTGGACTTGGACTTGTACGCGGAATGGACAAACGTTGCACGCGTTTACCCTTCTCTTCTTGTTTCTTTTCCCTTCCCTCCCTTCCCTCTTTTTTCTTGGTCAGATAAAAAGGACTCAACCTCAAAAAGGACTGTAAACTCGTTTACACTGCATTCGTTTTACCACTCGCTTTCATTCGCATATTGTTGGACTTTCGGACTCGTACCTACTTACTTGACTCAGGAGTATATACTTACACGTCGTTGTCGTAATGGTGTTTTGTGTCGCTCTTAATAACCTGTTGTTTCTTGGATTTTTACCTTCATCCCAGAGTGACCAGTCATTGGACTCCCAGGTAGTAAAGTACATCCTGATGCCTAGAGCGACAGTGAGTCAAGTTGAAAACACCAAAAGGGCTGCAGGTACGGTCTTTAAGACGACAAAGAACGAGACTCAGGGCCTCCGAGGACTAACGAAGAATTCGATCAGCTCGCCGAATGGTAGGAACAGCTCAAACTGGTCAACCAATACTCTTGTCCGCGTTCACTGACCGTCGAACTGAGTCCCAATATCTAAATGGCATTTTGGCTTGCCCTTGCGCACAGAGAATAATAGCGCTTTGACCCCTCATCGACCCACTATGAAAACCTGAGGGCCTCCTTTGTACGCATCTTGAGCAAATTGAGACGAGGTGGTCGGTGAGGAATGGGGCTGCGTGGCTCCTGGTGACCGTTCAGTGACTGTACTCGATGATTGATCATGTTCTTTGGAGACTCCAATTTGATTTGTACTGCATGATGAGTATCGGGAGACTCTGGCTTTTGGGGTCAATTTTGTGACGAAGCAAAACCCGTTTGTTACTTAACGGTAATTAGGTAGGCGAGTTAACTGTTGGTTTTGTTCTACTTAATTCGGAATCGTACTGGGCTGGCATGTTCTGGTGACCATACCCACATACTTACTTATAATACGTGCACATATATTGTCGTCTGATATTTTCTACAGAGAGTCGGGGAATAGCGCGCTGGTGCGCCCCTAAGGATACTGTAACTTGGTGGCTGGAGTCCGGTATATGACCGGACCGTAGCTGGGGGCGGGCCGGGCACAGCACTCGAGCTTGGAACTAAGAACTTTCAAAATTCACACGTTCACGTTTCACCACTGCCATCTTCTCTCAACTCAATGGGACACGAAGATACGGATATAGAGAATCAGGCTCGCTATCAATATCTTCTCATCGGCAACTGCCAACGAGTAGCGATTCAATCAACCTGAAGTCTTTGCTCGTGAAGGTAGAAGAAGGAATGCTGCGCACCCTGCTCTACGTGCATCCTAGTACAGTGGTAGAAGGAACTAATGATTCCCGCTGTAAGTACTCGCTTCTTTTAGAACCCGCTACGTCCAAAACTAGAACAGCAGATCTACTCTAATCGGAAAGTGCGGCTACATTGCGTCAGGGTTTCTGGGTGATCACGGCTACTCAGGAATTCAATTATACTGTTAAACAGCGCCGGCTGTACACGTCTCCCCAAGACCCCTTGGTACCCTATCTCATTCTTGCCTGTTTTCTATATAAGCCAAAGAAAGGGCTTTCCGCAACTCAAACTCAAACATCCAACTCGAAACCATGACTGTGTCTCTCCTCCAAGTCCAACTCTCGATACTCCTGGCCACGATGGCTGGCGTGGTTCTCTACCGCACTCGCAAATCCAGAAATGTCTCGGTTGCTGATATTGCAGGTCCGAAGAGCCCTTCGTTCTGGATAGGTGAGCTTCGGAATATGACTCGGTGTTGGTGGCTTGGTGACTGACGACAGCGACGACGAACAGGCAACCTTGGGGAGGTGCTTCGAACTCAGGCAGGGGAGGTGAGTATCCTCTATATGTCTGGATTCGAGCGCACAGGACCTTCAGAGCTGAGCCGAGTGACTAGGTCGACTTTCAGTGGTTTTCACGATTCGGAAACGTCGTCCGGTTCAAAGCGCCATTTGGGGTACTTGTAGAGTCCCAATAATGTCGTCGCTGTAATTTAACTCAAACATCAGGAAGACCGTTTGCTCATCTCGGACCCTAAGGCCGTCCACCATATCTTGCAGGGATATCGATGGGGAGCTTCTGCCGAGCAACGAGCTCGTGGTCTGTTCGTCACTGGTGAGTTTCTTTATCCTTCAATTCATTCTGCTGCTGGCTTTTGCTGACGAAAATTATTCTCGTGCGTTGAAGGTCCTGGGATTACTGTTGTACAAGGTTCGTAGCCAATCATCTTCTAAGAGAGCGGTGGCTCAATGTTTCTCCATTTCCATCAGGTGAGGATCACAAAAGACATCGAAGAATCATGAACCCCGCGTTTGGTGCTTCGGAAGCGAAAGCCTTGGTCCCCATTTTCTCTGCTGCTGCGTCTTCGGTCAGTCCATCTTCCCTGTAGCACGGCTCAGACTTGAAACAAACCTTTTTTGGATCTCTGCCTATCTCTAGCTTTCGAATAAGTGGAAAGATATGCTGTTGGTCTCCAACGATCAGTCAGACGTCTTCAACATACCCAGATGGACGTCTCGCGCTACGTTGGATGCGATTGGACAGGGTGAGCACTGCCAATATACCTGTTCAATCTAAAGAGCTTACATCGCGTCAAGCTGGCTTCGACTACAACTTTGGCGCTATGGAGAACCAAGACAATCGACTTTCTAAGGCGTATCACAATCTTTTGTGGGCCGTTCCGTCTCATTTGTAGTTGAAATCACAGCCCTCATCGACCACCAACCACAGCGCAGACATGTTTGCCGCCCCCTCTGACAAATCTATGATCGTGAACGCTGTAGCCTCCCTCCTTCCTATCAAATTCATGGCGAGATTATTTGAATACCTATCGAAATCTGATCCTCGACTCGCTCGTGGGCGACAGGCAAGGGAAGTCGCGAGGGAGATTGCGAGGGAGTTGGTTCAAGAAAAATCGAAGGAGATTTTAGATAGAGAAGGAAAGGGGGTTAGAGATGTCATGTCACTTTTGGGTGAGTCTTTTGAGTGTCCATCCGATACACAACAGCGGCGTTAATGCTCTCCGTTATTCAGTTAAAGCCAACATGGCCTCTCAGAATGAGAGGACGAGGATGAGTGACGAGGAGTTGTATGCTCAGATGCTGTGAGTCTGATTTCTTCTCTGGCTCGAGTCAGAACATTGACGTATAATCGATAGGATTATCTTCATTGCGGGCCATGAGACGACCGGTAAGTTCCTGCGATCTTGGTTGTCTATTACAGTTTGTGAATGTCATCCGATATCCGTTGCATAGCCAACTCTATCAGCTGGATTCTTCTCGAGTTGTCCCGCCATCCCAAAATCCAAGAAAAGCTTCGAAAGGAAATTCGCGAAAAGGAATCTCAACTTGTCTCTGAAAGACGCTCGCAATCTGGATTTACGGCGGACGATTACGACTCTCTGCCTTATATGAACGCTGTCTTGAAGGTGATTTCACCATCCTTCGCTCTGTCTGAACTCGTTCTGACAATCTGGAAACCCTCCTCGTACACAGGAAGCGATGCGATACCACCCTGCTGCCATCCGTATACTCAGGATGGCGTTTGTGGATGACTGTCTCCCCCTAAGCGAAAGTATCAAGACCGCGAGTGGGAAGGAGATCAACGAAATTCCTGTGCCTAAGGGGCAGAAGGTTATGCTTTCTATTGCGGGTTATAACAGGTTCGTCTGATTCCTAGGGTTTGGTTTTCCGCCACCTTCTGATGAAGTCCACAGGAACAAAGAGGTGTATGGGGAAGATGCGCACGTTTTCCGACCGGAGCGATGGCTCGAGAACGATGACTCGAAAAAAGGCGGCACATCGATCGGTGTTTATGCAAACCTGTGAGAGAGAAACTGTTCCCAGCCCTCAGTGGTGTCTCCCTTCTGACAAACTTACAGCCTGACGTTCTCCGGAGGCGTACGTTCGTGTATTGGTTGGCGATTCGCGTGAGTACCATTCTGAAGCGTTTGAAATCCCGCCGAATAACATTGTACGTTCACCTCTCTCATAGTGTCCTCGAACTGCAAACCTTCCTCGTCGAGTTGATCAGCAATTTCGAGTTCTCGACAACTCCCGAGTGTGACAAGATCAGGCGGGAGGCATGTGGTGTCATGGTGCCGACTATTGAGGGAGAAGTGGAGAAGGGCGGACAGTGTCCGTTGAGGGTTTGGATCGCTCGGGACACGCAGTGACCAGACTCGGGATAATCGAGGTCAGAGATATGATTGTTCCGTTGAATCAAGGTTTGCTACAAGTAAGATTTATCGTTTGTACTGTATTGCTCATAGGCGCTACCATCAAAAGCAATGAAAGCCAAGAGAATCCTACAATTTCGAACCTAACGTTGCGCGGAGTATCAAGCCCTTATTACTGGGAGTTCTGAGATTCTCAGCTTCGTTGACTAGTGAATGAAACCGAAAAGGTTGGTTAAAGCCGTTTTGAAAATTGAAAAAGCAGGGCTACTGCTTACCCCGTATGGCCTCAAAGTGATCGTTGTCTTCGCTCCGGTACAGGCCGGGTTCGTAGGTCAAGTGCTTTCTCTTACCACCATCATCAACACAATTCCCACGATCGACAACGACGAGACACGGTGACGGACAGCGAAGCCGTCTGTTCTATACCTCCGGTTCACAATTACGCTGCCATTGAGTACCGTCAGAGGCCGCTGCTAGGGCGGAGAGTGCACATGACGACAATGCCGAGGCCTGAAGGCCTGACACCTTCGAAATTGAACCATTCCCGACCCCAGGCTCCATTGCTCCTCCGTTACAGATACAGGACATACAGGACAGATGCAGGGAGACATGATACCTGGGATATTCACCACAGCAGGCTGCCCATTAGCGCTAGCTTGCAACCATGACGGTTCTCGAAGGCGACCACTATCATGACGAACGGCCCCAGTTCCGACTGGACTAGGATGCCCACAATATGTGGCCCAGTACCAGCGGCTGGCAAGCGTCGACGCTCATACATATAGCTCACCTATCGTTTACCTCTGGGCAACGCTGCGTGTCCATCCTATCATGGAAACTACACCATGATACTCTCTCTTAGTCGGACTCGCTGGGGGCGTCGCTGTCACCCCCCAATGTCTCGGAATACAATGACCCGAATGGCTGACTACAACACGGCTCCGAACAATTATGAGTCCGGACCGCAGCCTCCATTGCTTCTACTCTAGCCTTGTTACGCGAGACATCGCGTTTCTGAATCGTGCCCTTACAGGAAAGGCCCAGCGTGGATTTGCAGCATTGTCCTGGCTGTCCAAATACGCTCGGTACCCTTATACATATCCTCGAGGCTGGACCTATCTCCATGCTAGTCTGGCAATTCTTGACATAGCATGAGACATCCAGTTCTCGCCGTATCAATACGGCCATACCATGAGTAGTTGCCGACAGGCTTCTTCGTACTGGTGTCGTCCCTGATACGCTGTTGTTCAGTCAGTAGGCACGTCATAGCAACTGTACAACAGGTCCCCTGCATCCTGTGGGTCCTAAGGGGGATGTCAATCCAAACTTAAACTTAGGTGGCGAGGTAGCAAACGTATCTCCGGCAGTTGGCCAGTTGATCAAGCAAGCTGTGGCCGTGATCGACAGAGGCGGTTTACCAGAGTCGAAGACCGGGGATGGAAGTGCGCCGTAGGATGGAGGGGTGTTTACAGATTTCAAGTAGCTTGGGTCGATGGCGTACTGCCACGAGCCTGCGGCTTTGAACTGCAAATCTTTCGCGAGGGGTTGTGGGGGGTTAGATTTGAGGACCCTCTGCGTTCTTGGAACTGGGGGATACGGTGAGCACACTTCAAATTCATCACAGGAGTCACATACTATCGAAAGCGTAGTTCAATGGACCACGGTGAACGGCGATAGACCCATGAGGACGAGACTCTATCATAGTGTTAGAAAGGTTACAAGTCAAGACACAAACACGGTCACATGATAAAATCCTAACTCTAACGCACTCTCCTTTTGGTTTGCCTCGGAGCCTGGAGGAATCGATAGACTCCGGTCCGGCGCCCCTGGTTTAAGACCACGCAAAAATTCTCAAGGTCTGCCACAATCAGTATCTCGCATCCTATCACTCACCTTGCGACCCTATATATCTTCCCAGCAATCGCAGGGCCGCTCGCCTTCGGGATTGAAAGAAACTGCAAGGTTTTCTTTTATTGCGGTCTAAATTCTCCCCTCTAATAAGAGTGTTCAACGACTATCTCAAACTCCCTGGTTCGATCCGAAGTCTGGATGACGAGCACAACCGTGTATGACTAGCAGAAACTCGACTTGTACCTCATTGACTCCGAGTGGCGTATCTTAGTTTACCTGGCTCCTTGCGTAGATGCTCAAGATCGGACCCGGCTACGAAACTGCCAGTGAGCATGCTTGTATACACACAAGGAGTAGGGAGTCGTGGCGCTGTGTACATCCGATAGAGGGGCAGAGTCACTTTGGTCGAGATGAACATAGTGGCGCGTCCTTGCCAATTCTTTCATTGTTAGACAGGATCATACGGGAATTTGGAGAGCGATAAAGAATAGAGAGTCAATCGATCATGACGCGGACGGGGCGCCATTCAACAACCAAGTAACACCATCCTCAAAGTCTCCCACATACTTGCGACAGATCTTCGTGTCCGGAACGGCAACTTCGAATCCGTGAGGAACACCGGGGTAGCTTTGAAACAGTGAGTTGGCAACGCGTTCAAGAGTCATCGGGGATCTAAACGGTGGTACGTACATCTCGAACTTTGTCTTGACCCCACTGGCGCGCAACTCCTTTTCATACAAAAGTCCCTCATCCCGTAAGGGATCTAATCCACAGACTTGCACGAAGGCAGGGGGTAGGCCTTTGTGGGAAGGGAAGAGAAGAGGAGACACTCGCGGGTCGTTAGGAGGGGCTTGGTACCAGTCTACAAGACGGTGAGCTCCCTCGACCAGCAAGGGGGGGGAAAGCAACCGAACGCACCGAAGAAAGCTTTCATCATCTTCTTGTCCAAGACCGGAGCATCTTTGTTTTGTTCCATTGACAGAAGCTGGGATTTGTGCCTATTCGAGTTTAGTAGGAGTAACTGGTAGGCAGGCAACACTTCGCACGGTAGCACTCACTTCTCAGGGTATGCATCAGGATGACAGGTTACAGGAATCACGAGGATCTGGCCCGTGAGTGGTTTTGTCTTGGAAAGTGGATCGTCGCGGTATAGGTGTGCGGTGACTGCCGCGAGATTTCCACCTGCGGATGCACCGCCAATTAGGAATCCCTTGGATAAATCGGCGCCGAACGAGTCTTCATTGTTCGCGACCTGGGGTGAGAGTGAGATTGTTGAGGGTCGATGATGATGAAATATAGAGCTGTACATATTTGAGAGCATTAAAGCAGTCGTTCGGCGAGGCTGGGAAAGGGTTCTCGGGCGCCATTCTAAATATTCCATTCAGGAAGAGGTATCAGTCATCACGAGGTGTAGAATGAAACAATCACGTACCGATATTCGCAGTTGACGACAGCAACTCGACGGTCTACAGCGAGCTTTCGGCATTTGTAGTCATCCCAATTCACATCGCCAATAGTCCACCCTAAAGTTCGGTCATGGTCAATATGTACACTGGTGGCAGCAATAAATTGACCCGAACCTCCTCCATGAAGCCAAAAAAGCAGAGGGAACTTGCCGTCTTCGCCATCCTTTGGTGTTGGCACAACACACCTCGCAAGGACCTCGACGCCAGCTTCGACGGGGATTTGGCGATCGGTGACCTTATATGCCGATTCTGTAGGGATTGTTAATCAACTTCGATGTTAGGACTGGCGATTGCGAGGATTGGTACCCGCCTGGAGGTATCCCGATCTTCTCAAACAACGCGCGACCACCGGGACCAATCATGTTGACAGAGTTGGCCCGGCAAGTGGCTAGATCGTCGGTAAGGATAGGAGGAGCAGGGGGAAGCTTTGATATGGCTTCAAGGAATTCGGGGTTCATTTCTGATAAGTGTGCGTATTCTGCCATGTTGAAGATGTAAGGAAGAAGATCTGGGCGAACGAAAGATGTGTGGTCGCGTTCTTATATGTTACTGGCGGTCAGGTGAGACTCGGTTACACGGAAACATGAAACCCGCCGAGATGGGAGTCCCCGCTCGGTGTACACGGAATTCAGATGGGAATTGAATGTTTGTAGATGGAAAGTGAGGAAATCCAACTTGGTCCAGTGACTTCGAACAATTGAGTAGTTATTGTCATCGGTTCTCATCCGACCCTAGTCCACTAGCTCTTCTATTAGCAATCAAACGTGAAGACGTGCATCTGGCTTTGCCTAGAACTTTACTCACGAATTTGGCTTTCGCAGCAGGTTGAGAGGCTGTAACCGGAATTCAGAGACGATACATATTGGATATCACGGGACGGATGGGGAGTCGAGGACGTTTCCCACAGTGAGGTAAATTGAAGCAAGGTTTTGATTTGTGTTGAGTGCTTCCAGACCTTTGGTTGCCTTCAAGTTAAGATAACTTTTTGACTGTTCTTGAAGCATCTCTGAGTCCCAGGTGGTTACGAAGTAGAGCATATCAGACGCCTGCTTCAGTCTGGTCTTGATGAGCTCTAGACGACCGTGAGATGGGATGAGGACGAACCGACCCGAGTCAACCGTCGAATATCGCAAGAGGAAACGCATGTCATTTGTGGAAGCAAGGTTAAAAGTGAAGACAAAAGCGTGCCTCCCGAGTCCCGAAACGCGGTCACATGATAAAATCTTCACTCCAAGGCACTCTCTTTGGATTACCTCGGAACCTGGAGGGGCCGATAGACTCAGTTTTGACGCTCCTGAACCACGCAGAACTCCTCAAAGTCTGCCACGATCAGCATCTCGCATCATACAACTCGAACGACCCTATGTCCTGGTAGTCACATTGGCGTATCCTTGCCATTCCTTTTATTGTCAGCATAAAATTGTACAGGGCTTTGGGCGGTGTAAGATAGAGAAGCGATCGATCATGACGCGGAGTGGGCGCCATTCAACAACCAAGTAACGCCATCCTCGAAGTCTCCCACATATTTGCGACAGATCTTCGTGTCCGGTACGGCCATTTCGAATCCATGAGGGACACCGGGGTAGCTTTGACCGAGATCAAGTTAGGTCGCGAGTCAAGTCAAAATCCGAACGGTAGTACTTACATCTCGAACTTTGTCTTGACTCCATGAGCGCGCAACTCTTTTTCATACAAAAGCCCCTCATCTCGTAAGGGATCTAATCCGCAGACTTGCAAGAAAGCGGGGGGTAGGTCTTTGTGGGAAGGGAAGAGGAGAGGAGACATTCGTGGGTCGTTGGGAGGGGCTTGGTACCAGTCTACGAGACGATTGAGCTCGAACTGAAAAAGAAAGAACAGTAACCGCGCATACCGAAGAAAGTTCTCATCATTTTCTTGTCCAAGAACGGGGCATCCTTGTTTTGTTCCATTGACAGAAGCTGGGATTTGTGCCTAATCGTTCTCAGTAGGAGGTACCGGTAGGAAGGGAATACTTCGCGCGGTAGCACTCACTTCTCAGGGTATGCATCAGGATGACAAGTTACGGGAATCACAAGCATCTGACCCGTGAGCGGTTTCGTCTTCGAAAGTGGATCGTCGCGGTATAGGTGGGTGGTGACTGCTGTGAGGTTTCCACCTGCGGAGGCACCACCGATCAGAAATCCCTTGGACAAATCGGCGCCGAACGAGTCTTCATTGTTCGCGACCTAGGGTGAGGGTGAGATCGTTGGAGATCGATGGTGGTGGGGAATAGAACTGTACGTATTTGAGAGCATTGAAACAATCGTTCGGCGAGGCTGGGAAAGGATTTTCGGGCGCCATTCTAAAGGTTCGATTCAGGGAGAGGTATCAACATATCAGTCATCGTGAGGGGTGGCATGAAACAACCACGTACCGATATTCACAGTTGACAACAGAAACCCGACGTTCTACGGCGAGCCTTCGGCATTTGTAGTCATCCCAATCCACATCGCCGATAGCTTATCCTGAGTTTTGATCAGGTCTATTCATTCATGGCAGAGATAAAACGACTCGAACCTCCTCCATGGATCCAAAACAGCAGAGGGAACTTGTCGTCTTCGCCATCCTTTGGTGTTGGCACAACACACCTCGCAAGGACCTCGACGCCAGCTTCGACAGGGATTTGGCGATCGGTGACCTTATAAGCCGATTCTGGAAGGAATATTGATCAGTCATAATGTTAAGACTGACGGTTGCGAGGGTTAGCACCCACCTGGAGGCATCCCAATCTTCTCAAACAATGCACGAGCAGCGGGACCAAACATGTTGAGAGAGTTGGTCCGGCAAGTAGCTACATCGTCCGTAAGGGCAGGGGGGGCAGGGGGAAGCTTTGATATGGCTTCAAGGAATTCGGGGTTCATCTCTGATAAGTGTGCGTATTCTGCCATGTTGAAGGTGTGAGGAAGAAGACCTGGGTGAACGAAAGATGTGAAGTCGTGTTCTTATATATGTTTCTGGTGGTCAGATGAGACTCGGTGCAGACGGGAAACAGATGTGATATGGAAAGTTATAGGGACCTCACTGTTATCGATTTATCGGTTGCTATCCGACCCTAGTCCCACCAGCTCTTCTATTAGTAATTGGCAAAGTGATGACATGCATTTGGCTTGGAGCTTTGGCCGCGAACTTGGCTTGCGACGAAGGTCAAGAGGCTATAGCTAGCCGAAGATCAGAGGCGATTCACATTAGATATCGTCGAACGGATGGGGAGGCGAGACATTTGTTGTAGTGAGGCAAATTTGAAGTAAGGTTTTGTAGACCATTGTTGTGATGTTTTATCCTTTGCGCACTTGCCTTCAAGTCGTAGAACTTTTCAACTGCTCTTGAAGCATCTCGGAGTCCCAGATAGTGACAAAGTAGAGCAAATCGGGCGCCTGCTTCTCTACCCTCGATGAGCTCTAGACAACCATATGAACGTGAAGAGTTTTGAGATAGAAGAGTGGAGGCAAGCTGTGCCGGGAAATGCCGTTGCCCCACACACGCCCACAAGAACTCATTCTGACCATTCTGACTCTTCCCCAGGAACTCCCATCACGGACTCAATGGCCTGCCATTTCTCCCCCTCTACTTCTTCGACTTATAATCCGGAAAATCAGGCTTTCATCCTCCATACTTCGTTATCACACATATCAAGGGGCGCGCTACACCTCCCTTTCGAGCTCCACATCCATAACACTGGAGTCAGCGGACCGTCTTACCTCGAATGGAGAAGAACCCTATCTCGCTGGCCGGGCTACCCGTGTCGTCTCGTCTATTTTTGATGTTTTTCATAGTTTAGTTCGGGTCAGCAGACCTCTGGTTCTGTTGATTGCCGCGTATAAAAGGAGCTTATAACTCGACAGATATTGGAACGGGACACACGACGTCTCTGAGTCCTCTCTTGATCCGACCCGCCATGTCAGACCGCGCCTCGAAGGCTTCGCATGCGCACTCGGAGGATGATTTCAAGCAGCAAGTTCCAGCAAGTACGCCGTCGCCGTTAGCGAAGATCGAGGAGGTGTACAATACGGAGTACGAGAAGGCGTTGGCCAACACATCGTTGGATCCGTTGAGCAAACGGAGTTTTCAGGTGAGTTTCGAGCTGAGTCTCTAGCTTTCACTCATTCTGACCTGGTTTCTCTAGTTGTACTTTATCGTCATGGTTGGATTCTTGAACGCCGTCTCTTCCGGATTTGACGGAAGCCTTATGGGTGGAATCAACGCGATGCCCCAATACCTGTCATACGTGCGCACCGACACTTTGATATCACTAGATGGGCCTTCCGCTCACAATGCGCCTGTTTATTCCAGTTTAACGAGGAAACCGTCGGAAAGTCGACAGGGATCGTTTTCATGATCTAGTATGTGACATGTGGTCTCTGTTGCATTCAACCATTCCTCATTATCTCCGACAATGATAGCGTCGTAGGGAACTGTGCAGGATCGTTATTCGCTGGACCTGTGACCGATATCGTACGTGGATCCTCGGCTATCCTTCGCCGTACATATGGTCTTATCATTGTTATCACACCAGTGCGGGAGACGAGGTGGCATGTTCGTGGTGAGAGCTTCATCGACATTCATATGACTTCCTTTGAAATTGCGCCTGACTTGTGTATTACCACTGCCAGGGAGGTGCCTTCATCCTCATCGGATCAGCTATCGTAACGGCGGCTACGGGTAAAGGCATGTTTTTGGGTGGTCGGGTGCGCTCTCAGCTTCCTCACTTCGTCTGGTACGCTGACATAATTTAACCAGTTCCTACTTGGCTTCGGAATAGCAATTTCAACGACCGCAGCGCCGACTTGGGTGACAGAATTGGCTCCTCCACAATGGAGAGGTAGGCTTGGAGCCCTGTATAATTCGTAAGCGAGCCGCCCTTCAAGAAACTTCCCCTACGCACCTTTGTAACGCGTCGCGTCCAGGTGCTTTTTCATAGGAAGCATCCCTGCCACGGGCGCTATGGTCGGCACGGAGAAGATGAATTCGACTTGGGCGTGGAGGCTCCCGCTTGTTCTCCAGATTGTTCCTCCCGTACGTTCTTTTCATGAATTCCCCGCCCGGTCATACACTTCGACTCACTTCAAGTCTTTTGTCAGGCAATCGTGATGACATGTGTCTGGTTTTGCCCCGAATCGCCGCGTTGGCTGGTGCAGAAAGGGAAGCTGGATAAGGCCGAGGAAATTCTTATCAAGTACCACGGGACGAACGGAGAATCGAATGCCATCGTTGAGGCAAGTGGTCTGTCCTTATTCATGCTCAGGAAGTCGCTCAAGCCCTTACAGCTGGAGCTTCGAGAATTCCGCGATTCAATTGAGGCGAAAAAGTTCGAACCGGTGAGTTTGGGATGCTTCTACCTCGAAACGATCAATTTGACCCTATACGCAGTTTTGGGATTATTCTCCATTGTTCTCCTCGGCCAATCGCCGTGAGTCGCCGGTCTTCAGTTTCTGGAACGATCCTCTCTTTACCGATATTTTTCGTGAATTATCGCAGGGTGGCGCATGTTAGCACTATCGTTGATGGTAAGTGTGCCTGAGTACTGTCTTCCTCCCTCACCAAAGCTGACCGACCATTCCGTTCGTTAAATCAGTGTGTGCGTATTCGAGCAACTGGACAATTGTTACCTGAATCCTTCTTCTGACGCTTGCGCAGGTCAACGGTCAACTTGCGGGCAATGGGTTGATCACTTATTTCCTCCCGGTGGTGCTGAAGAATGCCGGTGTAACGTCCCCACATACTCAGCTTCTTTAGTGAGTACCATCCTTCTGCCCCGTTGCTAGGTTTCCTGTGCTCATCATGTTAATCCTATCGTACCCGTTTAGTAACTTCGCCAACTCGATCCTCTCTGCGTTTGGTGCGTTTGTGGTGAGCACTGCGAGTACCTCTGGAATTGTTGTGATACGATGCGAATTGCAATTCACAGGGCGCGTCGGTCACCGATAAAATTGGCCGTCGCAGGCGGTTGTACATTGGTGCTCTCGTGTTGGCGGCTCTTCTCTCCATCGTAGCTGCATTATCGGCAAATTGTGTGTTAACTCCTAGTCATAAACATGTTCTAGAGCTTACAGTACTCCATCCAGACGGAGAAGAGGGAAACACCAACAAGAACGGAGCGAACGCGTCAATAACATTCATTTTCCTATTCGGGATTGCATATTCATTCACGTACACGCCGCTTCAAGCGTTGTATTGTGCTGAGTGCGTACTAGAGCTACTTTTCAAACCTTTTTAGTCAACTGACATTATGCTTAGGGTTATGAGCCAGGATATGCGAGCGAAGGGGATGGCCGGTAAGTCGGAAGCCACCTTGTTGACTCGCTCTGTAGCTGACTCAATAATCTCTCCTCCCTTTGCTAGTACACATCTTGATATCCAACTGCGCTGGCTTCATCAACACTTTCGCGAATAGTGTCGGGCTCAAAAACTTGGGATGGAAATATTACTTCGTGTAAGTGTTCGATCGACTTGACGCAGTGATTCTGATTTTGGTTCGCTTGTTCTTTGACCCGCTCACTAGATTTGTCGGGTGGAACATCTGCGCATCGATCTTATGGTTCCTGTTCTGTGTCGAAACGGTTAGTCCAAAGCCAGCTTTCAAGGATGTCCCGAGTTAACTTTCCCGGCAGCGTGGCCGTACTTTGGAGGAACTAGACGAAGTGTTCAATCAATCATGGCCCGCGAGGGCTAGTGCAAAGAAGGTCAAGGTTGCTGTGAAAGAGACGGGTGACGTCGAAGTTCTGGACGGGCACTCGCCCTAGTTTTCGCATGGTTGACGAGGATCGTTTCTGCGGTTAGTCAGGAGTATGTAAGTAAGTACCTCACGGGAACTGGTAACATGGTCATTTAATTACAATAGCTTGGAGTCACCGGAACGTGGGGTTTGCATCCTCAATCATGCTGTTTGTATTTCGCCCACGCCCAGTCTCACCTGACCATGGCGGGGCACATATAAGAATATCACCATGCATCAGTGTCGCTCATTCTCTTCTCACTACGACATGGCCGAATACGCGCACTTGTCAGAAATCAACCCCGAATTTGCTGAAGCCGTAGCAAAACTTCCCCCAGCTCCTCCTGTTCTTTCTGAGGATCTGGCCACTTGTCGAGCGAACTATGACAACATGGTCATTCCTGCTTGTCATGCCCTGTTCGAGAAGCTGAATGCGGTCCCTCCAGGCAAGCCCCCACTCTCGTCGGTTTACGATTCGACGCAAGCCATCCTAACATTCTCGTAGAATCGGCTTACAAGGTCACCGACCGCCAGATCCCTGTCGGAAGTGGTGTCGAAGTCCTTGCGAGGTGCGTTGTACCGACACCGAAAGACGGCGAAGATGGCAAGTTTCCTTTACTGTTTTGGATTCATGGAGGAGGTTGGTCTAAACTCTCTTCATTTCTGCGGGTTGTAGCGGGCTGATCACTTTGACCACAGGATGGACTATCGGTGGTGTTGACTGGGATGACTATAAATGCCGAAAAATTGCTGTAGACCGTCGAGTCTCCGTTGTCAACTGCGAATATCGGTGCGTATTGAGTACTGTGTGGTCGTTTTCGTCCCATGTCCCCCGGGCTTCGTGCCGTTACTGTACTGATTCCTCTTTCTTAGCATGGCACCCGAAGACCCTTTCCCTGCCGCTGCGGATGATTGTTTTAACGCCCTCAAATACGTCAGTCCTGAGCTTCATCATTGGCCTCAGCGTTTCTCACGCAGCCACTTGGTACGGATCCCTAGGTCGCGAACAACGAAGAGTCTTTCTCTGCCGATTTATCGAAGGGGTTCCTGATTGCTGGTATGTCTGCAGGTGGGAACCTCACAGCAGTCACCACCCACCGATACCGAGACGATCCTCTTTCAAAGAAGAAACCGCTCACGGGCCAAATACTTGTGGTTCCTGTGACTTGTCATCCTGATGCATATCCTGAGAAGTGAGTGCGTCGTGCGAACGGGTTTTCAGCATTATCAGTCTACGATCATTCCCTGACGGGATCTCCCACTGACAATGAACGTTCGACTTTTAGGGACAAGTCGCAGCTTCTGTCAATGGAGCAGAACAAGGATGCCCCAGTTTTGTCTAAGCGCATGATGAGAGCTTTCTTCAGTTCGCCGCTTTCTTGCTATTAGTGATCATGCGCCCCACTCATAGTCACTGTTCGTGCCCCAGATTGGTACCAAGGCCCTCCCAGTGACCCACGGCTGTCACCTCTTCTCTTCCCTTCCCACAGGGATCTTCCCCCTGCCTTTATGCAGGTCTGTGGATTAGATCCCTTGCGGGATGAGGGTTTATTGTATGAGAAAGAATTGCGCGCCAGTGGGGTTAAGACGAAGCTCGAAATGTAAGCGGTCCTCGCCCGAAACGTCTTTCGACTTTGAATGGTAAACAATTACTCCTAATAGCTATCCCGGCGTCCCTCATGGGTTCGAACTCGCCTCACCGGAAACCAAGATCTGTCGCAAGTTTGTCGACGACTTTGAGAACGCCGTCACTTGGTTATTGAATGGAGCCTCATAATTCTCTTACTTCTATCTCTTGAATTTGTATTACTACCTTGTCTATCAATGAAAGTAAAATCCATAGGGTGAACTGCGGGAAATAGTCTTAGAGGAACATTAGGATGCGAGATACTATCTTTGTCTATGTTTTTCTATTACTCCGCCTCACTTTCACTTCTTTTGATCCCTCATATTCGTTGTGAAGCGTCCTTATCCTCATCACTCCTTCAGAGCACAACGCGACGCGTTTGGTCACGTTTTTAATGCGTGATCTACTGTGCCGCTCGGCAATGCCCAATCAAGCATGACCCGGACTGGGATGAACCGCTCTTGTTTTTCCTCCGCTCAAAGGCGAAAATTTGCTGACTTCCTTTTGAATCTCCGTGCATCTATGAAAGCTCCAAAATCTATCACTGGCATTGGCTACACCCGTACAAACTCGTCCAATGGCAGCCAGAGGCCTCTTCAAGCCGGTTTCAATGTTTCAACATCAGGAAAACCATCGCAGCCAACTCCTGTGATTCTACCTGAAACCGTATACGAGGCTCAATTTTTCACGCTCAAACTAGATTACTGGGAATTTGGCAGTATACCCGCGTCCGTATGTTTCTGAAGCCAATGTCCTCTCCTTTCAGTCGACAACACACGGAGCGGCATGTCAGACCTAACGGTGACGTTCTGTATAATTTGAATTCAAGTGCGTGTCTGCTTGAATGTCAACGTAGATCACCGACCAAAACAAGACTGGCACGCATCGATGTCCAGAAATGATCGAGATTAATAGATCCCTTTGCAAGGCAGGGACTCGATATCGAACCCGTAGCTATGTGTCCACTACTTGTGGATCCACGTGTTCAGAACAGTACACCCCTTCGAATACGTAGCCCTCTGAGGCTCTACGAGCTTATCAGAAGCCCTGCTGGTCGTACCCAGGAGCTGTCTGATCAGCAGCAAGATCAACAATCGAAAACGGTTTCCTTTCACAGGGTGAACAACGCCCGGACAAAACATCCCCTAACCCCGGAGTCAGAATGTTTTATGCAACCGATTAGTCGTTGAAACTCGTTTCGAATCTTTGAAACCCAGCTCATCTGACACTATGTCTTTGGTATTGAGGGAGGGTGTGGATAAAAGCTCGAGACTAATAGCTTCTCCTCACTATCATCTCTTCCGCTTTTTTTCTCTCTAGACCAACTCCCCCATCTAAATTCTTACTCTTGGACAATGAAGGCCGCTCTTCAGTTTGCTCTCTTCTCCCTCCCATTCATTACTCCGGCGCTGGCCGCCCCCGGGAATGGCTTGCAGTCTCGCCAACAACTCGCTCAAGTGGTCACAAAATGCACGCAGCCCAACACCGTCGCATTGACCTTTGACGATGGGCCTTACGATTATATCTTGGAACTTGCAAAGACGCTGGAAGATGCCGGTGGAAAAGGAACTTTCTTCTTTAGTGAGTTGGAGTCTAGGATTCTCTCTCATCGCAGACTGCGAATCTTCAACTCCTTTTCTCTCGACAGATGGGGACAACTGGAACTGCATCTACAACTATCAGGATCAGATCAAGCAGGTTCATGCCAGGGGACATCAGCTCGCGAACCATGCTTGGAAGCACGTCGATTTGACACAGCAGAACTGGGACCAACGTGAGTGGACTCAATCTACCGCTCTCCTTGTCACCTTCTCGGAGCTAATTGGATGTCTGTAGTCCACGACTTGTTCTGGAAGGTCGAACGTACGTATACGATACTATGAACCCTCGGAGTAAAGCTAATGTCTTCTCTATAGAGGCACTCCAACGCATCGTTGGTGTCACCCCGGCTATGGCCCGTCCTCGTACGTTGATATAGTCCCTCGTTCACTAGCATTCATGCTCAGTACTGTGTGATTTATAGCCTTCGGAAACTACAACGACCTCGTGAGGCAGGTCGCCGCAGCTCGCGGACAGACACTTGTAAACTGGGACTACGAGTGGGTCTGACTCAGTGAACCTTGTGGGACCTTTGACTGATCTTTACCCCCTTACAGTACACAAGATGCCGCGGCAGTCATGCCAAGCCCAGACGAGAGGGTCGAGAACTACAGGAAGTTGATCGAGCAACATCCTTCCACAATTTTGGCTCTTAACCACGAGGTCAAAAGTATGGGTTCCTTGCATGACTTGCGCGACTCGAACTCGTTGCTCATGCCCTTCTTCATCCGCAGAGGAAACCGTGCAGATTGTGATGCCTAAAGTCGTCAAAATGCTGAAGGATGCCGGGTATCGTATGGTCACCGTCGCCGAATGCCTCGGAATGCAACCATACCAGAAGATCGAGAACCCTCAGACCCCCGACGTACGTTCAGTTCATTCGTTTCATGCTACGTTTGCTAAAAGCCTCCACGACAGTCGAGCTGGAAGTGTTAATTTGACTCTCGGCGTTTGAAGTAGATAGATGTACACGGGCGAATTCCTGATCGAATTCTTTTAACACAATCACTCCCAACGTCCCTTCACACGTTGTTTCACGAGCTTTTCCTTGCCATAATATTTAATATTTGATTGAAATCCCTATTTCTTCGGGGTTCCGTCCGATGATTGGTAACGATGCCATCCCTCAAGCCACTAAGTATTTCTTGAACCATTCCACAGTGGCTTTGAAAGATCCTTCCTTCCCTGCCTTCACTTTAGGGTTGCTCATGTCACCGCGGACCGCGAACCCATGGTCGCAACCTTCAAAGTATTCGCGCTTATATCCGGGACCAAATTTTCCATTACCAAGGACCTCATCGGCTTTTGCCTGAGCCTCTGGGGGAAATTGTGCATCCACGGTGCACGAGTTGATTAGGAGAGGTGCTTTAGACACCGAGAGGTATTTCTACGTGGGAGTCATAGTAAAAATCTGTTTCCCGACAAGGTAATGCATATGATAAACCAACCTCAAGATCTTCGGGAATTTTTAGAAGGGAGGGGTGGGAAACCGCAGAAACCTTGATCGTGTTCTCGAATGCGAGGTCGAAGGTGGCACGTCCTAGGGCGTCCGGGCAATGTGTTTAGTCCGAAGAAAAACTTGAAGCGTGTTTTTGAACAGACGTACCTCCCCAACAATATCCCGTGGCCCCGAACACCTCTACGCCGTCGGCCTTGAGGGCATCGATGACCTTGGCCATGATTTCTCGCGTTCCTTCGACGGTATGTTTTGCGAACCAGCTGGCGCGATCGAATGGGGGTCCACTGTATCCTGGACTGAGAACATCGGCAGGGACGGGGTCTCCTTTAAAATAGTCGATTCCGACTGTCTATACGAATGAGTCAGAACGAGAGTTCCGGAGAAAAGCCTTCAGTGGAGGAAGTTACCTTGAAACCATTGACAGCAAAATCAGAAATCAGAAGCTAGCTCACGGGTCAGAACCCAGCTACGTGTATGATACTAATCCAAACCATCGAACCTGGTTATTGGGCAGCTGAAGACCGAACGCGTCAGGGAGAAACAGTACAACCGTATTCTTGTACTGATTGTTCTCTGGCGCTGCTGTATAGCAGTCGATGCCTCCGATCTTCTCCCATTTTCCAGTGGGCGTTCCTTCGTGAGTTACGCCTTTGTATGAATCATTAGCAACTCGGATCGCCACCACAGTAAAGTTCAAGTAGGTAGGACGAACCTTTGAAGCAATTGTCGCAAAGTGCCTCGGTCATGATGCAAGTCTAAAGAGAAAAGAGAAAAGAAGCGAACCAGTAATCCTGATCTCTAGCAGTGACGATTGGGCCTTTTTATAGCTCAGACTCTCATGAACACGATAACGTGATGAGGAGTTCTCGGATGAAGCCCGACTAATTTCCTAATTTCCGCCCTAAATTCCGTTAACAGGTAGTACGCATTAGTAATTTAGGAGTGTCATGAGAGAATCAAAGAGGGCCGGTGGGATTGCGCAACCGAGCCATACTAGGGCGACTAGTACTACTGCGCGCCTCAGTTTGTTACATCAATAGCCTGAGCGCCTTTCTCGCGAATTCGATGGCCGAGCATTATCAAGGGAAACATACTCGTACTGTATGTCGCAGCTATGAATCATGATGGATAGTATCTGGATAGTATAATACAATTGTTGTATGATACACAATAACAATACGGGGTGTCATCTTAACCTGTAATAAAGTTCAGAAACAAAAACTCTCCTCCAAATTCCCCAAGTACGTACCCTACTTCACGCCGGATCCACCGGCCGAGCTTGACGACTCCTCGTCTCCTCCGACTCACATCCAGTCGTCGTCAACCCCGTGTCCATTTCGCCACCAGTCCCAACCCGCGTATCAGTACCATCCGTCGTCAACAGCGATTCGTCCAACGTCGCAAAATGAATGTCGTGTCCACCATTGACGATTTCGTTCATGTTGACGACAGTCGAGTTGGAAGCTGCTCGTAGACTTGCTCGATTGTTCAACCTAGCGGGAATGAGGGAGCAATCATCAGGATTACCGTGGCAAGAGACAAGAAACGGGAGAGATCTTTACATGGCGACTGAAAGCGTGGATCATGAGTTCATAGCGGGAAGACAGCGTGATGAAACTGGAATAACGCACCCATAGTTACGACGTAGATTTTACTCGAAAGGAGATGGAAGGGTGCCCTTATGTCGTTCAGCCAACGAGAGAATCGTTGTAAAAAGTCAGGCTTGTAACAATACTCACCAGACATACTCCAGAGGATCCAATGCAACGAAAACAATCGTATAACTCAACTGTACCAACGAAACCAGCAACCCTCGAGCAACGATGAACCGATACAACCGGATCATGAGTGTATCTGTCCTGTATTTCGTGAGTGTATCAGCGCGTCTAGTTGACAACGGGAGACTCCAAACTCAAACTCACCTCGACAAACCCGTCTTCGCACTGATAAAATACGACGACAACGAAACAGTCGTCAAAACATCCGCCAACGAATGCAACGCTCCCGATATCCCGACTTCGATCTGTTCCCCAAAAAAATCGAATGAATGAATGAAAAAACCGGTGACCTTATCACTTTGAGAACCCACCCACTTTGGCTGACGTCGAATTCCACTGTTGAGAGAAATCTTGACTTTTGTAGCCTTTTACGACCACGACTGCCAGTTATTATCATTCTCGATAAGCAAAACGGGGAGCGGAGAACGGCTGGGAAGAGATGAAGGCATACAGTACCTAACGCAGTACCTGTCCGATCCTCAGTCACCGAAACCGAAGAAAACTCGTATAGAGATACGACTCACCAAATCCACCGAAACCACATAGAACCTGATAGTATTGGTTCTGTTACTAAGAATACGATCCTGTTGCGATTCATTGGAACGACGCACGATAGTGATCGGGACGATCGTGTGGATTCCGTGAACTGTTGTCAGTATTGAGATGTGCGCACATGAGGAAACGAACAGAAACGAGAACTGACGGAGGTACACTCGACTCGCGAAAAACAGTTGAACCCTAAACGCCGAGATCAAAGTCAGGGGGAATTCGCGTCGGTAAAGGGAGTGAGATGAATAACGATTTGAGGCGTACAAGAGAACGATGATAACCGTGAGCAGATATTCTGTGTTGATAGTTCTGCGTAGTACGTATGGTTAATATGAAAGGCGCAGGGCGCATGTCAATTCGCACTCACGGATGGATTTTCGTTAGGCTCTTCACACTGCCAAAATTCTCGACCTGGGAGGGGGGGAGGCACAAAGGGAAGCTATCGGAGTGAATAGGAAGAAGGAAAAAAAGAAAGTCTCTCACCAGCGATATGCGTACATATTCACTCGTTAAGATCGTCGCGGCAAGGTCCAACACTCTGGAACCGGGTAACGGGCTGATTCAGATCTACTCGGATAGGCACTGTTGAAGGGGAGTGGGGCACCTACACCAATGTTGCGACCTGGGCAAGTACAATGAACAATCTCGATCAGTGACGAGTTGATAATCATGTATTTTGGGTGGACGTACGAGTGACCGCAGTGTCCACCTATCCTTATTCGTTGTGGTGTATATCCACGATTGAACGATGGTTACGCCAAAACAGCTACATCGAGCACCGTTATGAGTTCGAGGAAGCGATACAAACCAGAGGGTTATAAGAACTCACATCGCGGAGAGCACGAATCCTATAATTTTTTTAAATTCCGATGTGAGCAAGCCAGAAAAAACACTTCCACCACAAAAAAAAACGACATACCATAATGGAACGAAAGAAACGTCGAAGAGACATCAATCCCTCGCCAATCCGGGGGAGGTTCCTGCGTAGACATCCCTACACCCTTTGCCGCCTAAAGAATGAAATAAGAGGAGGAAAAGGGAGAAAAAACCTAAAACGTGCCGATACTGGGCAAAGCTTTATAAGTATGAATTATGAATTGCTATGACGTTCGGGAAGAGATGTTAGAATGATCCCCTCGCGGGTGTGGTCTATATGAAGAACTCGGCCTTCGGGGGAGGTAAGCACTGAGTAATCCATTATGCTGTGAATGCTTTGACCAAGGGGGGGAATGGGTGCGTTGGTACTGCGGTGGAGGGGGAGGGGCGACCTCAGAGTTCACTGCGAGCGGTGATCGTCCCGCCCGGTTGAGGCGCAGGCTTTGGAGATTATGTTCCCTGTTAGTACTTATCATTATGTAGCCCCAGCGCTTTCGGTGCTAGTGCTCCACGGAGTGTATACGGTATTGAAGGCGTTGTTGAGCGTCAGCGTCATATGAAGGTGTAGGTCAAAGCGGGTAGGCTCATCATGAGAGCAAATGTTGGTAGAGATCTATACATTGCAAAATCTCGTGGAAAGTAAGTTCCTTTTGAGGGTAGATTCCTTCCCGTCTTGAAGAGGAAAACGACGGGTAAAGGTCGTTCATTATATAGCTGAGAGTAGGCGGGTGAAAGAATATCCCAACTCCCAGTAGCTAATCAAACTCTCGAGAGTAATACATTCCTGCCGGTCCTATTCATAGTCAGTGGTCGGAAACGGAATGGAGACAAAACGGACTTCGAAGGAAGAAGGTCTTTGATATCCGGAGCTAGTTTTCAGGATTAACCTCGAAAAAAGGTTGGCTGAGTCGCAATGATACCTTCGCACCCAAGTACTCCGGAAAGGATTTGTCTTCTTCTTGAGAGGACGTCTGACGACGATCATAGAATTTTATACATGCGAATTATTATTCTTTTTGGGAAAGGCGAGTTCCTTTTGAGGTGGGTTACTCCCGTCATTAATGAGGCGAGCCTGAGGGGTCCCAGATGGCAGGTTTCAATTGATTGTGCGTGTAGGCCCTAGGGTTGCCTAGTCTTGAAACAATCCTCTATAACCCGGTCCAGGTATTCCCTACTACCACCGCCGGTTGAGATTGGATAGACGCGTGAACGAAAACTCGAGCGCGATATACACAATCCAGTCGTCCTAGTATTTAGTATTTCGTGGTGGTCGGAAACAGAATGAAGAGAACAGCATTAGTAACTGGAGGGGGAGAGTTGATAGTGACTCTGAGGGACACTAGTATCCGTCGAATAACGTTCTGTAGCACTGAGGAGAACAAGTATCCCAGTACTTCGGGGGTAATACAATGGCATCCCAGCCCAGCAGAGGCTCTATCAGGGCTTTGGTCGGGAAGAAACTAGTTCGAAAGCCCTAGGAGCGAAGAGTCATGTCAAGAGCAACGTTGGGATCGAGTAAAGAGGATCTTAGAATGCCTCAATTGCTTTCAGTAGGGGTTGGACGCGGCGCAGGATGAGAGGGGCCCATGTGCTCGAACCGCAACCATGGTATACAAGGCCAAACACCAGATCCGATGGATCTTATCAATACCGGCTTCTCTCCGGTCGTCCCAGAAGTTCGACTGCAATATTACACTGTGTGTTCTATTAATTCTACAAAGTAGTGCTCTCAATCGCTTTCTCTTAGTATCATCCGTCCACAATTTTGCTGGTAACTGTGCCAGTGGGCCCCCCTTCGTCGCCAAACACAGGTAAGTACTAGTTGCTGAGATAGCCACTGATAACCAACCGCAAGAACACGATACTAGATGGGATTCATCTACATACACAGACCGTACAGTCACGACCGGCGCCTCCAGAGTCCAGCTCCGTATTTACCGACAACGGAAAGAAGTAAGTAATCTCTCGTGGGATAGCCTGAGAATTAGCGGTACTCGCAAGTAGTCAAGAACGACCAGAAATTCAAAAAGCTGGTGGTTGAAAATTGAAGTACAGTTCTCAGGATGGATGGGGGGGGGGAGGGGGGGACGTTAATCAATTGCTTGAATGGGAAAGACTTGAAGCAAATACCAGCCCCGATCACCATGATCCGGGGTAAGGTAACATGTCCACGAGAGACAGAGACAGAGATCGGAGAGAGCCACTGAGCTTTTTTTTTTTGAGCGTTTGGGGGGGGAGGGAGGGGAGGGAGGAACAATGTGCATGAAGATCTGGTTCTTGGGTTTGTATGGAATCCAAGGAGCATTGGATAACACTTACAGCCAGTGATCAAGATTAAGTAGCCAGCAGACAGAGAGAGAGAGAGAGAGAGAGGTGTAGGACTGATTGAAAGGACTCAGAAGCATTTTACTCGGAATGGGTGTCAAGAAATCGAGTCGTCATCGTCGTCTGGGCTGAGGAAATCCCCCGATTGACAGACACTGACAGCTGAAAGAATCTTGAATCTGAGTAGTAGTACCTGAATTCCCAGCAGCTGCACACCACAGATTGGTTGGAATTAAAAGAGACAGAAAGGAGAAACAGCCTGCGCTCGGGGGGTAAGGTCCCAGAATGAAAGTTAAGTAAACCTCAACCATTCCATCCGTATCATCGATCAAGTGCCAAGTGGTGCGAATGCGAGCCGTTGGGGAAAAAAAAACAAACAGGAAGGAGATCTGGAGAGCTTTAGAGGAGACAATGTCAACAGCCAAAAGGTTAAAAGGAGCGCTCAGATCTAACACTTGGGAGTTGTGAGTCGTGCGAAAATCATTACGTATACGCGAATAGAGTGACGCAAACCGCTCTTTAAATTTAGAAAAAATTTTCTGGTTCACGCCCTCTCTATAGACTCGAGTCCAAGGTCCAATTGCCAACCCACCACGACCAGAAGCTCCTCGCAGCAAAAACCGACTCCAACGGCGCCAATCTGGTTACAGGAATACGAGTGCTTGGTTGCTGTCGCGAACGTCAACGACTTGGCAGATGTTCTTTACGCGCCCATGGATCGACTCAATGATGGAAAAAAGCGCCTATACAGGCATAGACAGGAGAGTGACTCGAGCGTCATTGAAAAGAGTTGTGGAAGAGTGATGAGAGAGATGTTACCTGTTTCGATCGTGGTGCGCTTTTATCTGGTGGCATCTCCTTCTGCGAACTTTGACTGATATCATTTGGGCTGTAAGCATCGAGAGCTTTCGGCAGGTCAGACAAAGGAAACAACGCTGTGGCACGGAGGCAAAATTCGACCGAGGGTCTAAGCGGGGTGGCCGAAGCGTCCATGCCACATACATGACAATAGCACTCCAGAGTCCAAGCTGATGTTGCGTCCTTGATATAAGACCCAGCGACTGCCACGGTGAGTAGAAACCAAGCTACTCGCATACCTACACTCACTATGGCACAACAGCGGACTTTTCAAATCCAAATCGCAGACGGTATCGTCGTCACGCTCACGACGTGTGTACCGGGAACCCTAGAGGTTATATTCCCGGATTTGACGTCTGACGGTGCACCACCGCTCCTCAAGCCCGTTGAGGCGCAGAAGGATTATTACATCCCTATCATAATCGACAATCCATACCAACCAAAGGTGCGTTCGTCATTCGCGTCCATTTTAGCGTTTCCGTACACTAACACGAGCTCTTTCAGGACTACGACTCTCAACCGACGCCGGCTCGTCATCTCTGCCACCAACCCCTCCAACCCACACACGCACAACTCAAAGCAGCCCTAGCAGAAAACAACATCACGCCCCTCGACCACGCTTACAAACCCTCCTCGCCAGCACCGTCCACATTCGACCCATACACCGCTCTCGTCGACTACGAAGACTGCATGCGTACCTACTCCAAACCCGACATATTCCGATTCCCCCCTCCAGACGCAGAAACCATCGAAGAACCCATGGTCTGGGGAGACCAAATCACGAATCTCACCGTCGACCAGATCGTCTCTCTACTCCCCGACGAAACGCCCGCAGGCCTCGGATGGGGGTACACACCCTACGCATCTGTCTTTTACCCTTTACTTGTCCTACAAGTCGGGGGAAAAGTGACGTCGAGGGATGTGTACGAGTTGATGAGGGAGCGTCCGTATAGTTATTGTCCTGATCCGCCTAGGGGGAGGAGGGAGTATGCTGTACCGGGTGTGATACTTGATCGGTTGCTCGCCATTGGGTGGATTACGGATGAGGAAGCGAAGGAGAGGTGGTTGGATGTCGATTGGTTCTCGTTGAGGGACTATCGTGCGAAGAAGGGCAAAGAGGAGTTTTACGTGGTGAAGAGGGAGGCGAAGCGGAAGATCGTGTACGATGGGAGGATGGAGACGAGAGAGGCTATTTGGAGGCAGCAGAGGGAGAGTGTTGAGGCGAAGAGGTTGCAGTTGGAAATGGGGATTTTGATGAGGGAAGGGAGGACGGAGGATGACGCTGCTGGGTGGTATGAGAGGCGTGGATTTGCCTACATGACTGCGCCTGATGCTGATGGTGACGCTGTTGATGACGGCGACGATGCCACAGAGGAAGCAGGTCCGAGCATTCCTTATGCGTCGAAATCCTCTCCTTTTTCGCCCTCACCCGTTCGTGGCAAGCCCGATTTGTCATTGCTGCTCTCTGCTCCTGCTGGGTTCTCCAATGGCGACATTGATAAGATGGAGGTGTCAGAGCCGGACACGGACGTCGACATGGATATTCCCTCTTCACCTTCTCCCCACTCTTCCATCCCAACTTCCCCTCTACCTGATCTACCCATCGCAGGCAGCAAGCGCAAAGCTTGCGACTCTGACGACAATGAGCCATCTACACCGAAGCGGCAGAAACCGTCTTCTTCACTTCTCCTCTCCACCCCAAAGACACCACCTCGACGCAGTCGTACCCCGCTAGTACCTCCAATCCCAGCCACACCTCTCCTCCGTACTATTCCTCTTCCCACCGTGGAAGACGATGACGCACCTCCAACTCCTCACGAACCTGGTTTACGTACCATCCGTTCCATAGAGGAGAATCTCCGTCGCAACGGTGTAGCTTCTCCCACGTCAACTCGCTCTGTTCCCGTCTCCTCTCCCGCACCGAGGTTGAGGAGATCTACGCGGGTACACAAGGCAAAGACGGAGGTGTTGGGGACTTCGAGGACTGTGACGACCAAGACGAAGAAGGCGAGAGGTGGTCGGGCGTCGGTGTAAATTGATCTTTGCTCCGTTCTCCATCAGTCTGTATACTGTATGCCAATCTCTGGCCTCTTCGCCGGGCTTGTATTTTCGCTTCTTGATACTAATCCGCCTTCTATGACATTATAGATATGTTACCTACGCAAGCACGATTCAACCCTATAGCCACTACTATTCGCAATAAACTTTCACGTCTTAGGTTTTCACTTATACATGCAGGACAACGGATTCCCCCTCCAGCGGTAGGGGGGCGGCCCACCCCACCGTTATTTGAAGCTTGAGTCACACTGACACACGCCACTGGCACCAGACTTTTGACAACCACCACTACTCCCGGCTGTCAACATTCCAGTGGCGATTGCCGCCCTTGTGCACACTGAAACAGCGTTTCTTTTTATCATTCTTTCTCTCTGATCGAGACCAATGAGATATTCGACTGGGGACTTATATTCAGATCTCCAATCTTGGGCTCGCTCAAGTCCTGAATTCATTCGTTCGAGAATTCGAACGAGTCTGTATTTCGTTGAGCGCGCTCGCGGCTCGTTGATCTCCGTAGACTCAGACCGTGACCGGTTTCTCGAGATGTACAGACTATCGTTCTTGTGGAATTACCTCCCCATTCCGCCTGACTAGCACTCTTCCTCACTACCTTATGTGGGGACAGCGGCCTATTTCGGCGACCTACCCCAAACCGCGAACCGAGGCATGTCAGTCACAATTATAACGCCACTGCTATGTATATTGACTTACCGAGTTTTCTGTTCGACATTTTAGTGATGATGTACCGGCCTTGCACAGGGTGCGTGAATAGTTTGAAAGAGTTTATGTCATATTGGGGGGGGGGGGACTGATATCTTTCCAAGTAAGTTCCAACCATTCTTTCCACCTTTTTCCTCTCTCTGGCTGTCCACTAGCGAGGGGATCGGCAAAGAAATGGAAATGTAGGCACTGTTAGAACAAACGATTTTTTGTTCCTAAAAGAGATTGTCATCGTTGAACTTTGATGGAGGCGTGGAGAGGAGGGGTTCAAACGTTCTTCTGATCTCCGTTCGCGTTCGCATTTTCCGCTTTGACTTGTGATTTCCTCCCCTCCCCCTCGCTGGCTGTGAAAGGCTGACGGATAAGGCGAGAAGGTGGGCGGGTGTCGGTATAAACGATCTACCCCGTTGAACTTGATGTGGGGGAGTTTTCAAGCTCAAGGTGCGCGTGAGGAGGAGCGTTCAAGTTCACTAGAGGTCGATGTACATATAATAAGGAGCACAGGCCCCCAGGGACTATATACCCAGCCGTTTTGTTGTTTTTTTTTTCGATCACTGAAGCTTTCAATTTGTACGTCTGCCTGGCCCCTCCTACTCACAGGTTGTGGGGGAGGGGGGAGGGAGGGGTGTCAACGATCACGAGTGGAAGATGGAAATGTAGCTTCTGCCATCATATCAACTCGTTCTTCCCATATACAATCTATTCTTATCTCCTTTCCCCATCGTTACCGCTTTGACTTTGTGGCCGAACCCCTCATAATTGCTTCCGCTTCCCGCTATCGTTGCTGGGAGGAAGGCTGGAACGGAGTGCGCCGCACGGACCAAGAAGGCGGAAGTCGGTGTAAACGATCTTTTCTCCGTTCTGCATAAATATTCTGGGCTTCTGGGTTTCTTTAAAAATATGTAAATCCATCACCGCGGTCTAGTATTCGTCTTTTGATACTAATCGCCCTTCTCTCGGCCAACAGCATTGACTATGTATGTAGCCAGTACCCTTCTGCTCCGCTCTTTTTTGTATATGTGCTACCTACGCACTCACAGCACAATTCTACCTGCTTACAGCTTCAAATACATGACACTCGCGAGTCGCAATGAGTGTTCTGATTCTGACAAGGTCCATCTCAAAGTCCGAGAGATTAACCGTATATGGTAAAGATCACTGATTAACTATATCCAGTACGTGTCCAAGTCCTCGCAATCGGCTTTTATCTCCGTCTTCTGTACCAATGACTCCCTTCCCGAGTCCTCGGAAGACGGTGGACCCTCAACCTTCGACGTCCAGCATGCCCGGAGAATGGGGACCCTGACAGAATTATGAAGGGTCGCAACGTTCCATTATTTCATCCGAGCAAACGCCGCTTGGTGACGACGGTTGCACTGGTTGGCTTACACACTGGTTAGTGGTCAGTGCGCCCATTTTAATTTTCTTTCGGTTCGCTAAACTGCTGGCTTTTGTCTCGGTTACAGTAGGAAGGCCCCTTAATTTTTTTCATTACTTCCGAGTCCCGAAGGGTTCGAACCCGCTGAGATATCCACCGGAAACATAGGACTCTCGGATTGTCGGAGCACCACGACACAGGACACAGGAATTGCCATGGCCCATTAAAACCTACAGCTGCGGCGTCGCGCCGCCCGCGGCACTGGCACTGGTATTTTATCTTTATCATAGCTTTGATTCACTACCTCCTCCTTCTAAATAATTTATCTTTAGGTCATCCCGTTACCTTTAAACAAGAAATCACGGAGCGGTTGGAGTTTCATCAATACGTGGTGGGGTGGGGGGGAGGAAATGATCCACGATCCACATACTTATCCCAATCTATCACAGCAAATTACGACAACGGTGAGTGAGAAATGGAGGCTACATAGAGGCTAGCCCAGAATTGTGTCTTTTCTTTTTCTCACAGGGAGGGGGGAAACGATCTCAAGCCTATGTAACTGTAACTCACTGCTCAGATCCAGAGTTCCAACATGCTCAGTGCTCACAGACCCTGGACCCTGAACGTAACCGCGGCGTACTCCCGATAATACGAATCGGAATGATCTAAGTAAGTATGACATTGAGGACCATTCAAGGGGGCGATGGGAGGATTTGACTACATAGGACTAGGATCTGGATTTTCTTGAACACGGACACGTGTAACTGCGAACTTCCTCCACTGCCAGCAGCCAGATGTAACCAACCTGTGCTGGACGGACGGAGGCTTCGGAACAACGCGACACGAAGAAGGGGAGCGCCAAACTTGCGAGTTCCATGTCATTGGTCAATCAATGTTCGATACCTCTCTCTATTCAGTTTGATAACTGAATACTGAATTCAAATCACGCGGCAAGGGGCAAAGAATCCGAAATACTGAACTGGAACAGCTATATAGAGTTACCCCATCAACACTCTTGTCCCCTCTTTAGCTTCTCCTCCCCTTCTCTCCCCCCAACGTTCTCGTCTCCCCCCCTCCACTTGTCACTTCAAGGACGAGAATAACCCAGGATGCCAGGCGCCCTCCGAACCCTCTCAAACAACGTGGCCAATGACCCGTTCGCCGAGTTCATGAAACCACCCAAGGGAGAAACCGAATCCGAGAGAGCCGTTCGTATCGCTCGAGAAGAAGAGGAACAGAAAGTGAGCAACGCGATTGATGAGGAGATCAACGCTGCGAGGGCAGCGATGAAGAAGGACGCGAAGGTCGTCAAGGTCTTGCTTTTGGGTCAATCGGAGAGCGGTAAGTTGCCCACCGTTGAGATGGAAGGATGATTGATTGATTGATTGAACTTGTTCTCCTCCCCCCTCCCCTTCAAACCCCCTGTAGGAAAGTCAACGACATTGAAAAGTCAGTACCCAAGAAACCTCCCCGTGCCCCTTCCGTTATTTGTCAATCGTGAAAACTCATTTCGGAACCGAACTTGTTTCTTCATTCTAGACTTCAGAATGGCATACGACCAAGGTCAATGGCTCCGAGAAAAAGCATCCTGGAGAGCCGTCGTCCAATTGAACCTTATCCGATCTATCGGAACCATCTTGGACGCCTTACAAGCTGAACAAAACGACGAACCGATCGACACCGAGTTTGGGTATGGGTATGGGTACGATGACATTACTGGGTCTGGGTCTAGGATACCGAGATCCCCTACGCCTACCGCTTCCGAGTTTCTTCTCAGACCACGGTCGTCGGGGAATAGGCACGCGAGTTATGAATCGGCGACGGAGAACAGGATACCCGTTACCGACAAGCATGAGAATCTTCGACGGAGGTTGGCACCGCTTAATTCTGTCGAGGTCGATTTGAGGAGGGTTTTGGGTGTTGGGACGGAGGAGGTTCGTAGTATGGATCAGGAAGGTGGAGATGCTACACGAGATAACGTCGCTTTCCCTTCCGAATCGCTCTCTCGACCTTCGACGCCGCCGAAGAGACGCGAGGAGGTCTTTGTCCGACCGTGGTTGTGGAAGGAGGCTCTGCAAACGGGGCTACACGGATCGGCGGCTACGAAGAACGGGGAACGGATTCCGGGTTTGAACGCTGATTCCAAGTTTGAGGAGTCCGGGTTACAGCAGGCGTCGAGGGTTATTGCGAATTGTAAGGATGCGATGAAGTTGTTGTGGATGGATGAGGGTGTCAGGAGGATTCTTAGTAAGAGGGGTGTTAGGATGGAGGAGTCGGCTGGATTGTGAGTACCTAACTCCCCCCCTCCCCTCGTCCGGTTGCCAGGGCTGTTTAATGAAGGAAGTGATACTAACGGACTCGTTCTAGTTTCTTGGAGGACCTAGACCGAATTGCTACCCCTGGGTATGACCCTTCCGACGACGATATTGTTCGGTGTCGGCTTAGGACTGTTGGCGTCCAAGAATACCGAATATCATTCGAATCGAGTGGGTCTTTCTTGACGTCCCCGTCCCTGTCCCCCCCTGGAAATCTAGAGGCTAAAGCTTACTGTGTTCAGAAATCCGAGGTAGTCCAGAACTCGACTGGATCATCTACGACGTCGGAGGCTCCAGAACGGTCGTAAGTCGTCCTCTCCTCGTCAGGCAAAAATCCGTTACTCAAAGCAGTGTTTGAATTTGCAATAGCGCCGAGCTTGGATCCCCTATTTCGAGAATGTCAATGCGACTATATTTCGTGAGTCTTCTTCCCGCCCGTCCGTAACAGCGTGCTCATTCAAATGACACCTTCAAACCACCCTTCCCTTGACTTCTCCCGCCTGTTTTGATGGTTCTCTTGATGGTTGCGTTCCTGTGATTTTCCGTGGACCATCGGCATCTCTATCAAACCCGGCTTGCTCCTTTCCTTGGCACCTCTCCCCTCCCCCCTCTCGTCGATCCCCAACCCGTCTCCAAATCAGTGGCGCGTACGTACTCTTTTGCTAGTTCTCTAATCCATCCCCAGCCTAACTAACCCCCCCTCCTCCCCTCCTTCCACAGCAATATCCGCGTTCGACGAAGGTCTCCTGGAAGACCCCACCGTCAACCGTCTTCAAGACACCATATCCATCTGGAAAGCCGTCTGCGCGTCCAAACTCCTCTCACGCACCACTTTGGTGTGTTTCATGAACAAGTGCGATTTATTGAGGAAGAAGCTCAAATCGGGAACGAAATTCCGGGACTATGTTCCTTCGTTTGGGGAGGAGGCGCCTAATGATACGGCTAGTGTTGTGAGGTGTAAGTCGAGACGTGTGAAGCTTGTATGGTCATATCAGCGTACTGACATGTGCCTTCTCCCCTTGACAGTTATGAAAAACCGGTTCAAGGAGATTGTGATCAAGACTACGCAGGACGAAACGCGTATGGTGTATCTCTACCCAACATCTTGCACTGTACGTCAGTTTCAAAGTGAACCGTGATAGCTGAGTTACTCACTCTCGATCTTCCCCCCTCTCCCAGGATACGAAAGCGACCGCTGAGACTCTCAGAACAGGTGAGTTGTTGTCCTATTCCTGCGTTGCGAAGGTGCTCAGCAGCTGACTTTTGTTCTACTCCAGTCCGCGACAGTATACTTCGCCATCATCTGAAAGAAGCTGGGCTTTTCTGATCTCAAGTATACCGTTACCCCCCGGCCTACCCATCACCCCCCTCCCATCATCCATCACCCCATCATTTGTCTGGCCAATCACCACGAACTCTTGCCACGTCGTATTGTACAATGGTTTATCTATGTTCTATGTATCATCGGGTTTTTCTATCATCTGCCAATCTTTCCCATGTTCATCTCACTACTCAATCTCATCTGCTTGTGTATTCGGCGCATGCGCTACGATATATATTATAAAGATCTTTCTAATACTCTTCGACATTTTCATGTGCTAGGCAGTATTTGTTTTAATGCATCATTAGGATATCATCAAAGAGAAGACACAAAGGATAGGATAGGAAGCAATATCAGAACAGCGGCGGTGGAAACGAAAACCGAGACCGATCCACAGTTCGAATCAAGAGAGCGGCGTCCGCATACTACGCACGTCAACGCCTGAGCACGAGCAAAGCGGATTTCCAACGAGGCGGGAAACGAAGAAACAGCAGGGAGCGCCTAAGCACGAGTAGGTGGCCGGAGGGGATTCAACGACCGTTTTACTCTACACAAGAAGCTCCCTCTTGACTTCAGCCCACCAACACCACCACCATTCCCCATTTCCCCACGAGGTGTACCAGCACCAGTATCGACGTAAACATGTGAGTCAGACGAAGACGCCGCGGCGTCCTCTTCATCCTCATCCTCCTCCGATTCACGACGGTCAAACCATTCCGATACCATCTCCACCCCGTCCATGCTCTGAGGAGGGATGCCGAATCTGCAGTCGTTCCACTTCAGTCGGTAGGAGAATCAGTCCTCCTCAAGCACCACCACCATCGTGTTCGAACCTAACCCCAGCCACAACCCCAAAGTTCTCCATAGAATCCTCCCTGATAATGTGAGGCTCTGCCCACGTTTTGGGAGGCGAGGAAGTCTTCCTCAACTTCTGTCCAGCATAGTTGATAACAGACTCTATATCCTGCGAGAGACGCAGGTCCTGGTTAGAACACGTAGAAGGGGTCCAAGCATCCGATGACTGAGAGTCGGATATCCACCGATTGTGACGGTGACGCGAGGAATCATCATCGAGCGAGTAGTGGCCACATGAGGATTCGACAGTAGCTGAGAGCTTTCTAAAAGGTGACGGAGGGAAGGTTGGTGAAGGGGGTTCTATTCCAGCCGCACTCGCACACCCAGTGTCAATGTGGCTGAGTGCAGGTGACAGAAGGGGCGATAGAGGAAGCGGTACGGGGAGTCCTTGTTCTTCAAGATTCCACGAGTCAGGGTCGGGTGGTAGAGATAGGAGGTAGCCTGTAGTTGTACTTGGAGCGGGAAGGGCAATTGTCAATGACAGGGGTCGCCTAGTCGTACGTGACGACTCGAACAACCCTTCGCAAGGCGACGGTAGCGGAGGACATCCACCGGAACTACCACCCGAGCTCTCCGTAACGACTCTAAGCTGTCGGGTTGTATAGGAACGCGCACGGATAAGCACTTCGTTCTTGGCCCTCCACTCTTGTTGAATCCGATACGCGGGCGAGCACATCTCCTCTCCAGCCGGTTGCTTCTCATAGGCCCTTGTCGATAACGTGCGTGTCCTTTGCAGTTTGCGTTTGGGGGAACCAAAGCAGGATAAGCCACCCACGAGATCGTGTTCATCCTCGGTCGAAGAACATAGTCTGAACAACCAAGAGAACGGTATCAATCATACCATTCACGACGTACAGAAAGCGAACTTACTCTGAGCAATCGTAATATTTCATTGCCGACGGTGGAACCGCTAATCTAGCATGCCTGCTGCCACAAATGTATGATGAGGATCCGGACAGTTTTTGACGCGTGAGCATGTACGGACCTCTTCCTGGTTATACCCACAATCCGACATCGACCTTCAGCTCCTTCCCCATTGAGTTGGGACTCCAGCGAGGTTGGAATAGAGACCTTGTTGAGACTAGGACTCGGTAACAGCAGATTGAGGTTGAGACTAAACCGACTGCGGTTTGGGGTATTTGACTGTCGGTTGACCTTGCGATCCTTCAGAGAGAGAGAGCGTGCAATGGGAGGTGCGGAGCTTGATGGGGATGAACTGGACAATGAGATATGAGAGTCCATGGTGGTGGTGGTGGTGGTAGTAGTGGTGGTGGTGGAGTGTGGAGAGGTTGAAGTTCATAATTCGGTCGGGACGTAACAGGAGGAAATTTCATCCACGATCGAAATCGTTTAAATCGGAAAATTACGTGCACTGAAACGAAACGGCTCGGACGTCAATTTCGGCGTCAGGTTGCCTACCAAAGGCCTGTCCGGAGCTCACTACGATCTCGGGGGGGTTTGAAAATGGGCGGAAACAGAAGGAGCAATGATCGAATTGGAACTATTCTTTGCACATCAATTTTTGGTCAACTTCCAACCATGTACAGTAGAGCGAACTTCTTCTGCTCCAGGATCATCTGGGAACATTGGCTGTCGAAACGTCAGCGGTAGTGCAGGTGGAACGCGAGAAATTACTGACTGGATACGTTTTCTCGACAATCTTGACACAACTCCACCCTCGATCTTTTGCTTTTTCGAAGAACCCCATGTCTCTGTGGGCGAGATGTGGGCGATGATGGGTGTAGAACACGAGTACACATGGGTCTTTCGCTTCTCCCATTTCCCCGGATTGACGAGTGGGTGTCAACGATTCCTCGCAAGTTTTCAGCAATGCGTCGTGCTGGATTTGATGAAGTTTGAGTTTTGCTTGTGAACGTGAAGTTACTCTTGTCGTACCTGCGAGTGGTTGAAGATGAGATCCGAGAGGATGATCAGGTCGTACATGTCCTTTGATGTTGGGAGAGCGTTGAGTAGTGGCTTGACCGGTGTACCCCATATGTAACCCTATAAATCATGGCTCAGTGTCAAGTTTCGCTCGGAGATCGCGCCCTTCACACCTCTATAGAAACATGCTCCCGAATTTGACTCTCTGAAATGTTTTCGTCGACATTGTGGTTCATATTTTCTACGAGAGCAGTATCTGGATAGTCGGTAATGACGACCTAGATATGAAAAAATACTGTGAGGGTAAGAGCGACCGACAATCGAGCAAAACGTACTTTTTGCGCACCATTCAGTGCGGCGATAATACTAGGCAAACCTCCCCCAGCTCCCAGTTCTAAAACACATCGATCTCGGCATAGTTCTTTGGCATGCTGGTCAAGATGCGAGGCAAGGCAAAGTGCAGAGTTCCATCTGCCAACAATCAGAGAAAGGGAAAAAAAGATACTTCATATATTGACTCACAGATAGTGTCCCCATAACGGATGAGATCCAACCAATCTAATTTTCATCTCTCCCTTGCCTCCCTCTCGATGATAGACACTGATAGTCGGATCTGGTGTGGGTGGTCGCGGTGGTTCCTAGCATGCTCAACTTGCTTTCTGGGATTTTATTGGATCTCATGTCGATGAACATACAGGGAAGACCGAGTCGAGGTTGAGTTCAAGGTCGCCATCATCTTCAACGGTTGACATTGATCTATAGATAAGAGACATTAGACAATGAAACAAAAGGCCAATTTTGGACTCTTCACCTCAAAGGGTATAAATGTGCAGTTGAAGTTCAAGCAGTCGGTCGACGTCGCGACGCTAGAGAAAAGGAAAGCTGCGTGACACATGTGGTGACAAACTGTGACATAGTGTGACACACCGCGAATTCCTCACGAGTCACGAGCTCACGCGTGAATTGTCCTCTTGAACTTCGACGGCCTGCTTCGACCTGGCAGTGGATGCGCAAGTTCCTTCAAGCCCTCTTGACTGATACTTTAAGATATGACACTGCTCAACTTACTAATTGCTAGGATATATCTATTCACGGAAATTGGCTCGGAAATCATTCGAGCCGTATCCGACTCTTGTCCGACTCGGGGCGCTCCTATGCATCAAGTTACCGTGTAACCGTGTACCCACAAGGGTACGTGCTATATAAAGATTCAGGAAGCGTTCTGCTGGAGAACGAACCAACCTTTCCTTGCTTTTCTCATCTCTTGCTCTCAATCAATGGCCGAAACGCTTTGTGACAACTGCTTCAAAGGTTCGACCCACCCAGTGCTTGTCGATGGGTGTCCGAGTTATTGTTGACTTGTTTAAAGGCATCACTCACGAAGGAACGCCCACCGGAAAGTGGGAGAAGATCGGAGGCATCGACTGCTATACGGCAGAGCCCGAAAACAATCAGCACAAGAACACGGTCGTCCTGTACCTCCCTGACGCGTTTGGTCTTCAGCTACCCAACAACCAGGTTCGATGCTTTCGATTCGTATTGTACCCGATCCTATTGCTGCGTGCTGACATCTCGTATTAGCTCCTTATATCTGATCATGCCGCCAATGGGTTCAAGGTACGTTACGCCCGCTCATGATGGTTTGTTCCCCGGGGCGCGCTCTAATTTCATCTCATTGCAGACAATCGGAATTGATTACTTCAAGGGAAACCCGATTCCTGCCGAAATAATCAGTCCAAGCTACACCGGGCCTGAGTTCGATCGCGTCGCCTGGTTCAAAACACACTCCCTCGATGAGCAGCGGGAAATCATTGAAAAGGTCGTCAATGCCCTCAAAGCAGAGGGCATAGAGGTGTTCGGCGCCGCAGGATACTGCTGGGGAGGTACGTCTTCGAATAGTGACCCCGTTCCTTCCGGGGACTGGACTTATCACCAATAGGACGCTTTACCTTCGATCTCGCGTTCAACAACACCATCAAGGCTGCTGTCGTCGCCCATCCCTCTTTTCTCAAAGTACCCGAGGACCTTGAGGTTGGTTTACTCTCAATTGATCCCTCGCTTGGCGCGAATTCTAACCACAACTCCGACATAGAAATATTTTGCGTCCTCTAAAGCACCCCTCTTGATCAACTCATGCTCCGACGACTCGCAATTCCCCCCAGAAGCTCAGGCGAAAGCTGATCAGGTCTTTGGTGGCGGAAAGTTCAGTCCCGGCTATAAACGCGAACACTTTGAGGGATGTGAACATGGGTTCGCAGCTCGTGGAGACGTGAGCAAACCTGTAATCAAGGCGGCGAAGGAGGAATGTTTCAAAGCCACTGTAGAATGGCTCAAGAAATACTTGGTGGCTTAATAGCTGACATCAATAATATGCATCGTCGGATGGGACTTTTACAGGAAATGTTAAGTTTCGATTATTAGTCCGCTCTATACTCGTAAATACCAGTACGGCAATGAAAGTTTTGTCAAATGAACGTGAAGGAGAGTCCTAATAGTATTAAGGAGTGTACGTGTTGGAAAAGTCCGACCAGGTATTCACCCATATGAATTTATCTCCCAAGGTAGAGGCCGAGAACCAGATTAACACGTCCAGCTCGCCTATGATAGAAGCTTTCAGCAAGCGTAACAAGAAACGAAGGGTAGGAACGTACATCGGGGGTCTGAGGGCTCTCAATCTTCTGGTATGGTTGCATTCCGAGGCACTCAGCGACGGTGACCATACGGTACCCGGCATCCTTCAACATGTTGACGACTTTGGGCATGACGATTTGAACGGTTTCCTCTGTAGATGTACAAGACGGTAATCAGTGAGGCATTCAAGTCGCACAAGCCATGGAGGAAGATCGTACTTTTGACCTCGTGGTTGAGAGCCAAGATCGTGGAAGGATGTTGCTCAATCAACTTTCTGTAGTTCTCAACCCTCTCGTCTGGGCTGGGCATGACTGCTGCGGCATCTTGAGTACTAGAAGGTGTCTGTCAGTCAAAGTCACCCCACAGGATACACAGTCGGACTCACTCGTAGTCCCAGTTCACAATCGTCTGTCCGCGAGCTGCGGCGACCTGTCTCACAAGGTCGTTGTAGTTTCCGAAGGCTATAAATGACACAATGGTAAGCATAAATACGAGCGAATGAGGAACTATATCAACGTACGAGGACGCGCCATAGCCGGGGTAACACCGACGATGCGTTGGAGTGCCTCTATAGAGAAGATATTAGTTTTGCTCCGAGAGTTCACAGTACCGCGTACGTACGTTCGACCTTCCAGAACAAGTCGTGGACTACCGGTTTTCCGTCAGCTCCGAGAAGAGATAAAACAAAGCGATAGAGCGAGTCTACTCACGTTGGTCCCAGCTCTGTTGTGTCAAGTCGACGTGCTTCCAAGCGTGGTTCGCGAGTTGGTGTCCCCTAGCATGAACTTCCTTAATCTGGTCCTGGTAGTTGTAAATGCAATTCCAGTTGTCCCCGTCTATCATGATAAAGGGGTTGATTTGAGATTTGCCATGAAGAAAGACTTGAACACCCACTGAAGAAGAACGTTCCCTTTCCACCGGCGTCTTCCAGCGTCTTGGCAAGTTCCAAGATATAGTCGTAAGGACCATCGTCAAAGGTCAACGCGACGGTGTTGGGTTCCGTGCATTGAGTGACAACTTGTGCGAGTTGTTGACGCGACTGCAGACTCCTAGGGGCTGCAAGCGCTGGCGTGATGAATGAGAGGGAGAAAAGAGCGAATTGGAGAGCGCCGAAAGCCTTCATTGTCCAAGAGTTAGATTTGAGATGGGGGGTCCGGGCAGGTAGAAAGAGGGAGAAGTGGGGGAGATGGTGAGAAGAGACTTGAAGCCTTGAGCTTTTATCCGCGCCCTCCTTCATGGGCATAGTCAAATTATGTCGGAGGTAAACAAGTTTTGAAACGGGTTGAGTTCGGTTGCATAAAACATTCATGAAACGTTCCGATTCCGGGGCCAGCGTAGAATGGTTTGTCCGGGTCCTGTGTTGCCAGTGTCAGCCAGCAAGAAAAACGTTTCCAATAATCGATCTTACGTGCAACCGGCGCAGCTTCTGATAAGCTGGTACTTGGAAGCCCAGGGTGATATGTAATTAAGGGGATATACGCCGACGAGCTTGAGTCCAACAAGTAGTGGTTGTGGTAAGCCGTACTCTCCCTCTCGATCGTATCCATCGCTGCTTGACAAGCCTGGTTACCTTCAACGCCGTAAAGAGCGTAAGCCGCTACATTTGTCAAACAAATTTGACTTTGAGGACATCACAATACCTTTCGATGCAAGATGCAGATATGCCGTCAAATCCCCATTGCTTTGAGGTGAGCTTGAATGTTCAGCCCCGCGAATGGTTTCAGGAAGAAACGAGTCGGCGGCAGACAATCCTTGGAGGCTTGGGCAATACACCGAGAGAGAGAGAGAGAGAAGCTGCCACTAGATACTTGAGACCGTGTAGCCGCTGCCAAGGGTCAAGGCAGAAGGATAATAGGATTTGCAGTGACAATAGACCCGGGAAGAAGGAGGTGTTAGCTGGGTTGAACTGTTGAAATTTCAACTTGGAGGTCCAAGTGAAAGAACGGTTCATTTAAATTACCCCGGCCCGATAAGGCACAACTGACAGCACCAAGTCACGCTCCAGAAACGTGACCAAGCGCGTCGCGTCGCGCTTCTCCCAGTCTGACAGAGGCTTTCATTCCAGGCTGTATAGGTACATGCATGATTGAACCCCCAATCTCTGCCTTCCGTCAGTCAAAAACTTTACTCGGGCGTGGAAGTCACCACAGCAAAACCTCAAAGTTCACCTAAAACCCCTTCAGTCAGCCGGCCAGGACTCTCCGATCACACTAACCCCGTCCCAGCGGCTCGGTGGTAGAATGGACCCCCCCGAAATTGAATGAAGAATCAAATCAGGAGATGAGACCAAAACATTAATGACCGATCAAGGAACTATGTATACTGCAAGTAGCAAACTGGGAGTACACATACAGTAAAGTACTGTCAAAGCGCCGGACTGGTACCGCAAAAACAAGAGATAAGTAGACAACGGAATTTTAGAGCAAGTATGTGAGGATCAGAGTACCGGGACTGGGTATAACGAACTACAACCCCGAAGACCGAGCAGCCAAGAAAAAAGATATGAAAAGGGAATGATGAAGGAGTGACGAGGGGTAAGTACGTGAGTGTGTGGCCAAGGAAAGTTTCAACGAGAGGCGGGAATAGTAGAAATACAACATGTACAGCGTGCAAAGCAGATAAGTATGGATACAAAAAAAAACGGAAAGGGTGGGCAAGCAAGATACTTATGCACACAGGGCGGGAGACCAAGAGGATAGATATCGAATGGAGGGGAGCAGAGGTAAAGACAGACATTTGGTATCATCAAGCAACAGTGGGGGATCAAGAAAATCGAGGGGAAAGTAGCATCGGAGGAGCGAGCGAAAAGACATCGTCAAAAGAGTGAGGCTCTAGACGTGGGTATGCGCGGAGAGATCAAAGGGGAGAACAACAGAACACTAAACCAATCACCAATCACGCCGTAATACCGCGCTCTTGACGAAGAAAGCACTGCTGAGGTGGCTGAATTGTCGATGCCTTCTCGAAATCCTCCGAGTCCTCCATCTCGCAGAAACTGACCCCATTTCCCTAAAACAACGACGCCCATATGTAAACAAGCCAAGAGACAAGCAAATAAAACAAGAAACTTACGTGCTCGATCTCATCCGAACTCCGATCATCACGTCCTGGCTTCGACTTGCCAACCGGGCTCATCTCCACCTGTTCCTGTCCACCCTTCTCGATGTCACGGTCGTTATCGTACTTGTGCATTGTGTCGACGTGGATGGAGATCCCTCCTGCAATGCGAGTCGGCTGGAATAAAGATGAAAGGTAAGTGAACGAAGGGATGCACACAACTGGATGACAGTGCTCACCAGAGCAGTCCCCATTGTCGGCATGTCATGAGAGCCAAACATGCGACTGGTACTGTTGCAGTCGTCGCCACTATTGCGGATGTACGATCGCGCGTTCAGAGTACACATAAGGGAGTTGGCATAGACTGCTCGGGAACGGCATCAGTCATTGATGGTCCTTGCGGCACACGACCAAAGAGACAACTCACGACGTCCGATCGTGAAGAAGAACGCGATGTAGATGAAGGTAGTCGGGGCAGCCAAGATCTGGAATGTCAACGATCAGATTAGATTACTGGTCTGAAACTAAGTTTGAAGGTACTCACCGAGATCAAAGACCCGACAGCGCAGCATCTAATTGTAGTGTAGGTGTCAGCTGAATAACCTCGTGGTACAGAGAAACAAGAGACTTACGTCGTGAGGAGCCCAGTGTTGACGGTGAAGTGGATCTGCGCCACCCGGGGAAGGGAGGGAGGAGATATGGTACTTGAGTAAAGAGCCAAACGGGAAAGAAGAGGTAGGACTTACGAGCTTTGTGATAATAGCATCGGACCTGCGAAGACAGGCAAGGACTGAGTAAGGCAGTACGGACGGTGTCAAGGGAATTACGTACCTTTGGAAGCCGGTTCGGGATCGGTGAAGAAGGAACGAGAGGGAGCCAGTTATGTATACATCCCCAGCGGCGGCAAGGGCATTGACAAGAATGGACAACCACTGAGGTTTTGTTAGGAGTGATGGACTGGACGTTGTGACGACTGGAGAGGTTTTGCTCACCTTCATTGTCGCAAGGTCGGCGAAGGTCCTAACAAACACAAGACTGCAATAGGTTAGTCAAAAACTAGGTCGGAGGAAGCAAGTTGATAAATCGAACAGAGAACGTACGCTTTGATTCCGAAAGCTTCAAGTTCGAGAAGAGAGGCGAGCGTAAGTCGCGGCGCTGGAGCGGGGCTCGAGAATGAAGTACTAACCAATGATGCATCCTAAAAAGTTCATATTACTACACATTCAGACAACGAAAGAAATTGGGCAACACGTACCAAATTCAGCCAGAACCAACAGGAACGCCGGAGCAGTCAACCAATAATTACGCTTGCTCACTAAAGAATAGGACATGACAATAGCAAAGTGTCAGGGTTACGGCGTCCTTGATGAATCCAGAAGGAGGAGATAACGTACAAAGCCAGACGCGCCATGTGAGGAAGCTAGAAGACGAAACAGTCAGTGCGGTTCTAGGTTAGTGGGATATGAAGTCGACACACCTCTGAACGAGGAACCCAATCAAACCCTAGCGAAATGGTCGGGAGGTTAATGTAGGTAAAATATTGAATTGGAGATGGACTCGCATTGAAGAGAACCTCCGCCTATGATAGCTCGGATCAGAAACATAGCGGGGGACGGTACGGGTAAAACATACCAACAGACTCCTACAGACGACAGAAGATTAGTAAGGAAAAATTGTAGTTATGTGACTTGGCCTTACCAGACAACGGTGTTGAGCGCAAGGGGATCTCCGGCATCCAGAACGAGGTAGGTATAGACTATGATGGGTCGTGGGTAAGTAGCCGTGAGGGAGAAAGATGGTGGCGGGGAACAATTCGTACTTGTGTGGCATATGAAAATTTGATGAATCGTGTCGAAGACGAAAACAGAGCCAACCTGAGGGGGGCCGGTGAGCGAACTATTCGACACGGGGAAAACAGGACTTGCCAGAGATTTCATGCACCAACCATCGTGGCGTTCACGCGGTGTCTCCGATGGTTTGACGACGAAATAGATGTACGTTTGGATTACAGATACTAGATGAAAGATATGTTGACTCTTGAGTATGTTCGTTTGGGTGTTGCGCGAGATAGCGTACTCACCTCCGTAGAAGCTGTCGAGTTCAATGTCAGGGCTTAGGAAACGCGACGACGAGATGATCTATCTTACATAGACGCGATTAAGACCCCGACGAGGGCAGCACCAAACCTGCGACAGCGGAATGCTATGTGAAACGTCGACTTGGAGAGAAAGAGATTCAAACACCCACGTCAATTCCAAAATTTTCTTGGGCGGCATTCCTGGCACTTGACCTTGAGACTCGAGCAAGGAGGTGAAGTTGAGGGGAGAGGCGGACATTTTGGATCAACGCGGATGGGGAGAAAATCGCGGGGAATTTTGAAGGTTGGGATAGGAAGAGATAACTGAGTTGAGGAGGAAGCCATATAAATATTGTCGGTGTAGATATCTGTTTGTGGAGGTGGGAAGGCGTCACATAAGCTTAGGCACGGTAACTCATTGGGGTCCAATCCTTACCAAACTGGGATTCACCAGAGCTTCTGCGACTAGTGCTTCCTGCGTTCTGGTTTTCTCTGCACACTGGTGCTCGCCCCTGAAGAAAAATTTCGAGGTTCTAGTGGTAGGATCTTGTGCTTGATCTCACGGTGCGATCTCGTTCTCAGTTTGCAACACGGCCTGATTTCTTTGCGATTTTCTCGCATTTTCCAGTGCCTGAGAAGTCTTGTGTTGAGGAATCTTGAGCCTGCCATGTTCGCGAAAAGCTTTCCGATACATTGTTTGCTTGAGATGACGGTCCTGGCCAAGGTGAAGTCACAACATCCGTGACGGTCGCCGTGACCGCCCGGGTCTCTTTCGTTCCACTACGTTGGATCAGGACTATTGGCACAATTTCATTCTAGGTCTCGCTGCTCAAAGCTTCTCGCACCGGGAAAAACGACTTCCTGAATGCATCGGCGGTTCCGTCTAGGCTCCGGAAGCTTCACTGCGGTTCTCTCAAAAGATTTCTATCGGTGCCGGCGGTCAACCTACAACCAACTTCAACCTTCGAGCTCAAGATTTTGTATGTACACATATAGTTCTCACTCTTCTGCGCCTCTGCGGTAGATACAAGTCATCCTCTGAGGCTTATCCAGAGCAGTCCCATCGGCGATTGACTTTCCAGCACCTTTTCAACATCTCAAGTTCCAGATACGGCTCTAAACTGAACTTCTGGAAGTTCTGAGTCGGGCGCTTCACGACGTTGGAACTTCCCATGGAAAAGGTCGTAAATGATGTCAGCCAGGCTGATGATCGTTGTGAGGGTAGGTACTCAATGGGGACCCTTAGGGACAATGACTTCGCTTGTGCGTAGTTCATGACAGTACATATTTCGAGTTGAAAACATGGTTTCTTAGGCTTTCTCATGAACTCCGCAGGGTTTGATTAATAGAGATGTATTTACGCCCAGTTTGGCACGCTGGATCCGGAGACGCGATGAAGCGAAGAAGTTTGATCCCAAACTCGTCGCGTGAACGATGGAAATTTTTACTATCCCCTCTCAGTTCAATGTTCCATGTTGACGCCACATATTCTAGGGACGTGACCCTGCGTGCGAGAAGAGGAAGAGGTTCAACGTGTCTGGCCTCATTTTTTTTCGCATCTTCCTGGAAAATTTAGCTCCGGATGCGACACGCGAGGCGAGGTACGCTCAACCTTCGGTGCTTTGAGGATTCCGGTACTCTCAAGACGCGTCAAAGCCATTCTCCGCGCGCTTCTGTCCATCTGATGTAGATATACTCTTACTAGTCAAGGGTCTCGCACTTGCAAGCTCATGATACCCTGTTTCCAATGTACCCTCTCACAGGAGAGGTCGACAAAGTCATCGGGCCCCAATAAATCAGTGAATATTCCTCTTTTCGTTCATCTCCAACGTCACTCGTTAAAAAGCCCGAGCCATGGCCAGCGGCCATCAAGAAACCACCCGTGATAGGAATGGGACACTCCAAATGCCACATTCGCTGGGTTTGAAAGACCCCTAATACTATGTTGCACTGACTTGGCGCTACTGGGCAGCAATTTTTCTTTTTCATCGAGATTCGGGATCCCCGGGGCTCATCAAAGACCGCTCTTTCCCGAATGCGATTTTCACGGCTGGAAGAGAGGAAAGGATTCGTAGGGGTTCCGGAATTCTGGCCGAAGACCCGATGGGGCTTCTTTCCGCGTTTTGACTTTGACTTGGGAGGCTTTGGGCTGTTGGACACCCGGGGTACGCGCACCATGTAGTTTTGGAAAGAAGTTTTACTGCAATTTGTAAAAAACAAATGGCGATTGTGGGAGGTTAAGAGAAGAGGCATCAGGAAGGACGGGTTCGAGAGGGAACGATTGGAACTCATGATAGATACTGTTTGGATAGACTTAAGTATAACACCGTTGGTGAAGTGGTTATCATGCTTGCCTTCCATAGACGTCCGATTTGTTTAGTGTAGCAAGCGGCTCGGGTTCGATTCCCGAACGGTGTATCATCGATCAATGGAGTTGACCGAATATTTTGCTCCTCGTTCATGCGCACAGGTACAGTACATGAGACACATTCATTATCGCGCCCGGCTCGCACTTGAGACTATGTACGTAGCGGAGTCAGCAAACTGGATAGTTATTCTTGGAGCTTAACCATTAGCGTGTAGGAAACCCCAGCAAACTTGGCAAGTTGCCAGGCGAGCTACTCTGAAGTTCTTACTACTGATCCCTTCTCTCTTTGACCGTCATGAGCCCACAAACCACGGTCTCGCAGAGGTATTTAAACTCGTAAGTTTGTGAGCTATTAGTTCCACTCTGTGGAAACTCGAGCTCACAGATCCATGATTCCTCAAGGCATACAATCTTTTCACTTTTACAAGTCAACAAGACTATGTCTGACGCAATACAACCATCTGTGCACCTGGCAAGAAACGGTGTTTGAGTTGGCGATACTCAGGTTTATCATCGGTACGGAGACGCGCTAGGTTCTCAGTCGAGTTGTATGAACGAACCCTACATATGCACACTTCAAAAGCTTGAATCATTCTTCGGATTACCGCCAAATTATACAGCCATGAAGGCGGCCAAATAACTCACCGTTCATTCAACCTTCGTGGTATGGCCAGGCATCAGAGGGGCTCCCGAATCTCAGCCACAATGCATCGAGAGGATTTTAGCGTCGGCGTCGACATCTAACGCCCATACATGTGGACCCACAATGAGTTCGACTGTCCTCTGTCGTATCATCGCCTGTTTTACACTCATCATTTGTGAAATTTTCGTGGTTCATTCGAGGTTAAATAAGAGAATTCTTCGTGATAAGCGTAGACAACAACTTGAACTGGCGTCGATAGCGAGACGTTTGTAGCGAAAACAATGCAGAAAACAACGATAGCAGGGTAAGATGCGCTTGAATATCCTCAAAGCAGAGTGAAGTTATACAGTAGAGTAGGCAAAAATGCCAGGAAATGTGATGGATACAGAAAGATAGCAATAAATCGACGTGAGTACGGAAAGCATCTCGGAAAGCGAGGGATACAGTGGCGGTAAACAGCAAGTGGGATAGCAGGGATGTATGGATACATAGCAAAATCAGATTGAAGGATACGGGGAGAGAAGAGCAAAATAACACAGCGAGCGACGCGATAGCAAAAGGCGGAGGGATTACGGGGAAAACAAAGGAACGGTTACAGACATCCTAATGTCTATGACCCTGAGCTCCCGCGATTTTGAGGTAGCAAATGGTCGAGAGAACGGCGCCTGAGAGCTGTTACGACGGTTGTGAGCTTTAATAATCGAAAGAAAAAGGAAATGATGTGGTACTTACCGAGTCACTGGCAGTTCGCCGAATGGCGGTCAGTCGGATGGGATTCGGATTCGTTCGGTAAAGATGATGGCGGGACCTGAGTATCGTCTTCCTCTTGACTTGAGAATTCGACGGTTTCGAAAAGTGATCCTCCCGGATACTGTGGCTCCTCCTGATCTCCGAGTCTTGAAAGGTTGAAAGGCCCATTGGTGCCTTTCGAAGCGGGAGCCATATGTCCTCGGGCAATCTCTTCCTCTCTTACCGTGGCGTCACGACCAGAATTCGGACCGCAATGATGACACTCTAGCCGGATTTCTTGAGGGTGAGGAAATAGCACCATTTTGAGGCGGCACATTCTGAGATCTCGATCGATTTTGTGGGATAGAGGGAAGCTTCCATGGTGCCAGCCTTTGGGGGTGTGTAGAGAAAATTCAAACCGATAGAGAGGAGGCGAGACAGGTTGACGTGTAAGTGGCTCCTGCGTTTCTAATTGCTCGGAGTGGTCATGACCCGCCCCATCACGAAGATAAGTGACCTCTAACGAATCCGGGTGCAGGTAGGGAATGGCGTCCCCCTGGGTCACTTCGGGGCCTGCTCCTGGCCTGAGGCCCTGCGGTTGCTCCTCCTGCTCTCCAGATCCTGGTTCATCGAAAAAGCCGCTAATATTGCTTGAAGCGCCAATGATACGCTCTTGGGCCGTTCTATCCCCTAGTCCTAGGGCGACATGCTCAGGATTTAGATCAATCCAATAACGTTCGAGTGAAAGTTTGCGGGTGAGAGGAAACAGGAACATTGTAAGGTTGTTCAAGTCGTTATGTCGAGTGGTTTCGGGGGAGAAGATGAAACTCCCATGTTGTAATCCTTCTGGGCCGTATAGAGAGAATTGGAATCGATAGACAGGAGTCGGGACGGACTGTAGAATGAGTTTCCCGTTTGTCTCCAATACCTCGTAGCCTGGCCCATCGGAGGTGACAGAAGGCATCTCCGCCGAGTCCTGGTGTTCGGAAAGATGAGTATCTTGTTCCATCACCTTCTCCGTTTTCGCAGTATCTGGCAGTGGATGGCGACCTGGTACAGTGCCAGAGCGGCTTTGCTCTGTCGCTCTCCCCCCTCCTGAAACAGAGCCAGAATTGGGATGAACGCCATCAAGATCTTCATCTGTGGGAATGAATTCGATTATCAGGTCCCTAAACGCAAATTGTTTGCACTCCAGAGCTTCGATATGGAGCGCATAGCACCCTGATGTCACTTCCGGGAAATCATCAAATTGGAGCACGTCAAACTCCTTTGAGGGTTCTGCTATCCGTTGCTTTCCTCTGCCAATCTGTCTTGGGCGTGTAGATGACGGGTGAGGATAACGAAGTAGGTGAGCCGTGAGGGTAACTCCATCGGGGCTCACAGGACTGGCCGACAGGACAGGGCGAATTCTGCCGCGACGAGGAATCCAAACTTGGGCCGCAATGGTCACTGGGCTCTGCACCAGGATGTCATGACCTTGAGGTAGGAAAGACGTCTTGCCCGGAAGCAATAGATCCTCTGCTTCGGCCTGTTGCTCCTTCCAGTCGAAAGCGTAATCTAGTCCGAAGCTATAGTGAAGCGTTGCGAGGGCGGATGCATTCCTCCTCCACGCCTGCTGGTTAGAAGTGATGACGGGCTTCAATTCTAGCATGAGTTCCTTCAGCTCTACCGGCGCAGCCAAGTCGCGGGAATAGCACCTGTCGAACACGACAAAGATAATGGTCTGTTTCTCTTTTAGGAGAGTCAATAGATCAGAAGCCATGTCAAGGGTGAGACGGTAATTCGAGAGGACCAGTGTTGTGAGGGTCGGCGGTAATAACTCCAGGGAACATAGAATGCCAAAGACCGTCTCCCAAGCAGGGTAGGACCCATGACATAAAGCCAGGATCTTTACTAAGTGAATCTGTGCTGGGAAAGCCTCTGCTGTGCCGGGAGAGCTTATGCACGTGTATGGGGGAGAAAAAAAAGGAGAACCGGGGCCAGCAGGATCGATGCGACCGAAACGGGGAGGTGACGGTCTAGAGTGAAGGCGTTCGATGGAGGAGCCAACTGAACAGACCAATTCAGGGTAGGTGTGGAGGTGCGTCCGAAAAAGAGAGACAAGACCCCCCAAGAGATGATCTACGCCGGTAAATGGGGTAAGCTCATTTAGCCTGTGCAGAGGCAGAAAGTCGTCAGGACACCCTTTGATGACCGGAGTCAGTAGCTCTTCCCAGCGTCGCAACAGCGGGCTATTCGCAGGAAGAAGCCTCAACGAACGTATGCCACTCCATAAGGATTCCCATGATTCGCTATACTCCCGTGTATTCCCGTCGCTACCAGTCCTCTCGAGAACGGCTTCCCTTTCTGATGACAGCCGCGCCTCCATCTTCTGTACCCATGCTAACGCAAGGAAATGAGAGATGGGGTAGGGAAAGCCTGCACGCTCTACGAAGCGCTGCTCCATTATACAGAGATAGATTTCCTGCATGGCGCTGTCGAACATCAACACATACTCTGCAAATTTACGGACCATTCGGCTTGGGAGGCTCGCCGTAGGGAAAAGTCCACCTGCCTCGTTTCCCCTCATGAGACAGTGATCGCCCTTCAAGTCGCATAACTGGCCAATTCGCATATACTCCTGGTCGAGAGGCGACAGGGGAACACAGATATTTGCGGCAGTCGAGGCGATCATAGAGGAGGGGATAAGTGACCACGACATGTGAAGGTCACGAGGCGCATCTTGCGCAATCAGTTGGCGGAGCAAAGCATTCGAGTATTCGATAATGCGGTCAAGCGTCTTACTGTCAAGAGCTGCCATTGCCTCGGCTATGTCGAGCTGCTGGTCGAGGGTGACTTCGAAACCACGCGAATGAGTAAGGTGCCGGCTATGAGAACGAAACGCGCAATGCCAGGCTTTGCCACCGCTGAGTAGGAAAGATATAGAGTCCAACCCGGCACCCTGTGGCATAACGGTCGCGCAAAGAAGCTTCTGTGAGCTCTCAAGGGAAACTTCTGCCAGGATCGCATAGCAGATAGATACGCCGTCTGCTTCAATGCGTCGTAGCGGCCCGACGTATAGGCTGGCAGCGGCGAGAAAATCCTCCGCATTGTGGGCAATAAAGGACTCCCTCCCGGTGTCCTGGCCTCTATACTTTCTCGGAGAGTCTTCTAGCAGCCGGTGAAGAGCGTGCGGAGAGGTGACGAGGGGAAAAGCTGGAATGGCAGCCACGGGTTCCTGAGATTGACTCGTTAGAGTTGAGCTTGGCTCAGAAGTGGAATCGAGTCCAAAAGGAGATTCAGTCGAATCCTTGGTCTCGGCATCCTGGGCGTAAGGTTGGGATTGATTGAGTAGTTCAAACTGCAAAACTATTCCGGTGTTCTTCTCATCCCAGAGGGGGTTTGACCCCCATAGAATGACGCGTAAGATAGAGAGAACCGCTTCCACTCCAAACCAGACATAAGGACCGTTTTCCGCTCTCGTTTGGCTGACCAAGTTAAAACACCCCACATAACCGGCCACTATCATCCCCATCCCTACTACCAGCGAAATCTGCACGATGGCCAAGGTAAGGCTGACCGAGAGCGGTGTTGTGATATCCGCTTCATATCCATGCGGCTGCTTCTCAGCTGCAGAGCCTTTCTCGAGATCCAAAGTACGTTGTTCAGCGGCCTCCGATGCGAGAGTCATCAACCGCGATTCCAAAAGCATGTCCTGCTCCTGGATGGACTCCCCGATGGAGAGGGGGTGTCGATATCTTGCCTTCATAAGGAGAAGACTGGACGAGGTGATATGGTGTATTCGGAGCTGCAAAGCGAGCTGCACGGAGACTACGCACAAGAAGGAGCCGAAGGAACGAAGTAGGGGGAAAAGCCATGCGAGAGCGTTCCCCTGATTGTGAAGGGCGAGATATACATAGGGCGTGAGGGCGAATGTCGACGCCAGCGCTGATGTTAGGACGAGGCAGAAATTCCAGGATATATTTGGGCGCTGAGAAGCATTGATCAGGCAATGAGGAATACTAGTACTGAAATACGCACCGAGAACCCGATACCTGTTGCTCCAGCCTTCCTCCATCCAAACCACTCTATGCCCGATATCATCTCCGGATTGTCGATGTGTTGCTCGTTCATTAGGCGCTCCAATTGAATTTCTGCGCCGTATCGCTTCGTTCCTGGAGTAAGAGTGACCATAGATGCTACCGACCCCGTTGTAATAAAGCCAGCATCGTCTAGCCAGCTCCCCCCGTAGAATGGTTTTGTCATTGTCGCAAGGAAAGTCGCAAACGCAGTCTTCACTACTCCGAGGCTGCCAAAAATCGAGAGGGGAGTCGCGGCCGCATAAAGGTAACCTTTCTGGAGTGCCTCCCCAACGTGGCGTTCACATTGCTCTGTACCCAGCAGAGGGAGAAGGGCGGCAATATCCTGGATCCCGTTGGATATAGTGTCACCGAAATTTTGAGTCTGTGCCATTGCCCGGCCTAATTTCGAGCATCAGAATGACAATATCAGGGAGAGTCAGTGAACATACCTTAGAGGGAGCAAAACCGGGAGTTTGTGGAGGTCTCGGACTGTCACTGTTCCATTTACATAGTGGGTTGACAGATCCAATTGTAACACAGATCGAGCTGTCGTGGCGTTCCTTACCGGGAAGCCTCGCAACGCATCGCTCGCAATCGGGCTTCAGGCTTCATATCTCACGCCGCCTCATCAATACGGGGGACGCCCTGAGACCCCAAACTTCCCACTTCTCTGTGTTTCCTGCCCGATATAATCAAAGCGAACAAGACTGTTCATCTTTGACAAGGCCAAGGTAATGTCTCATACGGTTGCCTGTTTGGAGACAAAAGGACATCCCATGTTCCCTTTTTGGAGAAGGAGAACAAGAGCCCACAATACCGCGTTCCGCCTGGAGAAGTACAATGAGAGTCCTGCTTTGAGCTTTGTATGAATAAAACGAACCCCATCCAGTAGTCGCAACAAGCACGTCGTTAGAAGTTCCTGGTTGGCAGTGGGTCCTGACAGCGGGTATTCAGGGCGAGTTCCTTTGAGGATTTCGCCGGGGGAGTACATCAAAGTGTCCTGTATGGGCTTGTTATAGACCTTATTACCCCAGAAGAAGTGGCCTACGAAGATTCTGCGCACCTCGAATTCACACAAGGGCAGCTTGCGTTGCGTGATCGTTGAGTTCGGGAGAGATGGAAGGGGTGGGAATTTTATCGCTAAATAAGTCTGACATGGTCACCTAATAATTCGCGCCCACAACATCCAACATCGGACCAACACAACCAGCCCCCTGACAATGACATCCCTTTGGTTTCCTCGCCTCCTCCTCTACAAATGCCAGGAAAAACTGGGAGCATTACATCGTGACTCTTTCACACGCTCGATTGCTTTACGCACTCGCCCAGTAGAACTTGCAATAGCAAATTTCAGCTACCATTTGAACTAGCTTCGAGGAACTTAATTCGAATTTCGAATCGTTCGTTCGCCATCGATAACTTGGTCAGTCAAGAGCTTGGAGGATGTCGAAGTAGATGAAGATTTGAACCATGGACAAGCTGCTGCTGTCTTGGTTATAGCGGCGCGGCCACAGTCATACTCGTGAACATCTTCCTTTCATGGATTGCTGGGTTTTTTTTTGCTTAATACATGCCTCTCGAAGAATCTAGTCAACATCTTTCTGCTGCTCATGCTCCTTAATTAAACGCACTATAGCATCCACCCTTATCGTAAGTTGCTATAGCCCGCTTCACTCTTGACTCACTCTCACTTACAGGCCTGTTGTCGCCGGTCTCTCGGACAATTCCAAACTTTCCTCTCCGCCTTTCAATTCGCTCATACTTTTCAGGGTTTCTCCTCTTCGCACCATCAAACAACCAAAACATCTCACTGGACAACGAGGACATGGTATACATGTAAGCGTCTCGAATTCATGCTCCATCTGTTTCACTAAGCTCTCTTCCAGCCAAGGGCCATGGAGCTATATGGTATACGAGGGATTATCGCTGACATTAAGGCAGCCGCAGGCGATCCATAGCCCATGCGTATCTATGCGCATCTGCACCTCGCCAGACCTCGCCTGAGGACCCTATGCACGTTGCGGAAACTGACGTATTTGAACCTATGGAGACTACGCTCGAATCAACATTGTCAGTTGTTTCTCTCTCCGAATCGTTGGTTGGATAGCTGATCAACCTGAAGGGGTAAATCAACGGCATAGTACTGAGACAACATAGGCATGAAGGAATGCTCCGTGAACATCTCGCCAACGACTACAATACTCGGGTTGAGCACGACATAGAGTTTGTATCGTCTGTGCAGACGGAAAGTCACGTCGCTTCACTTCTCGTCAAGCAGGTAGACGGGAAAGAGGTTAAAGAGGTTGCTAGAACCGAGCTCTTGGGCAGAATGGATAGTATGCGAGGTGTTATGAGGAAACAGCTGGACAGAAGTCGATTCAAATTTAGGTCTTCGGTTTTACATCGGCGCTATCGTCCGCGTTCTCGTCCTAGGGACTGTCCTCGGACAAGGCGACGGCGTATTCAGGATTTCAGAACGCGTGTATTCGCTCGGTCCACGGTGTTGATCTTGTCCGCCAGCATCTGAGCGCAATTGGACTGGGAGATTGTTTTGGGAGGGGATTTACGATTCCGAGCACATGTCAGGAGTGTCGATCGCTGTGACCCCCTGTGGCTTTGAGTCGTTGCCGAGCTTCTGTATCGCGAGCATCAAATATACATTGTCAAATTTCCTAGAATACGATGCGAAATGTTACATACAAGATTTGTATACAGAATACCAACAGTGAAACAAGGTCCCTCAGTCTCTTCAACATGAATGAATAAGTCGAGAAAACAAACGCAACCCAAACATATGGTTCCGACTCATCCCCCGACCACCCGACTAACAGAGGCCCGTCCGCCTGTGATCTTACTTTCGCATCACCTTACGCCTCTTTATCCTCCTCCTCAACTCTTCATCGTCGACAGCTTCGTCCGAGCCTCCCGGCCGCTTCGAGTTAAGCCACGTCTTAGCTTTGTCCGTATCAGACGAGGGTCCAGCAGTGTCCATATCTGTGTATTCCTGCCCTCCTGAAGTGAAAAAATAGGTCTTCTCGCCCTTCGAAGCTCCGGTACTATCACCCTCGAGGCGGAGGTTGCCATACGAGGGATGAGGAGAAAGCGGCTTCCGTAAAGGGGAAGGCTTCAGTATGCCTAGAGAAAGCAGACCATGTCAACACTAGTCAATGACACGAGGGTTCAGAAAAAGTGACTGACCCCTCGTCCCTAGCATCAACGTCCCAGTACGCTGCAACGACCTTACCGAGCCCAATGACGCTCTCGATGGATTGGCTTTGGGTGTCCGAGGCATTTGGAGCTGGGGCACATGACTCGGCGAAGCTGACTTGGGTTTCGGCGTCCCAGCGGCCTCAATGGACATCCCTCCATCGACGTCGACATCCATCGCTTCTCCACCCCTCGTACCTCTAATCCAACTCGTTACCCTCCTCGCAGCCTCTTTCGCCTTCTCACTCGTAGGAATTCCACTCGACGGGACCGGAGGAAGTAGCTTCTCATATCTCCTCTCCCAACCTTCCAAGTCAAGTGCATGATGCGCCCTCAAGAACCTCCTATACTCCCTCGTTGGCGGTCTCCCAACTCCGAGCATCCTATCCTCCCCTTCCTCGAACTCCCTCGGAATCGCCACCGGCACCCTGTACTTCGACCTGGACAAGACACCCTCAGGATCGGGTACATAGACGAGTCTCGGATGCTCTTTGTACATCACACGGTACGGATATCCCAGCTCCTCCTTTCCGTTCAACCCAAACCGAAGAATCGAGCGAGACTTCTCGGATACGAGAGTTTGGAAAGCAGCCATATCAATTCGCCCGTTGCCTTCTCTTTGCATGTGGCGAAACATTGCCGAACCCCAAGCTGCGAGTCGTTCCTCAATGTCTCTCTTGAAGGTCCCCATCTTCCTCACGTACGCATCGTATTCCTCCCAATCCATGGGGAGAAGTTGCCTTTCCAACTCCTCCCTCGTCAGCCACTGAATCCCGAGTAATCGAAAGATGATAGACCCAGGGATAGGCCGTGTACGTGGTAGTTGAGTGACGTTTTCAGGAAAGAGAAAACGGAAGTGATCATCCGGAGGTGAGTCGGCAGGAAGGGGGTGGGGAGAAGCAGACGTCACGTCTTTGTTGTCAATTAACATTATTGTCTTTCCGTAGCTTGTCGCGTTGCTGGCACTGGTGGTGGCATCCTCGCCGACCTCTGTACGTATGTCATCCTCCTTGTCCTCAACAGCATCGGTGGACCCTCGCGAAATGTAGTAATCGTAGGCAGCAAGGTCTCGTTTTGCGAACATGACTGCCATCGTTGGTGGGAGGAGGTCGGGGAGGTCAGCCATGAGGGAGCTAGTGGGGAGATGCAGTGGAGATGATTGCGCCGGCGTTGCTGGCATTGAGGAAGAGGTAGAATCGTTGTCTGGGATCGGCATCGAAGTCGACCCAGCCTCACCCAAAGACCGCACGCGAAGATTCCGGAAGGCATAGTCGATCACTTTGATACCCGATTTTTCCAAGTTGCTAGTGAGGGGCTGAATGACATCGTTGGTAGCGGTGGTGGCGGCAGTAGCATCGAGAATAGGGTGGGCAGATGAATTTGATTGTGGCGAACTATGCGAGGACGTATGCTGCACGAATATGAATGTTGTTAGTTCACAGGAGAGTATTGAGAACGAGGTAGGACGTACACTAACATCGTTCATCTCGACGTCGCTATCGAGTACAGCGGAGCGGAGATTCGTAGACATCATCGACAGACAAATAGAGGAACCGCAGCGGCGAGATAGATGTGTATAGTGGAGGCAGGAGAAGGCAAGACGGTCAAAAAGAAGTGTGGTTGAAGATGGTGAATGTGGTTCAAGATGAACCGATGATGAGGGTTCAACTCCAATGACTGAAAAACCAGTCCGTGACCGTGTTGAATCGACAACCATGGGCCCATTACATACCCGCATTAAGCGTGTAGAGGCTGATTGGGAAGGGAGCAAGAGAGAGCCATCAAAAATGATCGTCTATTGTCCTCCCAAAGTCTTCATTGTCCTTCGGCCTTGCTTACCTGATATCCCCGTTCCTGCCTGCGAACATGTTGCGATCACGGTAAAATGCCACATGCAACGTTTGGTAGTAGGACCAGGAGAGACTGGAGTACATGGACGGTGGGCCCTGGGTACTAGAGATGTTGATTATACCCCCCTGGCAGAGACGCCGCTTCTTTGAAGGTTTCTAAATGTCACTACGACCGAGAGACCGATCGATGAGCACAAACATTGACAACAAACGGTCAATGGTGCTAGGATGTCGGGCAATCATCAACTGGGCCAGAAATTTGTGAGCGCCTGACTTCAATGTTCCGAGCGAAGGCGAGGGTATTCAGTCAGTATAAAACCTAATGACGCGATACCGACGACGCAAATACTCTTACCAGGTACGGCTTGGAACCGCTGTTCCTCCTGTGGATTTGACAAGCCAGCCTCTCGGATCCGAGCGAGTCCACTCTTCGAGTTTGTGTTCTCCGCAATCCTGTGGAGGCTTTGCACACGAGCCAGCCCAGTGCACTGACATGCCAAACGAATTGGTGGAACGGAGTTGAGGCGCGGTGGTTGTATTCACATCGGGGGCGTCGTATATCGTCAGGCGAGGCGTGGAACTGAGCGTAAACTATAAAGCGAGGTCAAGATCCTGGCAATTCAACGATGGCTGGGTCACTCACCGTTGCTTGCAACCTTTGCGAACAGTCAATCCCGATGTAGATGTTGCGGTTTGACCTTAACATTTCCGGTTCAAGGCGACACCGATTTAGGCAGAATATGTCGATAGGCTGAATTTGTATGTTCAGGAAGGCCATTGAGCCGTGCAACACGTTCGTATAATCCGCACCCAAAGCTAGGCCTCATCTTGGAATGCATAAATCCGCAAGGGCGGCCAAACTCGCACGTTTATGGTCTCATCGCGTTGGCAGGCCTCGACTGCAATCACGAATCGAGACGCTTGGGAATCTAGATCGCAGGTATGACGATTGGAATGGTGTAATATAAATCCCGAGCAGAGCTATATTATATGAGAAGAATTAGAAACATCGTGTCGGAATGTTCAAATTCATCCTACCGTGGGTAGCGAGAAAGGCGAAAATAAGGCTCCTTTTGTAGCGGATTTTTTCGAATGACAGCGACGCCATATCTCGCAAATCAAGCTCGTATTGCACGTCGTAAAAGGCGTGGGTTGTGGGGAAGATAGGGAAAAGCGTAGACTCCAAGTAGAGACACACACGGGACGACAAAGACAAGCGATTCGGATTACTCAGCAATATCGTGTTTGCTTCAACTTGTAGGTCCTTGTAGGTCCAGCATTCGAGAAAGTTCCAACTCACCCACCGGTCCAGCTATCAGCCGGACTGACTCAGATGAGCTCTGACATTTGCACCATACAATAGCACCGGAGATCCTGAAGCGGTACTTGGCCGCACCTTCTGTCGCTTTCAAAGGAAGCTTTATGTTCCTGGTAGGACTCAGTACTCGGTGCTGTGGCACGCTTGGCGCGTGGAGATCCGGCATACGTTCAGCGATACTCACAGGCTCCAAAAAATTGCGGTGGGATTGGGCCTGACCACGTATTTTCCGTACTCTAATTAGTTCCGAGAAGAAAAGAAAGCCTAGGTGGCGGTTGTGGAGACGTGAGAGTGTGAGACAGGGCAGGTCGATTACGCTAGCTCAACCAGACGTTGCGTGGCTCGCAGTTCATCTGAAGCTCCGGGTTCGAGGCGACTGGAGCATTCGCGAGAGTTTCAAGGGTATATTATTGCGTTCGTGTATATTCAAAGTCCAATCTAGTTCCTTTTGATGCCAGTTTTTGAATACCAGTTTATACATCGGAGTAATATCACAAAATGTCCATGACTGTGGTCAACAGTCACCGTTTCATCGATGCTCATGATAGGACACCTCCTGTTCCCTTCCCAACTGGGTACAGCCTCTAACTGCTGACGTCCAGATGTTGAGTTTTCTCAGAGTCAAAGACGCTAGAAGCGTGATGCTCTGGCGGGGAAAGCTCCTATACTTCAAATGAGTACACTGTGCATTCGGCTGAAACGGAAGACTATACTCACAGTCCCCGAAGCCGCCTGTACCACTTACAGCGCGCGTCATCTACCTCCCGTAGAATAGGAAGGCCCATTGGCATCAGCTTCGACGTTCGCGCCCAAGGAATCACGAGAACTATAGCCTGCTGACGGTGGGCGCTGACTGTATACTGTGTCGTCGCAGTCTGGGCGACTTTCGAAAGTGTGGGGGTTGGCGGCCGCAAGGAAGGGTATAGAAAGAGTATCGCTGTAGAGTCGTTTCCGCCTCATGTTGTGGTCTCCAACTGAAGTGAGGAGCGAGTGTTGGTGCAGCGAGGAGGGTTACTGGGTGGGAAAGGGCGCAGTGTGCAGTGTGGGATAACCTATCTCAACCATCGGCATTTGCACGGCCCTCTTATATAGACCATCAAGGCAAAACCACTGACCCTTTGTAACATTAACAAATCTTCCGTATCCCGCCGTTCCTGAGCATGGGGGTAAGTGGCCACGTCAAAAGTGGAGTAAGAATCTCTCCTAGTCGATGAGCCTGGGAGCGTGGTATTGATTCCAGAGAAAAACAAAACCGTGCGGGGAAACATTTTTAATTTGGGGGGACTGATTACCATCAGGCGTTGATTACATACCGTGATCTGAGTGAAACAACGCGTTTTATGCAAGTTTCACCATACGGAAATGTCGGCGACCTTCATACCTTGCCATTCTCTCCACTACAACCTGACTCTAGGGACTGAGTACCACATTTTCTCGTCGTGCTCCTCTCACGGAGCTTGACTAGGCCTGTATGACGAGCCGATCGTGACGGCCTGCGAAGCTTCTATGAACGTTGAGGGCTCGTGGAGACCGTGTACAACGCAGACTGAAACGGGATCTGGAACGGGAGATTTCGGAGTTTGTTGGAGTCCAGAAAGCTGAATCACAATCAACGAAACGTTTAGGAAACCGATATAGACGGCCCACGTTGGCTTGTAGGCTTCCAGCCTCCCGCTGTTTTAAAGCTTCGGAACCAATAACCACTGGAACTCCGAAGATGGGCTCGGAATTACCTCATAGTGATTGGATGCGAACTGCTCCAGCTTGGACTGGCTCAGGTTTATTGACAAGTCTACCGTCCCAGCGGGGCTTCACGACTTGGCGGACTTCTTGAGATTCATTTAAACAACGGGGCCCAGACAATCGATGGGTTATAGTATGGGCCGGTCTTACAACCCCTTGCAACCTCTGCTTGATTCCAGGCTGCTTTTCCGGAAGTACGTCGTCGAATACAGAGACTGTTAACCTCGCGCCTCGATGAATCCCCGGGCTCGACTCGGTCCGCCTCGAGGAGGTTTTCCCCTAGTATTTGAATGTTCAGAGCCCAGACTCTCGAGACGTGAGTTTTGTTGACAAGGCCAGGCCCTCGAGAATGAACAGCCCAGAGTGTTCCAGATTCCGAGAAACATGAGTTAGGGAGACGAAAGAGCACAAAACGACGTCAATGAATCGCCCTGAAGAGGTATTTTTGTCTCCTGTTGTCGGCGTTAGAAAAAGTGATGATAGATGGGTATACCTACTATTAGACTTGGCGGCACTATCTCTTCAAGCCTTTTCGATATATGATGGTTGGACTCATCTTTGAGTGTAGATGGCCCGGGGCCGTTAGAGATCAAAGAAGTCGTGGAACGTGTCATGATCATCTTACCGGCGGGCGCGATCTTTTGCCTGCCGCTGAGGCACTTCAGCTCCGCCTACGAAGCTAAAAACGCAAACGTTCTGATAGATCCCAAATATATTCAAATGGGCAGCTTGTATCGTAACATGTCGAGAGCCAGGCGTTCAATACAAAATCGGGAAGTACAAAGCACCGACGAAGCAGGGAGTCCTAAATAAAAGTCCAGGAAATATACTAGGTAGATACTAGAATAAGTTGCTCGAAATAGGGAAGATTAAATATAGAGTAGTAATACGGGGCTCATGAAGCCCTTCCAAGTTCCAACATAGACCCGCTCCCCCGATATTTTCGCAATACTTCACATGATTTCAGTCGACTATTCAGGGAGCGACGGTCAACACGTTCAGTTTCAAAATTACATGTAAGGTCCACCTGAGCCACCAGTGTGGCGAGGGTATCGTGCAGAAGAGCCTCCAGAGCTAGGATAGCGAGCGTTAGGACTGGAATTTGGATATGTGGGGCTACCAGAGCCGCCTGATAGCGGATAATACTGGGAATTCGGCGACGGAAAAGTTGAAGCATGTGAGTATGTCCCTCCGTGGCCTTGATGTTGATATTGGGCTTGTTGCTCATAATGCAGATGAACTTGCTCAAGTCCTTGATGCTGCATTTGCTGGGTCGAGTACCTTGGGTCTGGCTGTTGATAATAAGCCGGCGCATGAGAGTGAAATCTTTGCTGAGAGTATGGGTACTCGGTTCCGTGATTCCCGTGAGTTTGAGACGGGGTAGACATTGAGTGTGCCTGTGCTTGCTGATGCCAGCTCGGCGGAGGCATACTACTGGTAGTAAATTCGGATCGGGGATTGTACGAAGATTGTGCATGAGACTGGACGGAATGTGATGTCGGGATGTGGTCCTCCCGATGATGATTAGGAGTCTTCGGAACTGAATAGCGGAATTTGGGGTTCGGTTTTCCTTCCTCGTCTCCAGCTAGTTAGGCCGTAGTGAGTCAGTTTCGGCACAAAAACTATCACATAGTACGGTGTAATACTCACTTTTAAACACTCGAGAATCCCTCATCGCCATTGTGTCTGGCGTATTGTTAGCTATGAATCTAAGTTGGTTCTTGGACCTCGAGCCTGCAGGCATGAATTGTAAGTCCGAATCTATGCACATACACCGGAGAAGAATGTACCTCCTGAAGTTGCAGGTTTCTTGGAATCTCTGGGCATAATAGCGACTTGTATTTGGATACGGATTGTCTTGTGAGGTTCGAGGGATCCTGATGGGATGGACGGCTGGGTTCACAACTTCAATGAGTTAGAGAGTCGAGCTACCAGTGCCTTTTGTACCCCGCCGCATCCTCCATCCGCTTTGACCAGCGACGAGAGAATGACTCCCCTCATCGTCACCGACATCGACCTCAATACCTTTTGGACCGCCATTGAGACAAAGTAAAGATAAAGAATAACGGTCTCTTGAGTTATGAGCCCTCTCATCTATACCAGAACAAGTAGGTGAACGCGAAACGCCTTCCATAACTGGACATCCGATGACTCGTCGCGTACATTACTTCGGAGCGTGTCGGTTGAGCAGAACAGCTTCTCCGGACGTTGGCCATAGGAAATACTGATTATACCAGATGCCTCAAGTCGCCGTCAGCTTTGACCAGAGATTTTTTGCGAATTAGGACTTGATCAGGGCAGTTACTAAATGCAGACAAGGAAGCTGTGAACGGGGCGGTGGTTGAATTGTCCCACCTACCAGCTTGGACATTCATCGGCCAATCCTCCACAATAGCACAGTAAGACCGTAGATATGACCTCTATTCATCGAGATAAAAGGTTGTCGGGCGAGAGTTATAGAGGGTAAGTGTTCGCAATGTGCATGGTAAACGGTGGATGGCTTTACTTAGTATCGCGCGACTTGTAGGGCTGCCATCCTCGTTGGTGAAGTGAATTCTGCTGCATGAACCAGATTCCACTGTCCTAGAAGTTTGAGAGGAGACCCATACTCAGAGATACTGGGACCCTAGTCGATGGTCGATGGTCAAGCTCAGGAGTGATGTGGAAGTAGAGCGTGAGAGATGTTCAACTGGACATGCAACTTTGCCTGCCGCCGGTTCGGGGTTTTGGGACACCCAAAGAATCAAAATTCTTACAACTTGAGCCAGCATACCTGTAGGCAACTCATGTTCAAGCAACTCACAATCAATAAGAAATGTACCGAAAAGAGCCAAGCGAGCATCTCCAAAGATAGCAATGTTCGAGCAAACTGGGAAAGACGGTCGGAGTCTCAGAGGCATTGGCCGCGGAAACAGCAAGAACTCGAAGAATAGCTGGACTTTCAGATGAAGAGGCAGAGGGAAGCTCAACAACACGAACCGTGTTCACCCCCAATCGATCAAAATTTCGCCAGGATGACCACCAGGTGAATTGTGGCGTCGTTCCCCGTGCCGGAACAGCTTTTTGACATACACAGGTTTTTACCTACCTGTACATGTCAAATGGGTAGTAGACTGCAGCGTGCAAGCACCCACGAACTCTCAATAACCAACGTCCTATCCACCGCCCATGAAGCTCGCTCTCTCCGGGAATTTCCTTGACTCTTCCACATATTCAGACGACGATGGTCGCGTCATCTACAAAGTTCAGACTACTACATCAAAGCACACTATCGTCAGCAAACTTCTTTCCGATGACATACCTCGACCAGAAAATGGTCCTGAGGGTGATCGTTTCGCTCATCTTGCTCGTATTGACTGGAAGTTGAACCCGTCGGTCGAATTTGGAGGGAGAGATCTGGAAGCGAAAACTTTTCTTCGACGCGTGGGCTGGGCAAAGTGAGTCGTCAGCACCACTTGTCTCTTCAGAGCACATCAGATAAATAAGGTGATCTCAAATAGAGATCGAGTCTTCACAGACGAAGATGGGAAGGAATACAGGTGGTCGCTAGGCACCCGATCTTCGGAGGTGCGTAGCATGGAGCTCCTGCGTGAACTTTTCGTCATCTTCAACACCCTTTCAGCTTCATATTACCGACGAAGCAAAAACCCCGGTGGCAAAGTTTCGGCAGAGGAACATCGGTGGTATTTTTGGTGAAAAACAACGAGCCAGTCTCGAGGTTTTCCCGGGAGGAGAATCAATCACTGACCTCATATTCGTCACATTCCTGTTCACGGAGAAAACGAGGCGAGACATGTAGCCTCATGGTAAGTGCCTGGGTACAATGCCGACGAGGTGTGTAACGTTTACCTTCAGAAAACCGCAGGGACCGTGCCACGCGCTGCACATATATACATAGTTGTTGTGCTCCCTTCCCTGTACAATCAATTTCGGACTCAACTCTGACTCGAAAACTCACTCACAGAGGGCAACTTCTCGTCCCGCAGACCCTTCCTGGGACCTCAATGACCTCACGCACATGCTACACGTTCGAGCGGTCAAGAACAGGTGTAGACCTGGGGAGGATTTGAGCTGCAAAAATCAGGAAAAAGGGGGCCTTTAAAAATGCAGGAGAGCTTGGATCATTGTGCATCGAAAATCGGAAGGAGGCGAGCGGGGAATGCGCGAGTATCGGCAAGCTGAGCGATTCGGCGTTGAGACACGGCGATGTAGAAACACGATTGAGAGGTTTAAGGGTCAAGACTTCGGTGAAACTGTCCGTCTGAGATTGAATGACCATGGAAGGGTATCGAGATTGCAAATGCCTGCTTATATCCGCATTCGAGGTAGTACAAAACAAAAAGTTTCAAGTAAGAAAGGAGTGTATATGGACTGTCACGCGAGGCTGATCTTGAGCGGAAGATGGGCCGCTTCGCCTTCACAGAATGCCTGTAGCGTACCAGCAATGTACTCCTCGACTCGCTTTCCCGTATCCTCAAAGACAAGGTCCCGAACAAGGTGCGCGAGAAGCACCTTGAACTCCATGACGGCTATATCATGTTCGTCAGATGTCACCAAACTACAACGCAGAGCCCTATACGTACCCAATCTCCAACCAATGCAAGTACGGGGTCCCTCGATGAAGGTTCCCGAGTTACCATACGGTCCGTGAGGAAGCTGATCTACAGCAGGCAGACCTCCGGGGGTGATGAAGCGTTCGGGTTGGAATTGACCGGCGTCTCGGCCCCAAACGTCAGGGTTCAAGTTGATGCAACCAGTGGGGATTTGTATAATCTAGTAGAAGATGTCACTTCGAGCACGAGGTCCATGTGATGAAAGAGACAGACCTGTCCAGCTTTGATAGGAATGGACGTGATCTTCTCGCCAGACGTCGTCGTCATGGGTTTACTGAGCGGGATAACGTCGTCGACTAGCGCAATGCGATCTGTTCGTGGCGAGGCGGCGTGCATTCGAAGCCTTCAGAAATTGTCTATGTCAAGTTCATAGTGGCAGAGAGATCCAAAAACGCATACCCTTCCTTCGTGACTGCGTCGAGATAGGGAAGATTGGATATGTTATCGGGGGTAAATTCGTTCAGCTCTTGGAGCTCTTGACGAAGTTTCCATTGCACCTCGGGATGGCGTGCAAGCTCCAACAGAGTGAAGATTACCGAGCAAGATGTGGTCTGCGACAGTGTCAGAAGACATAACGCAAGAGGTGCCATACTGACATACCTCGTGCCCAACCATACTGCGATAGAATCGGTTTTAGCCCAATGAAGGTTATCCCGAACGGACGAACAAGAGGTTATAACGCACATGAAAGTCGAAATCTAGAGATGAACAATATCAGAAGGGACAGAGGCAAGGAAAAGCCGCAAACATACGTTCTCCAACAGTTCCCAGTCCTCAAGAGCATCTTCGCCCTTTCGGTTGAGTTGGTCGCGAACGAGGATCGAGAGCATGTCCCTCCCCTCCCCATCGACCTTCTCCCGAGCTCTGTGCTCCTTCAACATGTCCGCGGCGATCTTGAGCGCAATCGTCTTGGTGACGCCATCTTTTTGTAAGGCTGGAATTGGCAGATGATTGATGAAAGGGAAAGCACCGATTACGACGGGTGCCAAAAAGCCAGCCATAGTTCGACCCATCTTGACGTCCTTGTGCCATGCCTCACTGATAGCCTTAGCTTCAGAGCTTTCTCCGTTACAGAAGTCGTGCCCAAACGCGATGCGTCCAACTATATCCAGGGTAGCAGAAGCAACAAGAGGCTCGATGTTCGTGGTGATAGATTCATCATTTCGGGCGTGAATAGTCTTCTTGATACCTGCGACGAGCTTCTCTGCGCATTCTGAGACGTCGTCTTGCATTCCACGTACTGCGGAGACCGTGAAAGCGGGACTGATGAGCCGACGCTGGTGTTTATGGACATCGCCGTGAGCCCAAACGACGCCTCGTCCAACGAGCTTCACGGTGATAGGCAAAAATGCAGGAGCTTTCTCGTATCTGTAGGCGTTCTGGAGTACATGAGAAGAGGAGGCGTTATCACCGGCAACGAGCTAGAGGCACGTGTGGCATAGGGAGTCATGAGATCATGAGATGGGTCGACGAGGAACCTGGTACGCACCACGTCCCGCTGAAAAAATGGAGCTTTGATTCGATAAACTGGACCCAAAATCGACGTCCACTCCAAGTATTTCTTGCTTACTTCCTCCTTCCACACAGAGAATTCGTGTCCCCAGAGCCAGTGAGCGTCTTCCCGCGGCTGTAGGAAGTCAGGGTGCTTGATTTCCGGATGAGATTACTGAAGCACTAACCGCGCAGCATACACTTCGTATAGGCTCCCGTAGATATTGGACATATCTTATAACCAAATAAAGAGCGACGCAGCCTGAGGCAATCCCAACGTCCAAGAACGTGGGGGACATGGTGGTAGTAGGAGGGAGAGGAAGTGTCTACACATTCTGTCCACCCTTGCGGTTTTTATCCGGGATCTGAGCGGCCAGCGCTGTCGGCAACTCCAAGGTTCCCAACATTCTTTTCAGGTTCTCAATATAATTGAGTAGCCCTGAGTAACGACTGGAAGTCCCTGGCCGGAGAACTCGCCGGAGAACTCTTGGATACCAGACGATATGTAACCAAACAAGGTTACTGTGAGGATTTCGCAGGGCTCCAGATTTAGTATCCAATGTAGCAGATGTTAGTTCTGTCCGCCGTTGAGGATTGAAGCCGATGAACGACCCGACCTGATGAAGGGGCAGAAGCCCTGACAATTTGATGGTGAGAAAGAAACAAGCAGCGCTAGTGTGTCTTACGTAAGTAAATTGTCTTCTCACTCAAACCGCAGGGCCGCACACATCCACCTAGGGATATAAACTCAAAAATGCTTGCTGGCGGCCATGGATCTCGGTACTTGGCTTTGACTTGGTCTAGGCTACTCCTCTAAATATAAATGCTGGCCCGGTGTGTCATGACCCATCGTCAATCAAGCCTGCTGCCGTCGGAGCTCCCAGTACTAATAGTAACAATGACACTTGTAGCATTCGTCCTGTCGCCTAAGGCCTTGATGTTGGTAGCAAGCCACGCTCGCTATGCAATTATGGACGTCGATGACGAGTTAGAGGAGCCTAGCACGTCAGGGAGAGGCTGGAGAAAATATTAAGTACTGAATAGTCCTCAATTCCTCGCATCCAACCTTTTTTCAGCACCCATTGCCCTCTCGCCGCGTACTACTCTGTCAACATCGGTTTCGACATGTCATCTTGAGCACTAACGCTCCGGATTTGAGTAGACTCTCATCTCGAGGCCGAGTTCTTTTTTTCGCTCCCGGATCCACTAGGGCACATACAAGTCAAAAGTTGGCACGCAAGGCTCGGAAGGGTGACTTGCGAGTCGAAGAAAAGCGAAGGCCGCCTTCAATATACTAGTCAGGAACGTCCTCTAGCCCAGTCTATAACCTTTTCATAGTCAGAAAACTCATCGAAACCCCTGTCTAGTCAATGTCCTTGCTACCGCCACAACGCCACCAGCGACATCTCGCATATACTAGATGGGTCTAGATTTGGTTTAACGATAAGGAGGATTGGCGCGCTCAAGGTACCGCGGCTTATGTCGATCTTCGGGGTATCGTCACCTTTCTTCGTGCATCTTCAAAGGCCTCAAATACCTGACAAGCTCGTATTTGTCCTCGACGACCTTCGACTCGAGTGGCCTTGTGTATCTGAATTCTAGCTGGGCTCGATCGCCATCTACTACTGGAACAAGAAGCTTCTGGTCAATATCGTTTCCCGGCGGTTCTCTACCAGCCTTTGCATGGCGCCGCTGAGAAAATCCCGATACTATGCATTGAGCTAAGTGGGCATATATCGACCAAATCTTGATAGGAGCTCCTTCATGCCTTCTGTGTATTGTCCTTGTTTGACACACGCTTGCTCAGTGTTTCATACTCTGTCTTGGATGGCAATGATTGGTTGCGGGTGTTTAGTGAGTCTTCTTGTTTGTGACTGGTGTAATCTGTCTTTGTTTTCGCCTTCGACGGTGTGATTCTTATATCTGATGTTTGGGAGCATGGATGAATCACTCCATCACAGTTTTTTGACTTTTTTCGGGACTTTTTCGACGCCAAGCTCTTTCATTCTCACGTATGAAGTCCGTGATAAGGTAGTTCGTGATAAGGTTCACTAGTCTGCGGGGTATGCTAATCTCTATGTTACAGGTATGGAAATGGTACGGTACTAAAGTGTTCGGTGACAGGTATCGCAAGAAGGTCGAGAAATTAAAAGTTGCCAGAAAAAGGGGTCTCGAGAATCCCTTCAGAGGCAGTATTCCTAGGTATTCAAGCATCAAATCAGGGGAAGCTCAGGCGGTATGGGTGATTACTTTGACTCACGAGCATAGCTCTCAGCGAGCTTGAGAAGCAGCGAGATCTCTCAGCTTCGAAATTCGCACATGTCTCCAACCCACAAGGGTATGGACCGCCTGAATTTCCGCATCAGACATCTCAGAAGATATGAGACCAGCAAGCTCGCTTCGAAGGCTGTCGATGTCGATCACGGTGCTGCTGGCGGGGCCTTGAGGAGCGAATCTCTGTGTATCGCGAACAACGCCCGCTTCATTGAGCCATTGCTGCCACCGTGGACTGAAGACGCCCTCTCGGGCTGCCTCGTCCTGCGCGTCCATCAACATGTCTTCTGTCTAGTATCACAACATTGTTAGCTGAGTGTTACAGATCATGATAAACCAAGAGACAACGCACAGTCAGATTTTGGTATGCCGCTTTATCGGCGTAAGCCCCAGGTTCTTTGGCTTTTGCTTTGTTGATAGTCGAGCACCGCGCGGCATGCTTGTCCCAGTTGGAACGGTAAAACTTTCCGCTTCGCTTGTCTAGCGATATCCTTTTACCACAACCCCTGCAGTGTACACGGTTGGAACCAATCGTGGTTTGATCGATCCATGTCACGCTCAAAAGCATTTCCAGCCTCTCGTCATCATTCATATATATGCCTCTGGTGCCGGCCTTTGGCATAGTTGGAGTCTTGGCGTGAAGATCAAGAAGAAATGAGGAAGTTGAGGTCTGTCTCGCGGTGAGTACGAGACAGATGGTCGAAGGGTTTGAGTTGTAGCTTTCAAACCAGAAAGCTGGAGTCTTTATACACCTATCCATCCATTGTGGATTGGCCATGTTCCCACATTCATTATACTCCAGGTCCTCTCTCTCTCTGGAGGGAATAATGGGCCATAGGTTGCTGACGAACGCGGATAACCACGCTCTTTGTTGATTGAGAAGTGATCCGGCGCTGAGTTCCTAAATTTGGCGAACTTTGCGCTGATCTGCAATTTAGCGCCCGCTAACTCCGAGAAGACAATAGCCCTCTAGGTTGTTCAGGGTTCAAGGGAAGTAGACTTCCTTCAGGGACACCTTTCTGCGGAATCTTCTGCCTCATGATGCGTATGTATTGTCTGCATGATTGGGGAGATTGGATAAGCTCGGAGGTTGTAGACGTCCTCCGAAGCAGGAGATGTATGAGTGGCACCCTTACTGGGAGACTTGGGACGGGGCCGGTGTGTCTGACCAGTGCATTTGCCTGATATCAATTGGCCACACATGGCTCTACGCACGCTAAAAACTGCTCCACATACCTCCGATTTTCCGAGTTGGCATGACATGGAGAGGTGTGATTACAACGAGGGAACACCCTCGTTGAGATCACGACCCAAAAGGGAGTAATTTTTGATGTCCAGAGTCCTGACCCAGAGTGAATAACCACGAGGCTGCGAGGCAACTTAGTCACAAATGCCAAGTTCACGGAGGTCTCTCCGACATGCCCGGAAGGCTGGATCGAATTCTATGATTCGATGAGATAACTCACTGGAGAATATGCGCTCGTCGGTGTGGCAGCAGCTTCCTCGGACTGCCTACAGGATCGATCATGAGATCGGCCACCCCCTCCTCACTCAGTAATTGGAATGAGGAAAACTCGCAAGCGATGGCTTTCACGATAATTTGCTGGAATGAAATCGTTCTGAAACTAATCTTGAGTTCCAGGAGTCGCTGGCGTACTAGGACAGCTACATACCTGCAATGGTATCTGCTTCCTTGGCTCAGTTGGCTAGAGCGCAGGTCTCATACACTAGTATGAAGCTTCCCAGAAGCTGCAATCCTGAGGTCGCAAGTTCGAGCCTTGCAGGGAGCATGACCTTTTACTTTTGGCCCTATCCCTCGACGCGGGGACGGTCAATGACATTGCTACACTAGTTTTAACCGCGCCATCAGTCGTATTCTACTAGATCTTTCGCCAACTTTTCACATATCTTCCCTACCCTCCCTCCCATCCAAGTCTGAGCTTCCTTCCATTCTTCGCTATCCTTCCCACATACGAGCCTCAATCCGCCAAATAAAGCCGCGATTGTGAAGTCCCCAAACGTGGGTTCCTTTCCCATTATAAACGTATCATCACCGACGTCTGCTTTCTCGAAGAGCTTGACCAGTTCCACATTGAACGCAGCCTTCGACTTTTCCCAAGCAGCCTTCTGTTCCTCCGCAGACGGAAAGGGTACTGGACCGGAAACTGCCTCCCTCTCTTTTTGAAACTCATCGGAGACGTACTGTCGATACCTTGTCCTCACGATGTTATACTGAATAGGTACGAATCGAGTCCATACACCGTCAGATTGAAACGAAGCCTGAAGTAGCTTGGTTCCAGGTGGAATGACCGTCGGAGTGTCAGGATATTTGGCGTCCAGGTATTCGGCGATCAGAAGAGAATCCAAAACAACACGATCGTGCTTGGAGTCGTGGATGAAGGGAACGGTGTATCGAGCGGTCCCGTCGGGTCTCGTACCGATCGCTGTGGGCTTTGCGTTGAGAGACTTGGCTACGTTTCCGAATTCGCTCCATCGAAGTGGTACGATCTTGTGCTCGAGCTTTTTATAGCGCAGGATGAGCCTGGTGAATGAAACCCTTTGAGCGGCTGGTTCAGCGGGTGGAAAGTAGGCTTACACTATGATACGGACGAAAGGGGAATAACCAAACGTCGCGTTCGCTCGAAGAGTCGTTGGGCCTATATCGTAGAGAGTGATCATGATAGTGGGCTGGGTAGCAGCAAGCTGCCAGTGCAGGTCCGCCGAGTTACCTTAGTCATTTGGCCCAGCTGACCAACCACACCCGCTCCTGATTAACATTGATTGATTATGTCTTGCTAAGTAATACGAGGAGGCTTACCAAGAAGAGAACCTGCTAGCAAGCAATTCAATACGAATATAATATACAGTATAGAGTTACACAACGCGACGAACAAGTACAATCCGCACTAGGCAGATACAAAACGACCGTTCTACAGCACTACAAGCGTGCGCAAGATGGAGAGGAAAGCATAAAACACACAAGAAGGAAAGAAAAGGAAAGTAATATGGACCCCATCGTCCAAAAACTGAGTGCCCCCGTGCTTTATATCTCATTTCCGCCAAAATAGCAGTTTGCTGAACGCCGACCGCTTCTGTTTGGGTCGTCTTCGTTCTACGAGGTAGACTCGCTCCTCGTTCGCTCGAGATACACGCCGATACGCTTTTCCTGATGTCGTGGAATCGAAGCTCCCACTCGAGTCGAAGCTTTCCATTTCCCGGAACAAGGTGTAGGTGTTGTGTTGGGGGGAGTCAACTATGATCGAGGAAGGCGTAGGGTTAGTGTAGATTCGTTGACCGAGAGGTGAGACAGAGCATACGGGAGGCACGGTAGGTCACGTTCATTGCGAAGTTCTGTTTATATCGAACGCTCGAATCTGTGAGGAAATCGTAAGCATAACCGTAAGAACTGAAGGGATCGATCCACGTACTCCTCAAAGGGCGAATTCAAGAGGGGTTCGAATGGTAGTTGTTGGTGGATGTGGGTGGGAGTGTTGATTGGAAATACAATCACAGCTTGAGTATTTATCCCATCCTGGACATGGCGCTAGGAATAGTAGTGGAGCCTACTTCCTCTTTTTTCTCGGGTTGTACGTCGTTATGGAGTGATCGAGAGGTATGTATACCTATTTCTGAATACGCTGTGCCAGGGTACCGTTATCCGACCGGGGTTTACTGCCTAAAATGAATGTGAACCGGGGACTAGGTCGGGGGATATGTAAGGCTAGATTCGTGGGAGGGACCCACTTGTGATACGGGCCCGACTGCCGAGGAGCGTACCGACAAAGCTTACTGAGACGTGACTTGACAGGCATACAAACGTCGAGCTGCTGGGCGTCGGGTCGTCCGAAATTTCTGAGGCTGAAGGGCTCAAAGGGTTCAACAAGACTTCCCCAGGTACCAAGAAACGCGTTTGAAGCGGGAGTGACAATTAGTGAAGCTCAAATGATCACTCTAGGATGACATGAGCTCACCTACGCGAATACGCGAAATGAGCATCAAATTTGAACGACGGCGGAATGAAGTCATGTAGCGTCCGTCATCCCGCCGGACTCATCGAATCTTGATGCGCTAAGTACCCGGTCCCGTGCTATTGAGACGGTTTGAAGACGCTGAGTAGGGCATTCTGGTGCGGCTGCCACGATCAAGCTTAAAGATGATATGGGGTTCGTTTTGATACATCCTAACATGAGTAGTGGGTCAAGGATGGACACGTCGATGGAGGATAAGAAAAATTGCATGTAGGAGGGTCCAGACATATTCGGATTGAAACAAGAGAGCTACGCACTTTGACACTGTCCATTTGGCAAGCTTCAGGACATAGTAAAACACAGCTTTGGTGATTTCCGCGGTAAGTCCTTTCTCTCTTTCGATCATCAAAGGCTGGAGCCCGAGGGAATAGATGCTCAGTACTGATAGGTGAGGTCTCAAAGTGCTCGAGTATATGCCAGCTTGAACAATTTTGTGGGCTCGAATGGGTGAGGCGAGAGGATACGGAGATGATTGGACCTGTTCTCAAAGCTGAAGATGTGACGCTGACTCGGAATGCGAGACAGCATTGAGGATGCAGAAAAGACTCCGTCAAACGATCCTACTGGTCGCCGCGTACGAAAATTCTAGGGTGTAGCACGTATGAGGCAGTCGATCCCATTTCCGAGGGTCGGATGGATTGTAGCGTCGAGGGATCACCATTGTGCAAGGACACGCGACAACAGCACTCTAGGTTACGAGTTACATAGTAGATCTTACCCAGTAGCACTGAGTAAAGTGTCATTTGCCTAGAGTCGAAGCAGGAACCGAGAGGGAGCAGCAAAACAGGGCGCTGAAAGTATGTCATGAAAAGTTGTCCAGTTGCGGAATTGGGACCGATTTTCGGAAGACCGTGGGCAAGTCATGCACAACCTAGATATGTTTCGTTACTTAGTCCATTGGATTGGCATCCGAGGATAGTTCGAGCAGCTATTTTAATGATAATATTTGTGTTCGTCGCGGCAACGAAGACCCCGAGCTTTGACGCTTTTGTCGGTTGAAGCATGAAAGAACCTAGACTAGAGCGACGATTCCTCTCAAATCTTAGCTTCATATTCCAGAGCAGGTATGTAGTAACAAAGACGGAAGGCATGTAGTCCATGAGATGGAGGCGAAAATTTCAGAGATTGTGGGAGTTTTTGAGGAAGTAGAGGAGTGTCTTGCGTGAGAAATTTCCCTTCTAGAACCCTGACGACCTGCCCTAGAGTCAGGCTAGAGATGGACCGTGCTTGAACGTTGCCCTCCACCACCCACCTCAAACCGCGGAAGCGTTTCCTATACACTTGAGGTACGAGTCCTATATACTGCTGAAGTACATCCAATAGATCTCATCTATCTTTTTATCACCAGCATGCGAATGTCGGATAGGTCTTGGATGTCGTATCTGGTAGGCATCACAATTATGGGCTGCGGGCGGATTATTGTCTCAAGTGCGTATAACACTCTTCCTATGCATTAGCCTTGTTGTTAATCGAACTCTCAGCTCGATGAATCATCCCAGCTATGCGTCTCTACCCCCGTCTTCAAGGAGAACCCACTGTCAGACGCCGCACCCGCCGTAGAATTTCGGGCCTCAAAGTCAGACCTGAAGGCCTGAAGCTTCATGTATCAGAGCCAAAGGTAAAATGACCGTGAATTGACCGACTGGACGGAAGCTCAACGCTCTGATAGCCTTCTGTTCGTACGCTTTGCACGATGGCCGGTTAGGGATTTGGTTAGGGATTTGCCCAGGAGATGGAGACGAATTTCGGCCAAAACAAGAGAATTTAGCGCGGCTTTCGAACTCCAAGTACGTTCTCTTTCCAGCCATACGATGGTTTCTCACTGAGCTCTTTGGGGCCTTTCATATTCAGTGTCAGTGTCTGCACAAAAATCGCACCATGATACATGAATCCCCGACGGTTGCAGCGATTCCGACGAACACTCGAATCTGGTTGGCATTCTGCCTTCGATATCACAGTCAAAGCAACCCGCCTCGTGGTGCCTCACAGCCTCCGTGAACTCCGTCTTATTGTTTGGAGGTCGACACACGTTTATCCTCCCAGCTACTACACGACCCTGGTACTCTCTTACTCGTCACCTTCCCGTGGATATGGTGGTCTTCAAATTCAGGGTCAGCGGGTAGTCAACAGGGTCTCGACAGAATGCGAAGAAATCTTTGATCTCGATATGATCGCTATTACACGTTGCGCCTCGTTGTGCGTTGAGAAGAAGCTATTGATGCCTACTTGGGTTATTCTGTGAGTGATGGGTTGCCTGTCTCAATTCCATAACGCTCATGCCTATCCTCCGCTTCTGGGCACATAGTACTCCGCTGCCTACGATAAAGACATTCCCAGTCGTCGAATTGAACGGTGAACTATACCCTCTGGATGTGTAACAATTCCTTCTGCGACCCCCCATCTGACTATCCTTTGTCCGTCCCACGCTCCTAAACGTGTTGTTGAACCCTTCCCGATGGCCCCGGGGACTTCTCGACATGCCTCATCACATCCATTGTCCTCCAAATTCGACGTGAACACTTAACCAGTCATCGTTAAACCATCCTCCCAGTTCGATGAACAATACACGATACCATTGTTTTCCTAACGGCATTCCTGCCACATTATAAGAGGGCCAGAAACATTTTCTGACTATCCTCTAGTTCTTGCCTATACATCGACTCATATCAAAATCTTTTCATCTTTTTGTTCTCTCGTTCAACTTCGCTATGGCCCGTCGTATGAAGAATATGAAGGCCCCTTTTCGTGTTCCCGAGGACGTCATCATATCAGCTTTCGTTCAAGAAGTTAAAAAAGTTAAAGGCCACAATTGGCAATTGGTGAGCAACTTCGTTTCGCGACTCTTTCAGTCACTTGGTCAGCTGACCAGTTTCTTCTCCAGAGGACTCTCGCTGCAGTAGCTGCAGAAGCTCGACGTCAGGAGTTTGGGGCCGATGAAGTTGTGGAAGTCGATCCAGTACAGGTATGTCGATCGTCGATCATATCATTGACGCGGTTTTGAAACCTTTCCCAGGCACCTACAGTCTCTGAACCCGTTACAAGCGCTGGCGCTTCGTTCGACGATGTCTGTTTCACAGAAAAAGATTCTGTCACTAAGGAAAATGCCTCCATCGGTACGCAACCATACTTGCGGTTCCACTCTATCTTCTCACAACCCTTTCTCAGTGCCGCAACTCTCACCCATTCGCAAGTCTTTCGTGGACTCTGCTACGCGTCCCGCTCTCTCACCTCGTCCCTCTCTCGCCAACATCATTCTCGGCGCCGACTCTGCCAAATCTAGAACGATTGGAAAGCGAAAGGAGAAGGGCAAGGGCAAGGGGGCCGACTCTCTAACACTTACCCTTCCTCCAACCTCTACCCCCACCTCCGCCCGTGCCAATAGCACTGTTGTTTCTACAACCAAGGTCGCCAACGCGAAACACGACACTTCCTCCCCTCCTACGAACACTACTGAGAACGATCGACCCGACTATACCACCCCTCCCTCATCCCTACCTTACACCGCCGCTCGTGACTACATGGACGGACCACTCTCCTGTGATCCTGTCGTCCCCTCCAAGACCACATCTCCCGCAGAGGCGGATGACACCGACGTCGAGTACACAGACTCTGGTGGCGAAGGCGGACCTGACTTCGCTCTGGAGGCCCCGTTGATGATGAAGTCTGGCGATCTTCGGCTCCAACCCATCAAGAAGTTTGCTCCGGCGTGGTCTAGGGATTATACCACCTACTATGGTACTGAACCTGATTTGGCGTTGAGGAGTGCCAACCCACCTCACCAACCCAAGATCATGATCAAGCTCCCTGCGATAACGGATTCCAAGAGGGCTCTTTCTAAGAAGGGAGGGAAGGAGAAGGATACTGCGGAGAAGGAGAATGATACGGTTCAGTCGGTTGCTGCAGAGCCGGTAGAGAAGAAGAAGAGGGGAAGGAAGCCCAAGGCTGAGCCCGAGGTCTCGACTTCTGCTCCAGCTACCCAGTCGACGTCGACTGCCAGTGATCAACCACCCGCGAAGAAGCGTCGGATTGTGAAGACAGCCTCATTCTCTGCGACCGCTGCTGAACAGGATTCGGAGGAAGCTCCACCTGTGGAAGTACCTTCGACGTCGACTGCTCCTCCCGCGAAACGAGGCCGAGGACGGCCCCGGAAGCATCCTCTACCTCAGCCTGTCGTTTCTGCTCCTGTCGTTGTGGAGAAACGCGGTCGTGGTCGTCCTAGGAAGGATGGATTGCCTCCCAAGAGCCGCAAAGCTACGAATGCTTAGTTCGTCTAGGTCCGAGCGACCTCACATCACAACTCTTTTCAACCTCTATCATCGTCATATCCAATCTGCGCATTGTCTTTTCATCATCTCCCATCCTCATCTCATCTTCGTCTCGATACGATCACTTCAATCGTCATCGCCGTCATATCATGCATTTCTTTCCACTCTTGTTCTCGTCTCTTGGAATTTTAGGATACGATCAGCAGTCTAATTAGGTAGCTTTGGTAGCTTTTCTTGTAGTAGTTGAATTATGTATGTAAGTAGTGTTCTCAATCATGTGCAATTCTAGAACTATGTCATTGTATATCCATCATCCGCGAACGTGTTAGGTGCCGCCGATAAGCTGAGCCTGTTACTCCGAGTCCATTGTCCTCGGTGGTCTTACGCTGATGTAATGATGTAATGTATGCTCCACATGAAGTTCAACCACGACCATTCAATCTCTTCAGCTTCAGGACTTAAATTGTCGACGCTATTTCGACAGACGTAGACCGTTCCGGTATACTTGCACTCATCCAGCCAAATAGGAACATCGATAGACGTCAATCCTCCGTACAACTTGCATCATCCTTTCAAAGGCTTCAAGCTTCAACATGTGGAAGTTCTTCGACGACATATCAGGCCGTGAATTGATGGACGGATAGGAAGGCGAGACATAGGACGGGCTAAATCTTTTGCCTGCGCTCATATGAACATTCAGAAAGCGAACCTCCCCTGGTACCCCGTAACCAAAAACACGGCCCTTGTCGATAACCGTCTCAAGACTGACCTCTTCCGTTCCATAACATCGAGGGAGGTGGCCGATGTGCTGGAGAAGACACAGGAAGACGCCGGTATAAGCAAGATCGTGGCATCTGCGTCTAAACGGTGAAGGCTGGCGAGGGTTGGGTTGGTTGTTGACGAGGTGGGCCTTGCAGTATCTACCTGTTGCATTGATTTACTGACTATAAATCTATTTCCATGTTTTCAGGACTACTTCTAACATCAAGGTCTCAATCTCACAGGCCTCGAATTTCGTGAAAGACGGTTGTGTACTTACACAGAATGTTCCAACAAGCACGTGTATCGAAGGTTCGAGTTCTATTTTTTGTCAGCGGAAAAGGAAGAGCCTGACCCATGTTCAACGTTTATTTAAGCTTGGTCATCTTCATTTTCGTGTCTTTCCTCAACGCCACGACCTTGTCAGTTCGGAACGGGCATCTTGGACCATTTGAGCGAGGAGAGAATCAAGAATGGCTAAGGTAAGCCCCTCTTCTTCATTAGACGCGTTTTTTTACCTCTAACGACGCGTTTTGCCCCTCAGACACCCTCAACGGAGTCACGTAGACGTTCATGCGGGAATATGTTTGGAAGAGTATCGAGCAATAGGCGACATACCGACACCCCTCCCTCTACAACCCAAAAGTCGATCGAACCAGCATCCTCTCAGCCTCGGCCTGAACCACTCATTCCCACGACTCAAACAAATCTTTTGAACAACGGAGTAACGTCTAAGGCACGTCCTTCACCTTCATCGTTCGTGTTTTTCCCCCCCACCTCTAAGAACGCGTCTTCTCGCGTTCAGACACCCTCAACGGAGTCGCGTCGCCGCTCCAGTGAAAATAAAATTGGAACAGGAATATCGAAAAACAAACAACAAGCGACCCGGAAGTCAATCGAGTCGGCGCCTCTTCAGCCCCAGTCTAAATTCAAACCACGCACACCTGCAAATCAAAGGAACCTTTTATCGACACCTCCGAAATCGAACGGACGCGTCCGAGGTCACCGGTATCAGATCAATCAAGCGGGTATGTTACCAAAACTTCTCTCTCTGATTGACGATCATCCCACTGAACAACACGCAGCGATCGATACACTCCTGACTGGTGCTCGTGGTCGCAAATCCCCCACACCCAAGAAGATCTCTCAGTCCAGTTCCGCTCGGATGCTGGCGAATACGATCAATACCGTTCACCGGGCGAACGATCGTCAATACACACGTTCTAAAACTCCGGACACGCCTTCGCCTTACCCGAGGACACTCCCTAGGACGAAAACGAGAATGACCACAATAGTGCCGATGAAGAAACTTGAAAGGCCCAAGCTTAAATTGACTCGTGTCCAGCCTGAGACGGATGCTAAGAACACGGAGACGAACGTCGTCAAAAGTACTTCTGGAGGTACTCCCGAGAGGAAACCCGACATATTCGATTTGGACAACAGGAGGACGACTTGGCCGTGGGTAGAAGGAAGTTCGGGTGGCGTGCAGGCTGCTCCGACTTGGACATGTCGACCGCACCTGACATTGACGACGCCGATTCCTCGAATCAAACCGAAGCTCCCTCCACGTAGGTCGTATGGGGGTGATGTCACGGATGACAAGCGATTATCTGGTTAACGGATTTTGGGCTCGTGTTTGAAGGCCGAAGGTTAAACCGGTGGTTCAGAAGTGAGGAAGCCGGGTTGGACAAGGACGCAAGTGATGAGGGGTGACCTTTTTTTGCTGTTGACATTCTGTAGAGAAACCTTGTATGTAACATATCGCACCGCATTTCAGGAAATTCATGATTGTATATCATGGCTGGTGCTCGCTATCCAGAAGCACAGCAACCCCAAGACACCTGAGGGCATCACGAGAGATATGGCCGCCTGGCGAAATGGCATCGCGTCTGACTACGATGGCGTTATCAGGAGATTGCAGGTTCGACCCCTGCGGTGGTCATTCGAAGTCATCAGTTTTTCGACTTGCATGCTAGAATTAGAAATCTTTTCAAACTCCCTAACGAAGGAATATGTACTATTTGTACACGACTATCCGGAATATCCTGATATGCAGTATGTAGTGTACAAGTTGCATTCAAAAGACCAACACGTTCAAATGACCCACCCCCGACTCCAAACTCTCTCCGGGTCATACTTCTTCTTCAGCTCCCTCAACCGTGGTAAGTTGTCCCCAAACATCTCCTCAACGCTTACAGCCTCTGGGCTCAAAGCGAAGCTGGCCGGGGTCGCAAGAGCTTTCCCGGTCTTCTCGACTTGGGCTTGGCGAACGGACGTCGCGATCTTCGAAGCCCATTCTTTGGCGACGTTGTCTTGTTTTGGGTCGGTATTTCTGGTGCAATCGTTAGCATTCTAAGATTTCTATTTCCATTACAGCTGCAATTGTTGCCTCGTACCTGGACAAAGCCACCACATAGTAATGCGGACTTCTCTCCGGGAACGCCATGTCCTCCGCCTTTATATCCGTGATCTTGTCCCTATGGGCGAGCTCCCACATCACCGTCGTCGCCTTAAACTCCTCCTGATCCGTGAACTTGACCCATTCTCCGAACACGTTCGATACGACGTCGTCCCATAGGTCTGTGATGAGGGCTCCGGCCAAATGCAGGCGAGGTGGTAGTCCCGCGAGAGATTGATCTACGGCGTGAGATACGGCAGTAAAGTTATCCACGGTTCCGAGACCTTCAAAGATGGGTTTTGCAAGCTCTCGGAAGGGAGAGAGCACAGTATCGGGAGATACTTTGTCGTTTTCAATGTAAGGGACAATGAGAATGCCAGGCTACCAAGTCCTCTGTCTCAACATCTATGAATTCAAGAAGGGAATACTAGACAGACTCACGTAAAAATCGGGCGGGGCGCGAGCGAAGATTATGATAACTCGGTGGCTCGGACTGAGGTTTTCGAGGTGTTTCTGTGCATGTGTTTAAAGTGTATTGATAATTATCAAGGTAAACCCGAAGATTCAACTTACCTGTGTTGCAGCTAAAACGTTTTGAAGCTCAGTCCCAGGATAAACGATGGCGCCGACGGTAATTGGCCCAGGTAATGGGTAAGCTTTGAAAACAAATTTTCCGACGATACCGAACTGATTGACACCGCCTGAACTTTCAAGGTTAGCCCTCCAACTTCACATGGGGAAGTAGCTGTATTGCCCTACCTCGAATGGCCCAAAAGAGGTCGGGCTCACTATCCGCACTCGTCTCCACAACGTCCCCATTCGCCAAGATGACTGTAGCCTTGACCATATTGTCGATGGCTAATCCATGAGTTCCCGTCAAGTGGGAGTACCCGCCCGCAAGTGTAAACCCTCCAACGCCAACGAAATGCACGTTTCCTCCAACAGGTACGACGCCAAATTTGTCCGTCTCAGCATAGACATCGCCCCACACAGCACCTCCTTCAACTGAAACAGATTGTTTGTCGTCTGATACGACGACTTTCTTCATCAGTGACAGATCTATCACCAAACCGCCTTCAGTGGAGGCAGAGGGATAGTGACTGGCTCCTCCTCCCTTTACGGCGATTTCGAGTGGAGGATTCTGAGATCGAGCCCATCGAATAGCATTTGAAATATCCTGTGCGTCTCGGGGCTGGAGAATGTAAGATGGTTTGAGAATTGCGTTTTGAGGGTATCGTTGGTTTGCAGCATCGTATTCTGGGGAAGTGGGGGTGATGATCGTGCCAGCGAAGTCAAGGTTACTGAGTTCAGCTGTCATGATGGTGGTAAGGAGGTAAGAGCAGATCGAATGATCTTAAGACTGGCGTGCGTGTGAGGCCGCGAAGACTGAGAAGTTGGAACGATCACTGATGCTCAACTGGGAACCCGCTCATCTGAGTAATACTCTCTTGCCGTGTCGTATAACGATGAGTAAGTCCTTACTGTAGGTCTTACTAAACGGGTTGAGAAGCTTAGGTTTGTTTATGATCGAGGCACTGGGTCGCGAACTAACTGCCAGCGTTTGGTTTCTGCCGAAATGAGCTCGGCAAAGTCCACGGTGAGGAACTATATCATGGATGGTCATCTGAGAGCGCACCTGACTCTTCAACTTTAGACATTCAGGGAATCACCACATCTAGATATGACCAAGCAGCCCTTGCCTTCGGAGAGCTCGAAGGCAAGTGTTTTGTAGAGGGACAGGGACGGGCAAATTCCATCCCGCCCCGAGATGCATTGAGTGTGCCGTGTGCTTGACAGGAAGATTTTCTGATCTCGTTCCTCGATATATTCGGAACAGGCTTTCAAGCCTCAAGGTTCCGTTATAGCCGAGGTTGTTCAACGATCTTCCTCATCCTTTCTCCAATTTAGTGGGAAGACTCTGGTGAGACGGGCAACATTGATAAGAAGCGGGTCTTGCTTACGATGCCCATCATTGGAGGGACTCTTCTTCGATAGAATTCCTGCTGGTAAATGCAATCAGGCGGACGGAGGCACAAGAACTAGAGAGCTGTTGGCATCAAATGTGGCGGGAAGTTTAATTTTAATTCAATTGTACGCGGGTAACTGTGCGCGATGGGGTGCGTGGGATCATCTCATGCGCGACAATCTCCGCGTTGACTTGTCATGGTGGCGGCGGCTCCAGGCAACGTAAAAGCTCACAACCACCCTTGACCCTTGACCACAACCTACATGAGATGGCAGACTCGTCTGCTGGTGGTTTCCCACCTGATGTTCTCCAGCAATTGGCTACAGGCCTCGCTCATCTGTAAGTACCCCACTCCAATGCTCTTCTATCGTCTGTTTCTCATTCTCTTCATTCGTCGTGTTACTGGCGCGGGTTGCTGGGATTTGCGGATGTGCAGGAATGCCAACAAGTACTATGTCTTGGCGTCCACTACAATGCTCGTCTACGACCACATTTTGACCTTTGACGTATGTCATTCTCGTGGTTCCCCTGAACTGCTACCCTGAATACTCGGACATCGACAGGAGGAACTAACCTATATGTGGAGGAGAAAAAAGAGCTTCCCATTCTACCTCTTCCTAGTATTCCGGTATTTCACCCCAGTCATTTCTATTATCAACATCCCTGCGTTACACTCCCCGAGATGGGTGGGATCGCTATGCGAGGACTGGATTTGGATACCAGTGGCTGTCGGACCCATCGTCAGCCTCGCTACTGGAGGTAGGATGCTTCACAGAAGTAACTCCGAGACTCAGCTAATCGCATGATCTGCCCACAGTAATAATGAGTAAGCTGAGATTTGCCTCGTCTCGGGGGGATTCACTCAGAGAATTTCAGTCCTCAGGGTACACGCCATCTACTCTCAGGGTGAGCTCCAGCTGTTTTTCGATCTCTCTGAACCTCATGGAAGCTGACGACGCTATTACAGCATCCTGGGTATTGTGGTTGACGGTCCCAATATACCTCGGGCAACTTGCTGTCATGGGAGTAAGCGTTGAATTGTCTCGGAGCGCTCACTCATCCAAACTCATGTATTCCATCCGCAGTGGGCTATACCAGCTGGAGCTCCCGCACTATTGCCGCCAGGTTTCGTAGGATGTGTGCCCAGCCCAAAGCCCGGGACCGGAATTAGTATGTGTTCGACCCTGTTGAAGGTTCTGAGAACATGTGTCTAATTATCAACTGAAGGGTTGTCCAGCATCTATATTGCGGCCCTCGTGTTCGACGCCACTATCTTCGCGCTGACACTAGGTCGGGCCATATACTACCGCCTCAGTGGCTCATTGATTCCTCTTATAACACTGGTCATTCGGGACGGAACACTTTATTTCGCGTGAGTATGCGTTCTTTCCCTAATCTGTGAGGATCTGGACTCAGCGACGCCCATTTTCATTGCCTCAGCGTTATCTTTGCGGTCAATTTAGCGAATGTATTTTTGCTTAGTGTGAGTCCGAATCGGATACTATCATGCCTTTATCCACATACTAAACCGATATCCCCGTAGCTCGCTCCGGTAAAATCTTACGTGTGGTGACGGAGACACTTTATTCACACCGCCCACTAGCCCGATCTCAGCGCTATCAATGCCCCATTCGCCTCAATGTAAGTGCTGAATTACTCTCGTCTCTGCTGAAGCTGATACGAGAATCAAACTATAGGATAACGGCCACCCTTGTCGCTCGGTCTGTACCGTTTCCTATTCAACCACAAGTGCTTCACGACTGACAAAATCACCGCTTCAGACTCATGCTGAACCTTCGCCAGGCCGCTAGTGTCCCGGTTCACTCAAAAGCAAGCACTGGAGCATCTATCACTTTCGGCTCGGGCGCCGCACGATCAGGCAGGAATGTTAGTTCCTTCCACGCCGCGACTACACCGGGACAAACGACCACATTTCTGGGGAGAATGGGCGCCGATGAATTCGCTGTTCCGCTGCCTGATACGATCTTCAAGACAAGTGAAGGGACGACCAGCGTGTCGGAGGCATCGTCAGACTGGACGGATAACGTCCAGGAGGCTTATCAGATGACTTAGCCTTGTGTTATAACCCATCTTGATACCCATCTGTATTTCTGTAATCTTTGTAGGTGGTCACCCAATCTTCGATCGCATCATGGTACGTGCTGAAATGTATTTCGAAGGTATAAGGACATTGAGCTTCTTCGCTCGAGTACTTGAGTACTCGCCCCGTCTGGAATCTTGAAAGGGTGTGCTTGTGAGGAACGAGAGCAGCGTAAGGTGTATCGACATCGAACCGCATATCTCGAGACGATATCACAAATGGAGAAGCAGCATCAGTGGGCCAACGTCACCGTTCGGTGAAGTCCGTTTTAGAATGCTTCGGCTGATCATTCATGCGTATAATTGCCAGGGTGTCATCGTACATCATTAACATTTACCAAGGGAACTCTCCCGTTTTCGACCAGAATAAACCTGTCTTTCCTTCCAATTCGCCTTCAAGCAGAGCCCACGGTGCCAGGAACTCCGCCGAGCTCGTGGTGGTATCTCCGCCCTCTCCAAACCCATTCAACTTCGTCGAAGTGAAACCAGGAGTAACGCTGTTGACCAAAATCCCCTCGTTCCTGAGCTCGTGTGACAACGCGATGATGTATGAGTTTGCAGCGGCTTTCGATGTGTTGTAGGCAGTCACATGGAGAATCGAATTAGGACGGGCCTGATGAGCATTGGACGCCATATCAGTCGAGATGAGGAGGATGACGGGCTTTGGGCCATTCTGGGCAGCAGCAGCCTGGATGAGAGGAAGAAAAGTCTGTGTTGTTTGAATGACACCGTAGAAATTGGTCTCCATCGTGTTTCGGATAACGGATAGGTCTACGGTCGATGCGTTCTGGTTCTCCGTCATCAAACCGATCCCAGCATTGTGAACGAGAACATCCAATCTCCCTTCCTCCTTCTCGATAATGTCCTTGGCGGATTCTATCGACTGAGTATTATTGACGTCGAGCTGAACAAATTTGACGTTGTCGAGGTTGTGCTCCGATCGTAATTTGGCCCTAGAGTCTCATTGGTATGAACTGATGCGTTGATCAGTATCTGGAGTTACGCACTGCGCTTCCTTTCCCGACGATCCATTGCGTGCCGCAAGATAGACGATATGTTTCTCTGGTTTCGAAGCCAATACTTGGACCAGATCGTATCCGATTCCAGAGTTAGAACCTGTGATGAGGATAACTCGCGCCATGATGGCAGTTTGTGACTAACCCGAGGTGGGAATTTCCCGAAACGATAATCAATGGCCAGACGAACATGAGCGTTGTAGTGTGGTATCCTCCGTCACCTCAATTCAGAGATTTTTGTGACCCAGCCGCAAGCGGCATGAAGGTGGGGGTGGGAGGGCTGCTTGTGATTGTGAGACCAGCGCCGAGCGAGTTTTTGCGTCGAGACGGACCGACGGCCCGTGAAGCTTTCCTTCTGCAGTACGACTTCGATTTGGGTCGACTTGCGATCTCCAGGCTCTCCAGGCTCAGTGTTCGAGGAATAGAGTCAGCTAAGTTACTAGATTGTTCTTTCATTGAGTCCGTGAGTATTGATACAAACAGGGACATGTAGAACAGGATCAAAAGACATGGCGAGCGAGGTTAACCAATCATTATGACTAATTACGCCATTGATATCTGAGTAGTGAGTGTATGGTATATTGTACAGGGGGGTATGAACCAGTCCAGAGCAAGCAGCGAGACAAAGAAAATCATAAAGTCGTCAATAAGCGTGTCCTGTTCCTTCCGGCCACCATCAACCTTCCAGGGTGGAGGTCTCGTCTTCCTCTCCAGCCTTGGCTGACCTGGGAGTCCGAGGATGCATCCGATAGAAATGGGATCTTAATTGATCCACACGAGCCATCGTCACGTCGCACATGGGGCATGCTATCGACTTCCCGAGGTGTAGGGGTTGTTGAGCCGACAGGAAATGCTTTCTAAGGTCGGCGAGAGGATCCTGCCCCTTGAATACCGATTTACACTTTGGCCACGGACACTTGAGAGGGCCAACCCCCGCGACAATTCCATGAGCCTTTCGAAGATGGTCCCGAACTTCCGTCTCGGCGACTGTCGCGTCGCAGCAACATTTGTAAGTAGGGTTCGGCGGTCGAGGATTTGCAAGGAGGAGCTTGGTGAACCTGCAATTTTTCTTTCTCAACGTCGACACCGCCGATAGGGATGACCTAAGATCGAAGCTCGGTTTTTTTTTCGTTGTAAGATGCGATGTGAGACTTACCGCTTGCGACGGGGTAAGGTAACATGGGGACGACCGGCTGAAGAGGTGGCAGTGGAAACAGTCCTCGAACTGGGACTGGAGAGAGGTGCCGGGAGTCTGGTCGTCGATAAGCAAGCATCATTGGCAAACCGGGGTGTCGATGCCACCTCGAGGCCGTCCATGGATGGCAACGGCAACGAACCGCCAGCGAAAAGGTCCTGTCCTTTGGAGACGTCGAAGTGAGGTTGTGAGGCATCGGCAATCGGTTCTGGTTGAGATGTCGCGACGCTGCATATTTCACTGCAAAGTCGATCAGAGGTTTGCCAGCGACGACGACGTGAGACTCACTTTGAGAAGTTAGAAACACAGTCAAAAGGGTCTGTTCCGATGTTGGCAATAAGATGGTGGCTGAAGAAAGGGGACTATTGAGTACGCTATCTGATGGAATGAACATTGAGTGGCTCACATTGAAGAGAGGTGGGTGTTACTATCAGGAGGGTAGTCGACGTCAACTTGGGCCTCTTGACCCACGATGGCGCTTCCGCAATCGGGGATGCTGTTGCCCAGTTGAACGTTGAGAGCACTGACGTCGAAGCTGGATGAGATTGAGAATGGATGCTGAAGATGGGAGATTGTTGAATGACTCGCCTGGATGTTGGATTGTTTTCAAACCAGGACTGCACGTTCTGAAAGACACTTTCTCCGTTGTCTTGGCTGCAACCGAAGCTGGAAGAAATGCACGAACTAGGATGAGCAAGACGAGACGAGTAGTCAAGAATCGGTCATACCTTTGATAGAGAATGGCATCAAAGTAGTCGGCGGGCAGCCGGTCCGCGTCTGGAAAACACGGACCAGTTCCTGGGGCGGGGAATGCTGAGGACTCGTCGGAAAGATAACTGATGAGTACGCTATGATTAAAAGCCGCCTGTCCTGAGACATCTTGTTGTTGTACGGGCCTGACAGTATTATTGAGCACAGCTGAAGCACGGAAGCATCTGAAAGACACAAGGCGCACCGAGTGCCTTGATTGATGGGCGAAGAATCGAAAAGGGAAGCCTTAGAGCTGGTTGCGTTCTGGTTCATGACTTTGGAGGGTCGAAGAAAGAGCAAACTGGAAGAGGTGTCGCCGCGTTCTGCGTGATTTAAGGCGCGGTCTCGTGATTCTCGTGATGAAGGCCACATTCTTCATAGCCTTGAGCTTGGACCAGGATAAAACAGGCCTGTGGCCATCCCGCCGACCGTTGATCACGACAGGCGCCTTCAATAGAACCTGAGACAAGCTGGAGAGCATTCCATTGGTCCTTCGCGGATAACACACCTGACTGAAGAACTCTAATTAAATTGGAGGTAATGTTTAGTCTCTCAGAATGTCGTGTGAAGTTAACGAAATACTTGCCATGGACACGTAGCACACAGTGCTATCTAGTGAGAGCTGCCATCCGGTAATCGACCAGCAAGTGCCAAGACGCGACTTGAATGTGGCATGGGGTTCAAAGATTCATGATCCACTATCGATATGAGGGAGCGGTGTGGTATCTCTCCCCGGGTAGTCTACAATGGCTCTGGATCACTCTTCCTTCTCCCGGGCCATACAGAACACCACCAACGCCCCCCATGCCATCGGCGATGCCGTATCTGCTCAAGACATCATGCATCAATAACGCAGCACGCTCCCACCTTTCCCAACTACCAAGACTCCAACTCTGGCGACGAGCCGCGAAGAAGAGAAAATATAGGACAGTAGTTTCGAAGCCCTGTTAACGTCATACACCATTTCTTGCTGTTGCAGAGGCAGGCTTCGGCACACGTGCGTTTCTCTGGGTGATTTCCGTGTTGATGGCGAAGGGTCGCCACCATTATTGAGTGTTTTCCGATCCGATTCGCCCTGTCCATCATTCTGGAGTTGTCTGGTCTTTGTACCTTCCTGGTGAGCATGACAGAGTGTCAAAAATCACTCAGGCTTGGAACACTTGTACTCAGTGATTGTGGGATTGATCTTGATTTTGATAACTCACTTCAAGTTCATCTCTTTTACTCGTAGTTATGAGCTCGAACGAGCAAGCAGTCTTCTAACGTGTCTCGACCACCTCAAACCTGCGAGTCCGATCTGCTGCTTCTAGTATTCGAAGAGTTTTCGACTGGGATTTTGTCGTGGTCGAAGAGGCTTCCACTAAAATGGTGCAGGCTGGCAGAGTAGCACCGCTTGAGTGACTAGGATCTGAAAGTTTGGTCTCGGCAAGGTCGCGGCGACGTCCATCTTCCAGTCTTGCTGTTCAGTCTGGATTAGAAGCCAGGGACTCCTGGAAGGTCTCCAAAATGAGCCCACCATAATGTCTAGAAACACACGCAAGGATAGCTTGGCTCGGTGCACGAGAGGAAAAACGCAATGAAGGTAAGAAGGAAACCATGTTTCAAAAGCGCCCACGACGCACGCGCCTGAATCCGGACCGGTGACTCTTCAACTTCTTTGATTCTGTCCCACCATCATGCCTCCCACCGCTCAGTCAAAGAATCGTAAATTGACGATAAACGAAGACGCGCAATATCAGCTAAAGGCTTTGAAACGGTATAATACCCTGAACCTAACTCCGCGTTTTTTGTATGGTAAGTCCAGTAGCTTGTAACTTGGGGATCGCCACTGACTGAAGTATAGAAGAGGTCAAGGACAGTTCCATCGACCTTGGACCACTGTATCAAAGAAGTAAGATAACCTCATATGCGTAACAGTGCCTGACCGCTTTGCCTCTTGTGGAGGTCGTCTGGACTGAACAAAAGCAAATCAAGCTTATCAACAGCTTATTTATGAATTCTCATGTCCCCCCAATCCTATTGTGTAAGATTTCTTTTAAACTCGGTCTTGTATGCTTCTCACACACATTTCTCTACAGCCGTTAAACGTAGAGAGGACGGGACAGTTTACAAAGAGTGTGTTGATGGCAAGCAGAGGGTCACGGCCATCTGCCAGTATGTATACCCTCGGACCTCGTATGGTGTCATACAATAATAATCACGGTCTCTAGGTTCATGGATGGGAGGATATCCTGTGAGTGATTCGGAGATTTGCTTCTTGGTTGGCCGTTAGTGATTTATGCATTTCGGTGCTTCGCAGACAAGGATTTGTGCGTCCCAGCCCTTTCTATGTTCCCTTACTTTCTTGACAAGTGTCGCCCGAACAGCGATACTGGCGACACTCTGTGGTATACGGATAATAAGGAAGTCCAGAAGAACAAGAGTTTATTAAGGAAGGAGCATCGGGACATCTTCTCTAGACGAAATATCATCTGTATCGAATACGAAGATTTGGTACCCCAGCAGGAACGAGAGATTTTCCTGGTGAGTTCATTATTCCTTGATTGAGATTGAATGCATGCCAATCCTCATTGCATGAAAGCGGGTTCAAGAAGGAGTTTCACTCACCAACGCCGAGAAGATGGCGACCATCTGCACCCCACGGGCAGACTTTGCACGCTCGTTAGTCAACCAGTATTTTACGGAGGACAAACTGGGACACTCGGACATCCCACTAAACCTCAATCGAGGCTGGGACTTAGCCTGTTTTGGGGCTATGGTAAGTCTCATCTCGCAGTGGACGAATGCCGACGCGACTCCGAAGTGGCTCGTCACCAACGATATCAACAAATGGCTCGTAGAGAGGAAGGGGGGGCCGAAGCGGCTGCTGAAGCCTAGAAGCAGCGGGAAAGGAGTGATGGGCAAAGGGAAAGGCAAGAAGGATGAGAAATCCGATGAAGACACAGACGAGGATGACAATGTCGACGAACTCATTAGCGAGGATGAACATGAGGCCGGAGTCCCCGTAGATGAATCGCTCATCAAGGTTGTCAAGCGTGCTCTTGACAAACTTGTGGAGATATCGGATAATGAAAGGTACGACGCGATACAGACTCGCCAATTTTGCTGACTTGTGGACCACTAGCAGATCCTTCCATGCCCTCCGCTCTCTTTCTTATGCGAAAACTATTGCCCCTGTTGAAGTTATTGGAATCGTTCTCTTGGTCCACGCTATCTGTTGCTCCATCTCGTCCCAGGAACGCTTGAATTTGCTTCTCCCCAGACTGGTACTCCTCTTCCGACTCAAATCCCATAAAGATTACAAACGTGATCTCCGGCTACGTGTCGATGTTGGGAAGTACATGCTGTCGTCATCTCGGACATGGTCAAGGATCCCGAAGGGGTGCTTAAGAACAACGAGAATGCGGAGTTGCTTGAGCTTGCGGGTCAGCTTGATAAGGCCGGTGCGGGTGGGGACAGCAACACAGTGAGTGCAGGTCGGAGTGTCGGTGTTGGCATGAAGAGGAAGGCGCGATTACGCGACGGGCGCGAGGACAGCGAGAAGGAAGATGAGGACGGTTTTCCAGCCCCGAAAAAAAAGTCGAAGTCTTCGAAATCCAAGCGCGTTACACTTCGGATACCTCAGACACCTGAGTCGTCTCTGCATGATTCAGTTTCACCAGGTCCCGGTCGACAGCTTCGACGAAGTAATCGAACAAGGAGACCGAAGAAGAAAGCCGCAAGCCAAGGAACAGACCCTTTGTTCACGGATGAGGATGATGAGTAAGGTTCGTATAAGTCTTTCGCATCTTGAATGACTAGCTTTGATCGACTATAGGTTCGAGTTTTCTGATAGGGCACGTGGTTACCGGTGTGAAGTATCTTGCGTACATAGGTCAAATAGATAGTATTAGTATTAACTTAATTGTCGACCAATCTCCGTGTTCCCAATAGCATCTCCATAAGAAGGTGGGGGCGGTAGATCTTCTGCGTCCAATGGGTGACTACTAGGGCCACCACCATTCCCATTCACACCCTCCCTACCCAATCCGGCTCTCGTTGTCCTCCCAACGCCCTTTGCCGGGCTATCTGACCTCAACGGCGAGGCTGGCATGGCCGTCCATGGTCGGAATGATGAACTTTGAGAACCCGAAGGGAAGGTCGGTGTCGGTGTCGGAGACTTGGGCTCAGACCAATACCCAGATGATCTTCGTGCCCATTCAGTTGGCGACTGTGATGTTTGAGGTGCTTCGTGGTAATACGGCTGGACACTGTGACCTTCGGGTACCGGATGCCTCCTTCGTTTCCAATACAAGCACAAAAGTACGAGTACCGAAATCAAAGCTAGCGTAGCTCCGACCGCGATCCCAGCAATAATCCCTATGGAAAGGCCGGAATCTTGGGGTTGAGATGTGGATGGCGTGGACGTCGGTGGAATTATGGTGCTAGAAGGCAAAGTCGCGGTTCTGTTGGGAGTCAAAGACACAGGACAGTTCATGAAGACTCGGTCCCCCTCTGCTTTCATGCCTTTCGCGACTTGCTGGCTAAAATAGTTACTGAAGATGATAGTTGGGTGAGCGCCTTGAGCGAAATATAGAGTATGGCGACGTACTAGTACCTAAGGTAAGTCAATACGCAGGAATGTATCCGCAAAGACTGGAGACCTACCAGGATCCGTCTCGCCAAAATGTGTTATAAGAAGCGCCGAGAATCTTAATTCCCTCTTGACACGTCTGGTCCTTGATGCGCGAGGGTAACCTAACAAGATTGTGATGAGTACTTTTCGACCAAAGTCGCTAAAGTGCAACTCACGTTTGGTTGACGTTCGGAGAGCAGAATTTCCCGCCATCACGATCTCCCGTGAGGTATTTCTGGTACGTTCTGGATCAAGATTCTGTACGATAAACAGGGAAATCGGATACGTACCTGCATCGAATCCAATCTTCTGCACGTATCCTTGTTGGCAACTTTCATTGAATCAAAGCTTATGATTATCCTTCGTTAACATGAAGGCCGGGGATACGCACGTTAGGCACAACATACTCAAGCTGAACGCCATGTTGTTGCAACAACAGTCCGCTGTACAACTTCTCAGCGAAAGAGAAATGACTGGATGGAGTCACAAACGTACCGACTGTGTCGGAGCAGGTATCGGGAGGTGTACTGCGATTCATCCTCCCAACGCGATCTGTGAGCGAGGGAATTGAATCTTCAAGTCAGTGGCATTGCCATTTCGTCGTTCTCAGGAGCCCACATTCGTCGTTGCACAGTCTCCTCAGCCTTTCATAGGTCATACCTAGAGGCAGCAAAGCCGTGAGTAATTCACCGAGCAGATTTGAGAAGAGAAAACATACACGGAGTCTCCCCTACACCCCTTATATACCAATCCATCTCCGAATCCTCGCACTTTTGAGTTCCAGGAATACTCACACCGAGAACATAAGCCGACCATCTTGAGGTTAGCAGAACGAGCCAGAGAAAAAGCCCCAGAGGTGGGGGAGCCATCATCGAACGAGGGGATTAGGAACACACCCTCGAATCTAAGGCTCGTTTAAAATTATAAGTACGACAATCGTCTGGTGACGAAATCGCCAACAAGGGTCGGGTGTCACCTTAATGCGATGAGTCGTTTTTGCGCGCGTCTACATAGGTTGATGTCGGCGCGTTTCGTTGCTCGCATTCGAGGCAGGCCAGCTGAGGCCCGAGGACGGACAGACACCAGAAGAATTTCTGAAAGAGAGAGAGGAGGATATGTTTGTGGTGGAATACCACGATTTCCGAGGTCTCCAGGAGACCCTAGATACCAAGCCCATCAAGTCGGCCACAACGGAAGACAAAACAACAACGTCACTGCGGTGGTCACTTTCAACCAGATGATCACGACAATGATTGGTAAATTGAGGCTTTCTCATTTGAGGAACCAGGTCTTTTCCCTTTTTATCCCTGGCTTGATGGGTGAAAGGTGATAAGTACGCAGCGCGAAGGGAAAAGACGCCTCTTTGCCGGCCAAGTGACACTGCCACGGTCCACCCCGGCGTTTGCCGGGTTGCTCTTAGTCAACCCAACTTTGAACTTCAAACGTTGACAATGATAGGATGATCACGACGATATTCTTACATTGGGAGGTGGAAAGTTGAGGCTTACCTCGTCTTATACTCCTGAGCAAACTTTCATTTGCTTATAGACTCGAGTCACGACGACGACTCTTGGCATCGTTGACATGAAAGGGTCAGCCTATCTCATTGTTTCCCTTTGCATTGCCCGGTGCCACTCGACTACCCAGCCAGCGGCTTCACCCATTGTTTCACAAAGGAGTCGTGGTGGTTTCTGATAAAACGTCTCGATTGAAAAGGCTCGAGCGCACCATCGTTTTCTCTCCTTCCGAGCAATCTATACACCTCTTCCTGAGCTCGGTCTCCTCTCGTTTCGCTGATATCGTATATTCCCTAGGTCTGGTCACCTAATGTGAGTATGAGGGAGCTAGTCATTATCCCTTCGATAAAGCTCACGAATTGTGTTTGTAGAACATCATTTAAATGCAGCCACTCGACACCTCATCTCACATTCCTTCCTTCGACGATATCATAAACTCTGGTTTCGCGTGAATTCTCATTATTCCCCAATACACGGCTACGTCAATACTGAGCCTGCTGGTATAGATACACAAGTCACGATCTTGACGAATCGTTTGGAACGTTGAGCTGGCCTCGACCTGCTACAGCCGACGAGCAAGAGCTGCTCGACATCGGATTCACTCGTGAAGAGTTAATGACAACGCCTGAGCTACTGAAGCTCCACAGACTCGTTGCTCCTCTAACCGACAGACAGGTCATGTTTATCATGGAGCAAATGAAGAATACGAATACAATGAACAACCAGAGGATGCTTCGTGTGTGGGCCCATCGAGTCATGAAGCTACTCTTCCACTTGGCGGGGGTTAGTCATGGTTCTCAGCAAGATTACAACCCAAACCCTCGGTCAGAACCTCTTCCACTTACCTCCGACGGGCCACTGAAAGTTGAGCTCATGGATCTACAGTAGTGACTCTCAAGATTCAAATGCAGATATGCCCGGTTTGGCGTTCTATCCCGAGGATAAAGTGCCCGTAGCTCCTCCCGCAGCTCAGTGGCCCTGGACACCTGAGGAGTGCACAACCCCGCGAGTGGAATCGAGCCACCGTCTAGCCTCGAACGTCGTCTTGTGTATAGGATGCCAACTGGGAGGACCCTCAAAAAAGCAGCAGTCCACCTCGTCACCGGGTCCCGCTTTTTCCTTTCCTTGTACTTGCCACAGGTATATACGCCATCTTAGATACCACACCTTCGAGGGTGCTCACGAGCTTATGATAGGCCGGACCCAATTTGTATTCCAAGCAACATCTCACAATGCGAATCGCCACGCCCTACGCCTGCAAGACCGGGAAACCCCATACTCGAGCGAATGATATCAACTGTCGCGAGAGCGCAAGCTCAAGGGCATCACAGGTTCCGAGCTACTCAAGAGCAGTCTCTCCCGATCGATGTCCCAGTCATGGTGAATGCGAGGTAAGTTCCTTGATCCCAATTCTAAGAGATTATCATGTCTGATTTACACTGTCCAATCAAGACCCTCCTTCCATCGCATGGATTCTGGTCAGTGGCCCATAACCGTTGAAGATCGCCGGCAATTCGAAATTTCCGACTTCTACGAATCTCAACACATCGGAAATGATTCGAATATTCCTTCGTCATTCAGAATCAGTGCACCGGCTTTCCCGCTCACGGTCCACCGGGTCCAAGCCAATCGACCCATCATCGGTCCGTAAGTATTTGGGGCAGCCGCGTGTCAGCTTGACGAAGTTCTAGACTCTTGGACGTGTGGAATCAGGTAGAGGCTCTCTCGAAGACTCCAAGCCACACTTGTTATTAGACTCTCTGCAAAGGCAAGCCGGCGAGGATGGGATAGACTGTAAATTATCGGCATCTATCATATTTAAGTATGTACTTTAGGCTTTAGCCACGTCCTGTACGTAGTGCGGCATACTAATTCACCTCGAACCGGGTGAAGGTCAGCTATTCGGAATTTCGGACATGTAACCCGGAACGGGCGCTTATCAAACTACTTTTCCGAATTCCGAACGTCCGCTCTGTCGCTCACCACGTCCACGCATGCTCGCTCTCCGCTGCAGGTTGCAATTGAACGCATTCAAGCACTCGAAGCACCTTCATGACGTCAAAAACGACGCACGGACCCGCTCATGGGGGTTATATAAACCCACCTCAAGTTCCAGTCGTCGTTCTTTTCTTTCTCGCCTTCCTTCCCATCATCATCCTCCCGTTCACAACTTTCCTTTTGCTGGCTCTGGTCTCTAAACGGGTTATCAATCGTGCACGCAAAAATTTGGATAGGAAATTATATATAGTGTGTCTTGGATTGGGAACTTGGGGTTTCGGTGAGGTCTGGCTTGACTATATGCGCTCTGCTCGAGTCAGCTATTCACCGCAGATTGCAGATGCTAGGATCAAAGATCTTCAGTCTCACAACTCTCGACAAAAGCCTCAGCCATCAGCAATCGAGCTCAAGGTCCAGCCATCGGAAAGAGTGAACTCTCGCGGATGTCTTCCTCAAACCTTGGCGAAGATAAATCATCTAGATCAATTCTAACCTGAGCTCGGTCGATCTGATAGACTCTTTGACGGTTTATACTCCGGGGTCAACTTGGGGTCTCGATTTTGATCCATGCTGCTGCGTCGGCAATCCCGTTCCTCTCTTGTTGATCAAGAGTTTCGGCCTGCAACTCCAGACTCTGCCTGTACAATCATCCCTCCGAACGATGCTCGCTACCTTCCCTTCGGCAGCAACTTCCATCTTGGCGGTCTCGTGAGATGAAGAGATGTTTGGATTTTGTTCGCCACTCACTGTTGCTCGCCTTTCTTCTGAATATAGTTGTCAACAGTTTCATCATGCTCACGACAGATACAAGAATGTTCATCACGTTCTAACATCCTTCTCTATCATGATACCACAGCACTCTTGCGAAAATTCAGTTCGCCGGAAAAGTCAAGGACGCCCGAGTTCCTATCTCAGACCCGAAACAGACGAGGTGCGACTCGTCTCATCCTGGAGATGTCTGATATCGCCACTGTGACCTTTTCCCACTTCGGCTTAAATGCAATATGGATATAGCAATTCTGATTTAGATTCTTGGAAGCAGCACCGAATACCGCTGCGTCTCTCCATGATCCACCACGATGCATTTTGATCAGCCCGTTCGACTGCATGCAGCAGAGGACTACGACCATCATATTTATAACTCGGTACGCTCCGTCATCCCATGTCAGCCGCGCCGCAAATACGCCTCTTCGGATGGGTTTTGCAGATATCGATTTATTTCCCCGCTCGCCGAGTACCCCGAATATGAGTATCACGGGATTTCCCCTTTATGGTAAGTGTCTCTGTCATTGCGATGAATCAACGGGACGGAGGTGAGCGGGCCGTTAGACTTCGTTTTTGGATTGATTTTGCCGATTTCATCGTTCTTCGAAGAGCTTTCTAATTTCGGGCGACTGGGGGGAGAAGCCTAGCTTCCAGGCTACTTCCAGGTAGGTGTCTACTTCTGAATACATCCACAGGAGAGGGGCTCCTTGAAGACCGAACTTATCCTCTACGTTTACATCCCTGAATTCAGGGACAGCAGAGTCGACTCTTCAGCTTCAGGGCTGTGGCTGGCTGTTTTACAACCGGGAAAGCCCTTTACCGATCGCCGGACTTGGGTGTTTTGTTTTGGCGACCAAACGGAATCTAAATCGCTCATCTTCCCAACCATCTTCTCACGACTGTCTATCGTTCTTCTTTCCCTTCCCTCGTTGACGTTGTTCTCAACTCCCCTCTCCCTCCTCCTCTCCCTCCTCCCCGACAATCCTCGTCGTGTTAAGGATAACGCTTGAGTAAGTCCCGTTTTCAGTAGTTCTACCTTGGCTGGGAAAGGCCTGGCATGTCGAAAAACTGGAGGAGCTGGTGCTCGTACCGCTGATAAGGATGCTCGCTGACTCTTGACCTACTCTCTGTGTCTACAGGCCTCGCTCGCGACCCTTGCTCGGCTTCACAACTTCCGCCAATTCCTCCTACCTCCCTCTGAAGAACTGAGAAATCGCTTGAGCTCTGCTCGCGACCAGCCAGAACAACAGAACCTCCCCCTGTCCGCCCTTCTCCGATCCCTCTAACGCAAATCCAGCAACTCCCGTCCCTACCTTTACGCCCTCTTCAACGCCATGCAGTCTCCGAGCTCCTCAGATAGCACCCCACCCAGTACCCCGCCTTCTGAGAACAACATGAACCTTAACAACAACAGTAACAGCAGCAGTAAGCATCATTCCACCTTTCGCTGTCTCAGATGTCAATATCGCCGATCTAATCACACCCAACAGGCAACACCGGTGGATCCGGTAAACCACCCCGCAAGGCTTCGAGAAGAGCCAGCACGGCAGAACGTCGTGCGACACACAATGCGGTCGAGAGAGCTAGACGAGAAGTTTTGAACGGACGCTTTTTGGTGAGTTGACACCCTCGGCTTGCCGAATCACCCTGCATCATTTTCAGTCTTGACGCTGACTGATCTGCCCTGTCAGGATCTCGCCAAAATTCTCCCAAATCTCTCTCAGGTCCGACGCCCCTCCAAATCTGCGATTGTCAACTCGTCCATCGCCCACTTCCATGCCAGTCGTCGTCATCGTGCTATGGCTGCTCGGGAACTCCGTCTGCTCAAGATGGAAACCGACCAACTTCGCGCCGAGCTCAACGAATGGAGGACCAGGTCTGGAATCCCCAGAGTCGAAGACCCAGTTAGGGGAGATGGATTCTCCATGATCTTGAACCAGGAGTTGGAGGTTGTTCCCGTCCTCAATATTGGCGAGGATGACGAAGAGGGAAGCGTTGACGACGATTACGCTATGCCCGAAACTATTCCGGAGGAACCCTCGTTGCCACTTCAGGCTGCGGCCAGACCTCAACAGGCACCGGTTTTGAACATTAACACGAGCGTTCATCCAGCTCATCAGCACCCGGCCGCTTACAACGCTCCGCCTCGCCCTCAACACTACAACCCCATGGTCGCCAGTCCGACAGCGATGTCATTCGATAACCCCGCCCTTGGCATGTATGACTCCGGTCACGTCAACAACAACCCTAACTATGGAGCCTACAGTGGCGGATATAGGCAGCGATCGGGATCGATGAGGAGTCAAGGAAGCGCTTCGCCCCCTCAGTATCAAATTCCTCCTCAGATGCAGAAGGGATATGACCCACAGATGCAGGTGCAGAAGATGCAGGCAGGATACGAAGCAGGATGGGTAGGAATGCCAATGAACGGTATGAACATGGGGATGCCCGCTATGCCTGGCATGAACGGGATGGGGATGATGCCTGGATTCTAGACGAACTTCCAGCTCCATTATAATTCCTTCTCGTTCGCTCCCTATTTTATCCCTCATTTCTCCCTTCTATCGTCTTCCTCCTATCTGCTCTTGCCTCTTCTACTGTGTACCCATATATTTATTGCTCCTCTGTTCCTTCCTGATACCCTTTTGTGGGACGTCTGTCTTTACATCCTACTCTTATTCGCTCCAACCAACCTCCATCCAAAACTCTCCAATCTGACGTCCCTCTCTCCCTCCACCAGGCCCTCAAGGCCAACTAGCTGCTGTATCTCTTACTGTTCCTGTTGCTGTTTTCGTTGCTTGCTCCTCACTACCCTTCCTCCTCTTCACGACCGTGGATCTTTCGACATATCACCTCAACGTCGACCGTCATCCCTCGCCCTCACTCCCCACCTCCCCTTCATATACACCACCCATGGACTCTACGTGGACAATCACCCTCCTTATTTGTTTTCCGTGGTTTTTTCGCTTAGTTTATTGTGTTATACGTATACACTCCTCGACTCCTCGACCCTCCGTACACCTTTCTCGCAGCTTTCTTGAGAATCGTCGTCGTCGTCGCTCGTTTAAGATAAAAAATACAGAATAATATGTGTCTCTGTGTCTCAACGACATTGAATATAGAGTCCCTGTACCATCTACCGTCCACGAGTGAACACCTGTTACCTGTATCTGGGGTTTTTTCGGTTGTTAGTCTGTAGGGGACCGCGACTCCGCGGGCTCAAGTGGGGTATGTACGGGAAGCCAGAACAGGGCTGAGAGAGTCACGTAGGTAGCTGCATACATACTCGGGAAAGGACACAATGTAGTGTACGTTTGTACACAATCCTCACTTGAATTCGAGACGGCCGTCAAAAAACCGGACGGTTGGGATAGGAAGCTAGTAGCACAAGTTTGGCTTGGGAATTCGAGGGAACACCACAGGACAGATTACGGTGTGTAACCTGGGTAGCATGATAGACTATAGAGCAATCATTCTCATCGACACGGACCATCTGCCGCTTGCCACGTCGATCTCGGCCTGGTGCACCGTTGTACCGTCGTATATGTAAGTAGTAAGCACCAAATTGACCGCAAACCTAGATCGATTTGACGGTTTGTCCTAACGAGGATAGAGCTGGTAAAGCGGTGTTTACGATGACAATTGGCAAAGGCTTTTACAGCCTGCTTGAATGATGCCGGTAATTCCGCCCTCTTTTTTGTAAGTGAGAGCAGGTCCGGCAGGATAAGTAGGGCCTGTGACTGCAGAGGGAGAGGTAAAATGGTCATCGCTGAGCTCGATCAGCTCGGAACTTCTTGAACTCGGGTTATATTTAGGGTAGGTTATGGGAACACCCCCGACACGGACAAAATAAGGGTGCTCCAGACTTCAGCTGTGACGTCCGTAGGGAGAGAGGTCAAGGAGAAGTTCAAGGGGAAGGGGGGAAGGGTAAAAGAAGTTCGAGAAGATTACCCTGAGAAAACGAGCGCACAGACCCTAGACAACTTTTTCCGAAGATCGCACAAAGGTTCAAGCCATCTGGCTTGCTCGCATGCAGAGGGAGCCTAAATGGCGCAATAAAGAGGTTTTTTGAAGCGTCTTGATAGAGGCGCATCAAGCACGAGGATCGCTGACCATGCAGTATTTCACGGAGAAGCGCACATGCCAGTACTCGAGAGGAGACGATACATGGGGTCATTTCAGGGAAGGTCTTACCAGGAACGGTTCTACAGCTACTCCTCCAGTTCGAGACTTCAGCCGTTTGACGTGACGATCTCAAAACTTTTAAGTGAAGTCTATCTTCTTTCAATCTTCCCGTACCCAAGACCCAAGAAGTCAAAGAGTCAAGGCGGCCGCCAGCTACCACAAATGGAAGGGTGCACATGAGAACAAGCCAAGGACGACGAGTGTGTGGCGTTCGACACGCGTTAGATAGATTCTATCAGTGTGGATGGACATACACCGAGTATTGCAGGGTTGCGGCTCGTGAAATCCAGTTATCCGTTCGAACAGCCTAAGTGACGGAGAGATCCTGTGGTACGATAATCACGAGGAGCAATGGCTGGAGATTTGCGCGACAATATACTCAGGGAAGCGAAAGAGTCCAAGTCGTAGTGGCAGCTTGAAGAGATCATCGAACGCAGCATGTGTCTTTTCCATTAGGAACGCCGTTTGAATCCCGCTTGCATGACGAGGAAGCCCACGGTCGAGCCCTATCAGTCGTAGAGAATAAGTGTGCTGATGCAGCCTTTAGGACCAGGCTGAGGCCTGCATCACCCTGACTCTTGGAGAAGTTAGCCATCCAGGCTACCACATCGCTATGGTACTGGATCCTGTAGAATATACAACAAAACGGACGAGAGTTGGTCTTTGCATAGTTCGATGGGGCCACTTAGAGCACCAAAAGCTTATACTCATCGTTTATGCAGGTCACTACGACTCGAGGGAGAGGTCATTTACAATCTTACAAGTCCAGTTTCGGAAGACGCAAAGAGGACATACCGTGATCGATTTCTCCGGGGAAGAGTGTCACCGCTTTTTTCAGCTTCTACACAGCTTACCTGTCGTCCACTGTTCTGCTAAATCGAAGTGCCGGTATTGAAATTCCAAGGGCGTCGTGGTAGAGTTAGAGTAAAAGTGATCGGGTTGTTTGCATCGTGTTTGGTCGCGTCGCGGCTCACCCTAAACTGAATCAACACTCATAACTCAGTCATGGATCTCTCTTCCCTATCACTCTTTGTGGCCACGGTAGAGCAAGCGAAAGAGTCTCTCCGTCGAGCTCGCCACCAATGGGGTAAAGACATGACTCCTGAGGAATTCGAGATGCGAGACCAGACTTGGTCTCGGGAGCTTGAATGTGCCAAAGACGGAAAATTCACGACCTGGTGAGCCAACTCATTTTTCCCTCCGATCGGGAGATATTCTGATCTCAACTCTCAAGGGTACTGGCACCTCGTCAAGACTCGCAAACAATGGACTTCAAGTGTTCATGTAAAACGTCTGTTTGCGGTATTTTTTATTCGTCCTCACTGATGGCGCTGATATAGCGTCCTAAAAGCTTAAAGTGGCCTGCAATCATCGCTAGAAAAGACCAAGCACCAGCGATGCCTCAGCCAGGAAGCTGTTATGCTATAGGATCGGTTTTTACACCCACTCGCCATCGCGGTCATGGCTACGCAGCCCATATGATGCGTTTACTTCATTGGGTCTTGGCGCCGGAGTCATTCCTTGAAAATTTCGAGTTTCCGGAAGAATGGGGCAATCGACCGGAAGAGAGACGAGGCGATGCGAACTTGTCCGTACTGTCGAGCGACATCGGGCCCGAATTCTATCTCAAGTGTGGGATTGTATCGGAGCCAATGACCGCGAACTCATACAATGCACGAGGGTGGGTGGTTCGTGAACCGATATCGACGTCTTGGTTAAATAGCAACCTGGTCGAGAAATCGGGGCCCGATGAGCCTGGATCGGACGTAACCTGGGAATGGCTAGATGAGAAAGCCGTGAAAGAGTATTGCGACGGAGCTGACGAAAAGATGATGAAAGGAGACCTCGCTGCTTTTGCCAGCTCCCAACTCGAAACCGAAAAAGATGTCGGCTTTGCCATTCTCTCCGGTCGCGGCGTCGAGGCATTCAATCGAGGCCGCCTCCACCACGCATATCAGGACTACAATATCACCCGATGGGGTGTAAAGATTAAGGACCAGTCCAGTACGAGTACGGCGACTTGGATTGTCGAGCTTCCGCGACAAGGGATGACTCCCACCATCACGACTCCGAAGCTTCTCTTTTCACGTTTGCAGGTTGAAAATCCCACCCACTTTCTCCTCGTCTTGAAGTTGGCTTCTGAACTTGCACAAACGGTGGACGTGGCCATGATTGAAGTTGGAATGTGCCTCAACACCTGAAGAATTAGCGGCGCAATGCGGAGGTGTTGAGAAAGAACGTGAAGCCAAACTGTCCTCGTTCAAGTGGTACGGAGAAGAGGAGTCCAACCGTGTCAAATGGATGTTCAATGAGAGGTGAGTGTCGGAATCATCTCATTTCGATTCACTCATTCAGTTGTACATATCAGGTATTGCTGGTATTGAGTTTACAGTCATCAGGGGAAACAATTGAATAAGTATATCAGTGCTCGAAATTATTTTAATATATAGTCCAGTCCCTCTCCACCTGCCTAGAGTTACACAAAGGAGCAGAGCGCACTAGCTAGACGATATCTCTGAATCGCAGGCGCATCAGCTCCGGAGCTCGTTTGTCAGCTCCAATGCCCATTTTCCCTCTCGAATCGACTTCAACTCTTCAATATCCCGCTTAACTGCCTCGATCTCCTGGTTCCTCGTCGCAATGAATGGGCCCTGTTGTCCGCCTCCATGCTCGAGCTCAATCAATCGCCGCTGCAAGGTCATTATCTCCATTTCGATTCGCATCTGCCTTTCGGTCAAGGGAGAAAAGTAGTTCGAGGGTGCCACACCGTTTGTTTCGTACTGTCGGTGTCGGTGTCGCAGATGGTGCTGGTATCGCTGGGTGCAGAAAGTAAGGTCTTTCCCTCCGCGCTGTCCACAGTGCGATACGAAGGAGCTCGCCCAGGAAGACGTAAGAGAAGGGAAGAGCCTTTAGAGATCATCTTGTCGGGAGAGAATAGCAGGCCGCTTTCACCAACCGCACGTCCTTCCCTGTTTCGGCGTTTGCGAATGCAACACCATGTCACCAGAGCCAAAACAATCAGGCCAAGGGTAACCAATACTGCGACCACAATGATTGGGAATCTCTTCTCGTTAGCGTCTGGAGGTTTGGGATCCCAATAGTTATCGTGCCACGGTGACGTGGTATCAGTGTTGGGCGTGTTACTTGTTCGCCGAACAAATTCAGTCAGTATGATCCCCAGCGACGCTCGTGAAATCCCATACCCAGTGGTGCTCGTCGAGGCGGTTGGGGCTGGGGTGGTCTCCAGAGTTTGAGTACCATCCACAAAGAACGGTGAGCCTGATCTAGCATGCATCATATCAAACTTGAGTTCTCCGGCGGTTGTATCCGGACCATGTACACACCCCATGTACGCCACTATTACCGTGGGCCTTTAAATAACGTCAGATAACGACTCTAGAGACAAGAGCACACTGACCTTTGAATTTGAATGGCACCTTCTAGGGTTCCAATGAACGTAGCCTCTGTAATGCTAGCATCGACGGTTATCGCGGGTGGAATGAAGGCGATATTGCTCATTGAGGAGTCAGTTGCGCTCGCTCCGAACGCAAACTGAGTTGGATCTCCCTGTGTTCGAGACCAGGCGAATGTTACTTCGTCGGGCCTGTTGTCCGCGGTGGTGACTTCCGATACACCAAATCCTTTTGAGGGTATTGTCCAAGACAAGATGGCCAGAAATCTACGGGTCTCTATTTAGTGCTATGCTGAGGATCCGAACGGTGAAGAAAAACCAACATTGAAAGAGAAAGGCACAACATTGGCGAGTGGTGGATGTTTGAGGCCGAGAGTCTTCCGCAGCTACAGGTGATGTTGCTTTTATCTTCACACGAGCACAGCATCTGTTCGCAAGCTCACCTTTGAGCATCTGTTTCTCTACTGATACTGATGCAATTCAAGTAGGCCCAATCAAGGTATGATGGGACGGGAACGGGTGCGGTGATTGTTCCCGCAGTTTGATGGTGGCCTGTGATGAATACGGAGGTCGTGTAGCATCGTTAAGGAAGAGGAGTAGGGGTAGCCAAGAACGAGACGAGTACGACGCGCGCAAGCTGAGTATCACAGAATCATCTCGATTGTCCTCCTTGAGGAGTGGGGTGACTCTTTTAGTGGAACCTGGTTGATAAATGGTCGCCGGGAAAGCCGGGAGATCCGAGCAACCGCCCTGCCCAATAATACCTATAACTGATAGGTACTAACGAGCACGGACTTCAAAGGGCCAGTCCGAGCTCGTGATATGGCGCTGTTCCGCCGCTGGCAGTTGATAGTGATCATCAACAGAGGGAGATGCTTTCCCATAACATACGAATCAGGGAGTATCGTGTAAATGCGACTTTTCGCTCACGACGATAGCAAGAAATATCTCAAGTGTGAGCTCCTCCCTCCCCTCACACCAAAAGATCCTACGGAGGGATTTGAAGATCAACCAGGAGACTGACAAAGAGCGTTGAATAAAGAGATGTACTGCAAACATTTCTACGCCACCGTATCCATGTTGCCCCCTTCTGTATCCGTCTCATTTCTGCTGCTCGTTGAGCTATCCGATGGCGTGCTGAACCAGGTTTCCCAGCTAGCGAACCTAGAGACATGTTGATTGAGATCATTGGGATCGGAGGCGTGTTGCGGTATACATACCTCCAGCGTGGCTGTAGGTTGATGAGACCTCTGGAATAAAGCCCGGAAAGATTCGTTTTGAACTCCTCTGTATCCTGTGCCATCCGGAGGTCTGCTGGAGAACCTTTATTGGGACCATCATACCATCCTTTCGGTTGCCCGACGACATCTTTCGTCCCAAAAAGTCCGAAGACGACACATTTCAGCTCACACAAATGTGCGAATGAAGGCCGAAGTAAGATGGACTCAAAACGTGCCCAGTCAATATCCGCCTTCTGCAGATGGTAGATATCAATGGTTTCTAGGTTGTTGGGCGCCGTCGCGAGTCGTTCGAAGAAAGGTATCAGATAATCTGAATCTTCTACCCATAGTTCGATCCTTCGAAGATTTGGATTTTGAGTAAAGTCCAAATGTCGAAACCTGGTGTCTGTGTAATCCAGCGTGAGCAGATAAGCTAAACGGGCCATACATGGTGCTAACCTAGGACCACGCCATCATTCAACATCCCTGCTGCCTGTACCGTGAACGAGAACTCTTCCAGAGAGCTACCAGCGGAGGCGAGCAATTTCCCTATTGCTTGAGACTGTGGGTGACTGAATTCGAAGAAATTGACATAATTGCAGTTGAATGACTGAAGGTTGGGACAGGAAACCAACGCATCTATGACCGCATCTTCAACGCTATTGAGTTCGAGACGCTGAATGTTGAAGGAGGTGAGCACAGGGTGGGGGCTCGGTTCACGAAGTGGCCTTATACTATCCAGCTTTAACGTTTGCAGGGCCGAGAACGAACTGATCAACTCCTGAATCTGTCCATATCGCTCGAACCCGACCATCGATAACTTCAGTATCTCAACAGACTGAAACCCCGTCAGAAGTCGGGACCTCGCTTCTTCATCCAATGTCCACCATCCCACCCAATTGAACGAGAGCAGTTTCACCTTGCTCAGCACGTCCGTGATGACCTTCCCTTTGTCATTGGAAGACTTCCACTTCAAAAGCTGGTTGAACGCAGGACAGTCCTGCAGCGATGATTGGATAGATCCGCCCTGTATATACCGATTTTGTGAAACGGCAAATTCCTGGACTTGAGCGAGAGATATGGTTTCGAATGGACTGTCGCATAGATGAAGAAAGGGCTCGACTCCTGTCTGATAAAGAGAGATGATTCTCAGGAGTAGAGTGCGAGAAGGCTGAACCCATGCGCGGCATACGAGGGCACAAGATTGAAGCGAGGGTTTACAGCCATCAAGTTGAGCGAGTATGAGCTTGATCAATTCGAACGGGATGTTGGTCGTGCTCATGATGATGGTTTGTGGGAGAGGATGACGTCCAGAATTCGCACACTCGCGACTGAAGTCATCTGACGTAGTCTAGAGATGATCGATGACTTCTGGCAGTGGATGGGAAGACGCGTTGTTCATCATGCCTTTCATTCGTTCAACGACAATATCACCGTATCCTCAGCCTGTTTACCGATCGGAGGAGAAATGCGTCCGAAGGTCCGAGTCGAGCAGCTCCGATGTTGTGGCACTGGTTGACTCTCCGTGTACATTCAATATTCAACTTCGAGCAGCCCTTGCACGTCGGACGTACTATCACACTCGACAATTCTATTCAAAATAGTTTTATCCGAGTGCCACTGCTCTCTCAAGGAATGACGCGTGAAGCGGCTGGCCAGGAGATACTAGATATTACAAAGAAGCGACGCTGGAGCGCTGCACTCCTGTGTATGACGACTCCTGTCAAAGGTCGAACTGATACAACCAAAGCTAGAAGAGGGGGTTTGGCACTGTATATTCCACGTTGGATTCCTACCTGATTGTAGGTTAAGCCTTTCAATTGAGGCTCAAGGGTAGCACAGTACAGTTCGATCGTCAGAGGTGAGGGTGTTAGACTCGCACAGAGGAGGGTTTCGATGAAAGAACGATGGTTACAATCTAGATACTCTGCCAACCTCTTAGGAAAACTCAATCTGTGTCGCCACCATGTGTACTCGTGTCGCTGTTTGTTGAACCGCTTGACGACCGCCCAACCACACGAGAGGCTGTCCAGCCGTGTCTATTGAATCTTGGAACATGCCAATAAGAACGGATTAGAGATGTGTTGCGATGTACGTACCTCCAGCGCGGCTGTGGCTGAAGCACACCTTTAGAAGAGAGCCCGGAAAGCTTCTTTTCGAAGTCTTCTATGTCTTGGGTCATCTTGAGGTCCGCCGAGGAACCTTTGTTGGGATCGTCATACCATCCTTTTGGTTGCCCAACAACATCTTCTTCTCCATAGAGTCCAAAAACAACGCATTTCAATTCGCGCAATCGTGCGAAGGAAGAGTGAAGTAAGATGGACTCGAAACGTCCCCAGTCAATATTCGCCTTCTGCAGCCAACAGATGTCTATGGTTTCCAGTTTGTTCGGGGCAGTCACGAGCCGTTCAAAGAACGGTATCAAATAGCTGGAGTCGTCGACCGACAGTCTGATCATTCGCAAATTTGGATTGCGAGTAAAGTCCAAATGTCGAAACTTGGGATCTGCGAGCAATTCGTAGTGAACAAGAGCCACACGCGTCCTACATGAAGCATACCTAAGTTCACGTTATCGTCCTCCCATTGTGCTGCTTGTACTGTGAACGAAAACTCTTCCAAAGAGCTACCGGCGGAGGCAAGCAATTTCCCAATTGCTTGAGACTGCGCGTGATTGAATTCGAAGAAATTGAAATAATGGCAGCTGAATGACTGGAGATTGGGACAGAAAACAAAGCCTCGGCAACATCCCCGACGCTACCGAGTTCAAGATGATGAATGTTAAAGGAGAGCGCAAGGCGGGGGCCCGATTCAAGAATCGGCCTTATGCTATCCAGCTTTAACGTTCGCAGGGCCGAGAACGAACTGATCAACTCCTGGATCTGTCCATACCTCTCGAACCCAACCATCAGTAACTTCAGTGTTTCAACAAACTGAAAACCCGTCAGAAGTCGGGACCTCGCTTCTTCATCCAATGTCCACCATCCCACCCAATTGAACGAGAGCAGCTTCACCTTGCCCAGCACGTCCACGATGGTCTTTCCTTTGCCATCGGAAGACTTCCACTTCAGAAGCTGGTTGAACGCGGGACAGTTCTGCAACGATGATGCGGTTCCTTCACCCGGAAGTACGCGATCTTGTGATATGGTGAACTCCTGAACTTGAGCGAGAGATATGGTTTCGAATGGACTGTCGCACAGATGGAGAAAGGATTCGACTCGTTTCTGATGTATGAAGATGCACTTCAAGAGTATGGCGCGGGAAGGTTGAACCCAAGAGCGACATACAAGGGCACAAGATCGAAGCGAGGGTCCACAATCGTCAAGTTGATCAAGTATCAGCTTGGTCAATTCGAAAGGGATGTTTGCCGCCATGCTCGTGATGGTGGTTTGTGGGAGAGGATGACCAAATTTCCCACACTTGTGACTCGACGGAGGTCCGGGAGTTCCGGAAAAATAACAGCCGGTTCCAGCAGCCGGTTTTAACGTGGCATCATGGATTACAAGGACAAAACAAGAGTTCAGATTGTTCGTAAGTACGTAGCATGTACAATCATCAAGGAGTCAAGCAGTTCATTTCGGAGTCCATCATTGTAAAGTATTTGAAAAGAATCCATTCGGGAGAGAAAAAAACGGGAGCTATTGACGGTTGATTTGACGGTGACTTCCGAGTCGCGGAAGATTTAGCAGTGCCAATCGTCCTAGGGACCCTCCTTAGTGCGAAAGTACAAGGACAGGAAGCGACAACCTACGGTTGGGGTACCAGGCTCTCCGACGCTCTGATATGGCTCCATTCCAAGGCACTCTGCAACCGTGACCATATCATATCCGGCGCTTTTTAACTCTTGAACGACTGTAGGGATAACCTGGTGGCTATCACAGAGAAATGAATTAAAATGATCCAATCATCGAAGTATCTATGGGGCTTACGCGGTGGAATCTGAGATAACAAGCAAGTTAGGATCTGTTCGAGAGACAACGGACGTAAATTCAACATACCATAAGTTTCGTGATTCAACGGCAGAAGGGTGTTCGGGTGTTTGGCGATCGTCGTGTTATAGTCTTGCAGCGTTTCAGCCGGAGGTACTCCGTTAGCATCTCCAGCGCTGAAACACACGTTAGAGACGCTCTTCTCGTTATGAAGTTGAACTTGACGTACTCAAAGTCCCAGATCACTAAAGATTGACCTCGAGCACCGGCCACATCCTGAACATTCTGATTGAAGCTTCCGTATGCTATAATTGTCTCTCGGAATCAGGGCCGCTCGGACGAGGGTGATTATGAGAGGGGAGGCTCACGGGGCCGCATGAATGCCGGAACAACGCCTACGATGCGTTGAAGCGCCTCTATCCCAAGGAAGGAAATATCAGCATAATCAATCACGGAAGCAGTTCGACAGTAAACGTACGTTCAACACGCTGCATTTCGTCATTAACTAGTGAAAGCAGGTCATGTTACATATGGCTTCGTCAAACCAAAAAGCTGAATGCGCACCTTCATCCGCAGAGAGGGTCGCGAGGTCCGCATGCCTCCAGGTATGGGACCCGACTTGATGACCTTGTTGGTAAGCGAATTTAACTTGATCCATATGTTCTTGGTCGTAGATGCACCCCCCTGAGTAAATTCAAAGTTCGCATCAACGAGTCGGCTAAAAAGAAGCAGGGACCGTACAGTTGTCACCGTCTAGATTGATGAAAGTCAGTCTCACATTCATTTCAGCTTCCGAGCTACCAGACTTACTGAAGAAGAAGGTTGCCTTCGCCCCGTTGTCCGTCAGAGTTTTGCTGATGTCGTATCTAGAGCGAAGATTAGTCGCCGAGCACTCGACCATTATTGAGGGGACAAGTCATCGAGCTCACATGTATTCCCAAGGGCCATCATCCTGCGCAGGTAGATCTTAGTATTGCACAGTTAGCGTAGACTGTGAAGCTCACGAATGTAATGGCGACGGTATTAGGTTGTGCGCATGTATAAAAAACCTGCGCCGACTGTCGTTTAGATTGTTGAGGAGCGGCATTGGCGGACGCAGCGAGTGAGAGAAGAGCGACGCCGAAGGAGACAAACGACTTCATGATGAGGACGTCGACGGTCGAGCTCGGTTGTTAGGAAGTAAAGGACTCAGGGGGTTGAGTTTTGTGGATTTTGAAGCTCGCTATTTATCTCAAAACCGGGTGATCCTATATTGCTTGATACTGGCCGCCACCGGTGCCGCTTAGAAAAGATGAAAGACCTAATTCCAACCCGCTTTTGGTATCGAGGAGAACTATGCCCGAAAACATGCCACCTGAGCAGTGCCACAGATCATAGAAGTCTACCATGTGAACGATGTGGCGGGCTAAATATACGACCTCACACCATGCAAAGTCGCAAGGAACACGTGTGGTTTCTGGCTGAAGAGGAACACCATCCGAGTACTCGAAGAGGCCTTGTCATTCGCCAAAACATCGGGGTGAAAGAATCGTGAATGGTGTCCCCAGCGAATTTTGTAGAGCGACCTAAGAATAGTCCGCGCTGAATGTTCAACATTCGACGTATATGTTCAGCCTTAGTGAGGGGTGAGATTACGAGACCGAATCATAGTTCTAGCCCCTCTCCGTCTTTTCCAAAGACTCGTCCTTCAAAAAGACAGGAGAAATGCAACTCAAAAATAGCACAACGTACCAGATCCCAAAACTAAAGGTTACACTGAACGTTTTCAGGCCTGTTCAAAGTCGTCAGGACAAGAGAACGGGAAATCAGATACCATAAACTCTGATCGCGGTAGGCGCAAAGTGTACTTGTGCTTGAGGACGTACTTAATGGGGGTCGATGAAGCTTGTAAGAAATCAGGCATGGATCCGGCAGCAGACAAATCTGGCAAGCTGACCGTAATGTCCGAATCAACTTGAGCTTCCTTGACCACAAGCCTCATTCGAATGCCATATGCTCGCTCCCTATGGGCTAAGTAATCAGGAACGGATCGGAATTTGTGCAAAAGAGAAAAACCTAAAGGGTCCGGAGAACGTAGAATGAATGGCGGAGAATCTAGGATAACAGATGAGATGAACCACGAAGGGTTCTTTGATCATCGAACTTGAAGCACTTACGCGGCGCTGTAAGATCTTGGCGTCTTTACACGCTGTAGGAACTTGGAAACTGGCGTTTTCCGCGAAACGACATAAAGAACATATCACCCCACAATACCGTGGCGTAGGGGTCGCAGATGTCATCATCTTGAAATGTTAAAGTCGCTCACCTATTGAAATGCCCAACCAGCCCTAGGGGAACGCCGCGCCGTGCGAACAGTGATTGGTGATTGATTTCGGAGATTTCAGCGGCACGGTACTGTAGGGTGTAGATATTCTAGTCTCGGCACAAGGAGCAAGACGCAAGCGTTTTGACGTACCGTGGTGAACAGTCGGAGATAGAGCAGAAGAGAACAGGCTGCAGCGCTCAAGAGGCCAAATTCAAGGTGCCTGCCGATGGGATTCCCGTCGACCTGCCAGCGCCTACATCATAACTTGCTTCAGATACGAACATAATCGGCCGTTATACACTAATATCTCATAAAACGCGCTTGGTGTGCTGCTTGATATTCAGTATTCAATAGTAGCCAATGCGAACGATTGTCGGCTGAACAGATATGAGGCGCGATTTTGGACTCACATGTACGATTTCACTCATTTACTTCCGTACGAGGATATCCCTCTAAAGTCCTGTGTCTTCAGTGGGGATCTGGAAAGCTACACACAGGCCAACCGGGGAAGGGCTCGTCGTGAGGGAACTCGAAGAGACTTGGGGCTTGTGACTTGAAGGGACCCGACCATCCATTGTGAGGATGTTACTCTGACAGGAAATCGAGAACAAAGGTCAAAGCACCTGATCACTTGGTGTCGCGCTTGTATGTATGTACGTGAGTTTTGAAAGGAGTCTTAAAGTGACAAGTTGGATGGTTCTAAAGTTGGACCGACTGGGAGTGGGGAGAAATCTAGAATTAGAAGTAGGAAAGGGGAAAGATTATTGCTAAGAAGTAACTATATACATCTAACTGTCCGATCCAAATGAGAAAGAGAGAAATATGATTATGGGAATAACAATACTGCGAGAGAGTACGAAATGAGGAAGAAAGTATTGAAACAACGAGAGTGAAATAGACAATGACGTGAAAGCATGCGGGAAAGCGGGGGATTCGGGGAGTTTGGATTAGAAGCGAACAATAAAAGGGGACAAAGGACAAAAAGAACAATGCACGAGGCAAGGAGTCTAATTGAAAAATTGACAGAAAGAGAATAAGGAACGTGTGCTTTGATGTGAAATATAGGAAAAAGACGGAATCAAAGAGACATGTCCTGCGGATTGGCCTCCCATCGTCCTCCTCGTCCTCCTCCCTCCTCCTCCTCTCATGGTCGGAATAATCAGTCGGGAAGTTCAAACTCGCGGAGAGCGGCGGACGGTGAACGCGTTGGCGGGCGGGAACTGTCGAAGGAGGCCGAAATATAGGATGAGCCTGGGGAGCCACCGTGGAACGGATCACGATATCTTGGGTCATTGTAGGACGAAGATTGGTCAGAGAAAGTAGATGGCGAGGAAGCAGACGGAGAGACAGGAACGGGGGAGAAGCTATGGGCGGAAGAGCTGGATGCAGGGGAAGGAAAAGATGTGAAAGGGACATGGGAAGCAGGTGAGGAAGGATAAGAAGACGAATACGGCGATGACGGTCCCAAGGAGCTAGGCGATGGATGAGAGATTGGAGAATACGGCTGTCGGGCCTGTTGGATGTGCAACGGTCCAGTGACCGACGTCGAGGAATGGTGTGGTTGCGGTTGCAGTGGATGCTGCTGTTCGATCGAGGTGGTCATCCACTGGTGTGGCAGAGAGTCACTGGTGTTGTGGGAGGGTGGGGGTAGTTGAGTGGGCTCCTGGATATTTAGCGCACCCCGAGAGTTCTGTTGAGCTTCGAGATGAGCGATCCTCCGGAGCCTTACCTCCTGGAGACGTTGTGCATGAGTCAACCGCTGCTGCGCTTGGGTGATCCGCTGCTGCATTTGGGTGATTCGCTGCTGCTCGGTTTGGTACGCTTGCCCAAGCGTGAAGAGGTGTACCGCGGCGTCCAAGTCGTCAGCCTCAGAAGCGCTGGGAGGAAACACAACTGGACCGGAAGGAGAGTGGAAGTGAGTTCGCGGATGTTGTTCGAACTCATGGAAAAGGCCACCCTGCACGACCCCAGCGCCAAAAGTGTCAAGGCTTGCACTTTGCATCTGAGATGACCCATGGGGCATGTCAAAACCTTGGGATTGGCCGGAAAGCGAGGGAAAGGGACGACCAGGGATTGTGGCGAGGGAGGAACCTGGCTGGTTGAGGGGGTCCCAGTAGTCAATCGTTGTGGTGCCAGAGGCAGGCGCCTGGGTCACATAGACTGGCAGAACTTGAGAGGGCGTCTGAGGCGCGATTTGGTTGGCCGGGGGAGGTGGGGCTGTGAGATGGGAGGGGGACGACTCATTTGTGGCGCACGCTTGTGCAACGAATTGAGTGACTTCGACTGTTGGAGGTGGCGGAGCGGGAACCCAGGAGCAAGCTGGGGAGGACCCAAGTGTCTGGATCCAAGTGGAAACAACAGGAGGAGTGTCGGGGGGAAGGCGCGAGAAGTTGTCATGGGTCTCAGCCTGGTCATCGAGGGAGTGAGGTGAGGGTGGAGATGACTTCCTCGTTTTGCCGATGGTAGAGGACGAGCTGTTCGCGGTGGAAGGATCAGCCCCTACAGGAACAATGTTCCGCCGCTCGCTTTGGCTTCCTCGATTTGTCTGCTCGGGGCCGTGTGGACGCGACAGTTCTCTCTGCAGAGCGCCTTGTGAAGTGCGTTGCTTCTTAGAGTGCTTTTGCTGGACTCCCCTTTCATCCTCCACATTGGTGTCCTCGATTCTGGGTCGTCGTTTGGTGGAGAAAAACTCTAGTAGTAGATGGTCAATGCCGGGAATTCGCGGAGACGGAGAGTAACCATCCTACCTGATTGAGGACCATCTCTCGTGGGCGTCTGGATCTCTCTGAACATGGCCTTGAATCCCTCTGGGGTTTTAGTCAGCGAACGAGATCGACGCCACATAATGAGGTCAACGTACTGTTGGGAGTGTCGGTACTTTCGTTCGCTTGTGTTGCGTTGGGAGTTGTATTAGAGACCACTTGTTTGCCAGTGCGTTGATGTTTCATGCGTCGTTGAGAAGTCGCGTCGATAGTGGTAGAAGATCAAGTTGAAGAGGAAGATCACCTTCGCGCGCTCGGCGTTTCTTTAAAACTCAATTCAACCGCTTGAACCGTCACATAGCAAAGCCCCTCCCATTGTCTCCCTCGTGACTTTCCAGGCCCCGCGTGCCAATCTATACACCTTTCTCGTTACGCCTCGGGCTGTCCACGTCAATACATGCAAGGCGACCGGCCACAGGCCGGTGTTCTATAAGGTTTGATGATCGAAAATGAAGGGACTGCGCAAAAGCGAGGTGGAGAGAGGGTAAGGACATTGATTACAACCGAAAACGTCTGATCGATTGGACCCACACTGGTAACTCAGGCGTTGTTCTCGAGAACTTGCAAGAACGATTCGTCTGCCCTCCCGAATGCTGGCGTTCGACCTCGTTCTCGAGTTATGACTTGTCTCCGCTTGACTTTGACAGGGTGATAATAAGAGAGGGCAGCATGCTGTTGAGGGAGGGACTCACAACCAACAAAGAAGAAGCGGGAAGAATTGTATCGTGTTGACAAGTTGCCTTTTTGAGATACAAGGTCATACACATCGTCGGCGATGGATCCTGTGGTCCTCTGGGCCCCGCCGCCCGGATTGAGTGGAAATTTTTAAGGTTCAATCAATCCAAATTCGTCTTGCAAGGCCGTCGAGGGAATAGGATTGGTCCATGGTCGACGGTCCCTGTGGCACGGCTATCTCGAATACCCTGTATACTCCAGATATCGCCTCGGGTCGGAGGACCTATGCAAAATGTTCTGAGAGAATCTTCAGGACGTCGGTGACGACGATTTTACGTTGTGTCCTTGCATTTTCGCCTTCTACGTAGAAGGATCCTGGTGACATGCAAACGCGCTCCTTGCATTCATCTACTAGCAGGCTTGGAGTGACCTATTCCTGCAGCCTACTGAAATAGTCCATGCCCGAGTCGTTCTGCATCTTGTTGAGCTAGTAGAGACGATAATTAGCAGTCATCACAGAGAAGGGTAATATTCCTCACCATAAACCGTTCATTACCGGCTATCTGAGAGTGGTACAAAGAACTCGAAGGCGGTGTGCGCGGTGCTGGTGTAGTTACCACCTGGGTTCAATTTGGCATTACTGGAGCGCGTTTTTCGCGCTTTTCTGAGAGCCCACTGTTCGGATAGTAAGCACAAGGGAATGCCCTAGCAATATCAGAAGGTTTGCGCAGCATTTGAGGCATGGCGAAGTCGGGGAGAAGGTCGGTGATGGTAGTCAACAACAGAGCGTCATCGTGAATTTCAACTTCCCACGTTTCTCCGCCGTCATCCGCCCACTCGCGTTCCCCGCGTCTCATGCGCGAATCGGCTGGATGATTTCCTTGCGGTCTTTCGACGACGATAACTCTTAGGGAAAGGATAATTTGGCGCATCATTCGATTCAGCACTCGATATAACTCGGGCCAGATCCTGCCGGAAGGGAGTAAACCCAATGCTGCTAAAACCTTGGTGAGGGTAATCTCTCAAAAGTCGACGCTGACGACCAATGACCCTGAAATGATCTTCCCTCAAAGCTTTGATCATATCTCGAGCTGAGCCGTCAGATTTAGGTTCTCCAGGCTCAAGTTGCCTCAATGTCGGAGGGCGGTCATGAAAGGTATCATCCCTGCTTCATCTGTTTTATCTATGTACGGCCATCCCTGAAGCTCATTTCTCAGGGCTATTTGGCCGTAAACTAACTGAAGGAATCTTGACTTAGTTGGGATCCGTTGTCCATGCGAAGGTAGGAAGGTTTATACGGATCTTCTTCGGCGGGACGTCCCCTGACTCACCTTGAATCACTTCCCTAGCTTCATCGACGTAAACAGTTTGATCAGAATGCTCGAAAACGCTTGTCGAGCCTGGGCCTCAGCTGCTCGGCCTGGAGGAAGTTTTGCCGGCGCAAAAGAAGACGCAGAGTGCAGAGTTCTGGAAGATCCTTGAAGGCATTCCCTCCCGTTCTGCTCACATCAGTGCCACGAGCTCTCGTTTTCGGTGTTTACATGCGCTAGGAATGATGACTCGAGATCTTTGGTGTGGGGGCGGAATGAAGACGATCGAGCAGGGTCGAAAGAGACGGGAAGCGGGAATGAAAATCTCTTTCCGTGACGGGGGAACGACGCAGGTGAGTAGAACCCTCCTCCGTTTTCTAGCGAATCAGAATTTCTAACAATCCTCATTGTAGGCTAGTCGATTCGGCGTCCCGCCCAATTAAAGGCTTGTGAGCGCGCCTGGTGCTTTGGCACACGTCCAGGCCCATGTGTACCAGGACCCACAAAGGCCTCGCTTTCGAGTCATTGCCGGATAACCCAACGGAGGAGAATAAGCGCTGTAGGCGCCGTGGGGTGTGCTTGTGAGGATAGTGCCAATGCGGGCGCTCATATGCACAATTCACTTTCAGTTCCCCGCACGAGTGCATGACGCTTCTCGAGGGAACCTGCCCGAAATCCGATGTCCAAGCGGTCATCTCCTCCGCGGTCACGCACGAGGAGATCAACACCGAAAAACGGGTCTCAGATGATGGATGGAGTAGGACAGTGCTTAGCTCGATTGGTGATGCTCTAATGTGCTTCGTACCTTCTAAATAACCTTGGGTTTGTGGTCAATATCATACCACTCGTGAAGTGACTGTTCCTTGTGGGTCCACGCCACAGCCGAATTGTTAGATCTCGATACATAGCACATCATATGCTTGTTTTTTGTTGGTTCATCTATGTGCCCCATGGCTGAGTTGGTTACAGCGTCCGACTGTTATTTCGGGTGTACCGGACTATATCAATCGGAAGGTCGTGAGTTCGAGCCTCACTGGGGCAGATGTTTTTGCTTCCTTCCCGTCACACCTCAATACCCTTGTACCCCTCTTGAATCTCTCTTCTCTCTATGGCGGGTAGTCTTTGATCCTTTACACTTACCACTCAATGATCGTGACCCTCTCCACTTCACGAGCCTTACGATCACAAAGCTCGAAACAATTTGTCCTGACTCCACGTTTCCCTCGACCTGAACAGCCAGGAAGGAACCGGCTTGTCGACGTCTACGACTAGCGATGATGGCTGGATTCTATTGAAAAGTGCTTTAGAATGGGTGAGGGTACGTATCTTTTCTTCTGTTTCTTAATGCATAACGATTGATGAATTTTGCTAGCTTTTCGAAATTCAGCGGATTACATGGCGACGGAGAAACGCAACGTTGTAAAAAGCGAAGAGAAAATCTCAAGATAGCTCACTTGCGAACGACAGCAAGGCTTTGATGTCTCAACATGGATAAATGTGCATACAGACAAAGGGAAATTCAAATGGAGGCGAAAGGTGCGTTGGGTTTTACTGTCCTATTCCTCGCTAACAAAAGACCCTTGGTCAAACTATCTCCCAGAATCCCTCAGTACGCTCATAGGATCACAACGAAGACTGGTGTTATGCTCGCTCTGCGCTTTTGAAGACCTGGATTCCAAGAAACTATGCAGAATGTGAAAATCCTACCTGAATTCTCTGCAACCGCGCGATATTAGGCCTTGTCAAGCTCTTCCCTTCCAGGATCTGTTGACATGAGGGAGTACGTGGCTTGGAGGCTTCAAGACCACCTTGTCATTCGAATCAGTCCAGGTGAATGGAGTACAGGGTCTGGCCGGTCTCGGAATCAAGGCAGACGTGAAGGCGGCGTATTGTACACGCAGCTGCTACATGATTTTGGCCCCTATGTTGCACGGTCAAGGTTGGTTTGTATTCCTGTCTCTTGTTGTGAGCTATGTGGACCAAGTGCTATGTTTTCTTACTGGTCAGGCTTTTCCTGCAATACCCTGTGTAGTGGACATGATGTCATTCAGGCAGGCCGTCTCGCTCAGAGTCAGCACGAGATGACAATGGCCCATGAGGTACGAATTTAGTGACCTTGCTCAGTTCTCGATACTCACCAGGCTGTTCCCCCAACCCTCATAGAAAGCAGTGCCACGGAGAGTAGGAGCGTATACACTGCACAGCATGTACTTGCAGGCACTTGCCATCCCTTCAACGTTCACGTTCAGACGTAACATGTGACCTTGTATGTGCGTTGACTGAGCAAGAGCAAGACAATGAGGACAACTTTCTGACTCCGAATGTAGACCACAATAAAACCTTAGCCAAGAGTTTGCCGGTGGCATGTTCAAGGCCCTGCGTTCATCAATCCACGATCACGCTCCTTAAACCACAACCACGATCATCCCTCTTTCCCAAACATCGACCTTTACCTCCAATTTCTCGTCTGTCTCCTTCGCCACGCCCTCCCTTTCTGCTTACTTATTGATTCTCAATGGGTCGTACGCCCAGTACGAGAACTATTGCACGCGAACAGTTCTATAGTGCCCAGGCCGACGTAGGCGCTACTCTCCTTTACACTGCAGCGTGTCAGCTAACACACTCTTCAGCCTTTGCCACAACAGCAGGAAGAACCGGATGCTGTCAATCATGGTACCAACGAGGTCGTGGTGAGTCGGTCTCTGGCTCCAGCCTGAATAGCTGATGAATGTCATTATTTTGTCACCGTTTCTAGACGCCCGATGAAGCGGCTCCAGTTCACGCCACAATTCCTGCTGCCACATCCCCACCGTCTCCGTGTCCAACTAAACGCGTCATCCCGAAGCAACGATCGGTGACCGAAATCGCTGAAGACCTACAACACTCCGGTATCGCCGTGGTTGACTACGCCTATATCAATCCTCGGGTCGGCGCCTCATCGTCGCGACCACCCTCCACACCACGTACAAACCCTCCTTCCGTTGACTATCCGACTCTCCCTCCCCCAACTTTCTCCCACATGCACGCCAAAACTTACCTCGGGGTATACGATTACTACCTCTCGCAGGGATCTGCAGATGGCGGTGAATCCGACGACGACGATATGACCGAAGTCGCCACCATTGTCGGCGATTCCAGTTCTTTTGCCGGGAGCGTCGGTCGGATTAGTGCTCTGGGCTCGTCAAGCTCAACCGACACGTACAACCCCGATTTTGCGTCGGGATTCATCCCGTCGTCTTCTCTACCTGGGTCTTCTCCTCCTCCACCGTCGTCGATGCCACGACCAGAGCCGGAGCCAGAACCAGAACCAGAGTCGCCAACGAAGACGCGTGTTCACGCCATCCCTGGCATGATCACGCACAGGTTGCTCGAAATTGAGTGGATCACGGAACGGGACGTCCAGAAAAAGCTGCTTCCCATCGACCGAGAAGCCCTCGATGCCCACCGGGTGTTGATGAAGAAATTCTCCTCAGACCTCGAGGAACGTGTCGCCGAATACAACGCTCAGCTTTTCCGAGACCTCCGGTCCGACGCCACGGACGGCAAAGTCGACATGAAGAAGTTCCAGCGCCTCGTCGAGGAGAAGTCGAAGAAGGTTTTACGATTTGGTCTGCGAGGGAAAGGAGAGTATGGGTACCCATATCACGTTGATTTCACGAGTAACCCCAGGCGGGTCAAGGAGAATTTCGAGTGGAGGAAGCTGCCCGAGGACAAGAGGCCGAAGCCGGAGTGGATACCTAGGTTTCTCGAAAAGGAGGAGACACCGAATTTGGGGGTGGGGAGGCCGCCGACGAGGATATATCGAGATTACTTGAGGAAGTTTCATGCGCTGGACATGGAACAGTGGTTCCTGGCGTTCGACGAGTACGAGAGGGGAAGGATGGGAGTCGTTAAAGGAGACGGCGAGGAAGAAGACGATGAAGTAGACGACGTGGAGGTTGAGACGGACGATCCGCTCGACATGCTTCTGGACGATATGGAAGAGGCAGCTATGGATATCGATCCGCCACCAGAAAACTTTCATAACCCGACTCAAGTCGTTGACAGACAACTCCCAGTTCCTCCAACATTCTTAGACTCACCGACGCCACCATGTAGCCCCGTGAAGGACCGTCTTAAGGACCGTCGCCGGGCCCTCCTACCCCGGAAGATACGTGGTGAGTATTATTCGAACCTCCATCTGTTTACAGATGCTGATACGGCTATCACTTGATCCCTTAGGCCGACCTGTCCCGACGATGAAACTTACGGAGAATCGTAAGGGAGCAGAGGTACCCAAACGAGTGAACGACGCACTTACACTGGCGGAACTCGAAAATCGTTCGTACCCACCTGTCAACACGCCCAATCGCTCTCCCAACCCCGGACCATCAGATAGGTCTCCCCGACGACCTGCTCGTAGGTGGGCTCCCGTGGTTCTGGATGACTCCTCCACTGTGTTCAGTGAGTATTATTTGTTCAAAATCGTGCCTTGTCGTCCTTGTGCTCATCGCATCTCTTCTGCTGCAGAACCACGTCGGAAAGATTTGAGAGTCGAAGCTGACGCGGCCGAGGACTCTAGAGATCCCCTAGACTTCGTTGTAGTCTTACCAAGCCGGGAAAACACGCCCACAAATGAGCGAACCCAGAACATGCGGAAGAAGGGGAAAGCTAAAGCGATATCCGAGACAAAGGACGAACCTCCTGCACCCGTACCCGCCCCTGGACCATCGCGCCAACGCCGCCAAGCACCCGCCCGTCGTCAACCCCCTGTGATTGTGGAGGACTCCTCTGCGAGCTGGTTTAGTAAGTATTTTTCGTTCATCGTCTTTTATCATTCTCTTACTGAATGTCCCTCTGCTGTAGAATACCCCAAGAGAACCACAGCGAAAGCTCTTGAGGAGTCCAGAGACCCGCTCGATTCCTCCGTTAATCCGTCAAATCCAGAGACAGTGCCTGCAGGGCCTGCCACACGAAAGAGACGGTTGCCTCGTCTGCCTCCAGCACCACTTACCATGGTTTTGAGGGAAAGGAAGGCTCCAGAGGCGGCAAGTATCGAAGAGGACGATCCTAGGCCGGTAAAGAGAAGACGTGTTGTGAAGGAGAAGGAACAAAGTGCTAGTGGTGGAGCTCGTCGAGGTTCGTCTAAGGCGCGCGCCTCTGGGAATGGGTGTGGACGTGCAACGAAGACTCGGAAAGGCTGATCATTATAAGGCAGTGCAATGGTCCTTGCATCAAGGAGCTCTATATTTCTTCATTTATATGGGTTATTACTCTGTTGAGTGTGTATCAAGGTTATAGTATTGTATACGATCTGTCTGTATGTATGTTACAACTGTACCGGAAGAAAATGTAATCGATTAAACAAAGCATGTGATGGACACGGAACTTCATACCCTACACAACGGTTCGATGGCGTAGTTGGTTATCGCATCTGTCTAACACACAGAAGGTCCCCAGTTCGAGCCTGGGTCGAATCATTTTGTATCTCGAACACATACACTCTTACTATGTTGATGAGGATCTTCTCTTGACCCTCTACGGCTTTCTTGTCGTAAGCACTACTGAAGGCAAACGCAATGTCACAGTGGTTCTCTCTCTTATCACGGTCGGTTGAGGGACGCCATGAGCCATTCTTCGAATCCAATCCCAGAGATCTCGGCGGGAGGTACTTGATAGCTGGGCGCTTCGAGCCGAAATTGGGGGTTTGAAACTGGAAAGGTTTTCGTCCGGCCGAATGGCGAATATCTCTGCGATGGGCGCTATAGATTGAGAGATTGGCAGCAAGAAAAGTCCGAATATCGATCGCTGAGACTGGCGGAAGAAGCGGGTGGATGAACGGCTGCTGTCGATCTCTAGGTGGAACGACGCGGGATTCTGAGCACCACTGTGGCATGACGAGATTGGGAAGAGTGGCGCACGGATAGGGAGCGCAGCAAGCGGATGTTTGAACGAAGTGCTAGGCCTAATTTGAGATCATGGGGGCCCACCTTTGCCTTGAGGAGATGCCAGAGAAATTGTGCAGACAAAAGATTGCAAAGCAAATCATAGCAATACTAACTGCATAACAATATACGACGAGTAAACTATACGAAGGCCTTTAACATTGTACTAAATGTCCTTGAGGGCTTGCAAACTTTTCTGAGCCAGCTGAGCAAGAGAGCAAAGTTGGAAATTGCCCGAGCGCGAGCCTTGCCCTGTATAAAAGTTGCAGCGCGTTCTACAAATCCACTGCCTTAGTTCCCCTTGGGCAAACCAGGCACGACGATAGCCTTTTCTTTGAACTTCGTCAAGTCCTGTATCGTAGCATCATCCAAACCAAGGTGGGCTTTCACCAACGCAGGTGGCGTAAGAGCGAGCCACTGAGCGAGATAACCGTCAATCAGATAAGAGTAGTTTGGAGTGCAGCTATAAACCATACCTGAGATAGACTAACATCTTGGAATCGATCTGAGAAGCCATGAATAGTCAGTTACCTAGGCCTTCCGAACCGAAGGACACCCACCGCTATTGAAGATTTCGAGATATCTGAGGGTCGTGTTCCCAGTGTTCTCGACATAGTGTCCTGTAAAGGGAAGCAAATATCGGTCAGTGACCTTGGCGAGGACTACTGGGCAAATCTCGATAACTAACCCATTGACGCCGGGACGTATGCTAGTGAATGGAGATGAGCTGGAGTGTCGCGAAGTGAGCGGAAGTATACGAACCAATATCACCAGCCTGGTAGTTGAAAGTGTTGGCGTTAGTCGAGGCAGCGAAAACTGTAATTCTGCCTTCGCCCTCCAAGAAGAAGGTCCATTCGTCACTAGTTGGATGCCACTGCATGTATGAGGTTAGTTTCTTTTCTGGCTTGGGGTAAAACTAGGACGGGCATACATGAAGCTCACGAAGCCCGCCAGCCTCAACGGTTACTTCCGCCGCGGCTATCGTTGTAGATACTTCGAATGTCGTGGAGTCGACAATCTTGACAGTTCCTCCTGCGAGTTGGGTTGCTTCAACTTTGGAGAATGGGAAAGTGAACGGTTGGGGGACCGTTCCCTGAGGGTCTTCAGGCGCATCTGCGTTTGCGGGGGGCTCTGTACTGGTAGTTAGTACCTGGATGTTTGCGGTGCTAATGCGAGAAACCTACCACTCGGGAAAATGTAGAGTTCTTTTGCTGGAATGTGTGAAAATGCCTTCGGATCGGCGACTTGGAAATTCTTTTGGATGACTGGTACGGGCACGGGGTTGAGGACAGTCTCGAAAACGGGATATTTCGAACTCACCCTCGGCAGGGACGTGTGCGAGCCAATCCGTCAACTAGTTCAAAGTGAGCTTCATATGTCAGCCACGATCAAACGATGTGTGCATACCAAAAACGTCTCGTCTTCGTCAAAGTTACCCTCGGGGAATATCTAATCGGGGAGATTGTGAGTTACGCCATGAAGCAACAAACACCTACAACGTCAAACTTACCAGCAAGAACTCTGAGCCTTCTTCTGTGTCGTTGGTAGCCTGGAGAGAGTGCGGAATACCAGCAGGGAAGAACCAAAGATCCCCTGGTCCCTATTCGCGTTGAATTTGAGTATGACTCATGACCCGAGGGTAGAAGGATGCTTACCACATTCGCAACATAGTTCTTTCCATCTTGGTCGACGGACGTAACTTGTGTAGTTCCCTTTATGACGTACGCCCACTGGGATCCATGTGAGTCGACTGCGGATTTGACGGTAGGTCTTTTCTCACCTCCGAAGTCTTGTGCCAGTGGAGCTCGCGAATAGCACCAGGTTCGAGTCTCATATTGACGCCGGCCATGTCTGACGATAGTCCAAGCAAAGAGTAGGTAAGTGATTGCGTAGCTCATGAGTCTCCCAAAATACGGCCTCACTTTTTGCGATAGGCATTACGTTCACTAATACACGATCAGTTTAATGAGATTTCTTCTATCTCTCTTCAAAGAGTCACGGATGCTTACCGTTCTGTTGTCTTGCCCAGCCTCCGGTTTGAAGCTTGTTGTGGCTGAAGCTAAAAGGCCACTTCGCGTTTCCGCTGGGTATGGGATTCTGTCGTCAGGATACTAAACACCGAAACCGGAGGAACAATAATTTACTTACACAGTACCGTGGTCGGTTGTCGGCGGAGCCAACAAGTCTGCGTTTTGCAAATCCAAGGCTTTGTTGTCTGGACCCAGAATGGGAGCACCCAACCTTCCCCGCATCGGTTTGGGGATAGATGGATCACTCTCCGGACCCCAGAGCGGAAGATTTGGGTCAGTACTGGCGAAGGGTACTGTGGCAGTTGGCTCTGCTGCTGACGAGGCCGTAGCTGGGGCAGCAACGACGACCGATGTGGTCAGAAGAGCGACGTGAAGGAAGCGAAGGAGTCGGGAGTTCATGGGGTGGAAAGACAATGCAAGGACTGTAAGGAGAGGATACCAGGTCTCAGCTTAAATATCTTGAGGGCGGTCTAATGGGGTTCGAAATGGAACAAAGTTGTGCAGAAGTATGACCCATTATGTCCGAGACAGGCGCAAGTTCGGTTCAAGGTTGCAATCCGCAGCGGAAATATTGAGTAGGATGAAACTTACTAATAATAGCCCCAGATCAGACCAATTTCTCGCTGCAAGAGAGACGGTGAAAGGAGGGGATCTGCCTGGGCCTCAATGCCTGGCATCAGCTCGCAGCACCGTACGGGAGTTCTCGAATCATGCGCCCGGTAAACAAACGAAGACAGCCAATGAACTTCTGCCGAATACGGGCTATCCAGATGTGGAAGGTTGAACGCAACGCAGAGAAGTACCGAGTGTATTAACGGGTGCTACCCGAAATGCCCGTATTCCGCCACAACTTGCACCTTGTCAGCAATTGAAGCTGGTCCAAACTCCCCCTGAACTGAATCTGAATACTGCATCGTGAGCTCATCGGAAAGCACAGTTCCCCGATGACAGGCGAAAGGGGGGCTCACTAGTCATGTTCATCGCCAAGGGAAAACGGAGAAGGGTGGACCATCATGCATCATTCGTCAACCCTTTCGATGAAGATATATGGATCATGAAACGAGATGGAAACAATAGCGCTTTCAGAGAAAGGGAAATTGTCTGTCTTGTCTGTAAGCAAAAGCCTTTCGCTGCCCTGGGCTTGAGCGCTGGTACTGTGACAAGACCTTCCTTGCTCCAGTTCTCAGATCGGAATTCATCTTGTCAATCACTCTAATGATACTGACTGTGATGTAGAACACTGAACCGGCGAAAACAGTTCTGGATTAAGAAGATTGACACATAGAGCTTATTGAGTACTCACTACCATTGGATAATAAAGCTGGAAGCACATTACATACGAATTCTGGGGGAGGGGTATTTGGGCATAAGTAAATGATAAGAACTTCATCTGAAAAAACCTTCGAGACTATGTAGCACTACATAGCACAAATAGTCAAATAGTGCTCGTACACTCCCCGGGGCCTACGTAGTGCTACATAGCACCTGTAGTGTGAGCTCGCTTAGATGTTCCTGACTATGTAGTGCTACATAGTTAGTCGGCAATGAGATCTCATCCCGATGGAACCAAAAAAGGTCAGTGTTCAATTGGTCAGTGAATTGAATGATAAAGGGAAGCTTGGCTGCGAGACCACCCTGAAAATAGAACCTTGTGCCAGCACAAAATAGGTCCGTTTACCACTCAGGGACGTTCTGTATTAATATTCAGTGTCTAGTTTGGGGGATGTTACGAGCATCAAAATGATTTATTCAGTGGTATATGATATATGATGGCGTGCGACGGTATCTACGAGACTACGACAAGCTAATGTACGATATTGAGGGCCCCAAGATTCTAGTCGACTGTGATGTAGGTATTTAGGGCGAGAGGTGCATTATCTGTACTGTGCTCGTGATGAAAGTCAGTCGTATCAGTAGTGTAAAGTTAAAAAGAGGCGCTCAACCTTGTACTTCAAATCTCTGGAAGGGAAATTCTACTTAGTATCTCAAGAGGTTGAGCGGGAGGGAGGAAGGGACTCGGATGATCATAGTACGGAAGAAAGAAGTCCGTTGCCAACAGCCAGGTATTTATAGCCACTGGCGCGTAAATACCTGTAAATACGGCAGACGCGTACTCTCAATTTCAGCACAAGTCAGGCTCGGAGCACAAGGGCGAGTTTGGGCTCTAAGTTCAGATTCATGTTGATCTGGGCAAGCTTGGCCGAGCGTCGTTGAACCTTGGCGGAAACGACTCCAGGTAAAGAGTCACAGGTAAGCCTCAGGGATATCGGGGATGTGCAGCGTTTGCCCAAATGGGCTACGGGTGGTTTGCCAAATGGGACTCGGTGGTGGGGAACGGGTGCGCCCAATCTGACAGGTGCTACATAGTACTACATAGTATCAGCAATCACTACACAAACTACGCGAGCTACGTAGTGCTATGTAGAGGAGCCCCGACTACACCACGAAAATGGGTTTCCAGATGTTAGAAACGAGATGTGGACCTGACGTTGTGGTCGTCGGAGACAACGTCGCTAAGACTCGACAAGTAGGTGCGTGTGAACCTTCCTTTGTAGTGAATAGCACGTGCTTTTAATTTCTTTGTTCGCTTCCACAAGTACGTCGAGTCCTAGTTTGATCTCATTTCTCCACATCCCCGTCGCTATCCCATGCCCCATCCTTGCTATTTCTTTAATCTCGAGCTAGAACGTGGACAATAATGGGCTCGTCGAGTGGCGAATCAAGCTTGAATGTTCCTCTTTCTCGGAACGCCATTGAATGGTACTTCTTGACCTGGTTGGTGCACAAAGGTAAGCTGATGATACCTCTCTGATTGCGAATTGGCCTTACGTTTAGGGGGAGGGCAGTCGCGAGTGCAATAAACTCTCCCTTCTCCTTTGCCTATTACGGGCTGTAGAGTTAGAGTCGCCTCTCTAAAAAGGCTAAGAGGTACACCCACCTTCTGTTCGACCGCTTCGACAATGGCTTTCCCGTAACCTCGGCCATGAAACTCTGGATCAACTACCAGATTGCTGCACCACCATTTCTTCGAACTCTCCTACTGGCAGCTCAATACGAGTCGCCTCACATAACGCTCAAATGCATGACTCCGTGCTTACTGTTCCAGGAAACAATTTCTCCAGCTCCAACTCGCACGTATCTGGGTACTGATACAGCGATCAGAAGGTCTATTAGGAGATCAGTGGGTCGCTCACGGTGCTCTTGTACCACTGCTGAAACTCGGGCGTCAGCTTCCCGAAGAAATCGTTGAACCCGCTCTTCGCTCTTTGCTCTTCGCTGCGTATGAGCAGTGAGGGATACGGAAGTTCCGACCATTTGAAGGAAAAACCTACGTCCCGAACAGCGCGGTTCCTGGTCTATACCAAAGTCCTAGTGCAACTATCCTATCTCTCTGCTGGGATTCTCTTGCAATGTATACCTCGCCTTCGAGAAGTGTTGCAAGCACCATCGCTCGACCTAACTCCCCGGAAAGACTCCAATCACCTCCCACAAGCATCCTTAGGGAAGGATCTGGCAATCGATCGATACTGCCTGACCGGTATCAGTACGAACTATCGACTTACCCCCCTCGTATGCCTTGGTATGGAACCTCACGACTTCGTCTATTTCTCTATCTATAGGGCATATATATCAGCGGGGTAGTCAACATTGATTTGCTCCGAATAGTTACCTGTCATGCTTTTCAGCCATTGTACGGAAATATTGGGGCTAGCCATTTCGGGCACAAGCAGAGGATGGTGAGCAAACGCCCTGTCATCCTAAACCACCGCTTTTAAGCCATGGGAGTGACCATCTGATTGATCAGTAACAGAGTACCGATTCGGCATTCTTTCCATCATTCTCATCGCATAAACTTCCATTTCTATGATTTAGCCGTATTTGGCCAAACTCTTCCATGTGGGGCAGCCATTAACATAAGATAGAGCCCGCACCTTCAGGAGTTTCAAGTTCAGTGCTCATAACTACGACAGGCGTTATCTCCTCCTTCACAATGTTGAGTCTCAGAACTCGCAAGGATTACGAGTCTCTACCTCTATCTCCAGGCGGGGAGGCTACAGAATCCACGGAATTTATCGCCCGCGACGCTGGGAATACGAAAGGTAACATTCTATCGTGAATGTGGGATATTTAGCTCACAAATACCATTGTCAGACAAAACAACGCCTGCAACCTTCCGCTGGCTTTCAGCAATCGCCTTCTTCACGTTCTTCAATTTCTGCTTCGTCATCTATTCGGTCTACTCTGTCACTTCTGGAAGCTCGACCGTGTTGACGTCCCAGAATACCGCGAACCTGCCGTTTCGCAGTACGTATATTGGTTTCGACAGGCTATACAACAACTCTACCGATATTCCTTCCTTCGGTACGTTCGTCAATAGACCCAGGCACGTCAGCTTGAGGTCCCAAGTGTCCGGGAAGTCCGTCTCGTCCGAGCCTCCATACATTGTCATTCCGGAAGGGTATATCCCCACCGGTCAAAAACGCGTACTAACAAATGAAGAGGTTCGTGTCGACCTCACCTAGCCCTCTAGAGCTTGTTAACAGCGGGGCTTGTTCTCAGGTTTACACGGTCGCTCATTTCCGTACGATGGACTGGGGTATGGAAACCTGCCGCCTAGTTTTCGACATCCCTTCGTCGAATGATACGGAAGGTCGCTTTTTCAAATACGCCTCGCTACAACCGAGCGATAGCACCCGGACGGCGCGTGTAGATATCTGGGGTGTTGAACCCAATGCTCCCTCACACACCCGCCCCAGACGGCTTGGGTCGAGCCCAGTTGCATCTCTCAAGCTGACCTATGACTCGAAAGTCAAGTCCGTTATGTTCAAATGCACAGCGGCTACATTCTATGATTTCGAGATCGCCTGTTCTGTTTTGCCGGAGTCTAGTCCTTGTAACATTGACTTGACGTTCCCGAGAAACCATGGCAGTAGTGAGTCCTCCCTTAATTTTTGTTTCCTTTATTATATTAATGAATCGTAAGTGTTCTATATCGAGCAGTCACAATCGGTTTAAACCACAATTTGACCATCCCATCCAAACAAGTTCACAACGTTCTGATATATGATATTCCGGACTCCCTGTATTATGCTATGACTGGCTAATGGTGTCTTTGTTTCGTGCATAAATGACCGCTGAAATTTGCACTCGTTCTCAGTACCAACCACATACAGAATGATCACCGGACTCGAGACCGCACTCGTCGTTCTCAGCATCGTAAACCTTTCCCTCGTCGGTGTGCTTGAGCTGAATCGAGCGGTTTCCGATACTGATGCAGCTCATCGGAGCAGTGAGTAGTCATCAACCACGAACCCCTCAATAGTCTAATCCAGACCCCCCAGTTCCATCTTCCTGTACGGACTCTCCTACCGGAGATGCATCTTGTGTATGGCCAGTTGTAAGCAACAACCTGGCTTACATGCACTTCGAGGACTCGCTTCACTACCAAGTCGATAACTCCTCTGCCACTGAACGTGAATGGGCAGCCTTATCCCCAGGAAACGGTATCATTCATCTCCAAGTCGGAAACAATCCCTCAGATATCAGGGAATTTAGCCCGTCGATGTTCCATCAACTCCGTTGCTTGGATGTTCTCCGTGCCCATTATGCCAAAGTCTCCTCTTCGGCAGGCGGTGGCGCTAACCCGCCAGTGGCCCACAAATTTGCTCTAACCCATCACTGCTTGAATTATCTACGCCAAATTTTGCTATGCAACTCCGACCTTCACATCGACCCAGTGATTGGCGCCGACCACAAAGATGCTGATTTGGTGGCGCATACACATATTTGCCGAGATTGGACAGATGCGTACAGGGCGCTGGATAAGAATCAGAGATGGTTTGATGGTATTTCTAAGTAGTATATTACCTATGGTATATGTAGATCCAGTCGTTCATAAGACAAGTTGGAAACGATTGAACTCGTCCTTGTTTAGTGAGAGGCAACTTGACACCGCTTTGACACCAAGGCTCGCTTGCCTTTTCGAATAGGGTTTACGGCACGAGCAACGACAACTTCTTAGTTTGCAGCCTTTTGCAGCTGTCCGGAGACGGGTCGAGCCTGGCGCTCGTCATGCCAATTGTTGTCGTAAGTGTCGTAATTAATACGGATAGACCAGGTCTCGATTCATATGAACTACGTATACAGCTTCAGTATATACTATGACTAGTACTGAACGCGATGGAGTCTGCTAGGACTCTCGAAATCTACATACTCTCAGACAAAAACAACCTTCAAGCAGCATGAATCCGGAAATGGACACGAGGTTTAGACATGATGGCCCGAATCAGAGCGGTCCATTTTACCTCCTGAGTCAACAGTAGGCTCCTCCGTGAGGTTTTCGTTGATAGTGGACATCTGGTAGGCTGTGTTCCTCGTCCAAGCTTTGCCGCTGGCCATCCGGTGTATAATGAGAAGAGGAGCTATCCCCTACGAGACCGAAAGTTGTTACCAGACGATCCAAGCTAGCTATCTGCGCACTCACCACGTAGGAGCCCCACACCGCAGAGAAGATCGCGTAGACCGCGATACCCTTTCCAAGCAGAATGGCGAAGATCACCCCAAGAACACTGAAAGGCAGGGCCGATTCGATAAAGATGGCGACAGGACCGGTGTACATCCTGACAAGATCGCTCGCTTGTAACGACGATCCGAGTCGGACGTAACGTCGAGCATGAACGAGACGGTAGGTAATCAGGATGGTCAAGAGGACGTTCAGGCTGCATGTAAGTGATATCCAAGGGATGGCAAAGCTGACAGCCTTGCCCTCGAAAAAGCTGGATCCTGGAAGTGCGCTTTGGACGCACGAGACGATGGCCATTGCTGCGATGTATTGATATCGTTATTTTATCCCCGAGATGATACTATCGAGGAACTCACCCGTTGAGCCCAGGAATAAGATCGTTGGAAAAATGAGGACCAACTTGTTTGAGTCCCAGATGATATAGCATCGGTAAAGCTTCAAAAGATACCAGGGAAAACAAAATGCTACTCAACACGCTAGCATGAGTGAACGAGCGAAGAAAAACAGCTTACGAGTAGCAAATCTCCCAAGAAGTTACCAAACTGATCGAATGCCGTGCCAGTTACATTTTCCCAGTTGGACGCCGTGTCTGTAAATTGTTGGAATGGCCCTCCTTCCACGTCCCGAAACTCGATCCACATCCTCTGCCCCGCAAGACCGTTCGTCGCAAGAGCGAAGGTCATACAAAACAGCATGACGAGGACATAAGGGATCAAGAAAACCCTGTTCCCAGCGATATTATCCTGGGTTCGGACGATGCCCGTGAACCTGTTGGAAGAGTACCGACGTTCCCTGAGGAGGGCGATGCTGTCGAACGCGACATACAGAATGATGCCTTCCGTACTTAGTTAGTGAAAATGTCAATCTGACGTGACCGCGAAATGGAGAAGTACCGTAACAGATACTTTGTAGAATGTTGCCGATGTAGAAACAACGTTCGAAAAGAAGCGCAGCGGGGTCTTCCGAAGGGGCCATCGTTCGACGATGTGAGAGAGAGAGTAGGATGAGGAAGGTTTGCAGCCGTTGAGAGACTTAATAAAGCTCTGGACCTTCGCGTTGCCTGGGTGCAGTCAGAATAAACAGTCGTTCACATGACAAGTAGGGCTTCCCACCAGACCGATATTTCTCTTCCCGGTCTAATACATTCTCCAGGGGAGATCAAGTTTATTCTAGCCACCCAACGAGTATCAACACATGTCACGAATGTCAACACGCTTCTTTTCTGGCAATATGCCCCTGCATGGGAAGAGATGGGCGAGAAGGATAAATTGCATGGGCAAGTGCGCATTTCGGGTGCAATTATAATATATTCTGGTGAACGGGCTGGAAAAAAGGTACAAGAAGGGCGGGTTCTCGTGATGAACTGATATCCCACGATGCTAAGCCCCAAGTTGATCGTCCTTCTTGCAGGCGCGACAATATCCAACTTCTTGCTCACCTGGTCGCTCTATCGAGCGTTCCATTCCCCACGATCAAATCCATGGAACGCGGCTGCTATAGAGAAATATGATCAATTTTCTGCCCTCAAAGCGGACACAAGAGATACGAGACAATATTGTAAGGACTCGCCTTCCTCGCCCGGCCAGTGGTGTTCAATCTTGAGACAGCTTTCAAAGAGGATGACTATCCTTCGTTCGCCCCGATCAACCTTCCCAAAGAGCCCGTTCGGTTGACTATCGAAGAGAGCGTTCATTACTCCCCATTCGAAACGCAGCTCTCGACAAAAGAATGGCTCTACAACTCTCCTTGGGGTACTGGCACGTATCGCGGAGGTAGCGAGCATACACTGTTCTTCGTTGCAGGATTTCATGATATGCATTGTCTACGCCACATCCACGCATCTTTGTTAAACACACATCACAAGTCCAAGGGGTGGGGCCATCTCCAACACTGTTTCAATATCGTCCGCCAGTCCATCCTCTGCCAAGCCGATATGACCTTGGAAGAAGGTGACTTCACCCAACGCGATTTCACGAAAGATCGATTCGGCGCGACGCACATATGTCGAGATTGGGATGCGGTCTACGATGAGATAGGATCAAATTGGGTAGAATGGCGAAGGCACGTCAAGACGACAAATCTGACGATGGAAGATTGAATGGTGAATCCCGAATCTCCTTGTTGAATAATGTATCAGGGCTCCAAGGTTACAGCAGAAAGTTCGTACCCTCGTATCAGAAATTAGACCGTCATGCATTTGAATACATGGATGCCTCAGACAAATGATGAAGGGTGGACATACGAGAAATGTACTCGTCGGTGAAGCGTTGATTAGCCTCTGCAGCTCCGAGTTAAATCTGCGTCAAGTCTGCACTGCTAAGTAGTGTGCTTGAACCATATGAGCCCCATAAAGAACTTACTAGTACCGCAAGGATTTAAAGACGCATTTGAAGGCGTCTTCCAGGATCAGTTTCGAGTTGTGGGCAACAACGGATTTACTCATCGTCAAAGTGTCCGGACTCCGATCCGCAACCCGACTGACACCTTTTCAGACTCCGCCACACGTGACTCTCCGGCATCAGCGTATGGATTTCTTCTCTCAGAATGAGAATCTCTCCAGCTACTTCCTTGGCCACCGGCCATGATATTCAACATTACAGCTCGATCTTCAGGATCCAACTCAGTGGTAGTTGGCCAGCAAAATATATCATCCATTGCACCAACGCACGCTATCCAACCTGACGCTCCTCCAACTCGAAGGCTCAAGGCCCGAGTCAGTACCATGTTTCAAATATAATTCTCGAAGATTGGTATGTCCTGCCATCGACGACGAGCCAATGATGGAGGATATGATGGGAAGCTCTTGGTGACCTCGCACTTCTCAGAGCATCTATCTGTCTGGGAATCACGTTTTCATACCACGCAATCAACACAGGCTGGCAGAAAACTTGCGCAAAAAGGATCACTAGCAAACCTTCAAGTCCCCGTTCTGAAACCTCATTATCGGCTTGAATGAACCCCTCGAACACACCTAAAATTTCCCGTATATACACCCTGGGTCCAACGAGACAACCCTCAGCGGACCTACCAAATCCTTCCTTCCTGACTCGAATTTCCCCTATGTTCCACCCTGACAGAACCTCAGGGCAGTGCTACCCACAACGTCTACGTTGACAGAAAATGTATTCGCTAGACCTCTGGGCTGTCGCTTTCCGCCTCACGTCGACATCATTTATCTGCCACTCATTCAAGCCGGCCTCCACTGGCCGTTGCAAGTTTCCGCCTAGGCCATACACGGAGGTTATAAAGGCTTCCATATCTACCTGGATGCCCACTGCGCTCAATGAAGCTCCTCAGTTCCGCTGCGCTATCTGCCGTTCTCCTAACATCTACCTTGGCTCAGCAGGCCGACATTCGATATCCACCAGCGGGCTTCCGGGTCAGTGCTGGGCAGAGTATTACCGTGCAGGTTGAACGGGCTGTGAGTACCGTAGCTTCATATGCCAAGGAGCACAGGCTTACCGACTCGCTTCTAGCCCTTTCAATCCAGCGCAACAGAAGTCGCGATCGTTCTGGGTTATAAGCCGTGTGGCGCCTTCCCATGCATTCCTCCACCCGACGGTGGTATTGGAACCGTCCTATACAGCGGCCCTTTCAACCCACAGTATACGAACCCTCGAAACGGTCAGAATCCCCACCAGAATTACACTGTCACAATTCCTGAATGGGCTACCCCGGGTACTTCATTCTTGAGTCTGGTTCATTATTCGTTGATCGGGGTGAGTTCTGCGTCTCGTGCACTGTTGGACGGTCAGCTCATGTTCGTGCGAAGGCTGGCTTGCTGCCTTGGATGGAGAGCAAGGGAATCACTCTCACGGTGGTATGACGGCCAGAGATACGCGCCCTCGACTTCTAGTCATGTATGTCTTACGAAACATTTCAGGAACTTGAATTGAATGTATTTCGTCACTCGGACTACGCTCTCGGCGTCGGTGCTCACGGAAGTTTGTGCGAGTCACAGACTCGCACCGCCCACTGTCGGCGGTCTTGCCCAATGAGAATATCGGCGACAAACCGGTTCCCTATCCACGGGGACTTCTTTCCGTCCTTGACGGTACTCTGTGTTCCGTCCATTCTGTCAACTGAACCTTTCCAAGCCTCCGTCTAAGATTAGGCTCATGACGGCTAAGGTCAGATGGGGTTGGGAAGCCGCTGTAGTTTGAGATATAAAAGCGGTGGACCAACCTGGGATGACAGCCGGCCACCATCTTCTGACCCATTACACTCATGAAGTTCTCCACAGCGACCGCATTCCTCGCTCTCTTCGCCACCTCTGTTACCGCTCAACAAGCATTCATTGGCTCTCCAGTAGACGGCTTTCAAGTCAGTCCGGGCCAAAGCTTCACAGTACGGGTAGATAGACCGGTGAGAGACACTCCGAACTCATGTTTGACGAACCCAAACTCTGACTTGCGATGTATAGAACTTCCAATCGAGCGCAAAAGAAGTCGCAATTGTCTTGGGTTTCAAGAACTGCGGCTCTAATGGCTGTCTATCTCCCGACAATGGCATCGGGACGGAGCTCTACTCAGGCTCATTCAACCCCCAATATGACAGCCCCTCTGGTTCCACACCTCCTCACCAGAACTACAACGTAACAATTCCGGAGTGGGTTTCCAAAGGACCTGCCATGCTGAGTTTGGTGCATTATAGTTTGATAGGGGTGAGCTCGAACCAACTCCTTCTATTCCTCCCTCTCTGTCGACGTCTTGGTACTCACACGATGATCTTCCCACAGGCCGGTCTCATGCCATGGATGGAAAGCAAGAGCATTTCCGTGACAGTGGTTTGATGGTTGCAGGGTACTAGTTGTTTGATGCACGACTCGGACATCGTACTTATTATGTAGTGTAATTCTGATGATTTAGTCTTCGACTTTCCTATCTCGGTGTCCCCGTGCTACCCGCCCAAAGTGTTTGTCAGAGCGGTGTTGAAGTGTCGGGACTAATCCGCCGCGAGCACCAGTAGAACGGGCGGTGGGAGAAGAAGATCTCCTGAGGGCTCATGGGTATATTTGTCGGGACGATGACATGATCCTGACTTTGTACCCAGTTACACTTCGGTGCTTTCCGCATGAGTGTCAAAACCATCACTCGGAATGTGGCGCATCGGGACCGGGGAACCACACGGGCAGAATCAGGAGTTCTCAAAGTCTAGTGCAGTGCATGGTTCCAGCTTTGAAACCCCATCATACTCATATCATACCGAGTCTGCGGGGCGTAACACTGCGTCGATGATGATCTTCAAGGAGCTTAAGGTTTGACTAAAACACATACGGAGGCTGTGTAACTCTAGATTGGCTCCAGCTCCTCGAGCGAGGGAATTTCCGACCTTGCTCCGAGCCTGCATCGGAAAGCTTGGACGTGATTCGCTCCTGATTTTTCCTCGAAATGAGACGTGGCAGGGTGAGGGCCATATCCAACTGCGAGCCCATTTCCTCCGAAGGGCCCGAACTACTGGTCGCGCCGCCCAAGCGTCGCACTGCAGGTACGGTGTCCGTTTTAATGGAACATCGCAAGCGATGCCACTCCACCTGAAACAGTTGATTGCGACGAACCGATACTCAGGGTCGCCCCTTTTCATGTTCCGGTGCTCATATATATAGGCGCGCTCGCCGTCAGTGATACTCTTTGGGTTGATCCCCTTTCCACATCCCTCAGAGCACACTCGTCTTGGCTACGATGTTTTCGATTTCATTCGACTTCCTCCCCACCGCCCTTGTGTTATTCGTTTTCATCTCAACCTTATTCTCGTTCATCGCCTTCTCTCTATCGCTGGTCGATTATTGTGTCGAAGTTGTCTGGGCCACGATCTTGGCAACGTTTAGTACGCTTGGATATCATCTTATCCTTGTCACACTTGCGTATAGGGAACAGACTCGGAGGAAGGCGGATGCGATTTTCTTGACCAAGTCGGCTAATTATAAGCAATCTTCCGGTGGGCCCGTTCATCGGTATTATTCGACGGCTGGTGTCATTGGCGCGTTTGCCTTGGTGGCGACATGGACGATAGCTTTTTGTATCAACACTCAAGTAACGGCCAACGGAAAGGGGACTATTGCTGAGGAAGATGCGAACCACCCATGGAATCTCAAAGTCCAAGTCGCGCATTCCGTCATAGCTGCGATGGAGAGCTTGTTGGTTTTGGCACTGGCTATTCATTGTTTGGTGGGGAGGAGGAGAGTTGGATCGGCATTAGCAGACGGGAAGACTGCAGGATCTTCTGAGAAGATTGATGAGAAGACGTTCATCCGCAATCTGGTGAGTTCCAAGTGCCTTACTTAGCGACTGTCAATGTTTAACAGAGAAATCACGCCTTAGGAACGCACCACTGGCCTGACACAAGGGCGACAGTCTGTTGCTTCAAGCCGGTTCTCTATCGACTCCATTGCACCACTGTTAGTACTAACTCAGCATCAGCGTTCCATGACTTTCCTGACGCTCTCTTCTTCCAGCCCACCCGCCCGCAAGAAGTTTGGAATCCGCAAGCCATCGTTCTCTTCCTTACAGGGGAAGTTACCTAGGCAGCTCGTCTTGTCCAAATTTAATCGTTAATCCCGAGAGGTTGAAGCTCCTTTGGGTGAGATCAGTGATGAACGTTCGGACATCTACCACCCATACCCGAACCCAGCACGGATCCGAATTTGGTTGTCGTTGACCTCGGGACCGTTGATAATGGAGCAACCTGTACTCGTTGTGAAGCAACCAGGTTTCTTGAGGCGATATCGAGAGTTTTCCCCGTTCTCCAGTAAGACCACTTGAGCTCGAGTTGATTTACCAACTGTCATGACGATCCCGAAGTTGTGGATTCGTAATATGAGTTGAAAGAGTCGACGCGGGAGAGGCCAAATCTTTGTAGGACAGGATATCAACTTACCAGGTTGCTGGACTCCTGCTGTTGGTAAGTGTACGTCGAGTCGTAAGTACCTGTTAATCCCGCATCGCCATCCGATAAAGTCCACCATCATCTACCCTGCTGGGAGGGTACCTTGCGACGATAGGGTAGAATGTGAGCGCTTGAGCTTTGAGTCGGTTCGACTGAGCCCCAATCATACAAAGGACAACGACAATAGATTATTGTAACCAGTACGAAATGTGTGCCAGCTAGATGTAGGTACTAGACTAAATACGAGCGGTTGGTATGATAGCAGGTGCACGTTGACAATGTGGTGCAAGGTGGATCGATGAGACCAGTCACGAACGAAACGATGGGGAGTGGTGTTGTTGGTTGTGGTGATGGTGGTGTATGTTTATGAGCAAGATATGGATACCGTAAAGTGTACGTGAAGAAGTAGAATATACAGTGTGAACTGAAGGAAAAGGGTGGGGGAGGGAGGGGAAGGAGGTATTTTTTCCAGGGTATTTGTTCCAGAACCCGAACCTGTAAAAAGGCCAAGAGAGCAAAGCAAAGAAACAAGGAACAGCTGCTGTCCTAGGATACACAAAAGCACAGAAACAAGAATCAAATGCGTGAATGAAGACAGAAAACGTGAAAAGATCGTCGGCAGCGAGTATAGAGCTGCGGCAGAAATCGTCAGAGAAGCGAAGGAGTGCTGCTAATGATTGATCGCAAGGCGAACTTTGGGATGCGAAACACAGCGTGTGATAGGAGGAGGGGGGTAACCGGTAACCATCCGAGGCGATATGAAAAGCCCTATGTAGACGAGAGGAAACCCTATTCATGAATGGAAGAGAGGGCGAACATGGCCGAGTGGCAGATGCACTGCGTAGCAATCATTCATCATCCCAACCAATCGTTATGTTCCCGGGGTTTCGAATCGCGAAGTTGGGTAGCTGTCCTGCACTTGGCGAGTTTCGTCGGTGGGCACGTGGCAGTGGGGTAGGAGGAGCGCTGGTATCGGTTGGAGACGACTGTGGTGGTCGCGGATGCATCGAATTCATAGGTGGAGATGAGGGTAGCTTGAGAGGAAGAGGCAGTCTTGCGGGCTACGAGGGCGATAAACACACGAAAAGACGAGAAAACATGAAGTATACACACAGGCGGGTCATGACCTCCCTCGCCATCACGGCTACTGCCACCTAAACTGAGACTGGAGCTGCTTCCTCCGTAGCCACCTAGTTTCGTCATGGGTCTTCCTCTTCTTGCTCCAACATTGAGACCAGCCACCCCTACCAACCTCGCGTTCAAGCCAGGCGCTCGCAAGGACGGGGATACACATCCATCACTCTCAGATGGTGCGAGAGATGGCCGCCTAGCAGCTAATATCGCAGACATATCAGAGTTCGAGTTGGTGCGAACTGTGGGTGGTGGATGGTTCGAGTGAAAGTTTGATGACGGGTACGTCAAATCCGCTTGCCCATGTCGTAGAGGTGGAACTTGCGACGAGGATCTACCTCCGGCATCCGCTTGAACAATGACATCGGATTGAGCGGGTAGCACAGCCGAGACTGGGGAAATAACGTTGGCATGAGGGTTCCTGCTACGAGACATAGACCGGGATGCGGAGGAGGGGCGAGAGCCAGATTGAAGGTCAAACGGCACGTATGAGGAAACGTTCACCATTTTCCTGTTGATGAACATCAGAATTGGAGAAACGAGAACGAGAGCAAGAAAACGAAGGGCTCCATCGCAGCCGTCGCCAACATGCATAAGTTCGGCAGAAATGAAGAACGTAACTCTACTGTAACAAGGTGTAACTCACCCTTCCTTGGCCCTAACAATACCACTGAACCTTTCCCTCATACGCTCTTTCATATCTTCCTTGTCTTGCTTCCCCTCCTGTGCAGCATCCTCCACGGTAATGACCACAGAACTTGCCAGGTCTTCGCGAGTTAGATCATTGGGTAATAGACGAGATTCTTCGTCCGGGACCTGGAGAAATGTTCCTCATTAGCAAAGCAATGGACACAGGTTTGACGAGTTTCAGTAGCGGTAAAGCAAGAAGTGCTATAGCAACGAATAGAGGTGGATGGGCTCACCTTATCTTTCCCTTTATCTCTCCTTCTACCCCAGCAACCACAACTAAATAGCCTTAACAGGCTAAAGGCCATAGATCTTCTGCTTGAATAGATCTCCTAGAAACGTCTGTCACCGAATGTCGAGCAAAAGAGGTTCATCCAACGAGCACAATGAAGCTCAGCGAGACGTAACTATCGCGGTCGGTAGGGGATAGTTATCGGTGTCGAGAACGAGAATACCGAGCTGGAAGAACGAGAGGATGAGGCCCGGGAGCGTTAAAGTCGTCTTCCTCGACAGACTCGAGCACGTCGTCGAGGGTGGTGAGCTCGTGGTGGGTACAGGTCAAGAAGCGAAATTTGTGACTTACCGCTAGGTTACCGCTTTTGTTTATATTTGATGGCTCACGTCATTTATCGTGCGACACACGTGCTGCTTTGGCCGACGTTTGAGCGCATCATCCCGACTCCCGACCCTAGCAACCCTAGCGAGTCGGTTCCGCTCAAGCCATCCCAAAGGAACTTGCCAGAGGTTCACCCCCAGTAAAAATTGCCCACTTTGCGCAACGATTAATTTCAGGATGAGCTTGAGATTAAACTGGGTCGGTCACGATCATTTGGGGTCCCAATACTCCCGCAGTATACTGTCAGCAGGCCTCAATCTATATGCTACTCGGATGCTATGCTTTCTGTCATATACTGTAGGTTATAAGTACGTTCAGTTACATGTCGGATATATCGCAAGGAGTGGCATGTCTATGGCCTCGTCCATTGATATCAACGGTCTTCCTGCACACTACCCGCATGTGTAACCCAAACAAACTTGATATCGACGCGCTGGTAACTAAGCTGCTTCAAGACGTCTGCTTGTGGGTCGATAGTAATGAAGTTCGTATGTCGTTTACGCTTCAGAGCGACCGGGACACGAAGAGTGATCCTCATCCACATGTTGTCAGTTTCGGTTTGGAGGAACATGCAACGGTACTGAGAACGTTCAATCAGGCGAAGACGAAGGCGGTTGACTTTGAGAGAGGCCTACCTGAAGCTTGTTACCAAGAATAACCAACAACGGCCTGAACACCTCCGCAAGTAACTGGGCAGAATACGCCTTGTGTCGATGTATGAATGATAGTTCACGGTACTTGGCATCCGCCGCACGAAAAATATCGAGCAACATTAGTCGGAGGATGTTTTCGGAATGATCTTCCCTAGCACGCTCTGCGTAGAGTCTGGTAATGACCCTGTGAAATCTAGATTCGGAGCTGGAAGACAATCAGTATTCGTTGAAACCTAAGGGAGAGTTACTGGCGCGCCGATTCACATATCGTCTTCGGCGTCAAGCCGAATAAATTCCCGTACCTCCGTCAACGTTTCCTCAGAGAAACAGTACTTCTGCTCCAGTCGACCAGGAATCCAAAAACCTCTCCTCACCATGACTGCGTCCGTCCACGTCGGATCGTAATCCAAATTCCACGAGTGCATGAAGACCATTTCGGGTCGTCCCAGCTTCATATTCCCCTGAACAAATTCCTCTGGAGGAATCGGAAGTAAAGGAACGGTCCAACACCATCGATCACCGACGTGACGGTCGAACATATTGATATCCGAGTGAAGAGCCTGCGCTGCGGTGACCGCTCTGATCATCTTCCATCCACGGCGCGTGTATTTCGCTCGAACGAGTTCCAGACGTGTAGGGTTGACATCCTCTGGTCGTACTTCGAGCGAAAGCCGACGGATAAATGTCGATCGAGGGTACAAGGATATAGCATGCGAGTAGCTGATGAAGTTCATCACCACAGCTAGTAATTAGTATAAGCGAAAATTTGCCGGGTCAAGTCAAGTTAAGTGAAGGTGGAGGAACGTACTAGAATGGAAGGCTAAAATCGCACTGAGTGGGCTAGCTTGACAGGCAATGACTTGGACTTTTTTGCTATCACGCTCAAACGAGAGCACAGTGACAATATCGTTCCCAAGAGGGTATGGCGACTCGAATCCGTTCCAGTTCCCGCCGCGAAACCGCTCAATAGTTTCCTCCAGTGCATCTTCCAGTCGTGCCGGTTGATGAAGCCTTTCAGTCCTATAGGGTTCGTACTTATATCCTGAACGAACGAGGAACTCTGTGAGAAAAATGCAGTAACGGATGTCCACGTAGAGATCCAAATCGGCGTCTGGATACGTTGTTCTTTCGAAGAACGACAGTGCTGTCGAGCCAGAGATCAAGAAACCTATCGTGTACTGGAGAATCCGGAGCCGGTGTATTTCTTCTCTGGAGAAAAAGGGAAGCAAAGGTTTTTCGGGTTGAAAAGCGCGTCGATAGAACGATTTTACAGCTAAGTTAGCTGCTCTGTTGATCTTGGAGTAGTTTCGGAGTTCAAGGTACGAGAGACCACAAATAATTTGGTCGTGGGCATCTGGTGGTCTAAATGAAAGGCGGAGGGATAAAAAAAATTCGCGTTCGAGGTTTTGTATGTAAACCTACAGGTTTGAAATATCATATTGCACTTTTGTCTTGTCGCTGTCCGATTCGTCACGACTATCTGGAAGGGGTATCGAAGTGAATTCGACCGGTATATCATCGCGGTTAGGATATAAAAACAAGCAGAAAAACAGGCATAGTGTCGATATGAGGGAGTAGAAGGCCAGAAACATTTGGCGAGGTCGTGGTTCGTGCTCAAGACGCGTTGATCGTCAGGTGACGGCTCATCATGCTCCCATTCGGTAATTGCCGTGTGGCACGCGTTGGATTGATCTGACTCCGCGTGTGTCTAGACCTGTGGGTCTTGACTCAGTCTGACCCTTCGAGTCAGTACTCAATATTATCAACGTTGATACTGTGAATGATGCGTGCCGTTTTTGTGCACATTTATTTAGCCACATCGCCTGGATGCCGACCACATCAGTGACCCTCAGCGAGTTCGGAATACCACCCTTCAATCGACAAAGTTATACCTATGTAGTTTGAGGTAGCTACGTAAACCTATCATTGTGGGGCCTTCCCAGGCCCTCTTCGTCCACCCCCCCGTTCACTCTGATATTCGGGAGGGAGTTCTTCCGGATCCCACCGCCCCTCTTCACGCAGTCGCCGGTTGAGTGCTGTTACTAACTGGTCCGTTGTTGCTCTGGCAATTCCTGGGACGTTAGGGGACCCACTTGGAGCCTCGGTGGAATCATCGACACTCGTAGACACATAAGTGCTTTGAGGGGCGGACGTTGCCAGCCTTTGTGGGGACAACTGGCTCCTGCTGTCGATAGCTTGTTCCGTGCTTGGCGTGTTGTCTTCGTCCTTCACTGGGGTGGAATTGTATACAGGAGCAGCCGGGGTCCAAGGAGTCACCTTGGGGGAATCTTCATGGTCACCTGAGTGTCTTTTACGCAGATAGAGCAAGCCCAGAGTGAGTATCACAGCGATTCCAGCAAGACCGCCGATAACGCCCCCGACGATCGCCCCCACGGGCGTTGAGCGCGGCGATGAGCCATTGGACTCTGTAGTAGGAGACGTAGTGGGAGGTGTAGTGAGGGGCGTATTGGGAGATGTTTCATTTCCTCCAAGCAGGACACCTCCTAATAACGCTCCGATCGCTGCTGCCTGCGAGTTGAGATTGAACTCAGCATTAGACGGCCCGTCGTATGCTTGTCCGTAAATATTGCTACCGCCTGATGTGGCCAAGTCAATGACAGCGTTATACTGGCGGTAATTCGTTAGGTCGGTCGACAAACTTGATGAGACAGTACGCACTTGGGTTGAAATATAACTTTCGAGGTACGATTTCAGATCTGGGGGAGCGACACTCCCGTTGTATAGCGCAGTGTAGCCCCTCATCAAGTGTACTCGAGGTTCTCCGTTATCACCCCCCAGGTCTGTTGATCAGTATGAGTACTAAAGGACGTAACTCAATCAGGTTCAAAACTTACTCATGATATAAGTCGAGTCGTGCCAAGACTTGCTGGAAGTTGCACCGACAACTACGTCTCGAGCGCTATCATGATCCTATTAGTTGTAATGGAGGGACGAGATCAAATCGACCCACAAGTTCACGATCGTCGCATTCTGAGACAAGGAAGCGAGAATCGAGATTCCGTGAACGACTGAGCCTGTTTCGTACGGGAAGGATTTCTCTGTGGTGCAATTTTGGGGATAAATGCTGTTCCAGAAAAGACCGTCTCCTCGATAGAGATGGCGCTGAATGAAATCAGCCGACTTGTGGGCAAATTCCAAGTAGGTTTGGTTTGACGTTGCCGCGGCAAGGGACACTGACAGGCTTGACGGTCGCCTCGATTCAGAGCGAGTAGCACGCCACGAAAAGAGTAACGTACATGAGAAAGTCGCTGGAAGAGAGATGGAGGTGAGCTTCTGCATCCGTGACAGTATCCAGGTATTGACGACGAAGCTTACCTGGTCGCCCCTGCTGTGATGAGCGGGTTTGCTGGATCAGTCTGAGTTGCATGAACAATCTTGACTTCCTTCACATCGATGGCAAACTCACCCGTGCGTAGAAGACTCCACCAACCAGGGTGCCTGCGAGTTCACAATTAATCTCGGAGGACATGTCGAATTCGATGAAATTCACCACCATCCGGACACACAGAAGCGATTTGGGTATTTTTCACCGGAGACTTCCCGGCTTCGACATCTGATTCAGACAGCATGTAAGTCGCCCCGTCGTTCCAAATCGTCTGTGCAACCTTTAGGAAGTTGTCGTCCCTGTAGGCCAAATAGGAACGCAACGCCGCATATCCGTAGACACTACACAATCTCGTCATTCAGAGTTAGACAAACGACTATGACGAGGAACTCACAACCCTTGTCTAATCTGGAAAGCTACTTGGTAAGCGCAAGTATAAATATTAATTTGATTCGTAAAAAGTACCCTGGAGCTCGGCAATTAGCATCCAATCACGACTATCATATGATGGATAACGCACTCGGGATCTGGCTTCCACTCCTGGAGGGAGGGAAGAAAGGATTTCTGTGCCACCTCTTTATACTTGGTCTGCGCCGTGAGGAGATCGAATTCTGCCATCTCAGCAAGAATATCTCCGTATGGCCAACTGGTGGCTTGAGAAATCATAAAATGATGGATTTTACTCTCACAAACGACCCTTACTTTGTAATGGGGTGATCGCGGTGAAGAAGGGGTCCGTTTGAATCAATTTGTCGATGGCCGCAGCTGTAGTACTTCGGCGGAGCTGTTTAGTAGAGGCGATGGTAGGCTTCTGAATGGACATCATCATGCCACAGTCTATCAGCTGTAACCTGGCTCGAGGGAACGAAATAACTCAGACTTACCCTGAAGGAAGAGGTGGAGGGCAAGGAGACCTGACATCGTCCAGAGTGTATGCTCGCGATGCACCACAAGAGGAGCACAAGGTGAGCACACGAATGCATGGGAAGGAAGAAGAGGGCTGGCAGAGGGTGATTGAGAGCAAGGGGTGACACCAAATCTGCGGATGTTTTGAGGCAACAGGCTCAGACCCAACCTATATTAAACAAACGCTGAATGACAGAAGTTAGAACTGGTGGAGACACCATCATTCCAGTCTCATGATGTGTTTTAGCTTTCGTAACATCAGATCGACTCCATTGCGATATATTGGTCTTCGCGGGACTCGGACTAGGATATAAATACTCAAAGTTGCCACATCCAGCGAAGGGTACTGAGCGGCCCAATACGAAAGGATCCCGTCCTCACGATAGCCTGCGCGTTTCTAACGTGGTAATTTGAGTGCAATGTGTCCCAGCCTTTGACGTGTCTTGGGCAGATGCATTTAAACTTAGGTTTGAACCTTGAACGCCACCCTGGGGCCTCGCAAGAGATCAGCTTTCAGAACCACATGCAAGTAGGAAGGTGTATCCCGGACCCCGGTATACTCAACTATATTGACTTTACCATGCGCTAGAAGGGGCTGGATGCTGTCAAGGTCCGATGATCAGACGAAGCAACAGCAAAGACCATATTCACTTTCTTGACATGATACATTACGTCCAATCTCAAATAATAGTACACCTTTCTCTTGCAAACATATCATACTCGATCTGTGGATACTCTGGCGGTATCTCGTTTGGGTCCCACCGTCTTTCGTCCCTCAGGCGCTGATTCAGTGCCAAGACCAGCTCCTCCGTTGTAGTCACTGTAATACTCTGCGTGTTGGAGGTGATCCTGTTGTCAAAACCTGTATCACGCCCGACCACAGCCTCGTTTCCAGGAGGAGGGGGCGGTCTGGGCTCCAACTTCAATCCGCACCTTTTTTCAATGTTGAGTGAGTCGGTGGAGGTCTCCCACGGAGTTACTAGTCTCTGATTGCGGGATCTGGCACGGCGTCTTCGCATGTATACGGCGGCGATAATTAGCCCGACCAAAGCAATACCACCAATGAGACCTCCAACTACGGCGCCCACTAAAATTGATGGCGAGCGGGGGGCTGTACGGCTGTTGATTTGTACAACAGCCAGACCCCCCAGTAGTGTGGCTATGGCTCCGACCTGTGAACCGTCGCCGAACTGGGTTATGGGTGGCCCGTCATATTGAGAGCTATAGATATTGCTTCCTCTCGAAGTCGCACAATCAATGACCGCATTATACCAGCAAATTAAGGAGCGCCGAATGGTAATATCAGACATCGTACGCTCGATCGTAGAGCGGGGGGTGTACCTGCTTTGATATGTAGCTTCCTAGTTTCGACTTGAGGTCTGCTGGAGTTGTGTTTGCCTGGTATACTTCAACATAAGCACCCATACGGTGTGTTTTGTTTTCTACGTTGTTGCCGCGTCGTTTAGCAACACGTTATCAGTACTGGTGTGCCATATTTTCGGTGCAGTTGATTCCAGAACAACATCGCGCAACCTGAACGATATGGGTGTTTGGTGAGCACTGGCCACTGCCGACGTGAAATCGAGGCGTCCAAATATGTTTAACTCACAATCTCATTACCGACGAGTTCTGAGTGTCTTGAGTTCCCTGAGTTAGGAGTAAAAGGTTGGATAGGCCATGAGCTGAGACTCACAGCGCGTTCCTAGTCTGAGGTACACAAACTTAGACAGGCATCAATGTGGATACACGATATAGCCATGAATTGTGACTGAGTCAACGAACCCTATGATGCCCGCCGGCTATACTATCTGAATGGAAAACGACGAAACAAAGCACATACTTGACGTCGGGATTCAAGTTCCGGAGGGCGGGGAGATGGACATCTCGTGCTATCTTATCATACTTCGCCTGCGAAGCGATGAGATCGAATTGGGCCTTGTGCGTAAGAAGTTCTCCATAGGGCCAGCTAGAACTTTCGAAGGATCGTGGCAGACGCTGCCGACCTGTGGAACATACCTGGAAGAGGTTTCGGCGTTGTATTGAAAAAGCCGTCAGACTTTATGAACAAATTGATTGCTGCAGCCTAGAGGTTTCGAAGATCTCCATTTGAGCCTAGATACACGTACGCGCTGCGCAGGAGGGTGGTCGCGGTCCGGCCGCAGTGTGTCTATCTCTTGTACTTACTCGTAGAGTAGACAGATACTGTAGCATTGAATATTGATCGGGCGGCGTCCGTCTCAAGGACATACTGCCGAGAGCATCAGTTAGGGCCATATACACCATAGTGGCGACAACGGGCTAGGGACTCGATTCCAGCGCCACCGTAAGGAATGTCACCAGGGACCCTGAGCATTTTCAGGAGGCGAGAGACTATCATCTTTTGATCATCGTTGATGATATGAGTATGGGGATGCGTGCGTGAGCACCAAGTGGGTAGGTTGGCGTCGTCCCAGTCGGAAGTCCGGTAGAAACTTGAGCTAGGGCTGGGTAGGTGAAATGAGTCCAAACCGAAGGGATTAGACCTGAAACCGAAGCAGGGGCCTCGCGGACAGGCCGAGTGTCAGCTACCCGGCTGGCGAGGAATAGTGACCAGTGTGTACTCAGTGTAGCGATCTGGCAAGCCTAGCGACAGCTGAAAATTTCTTCCTCAATTGGGGTACCGAGGAAAAAGACCTGATCACGCGACAGGCCACAGAGCCTCCGAGCGGCGGCTGATTGGAGTTTCAGAATGCTATCAGCAGGTTTCGATCCGTTGATCCCTTAGCTCAGCGGTAGAGCATCTGATTCCAGTTCAGGCTTCCAGAAGGTCATCCGTTCAATCCGGGTAGGGGTCACTCTTTTTGCCTATCTATTAGGCACCTGCAGTACAAACCCGGTGAAGTTCGAATTGAAAAACTAGCCTTCCGCGATCCTCCAACCGTCTTCATTTACTTATTGATATCTGGCAAGTGAGAAATCGGCGGAGGATGAGCGCTTGAGCTCTACAAATTGACGCCGAATGTTATACTCGCGAGTACAGACCAGGCTTCGAATTTGCTTCGCAATGCGTGCGATGGCATCTCGAGTGTTTTTTTTTGTGGTGAAGTCGACCGCCCGAAGCAAGAGAATCAAAAGACCAAGGCCAGAATCAAGATCATCATGACACAAACGAATATACAACCAAATACCGCACTTGCCATTGTCGTCTGTCGACGGTCGTCTTCCCATTCATACCCATCTGACCATTCGACCAACTTTTTTAGTTCCAGCTAACACAGCCCCGGGTGTAGATCATTTGCGGCTGAGTAGGTTGGATAGCATTGTGATCTCTGTTTTTCTTCGTCCGCGGCACCACTGGATTCACTCGAGACTCACAGCTCGAAGCTCGTGATTGGAGAGAGGCTCGGTGTAGGAAATATTGGAAAGCCAGATTACAATGGGACTCTGGCCATGGTAAGTAGCAGCACTTCCGAGTTGAGGTCCAGTCGGGCCTGGATCAAGCCCGGGAGATACTTGCGTGCACATCTTGCCTCGTTGTGTAACTCGTCGTAGGAGTCGCAGTGACCCAGACTGACGGGAATCATCACCCGGGAGCAATTCATACCATGGCTAACACAAGTTGATGACCCACTTCAAAGTTCAGCGTATCTCCTGAAACATTTGAAGTGGGACTGGGCCTGTCACTGAAGAACGTACCATGGCGTCCTCGCAGTCTCCATCGAAACGAATGAACCTTACTTGACGGCAGCGAGAAGAAGCAGCATTGCTGACTTCAACAAAACACGTTGAGCCTGTATAATCGATTAACACAGCCATAAACTTGCCCAAACTAGGACTAACTCAGACTTATGACGCCTCGTGAAATGTTATCTGTGCTCAGCATTCCGCTTTCTCGAAACGAGTAGCTCTTGTTCAGAATAAGGGTAGTTTGGCGTCGAGATCCTGTTTGTGATCCATTCCCAATCGCACCCATCATTCAGCCGATCTACTGAACGTTTGGAGATATCAGCAAGAAGGCACCGTTGATTTTGTCAACGCGAAGACTGATTGACAAGTTCGAGCTTCGTTTTGAGGGAGATCTCAGGTTCTAGAGTAGAGTAGAGAAAGTAGACATAGAAAGGGAGGAGGAGAAAGGATTCACCACGTAGAGAGTTGGGGCATTCAAACTTCTGGCCTCCAAAAGTCTGTTGACATCACAAGTGGAAGTGGAAATTTGGGGAGCGGGGAGAAGTCGCCGCCCGGAAGTCCCACCCAGGTCGGAGTTCAAATTTTCTCCGGCGGTACCTTATTTCTTAGCCACGATCATGGCGTCCTAATCCGACCCTAGCTGGCGATACCCAACCTAGTCTGTCAAACCCTCAACTCGAGTGGCGTTCAACGCGCTTTTACGATTCCTATAATACCGGCTCTCAATCTTTCATAGGATTCGACTCTGAGTGACCTATAGGCTAGACTCGAATTCAACGAATCGACGTAGCTATTAGGGGCCGAGGTAGTGATGAGGTTCATCGGTCCTTCAATCATTCTACATTGCTCTTTTCATTGCACTCCTTTTGACGACCACTCTCGCGAACCCCAACTCGGCGATGCTTCTTCTGGTGGAGGGCTGAACTCTCAGCTCTGTCATCCTGGAACCGTTATGGAACCCAGCGCGGCCAAGCTCTTTTACATATACGCACATCGCTTGCGATCGTCAGTGTATATCGTCAGTCTGGTTACACGAGACTAAAGCTCTTTTGAGGTAAGTGTTACTGTAGGCTGTGAGATTCTCTCTCGGGCTATTTCACTGAATAAGGCTCTATAAGGCTTCTGGATGTCCCCATCGTGATTCTATGACAAACAACTGAATGGACGATGGCTGAAGCGCTGATGGTGATCGCCAGAACTTGTCAGGCACTTGCCATCGCCCCTTGCGATCGTGTCCAATTCGGGAGAGGTCTTGGGTCATCTGATGGTTTTCGCTAGTCAATGTCAATGGTTATAATGCTCGTTGTTACGAACCACGTTGATTGGACCCACCCTTCCTGTTTCTAGGCTCGGGAAGCACTTTGAGAGTATGCTTCCCCTCCCAAGTTCACATCTTCACTCTATCATAATCGTCTTGTTCTGTGCATTCATCGGACACACGTATTCTCAGGCCCTGCCATCAACTTCCTCTTTTAGGGCAAGTGCTTTTGCCCTCGCGTTCCAGATGCAGCAAACTGATACTCGACTACCACTCCAGAAGCCCAATATCACAATCTCTCAAGAAGATCTCCAAACAGTTTCAGCCGCAGCAATAGATTTAGTCGTGCGGACTGACCGCCTCTTTTTGACATCGGGTGCCCTTCCAAGTGTGTTCAAGTCTGATAGGATTCCAGTCCCTCTTTAACTAACTTCCGAAGCGCGTAGCTGGCCCTATGGCGACCTGCTTGTCGAAATGGCACAATACGACCTCTTCTCTTCGCAGGCGAAGTATAAAGATATAGTATGGAATTTTTATATCCCTACCCTGCAGGATCTAGGACCTGACCGCGAGTATGTGACTCACTCTTTTGCTCCCAATCCAGCCGTTGATCATTAACACTACAGGGTTCGTTTAGCATCCGTTTACGACCACGATCCGTGCATTGATATCATACAAACACTAAGACCAGGAATCAACTGTGGGTACCAGTTATCTGTCTACGTACTTACAACCTCCCTGATCAACGGTGTCGCCCCCCAAAAAGCGTGTATGGATATGCGGCCTTACTTGCCCACCTTGCTAACGGCGACGAAACACTGTTGAAGATCGCAGAGAGTGCTTGGGCTTCAGGGCTATCGTTAACACTAACAGACTCGGACGTCATGATTGGGGGCTCAGGGACGGAGAATTTGAGCATAGCATCAGTTTGTCCCAATGGTGGTGAGTGCGGATACGCTCTACTCAAGTGCAGCTATTCTAACGGACGTACAAAAGCTACACTCGCCGGCGGATCGTTTTCTTTGACAGTTCGTATATCTTGAGTGAGTATTCGGAAGGAAGCTGATACTGTAATTACTTCTAGAACGATGTCAAAGACCGGTACTTGAATGCTGGTACTACCGGGTATGCGAATCCCACCTTTGATATCGTTCATGCCTCCCACCGCTTAACTTTCACATCTTAGGGACTTTTTGGTGTACGTGTTTTGGAGGCCTTCTAATGCCCCAACGTGAACCTGATCAAAGCAGTCTGTCAGCAGCACTGTCTAGTGCTACCTCCAATCAGACATATCTCGATCTCGCACAGAAGTCTGCTGATTTTGTTCGACGCCACCTGTATCGAGGGAGCGGCGTTTTCTTGAACCAGATCAAGTCTAAGGATTGCTCCCCGGTTGGATCGAACGTTTTCCCGTACGACACTGGGTCCATCGTTCTTGGACTATCGATCCTCGCGTCCCTAACTCGGGACACATCTACCATGGCGTTGTAAGTTGGAGCCTCTCGACTCCTCAGGCTCAGTGTTCACTGACTTGTGACAATAGTGTGCGAGAGATTGTTGTGGAATCAACTTCAAACTCGAGTTGGCATCAACCCGGACAGATTCTGAGTAGGTCTTCACCATACGTTTCGTTTTCATGGGTTTGTATTCTTAGTGAGCATATGAATAACAGATTTGGAGCGCGTGCGGTTCAGTGATCACGATGAGCCTAAGGTCCACCTCATGCGCGGGTATACTGCACTATACCGGGCGAACACGACTTCAACGGACCTCAAGTCATATCTCGGAAGTTACATCTCGACTCAGGTACTTGCCTCGTTCTGCCGCTAAGCTCGCAATGTCTAAATTTAATTGCCAGTTCAACTCAGTCGTGGACCTTTCAGCATCCCCAGGAAGCAATGTTTATGGCCCTGAATATGATGGGCCGGTCGGAGTTCGATTCGACAACAGCTCGCAGGCGGGAGCCATAGCCGCCCTACTTGGTGGCTTAGCTGTCGGCAGAAACAATGCCTCTCAAACGCCTTCAGGATCCCCTTCTGTAGATTCGGACTCACGGTCGCGATCAACTCCGGTAGGCGTTATAGTTGGTGCCGTGATTGGTGGGATTGCTCTAGTTGGACTCGTAATCGCCTCTGTTTGGACATATAACCGTAGATGCCGCACCAAAGCTCAGGACCATGAGATAGTAACACCGTGGAAGGCTCCCACTTCTCTTAACAAAGGCTGGCAGGATGGGCACAGACCTTCTCTTCCTGGCTTTGTTGTCGACGACCGTAACACACGTCAAACTCCTGGCGATAGGGTTTCCAATACGTCACCGATCACAGGAGCTACGACAGAGGAATTGGTTCTGGCGTTGAATCAGCGCCTGAGGAACGAAGGACGATGGGATCTCAATGAAGCACCGCCAGAGTATCATTCACCGCTAGTCGAGCGTAGCGAAAGACGCCATATTAGCTAACTCCAGGCGCAATGTACGCCAAGTAGGTCAATATACTTACATATGACACCCCGCCGGGATTGATTATATCCAGTCTTCCATATGAACTGTACTTCAGACTTTCATGCATATGTATCGCCTTCCCCTATGAGCCCGGCCGGGGCCAACCTGCGGATTTCATCCATTCTATTCCCATCATTCTCCTTTCCACTCCCCCCCCCCCCAGTCCGCCCGACGTCTGGTGGTTGCCACTATAACACGTACATACGGGGTTTCGACACCGTGACCTTACTGAGACGCCCAAGTGAACGCCCAAGTGACCCTGTGTTACTATGTGAAATGGGTAAATACTATCTCTCTGATTCTCACTGAGATGTTCCTTGATCACTCTCGGGATATCCTGGTAAGGATTCATCAAGTTCCCACCGTCCTTCCTCCCACAGTCTTTGTTTCAACTCTGCAGCCAGCTCGTCCGTTGTGAACACTCTCAATTCCTGCCTATAAGGTGCTGCTCGGGCGATGCTTGGACCCTCCAAACTACTCCGGACTGCTGCAGTGATGGCAGTGGCGGAAGATGTGTCCTCTGTGTATTCCAGTATCACTGGCGGCGGTGGCCCGAGTTCAGTATCGGGACTACGATCGATATTAGCTTGGTTGGTACCCGGTCGCCCTGAGCGTTGCTGTACACCTGTACTGTCTGTGTCTGTTAAAATGCCTCTGTTCTCCGATTCATGCGTCAGGAATGGGTTGATACCTCGGGTTTGCATTCCAGAACGTCGTTCCCGCAAGTAACATCGGGCAGCAAAAGCAACCATGACAATCATTAGGACACCACCGATGGTACCGGCAACTACTGGGACAACGGCCAACGGGTCGGAATGGTGAGTTTGTGAGACATCGGAAGGTTGACTGCATGGCAGAAAAAACAAACGTCAGTCGGCTTTTTTGAAGCCTCAATGAAGGGTCCTCTCACCTTCTGGCGGGTGTAGCGGTCGACGAAAGCGCGGTATATGAGGGTTCCCTGCTTGTAACACTGGCGGAGGCAGGGAGAAAGGCCGACGTGGGAGTTGATCAGTATCAGTTCAGAACAACAAGATCGAGCCTCCGCACCTTTCAGACGTGGTGCTCTGTGTTTCAGATGGCAGTGGTGCATTTGAAACGCTCGTGCTCATAGCACTGGACTGGGATGAGGTGAGATGAATACTCGGTCCGGAAAGATCGTCCGTTTGACTAGGATCATCGTGTCCAGAAAGAGATGTTTCCGATGTTGCCTGAAGTCGCTCGCTAGTCGTGGTGGCGAAGGCAGAGGACTCAGAGGATGTTATGGTGCCACCTGTCGGACTTTCCACATCGATTTCCTGGTCGTTGATGAATAAAGGTCCACTAAGGCGTGGTCAGTAGCCGCAGGGTCGATGAAAACTATAATCCAGCACTTCATGGGCACAGCAAAGATGGCTAGATTGTATCGCCTGCATCGTGAACGACACTTAGAGAATCCTCGATGCACCCGCAGTACAAAACAAACTCACCCTGACTCGAATGGATAAGTTACCTCCATACTCCCCGCCGTAGTAGTCTCGGTGATATTAATGGTGCTACCCGTCAAGTGGATGTGTGTTGCGTTGGTACCTATTTCTATCCAACCGAACTCGAATGCTCTTGGGTCCTTGAATGGGCCTCTGCTCCACGACGCGACGGTTTTCGATCCTGGTTTAGGCTTTGTCTCGGGCTTGAAGTCAGAGATTGTGATTCCTCCCGCTATCGGAAGAACCAGCCACAAAGTCAGAAAGATCCCTCTGCATATGAGTTCCGCTCCATTGTCTCGTACTCAATAAAACGAACTTACAGGGCTTCAGGAAGGGTCATAGTGGTTAAGCTCAAGTTGGGGCAGCGAAGAGGAGATTAACTATATCAAAGGACTACATTTCCGTGAGAGACTGTTTGTCAGTATCATACGAACCGCTGTATCAATGCACTATGTGTCACAGCCAGTGGGTATCGATACCTGAAGAATCAAGATGGATGGCCAAAGATCATGAACATCTAGGTTCTCTCTCTCCCCGTCACAGAAATCAGTTTCACTTTCAGCACCAAGGTATCAGTGGTCGCGATGTTATCACGGTTGAGAAAGTGCGAACTTGCGTATGGCATCCCATCGCGATTGATTTTGAACTACGTACCTTGGATAGCTAAAAAGCTACGAAGTTCTTCTATCCTGTCTTTTGATATTGTTGAGCCAGCATAGTTAAAGTGCACAGTGGGTATAACGAAGTAAACCTCACATGGGTAATACACAGAGTGTTCTTGTAGACTTGAGATGCTTGAGAAGAGGTGATAATCAAGTGGATTGTCCTAAGGCTTAAGGCCTTGGAATACCAGCTTTTATACACAAGTTTCTGTACATGTAAGAGTAAATACAAGACTATGAAACTACTACTAGAAGTAGGTATTTAGCCAATACTAATGAGTCTTTCATCCGTTGTGCCTCGCACTTTGGACTATAAGCATCATACTTGATGTAACTACATACGTAGTAGATATCTACAGTGTCATTTGTGAAGCAATAACTATGTAGATACATTCTTGCATGAGAGCGCAAGTGTTCCTAGAGGCGTAGCTCTATAAATAGTGTGACGCGTAAACAACACGTCAATATGTATCACATGATATCCATCATGTTCAACACTCCTCCTCACTAAGTTCATCATGTAAGATTGTACTCAGTGAAAAGTTAATCCTAAAGATTGCCTGAACAATTCAAACTTCGTTCTGCCAAGATTCTTTGTAACAAGGTCTGCAGGTTGCTTAGCAGTTTCGACAAAGTATATTTTAACTTTGTTTTCTTCGACTGCTCCCCTAATAAAATGATACCGATTATCAATGTGTTTCGTCCTTTTATCAGTAGCTTCATTGCTGCTGAGGAAGATAGCACCTTGATTGTCGCTGACACATGGTATTGATTTAATGGGAAAGTTTAATTCGTTCAATAACGACTTCATCCAACATGCCTGACGTGTACAGTCAGAGAGAGCCATATACTCTGCTTCTGTGGATGATAATGCAACAGTCTTTTGTTTCTGAGAAACCCAACAAACTGGTGCATTGGCAAGCTTTACGATATATCCAGTCTGTGATTTACGATCATCTTTATCAGTTGCCCAATCAGAGTCAGCAAAGGCAATCAATCCATGATTTGATTTTCCATTGTAAATAAGTTCATACTTTGCAGTGTGAACTAAATATTTCACGATGTATAAAGCCTTCTGTAGGTGTTCCTCACTAGGATTTGCACCATACTGTGACATTTTGATTACAGCAAAAGAAATATCTGGACGTGTTCCAAGTGCCAGATAAAGCAATGATCCTATCACTGATTGGAATCTATGCCTAATCTCGGGATTAACCTTCCCTTGGTTTTGGGTAGGATTATAGCCATCAGGTAATGGCGTATATGCCGTTTTGGCATTTAAAACTCCTTTCAAGATAGTCCCGCTGATCAAGGATCAATGTGTGGTTCTTTTGATTACGAGTAATTCGCATTCGTAGGAATTCTGTAGGCTCACCTAAATCTCGGCATTCCCAGATTTTCATGAAATCGCTTTTCAGTCTATTGACTAGGTTGCGATCTGGACCCATAAACAAGGCATCATCAACATAAACTACAGCAATAACCATATTGCCATTTTTGTTGAAGACATATACGCCAGCATTGGATAAGCATCGTTTGAATCGCAGACGTTTCATGGATTTGGTACATTGACGCCACCAGGCTCGAGATGCCTGTTTTAATCCATATAATGCTTTGCGTAACCTCCAAACCTTGCTGGAGTCCTCAACGAAGCCTTCAGGCTGTTCCATGTATATCTCCTCATCTAAGGCACCATACAGAAATGCTGTTTTAACGTCTAGCGCAGAGATCTCCCAATCTTCAAGCGCTGCTAGTGCCAATAGAAGTCGTACGGTTTCAAATCGTACTACAGGAGAGAACAACTTGTTATAATCTATCCCTTGTTTTTGCGAAAATCCTTTTGCAACAAGTCTTGCCTTTTTATGGCCATCAGACTTGATATCAAATACCCAGCGGGATTTAACTGCTTTTCGGCCTTTAGGTAATGTAACCACATCAAAGACATTTTGATCTTTCAGTGATTGTAATTCCAGTCTGCATGCTGCTTCCCAAGATGGTCGTTCATCTTTAGGACGTTTCTGGACTTGTTTATATGTCCATTCACGAACATCATCATAACTACTGGCTTGAAGACCATATAGTTGATGACCGTTATTCAGCAAATAAACCAGGTAATTTACTCCCCCTTCCTGAGCAAGGTCGCGCATATCTTCATCTGTCTCCATGTTACATCCATGCATCTTACCCTGGTCTATCTCACCTAGTCACGTCACACTTGGCTAGTCACCTCACCTCCGGACCCATTCCGAGTATTTCCGGGTATTTCCGGGCTTTTATTCAAGTCCATTCTAACACTATTCCATCCCCGGCACTCAACCCTCACTTCCGCGGTTCAGTCTCTCACACCAAGTCCATCCCCGGAATCTCTGCCACTTCCGCCTCCGCTTCCGGGACTCTTTCACCATTCATTCTGACTTATTCTGACTTACTTATCTCCGACTTCTGAGATATTCCCACACTCACTTATTCTATTCATATCTTCATTCCATCATGCACTTATTCATTTCCAGTTCATTTCCCTTCCGGTACATTTCTCCCCGTGTTTGACTTCCATATGATACATCAACATTTCCCGCACTTGACTCACTTATGATTCATTCATTTACTATAACCCTATATAAGCTCTATACTTCTATCCTGTATCAGAAGACTCGAAATCAACCAGGTTTCAACCAGGTTTCAATCTGGGTCAATCCCCATCATGACTCTAATGTCTTTTCTTCTCTCTTGCAACTTGTCCTCTTAGTCTAGTAGAAGGACAGCTCAGTTCATGGTGCTGTTGGCGAAACCTTCAGCTACTGTCTGCTCTAGATCCGTTGCTCCCACACTCCTTCATCATATCTCTTTCCTATCCATCTATCCAACAGCATATAAAATCCCATATCTTATCTTATCCCTATCCGATCCGCACGATCCTAACACTCCATAGGAGTAACTGGATCAGGAACCCTTACTGGTATTGTTTCAGGTTCGTTTGTCGGATTTATCTGACTTCTCCAGCGTGCTTCAGAATCAATATCACGCTCTATTTCTACAGGAGGCCTGTTTCCATAGACATTAAATGGTCGAACAGGTGGAAGTCTGGTTCTTAGTGGATTCCTTCTAGGAGCTGGTGGCTGATTTTGTATGTTTTGCCACTCATCATAATCATCTTGACGAAAACTGAAAGGATTCGTCGCTCCTGAAGGACTAGCAGACCATGGATCTGGACCATACTGATTAGGATTAATACCGGAGCCTTTCGGTGATCCGGGTCCATCAGTAGGTGGATGATAACCGTTGTGCACATCATCGCTTTTATCATCCTGGTTCGGATCCGTGGGAGGATCTCCCCCATGCTCATGATCGTCATCATGGGTATCTGGTGGAGGTGGTGGACCAAATGAACTATTATTATTATTATGATCCTCATGGCCATCATATGGGTATGATGGAAAGGGTATAGACCGGACAGGTTTGTCGGTTTTATCAAACTCTATGGATCCAGGCAATTCCTTTTGACATTTAGGAAACCAGTTTTCATCGAAAACTGCTTGTGGAGTAATGTACACTGAATTGTTTGTTGTACGAAAGAACCGATAAGCTTTTGATCCGCTTTCATATCCAATGAATATCATTGCTTCTGAATGCGGGGAAAGCTTATTTTTACGTTTCGGTAGGTACGTGTAGGCACCACAACCAAATGTCTTAAAATATGAGACATCTGGTTTCTTTCCTTCAAACAATTCAACAGGTGTTTTATACTTCCTCGAACGTATAGGAGTTCTATTATAGATATGGACTGCTGTGAGAATTGCAAATTCCCACCAATTTTCAGGTGCACATGCCTGAAATCGCATAGCTTCAGATTTTTCTCGCAGAGTACGATTAAATCTTTCAGCTCGTCCATTCTGTTCATGTACATTGGGCGAACCTCTATTAGGAAAAATTCCAAGAGAGTTATACCAGGCCCATTGTTCATTTGAAAAGAATTCTCCTCCTCGATCAAAGTGTACGCATTTGACCTTTTTATTGGTCTGGCGCTCTACAAGAGCAAGCCAATTGCGTAGTTTTAGATCTGTATCACTCTTTTTACGGATTGGATATACCCATCCATACGAAGTTGCATCATCAAATAAAGTTAATGCATATTCGTTTTGATAATAAGAGCGAGTAGGAAATTCAATCAAATCACCATGAACTAATTCTAGAGGCTCCTTTGCACGTTTTGAAGAAGAAGGGTATGGTTTTGCAACCATTTTGCCTTTCGCACAACCGCGACAAGGTTTGTCTTCCTTAGAGATAGCCAATCTCTTTGGAAACCCTTTAACATTATCCTCTAGTTTCTCTAAGACTTTGGGATTTATATGTCCCATTTGTCTATGCCAAAGTTTGGAATCATGAATTGAGAAAGATGCGATTGATGTGAAGGAAGCTTCTCCCACAAGAATCTTCGCGTTCATCCATCGCAAATTATCTTCTCCATAGCTCGGATAAAAGCTCATGAGAAGAGAATCATTTCTTGCTCCGGATCGAAGTCTCTGGAGAATCCAGAACAGTATAGTATCCTATACTTCTGAATTTTCCGGCAGAGATTAAACGATGTGGGCTGTCTGGATTATACATCACTGGAAATAACTTAGTGACTTGTGTCACTCCTGCACTATTGGTATGTCGAATATAGACAGTACCATATCCTGTTATTTGCACTTGTGCTTTATCCCCAGCTGAAGTTGTAAGACCTAAAGGCACTTCAAAAATCTGATAGTCTGAGAAATCCGTCATAAACGGAGTCATATGTGCAGATGCACCGCTATCTAGTAGCCAAGCTTCTCGCGTATTTTCAATTTCACTTTCACTCATTAATGCAGAGCAATACGACTCTAATTTTGTTGTAGCAAATACAGAAGTTATTCTAGTTTTTCTAGGTACTGAATTTCTTAGTACATGATAGTTCTGCATTGAGTGTTTAGTGAAAGTTTGACTATCAGAAGATTGAATTACTTGCCAGTCTCCACGATCGTTACTTTCTGCCCATCCATCAATGTCATCTACTCCTTCAAGGCCATCACCATAATCTCCATCATCGAAGTATCTTTCATTTGATTGGAGTTGGGTCTGTTGATATCCTTGTTGGATAAGAGAGAGCATATGAGCTCTTCTTCTATCATATTCTTCTTGTCGTTGACGTTGATCCCTTTCTAATTGCATACGTTCAGCAAACATTGCTGCTACCATTTGTGAATGGCAACGTTGCCATTCAACAAATTGTCTAGCTTGCTCTGGATTGTTGTCATTAACAACCATAGATATGTTGCCAATGCTAGTTCCAGTCGCAATTTGTTGTTGTACTGGATCTAGTTGCTGACGTTCAGGAAGTCTATTGACTCCAATGTCCATACTATTATTGACTCCAGGTCTGAAATTATTAAATTGCAGATTTCTGGGATCATTTTCCGACATTACCCAAGGATCAACCTCAGGTTGTTCTTCCGGATCTAGTATACTGCTATCTTCTGGTTCAGAAACAGAAGGGGTCGGAATAGTAGTACTAGGACGATTTGGTATATCAATATAGTCTTCCTCTAGGGATTGGACTCCATAAAAAGATCTGGGTGAATCCGGTGGTGAAAGTGAAGGTCGTTCCAGGGTGTGTTCAAGTACAGGTGGAGTAGTCGTGGGTCTGATGATAGATGCATATGTAGGAAAGGATGGTGAATGAGAACGATTTTGCTCCTCAGCCATTTGAATATAGTTTCCAGGATAACGACTATTAAATTCATAGTCCTGGATTGATCTTTCAAGTGCATTAGCTTCTGCTAGTACCATAAAGTCTTCAGGATAATAAATTGGAGATTCATTTTCCTGTGACGTTTTTCGTTGTACATCAGCACAAGACATGGGAACATCAATACTTTCGTTGTTCATCCATTTATATAAGATCATATTTTCATTAATGGCTTCTCTCAAATAAATTCTCGGCACAAGACACCATGTTTGGTGTCTACAGATAAAAGCTTGTGCTCTGAAATGAGAGTAAGGAAGAGTATTAATCGTTCCATCCAACCATTTCCCTTCCAATTCTAGTTTAACCGGTGAATCCCAAAAGATCGGATTAAGAACGTTTATTGGAAGATTTTCTTCCCTTAAGTATCTCGACTTGCGAAATACTTGAAAGATTGTCTTTCTTTGGTTTTTAACACTGCCATATATGTCAATGTATTCATTGACAGTACTGATCCAATTTTGATTATTGATATTAGTAATGACTCTAGAAAGATGTTGAACATTCCAGCTTCGATAATTGTGGTCACTGAAGAAACCTTGATCCTCTACTGATTCTACATGTAGAATTGGTTCATGCAAGTCCAATTCAAAGAGTGCATGTCTCGGAGTGAGATTATGAACAGCATCTCTTCGAATAGGGTACATTACAATTTGATTTGTAGTTCTGATAAGAATCCAGATCCAAAGTTTGTGATCTAGTTGTTTCTTAATCATGTATTTTCGAGTATTAGCCATCACATCTCTTTTGCGATCATCATTTCTCCATGTATCTTCTATATCATAGAAGCATGGAGCTTTAGGTGGCGCAAGTCTCACCCCATTAAATATTTCTGGGTGAGGTCGAGGAATCCTAATTTCATCCATAACACCCTTAGTATCCCATAGGTAGTTCTCTAGGAACCGCCATTGTATTTTTCTATTAGTGGGATTAAGAGTTGGTTTATTGTCTGAGTTATAATTCTCAGGCATAAACTTGGATATTTGATCAGGATCATCTCTTGGTAAAAGACGTGTGGCCCAAGGATTATTTTCTACAAATGCATTATGAGGAGGCCATTCTTCATTCTGTATGTTTACATTTGTAGATTCCTCTTTGACATTCTGTCCTTCAAGTTCCTCAATTCTATCCGCAGACGGAATTGTCTCAGGACTCGCCTGTCTATGAGGCATAGTGAAATTGATATGTTCTTCACTATGTGATCTAACGCCATAAGAGTTCTCAGATTCATTTTCTGAGGAAGAGACCCCAACCAGAGTTGGCATGGGATCACCATCGCTGTCATATTGTTGTTCTGTATCTGCTGTGGAAGCTGATGAAGCAATTGCCTCATCAATTTGTTGAACTTGTTCATCTATTTGAGCAGTTCGACTAGCATTCCATTCAGCAACAGAAATAAAACGCTCTGGGTGTCCTTCTCTATTGGCAGCAATTCTCTCTTCTAGGCGTGCAAGTTGTAAATTATACGTGTTTTGGAATGGATTTGGTGCAGTAGTACTACCAGTTGGATAATGATAGGACATATAAACGTGTTTAGGACCAGCCATTTCACGTTCAAAAGCTGAACTTGTCAACTTTTTAACTGCATTTGTACGAATTTCAGAAGATGAAAGTTCCTCAAGAGGTTCAACTACCGCTGCATGCGATTTTTGCCCCCCTTCTTGAGTACTTTTCTGTTTTCCTTTGCCCTTCTGCTTCTTTCTGCCTTTCTTCTTCTTAGAAGACGATTTCCCACTTTGATTCTGGTTGTTCTGGTTCTGGTTTTTATTGTTATTTTTCTTTTGGTTCAAAGAACCACCAGATTTGTTACCAGGACAATTTGATTGACCAGACCAATTGGGAGTGGATTGATATCTATTAATGCCAGATATTTTGGCATTACGCACAGCATAAGCAGGAGGTACAGAGTTTCCACTTCTTCTATTCCATTCATTACTGATTCCAGCAATAATATTTGTTGGTTTCAATTCTTCTTTCTTCATGCGAGTAGCTGCTTGAAGAGTTGCCAACGCTTCTCCGGTAATTTAGCTGTGACCATAAGGCAAAACAGCTCGTCCGAAATTGTTACACCCAGTGTAGCAAGTTCTTGTTTATTCATCAACATAAAGTTTATCCCAGGAACTGGGTTTATGTTGTCAAAGAATTGGACGTTATGGAGTTGCATATATAAATTCAGCAACTGAGAAGAAGACTGAGTCCCAAAGATTTCTCTAAATTTTGCCAGAGTGTTCGGAACTGAAGTTCTATCAATGTGTGGTTTATGAATACGCTTTGTTTGCATCATAATAATTCCAATTATTTTATCTCGTTTGGCTGTCCATTCTTTCAGCGCAGTATGTTCAGCATCCATAGCTGGATTTGACTGTTCTGGCGCTGTTTCTTCTACCATGGTTGGAATTCCATGTGAGAATAGAAAGCCTTCGATTAATTGGTACCACTCTTCAAAGTTCGAACCATCATCTAACAAAACTGGAATTAAATTAATGCCTCCCGACCCAGTCGGAAAACTACTTTCAGATACAAGCGAATGAATTGGATCCATAGTATATACTTCTACTGCATTCCCCACATCCACACTAAAGGTGTGTTCCAATGCGTTTTTGACCAGCATTGCTGAGGGTTCTGAAAAGATCCCTGGTGATTGTGGTAAATGTATAGAAGAGCCTGATTGGTTAGACATTTTGAGGTCTGCCAAAAGTCCCATGAGCATACTCTTCAAATATTAGAAGGGTGACGCTAAGAGTAGTGTCAATCGATAAAGTCTTCCATTGGAAGACAACCCAAAAAAGAAATAGGGTTCGATGCACACCGAGACATGCGTCAAAATGTCTAGAACTTTTAACACGCTGTATGCGTCAAGCAAGCTATGGGGAAATCCACCGCGCAGGTAAGTGCAGGTCGTTAATCTGGTTACGTAGCCCTGCCTGCTTGAGAAGGGTCTTACAGTAACCTTCCAGTGTGTGTGTCTGGTGTCCATCATGCTATCTGGTCTCAATCCCAGACTAGCAAATTTGAATGTCGTGCCTTGAGAAAGTTATTACTAGATCCCCCATTACTCCGTATGTTACTACATCCGAAGATGCCTTGAGCATATGACGAACGAGTGAACTACTAGAGACTGGAACAAGATCTAACAATAGCGTGGATGAGAAAGGCAGACGTGAGGGGAGTCCCTGTACATACTAAAAATGGCCGTGTGATACTGTAAAAGTAGTATCATACAAAGTCCTAGTTGTAAGGGAAATCAAATTTCCCCGGCATGTTTCAGCCTTCAGGAATCATGGCAAACCGGTTTAGAAGCACAGTCCCATAGACCCCCTAAATGGTGCCTCTGCCGAGGACCACCGCCAACTATTAGACTTTCATCGGTATCAGACAGTGGCAATAGACGGCCAAAGCCTAATCTGGGTTGTCAGCAGAGGAACTGAGCCGTAAAAACGGATAGGTTCATGCTGAAGAAGATGAAGCCAAGACAGTATGTACATGTGTTCGTGCGACATGCAACTTGTACAGGGACGTGAGTGGATGGATATAAGGGACGAAGAACCCTGATCCCGACACCAGACAATCGTCAATGACGAGCCTTTGACATCGCTAGAGACTTCCTTAACCCATGTAGGTTACAGGTTGTCCGCTAGGATGGTGGCGACACACGGAAAGTATTAGCTACTCCGATCATAACATCGACCTGACCACCACTTGCAGGGCCCATAACCTGTTGAGCCAGCATAGTTAAAGTGCACAGTGGGTATAACGAAGTAAACCTCACATGGGTAATACACAGAGTGTTCTTGTAGACTTGAGATGCTTGAGAAGAGGTGATAATCAAGTGGATTGTCCTAAGGCTTAAGGCCTTGGAATACCAGCTTTTATACACAAGTTTCTGTACATGTAAGAGTAAATACAAGACTATGAAACTACTACTAGAAGTAGGTATTTAGCCAATACTAATGAGTCTTTCATCCGTTGTGCCTCGCACTTTGGACTATAAGCATCATACTTGATGTAACTACATACGTAGTAGATATCTACAGTGTCATTTGTGAAGCAATAACTACGTAGATACATTCTTGCATGAGAGCGCAAGTGTTCCTAGAGGCGTAGCTCTATAAATAGTGTGATGCGTAAACAACACGTCAATATGTATCACATGATATCCATCATGTTCAACAGATATCTTCTGGGACTTCGACTTTTTTCATATCACTTTCCCCCCCACCACGTACTCAACTCTTTTTCCCTTTGCGACCGTGAATATCAGCGGAAGGACAAACAAATGTGCGAACTCTATCTCGTACCTACAGTTCTCACAGCGGTATTCATTAGGCAGTTTGCGTGACACGGGTAGCGTGCGAAAAGCATTGCGTCACACGAACTGTTCGATATTTTGCATGATTTTGCGTTGCGTGAGACCATCTTGAAACTCACTCAGTTCCTCTAATCCTGCAGCAATACTCCTGATTCAAATGCCCTCAAAGCAAGGTATTTCGGGCTCTCAGCCATCAAACATACAAAGATTTGTTGCCAGACCGACCAGGAGGGGCTGTAGACTGACGAGACTTGACCTTGACGTCATCAATCATCGGCCAGTGTATCGTTTGTGCCGAGCTTGTGTTGAGCGGGCAGCTATAGTGAAGTTAGCGGGAAAGAAAAAGATTTTGGTGTGGTACGAGCAATCATGTATCTCTCTGCACTATATAATGTTGGGTCAGCATGATTTTCAAAGGAAGATGAACATCAATTTTATAGGTCGTGGTGGCCACACGCAATGCAAAATCATGAAAAATATCGAACAGTTCGTGTGACGCAATGTGTTTCGCACGCTACCCGTGTCACGCAAACTACCTATTGTGAATTCTGCGAGGATCAGCAGGGCCTGGAAAAAACATTTTGGGATTGTCAGGATCCGTGTCGGGAGGAGGTTGAACGGTATTTACCAAGGCAACAACTATCCAGTAATTCCTCCTCACTGCTTATGAACTTCAGTCACAGACTCATCGTAAAGGCCATCGACGTACTGATCCAGATACGATAAGTAAAGAACAAATGGACTGTCAGACCCGTTATCGCGTTAAACACGACTTCGACGAACATTATACTGCGAAAAGGATATATAGTTGATATTGATCCAAGAGCTCAACCGGACGAATTGACCCATATGACCTACCGAGAAACGATGAATGGGGAGTTTGGATCACCAAAGTTCGTTACAATTGAGGTGTAACCTGTAAGGTCGGCTCATCACTTTACTGATGACTAGGCAGGACAATAGTCCACTCCTCATTTACATATGTAGCAAACGAGCATCTCATGTACGGTGTTGCTCGGCCAAGTTCCCAGAACCTACCCGAAGATGTTGAAATGGTTCTCGAAAGGAGAGAGGGTGAGGGATGAGCCTACCAGAGCTGTCAAATACTTTGTATCTTTCAGATAGGTATCAAAATACCACCACGTCTGCACACAAGTGACTCCCCATACCGTTGCTATCAAAATGCCAATGAGCTGCGCGCCAATTCTATAGATTCATAGATAGTGTGAGTGGCTACGAGTCCCGGAGAAAGACCGACAGGGAAATGCGTACAGTGAATCAATAACACCCATTATGAAGATATGGTGAGAATTTCTGACCGGAAATGTGATGACTGAAGAAGATTGGAATCTGGGCGTACTGCCCAAAAGAAGTGTTTCACGTAGGTTCAGGGACGAGGCCTTATAGTAAACACGCGGATACCACTGATGTTTCCATTTTCGAGATCCCGATGGTAATTCTTACACGTCTGCAGTCAGAACCGGTATCCAAGTGCCCTTGACAGCTTGCGTCTTGTTCGTTGCTGGTTTGGGGTTTCTTCCATTCCCCGATTGCTGCCAGTGATTGTGTGTCAGATTAGCACGATTGATTGGGACAACGTGCATTCCTTGACGTAGCTCACCTTAATCTCCAGCCCCTCCCCTCAGCCTTCCTCTGTCCAACCCCAATGTTGAGAGACCGTGTATCAATGAAACGAAATTTCCCGGAGCAACATCGAGCCACCAGGAGCGGAGAGCTTCCACATTTCAATCTTTGATTCTTCGGAGTCCATTCTTAATGGAGGGCACCATAAGGTGAGCGCGAAACAGATCATCGTGGACGGTGGGCAAGATATTGGCGCCCGTGGTGTTGAACATGTGGTTATCATGTGATACACTTTATTGACATGTTGTTTACGCGTCTATTATTTATAGACTCTTTCACTATGACACTTGCACTCGTATGAAAGATCCTGTACTTACTCAGATGGACTCTGTAGTTAGTCAGTACTCACACCTTATCTCTATGGTTTATAACAAGGTTCAGCTTTGCACCCAATAGCGTTCAAAGCTGACTGAGCTTTCTCTCTAGATTACTTAGATAGAAAGCTAGTATGACTATGCCTACTTACTCACTCTGCTCTTCGAGCACTTATGCTTACTGATATGCAATATGTACCATATGCTATATTCTTACTTACCTATGCTCTATGACTTGTAGATAGACAAGGACTCTTGTATAAAAGCTGGAGACTTTGCGTCTCAAAGCTTCAGGACAATCTACTCGATTATCACCTCTAGCAAGCATCCACAAGAACACAAGAATTCTCTTATAGTCAATATGTGAGGTTTTAGTTTCATCTCACTGTGCATTTAACTATGCTGGCTCAATAGGTTATGGGCCCCGCAACAGGCGGGCAGGTCGACGTTATGATCAGAGTAGTTGAAACACTTTCCGTGTGTCACCACCGTCCTAGTGGATGTCTATACCCATATTGGCTATAGAGTCTCTAGCGATGAGTTGGGCTATCTGGTGTAGGATCAGGCAGTCCACCTTTTCTGGTTCCACTTAATGTCCCTGTACATGCATGTTGCACGCACGATTGTACATACTGATTTGGTCTTCATTTTCTCTCAGGACCAGACCTGCTTCCGACTTGTCGGACCTGCCTTGGCCTTGAATAACCCAGGTTGATGCTCTGGCCATAAATTGCCATAGCACAATTCTGAAGAAATCTAACTGTTGGGGGTGGTCCACGGCTGTACAGCTTCGGCTGGAGTGGCACCTTTTGAGCTGTCATACAACTATGCTTCTAAACTAGTCTGTATGATGGCGTAGGCCGTTGTGCCGAACAACTGGGATTTTTACGATTCATCTTATAGATTATCGCATGGCCATTTTCAGTATGTACCGGGACATCCCAAAACCCATATGCCCTGAACTCATTTCCATGTTATTAGAAGATCTTTGTACCAGGCACCAGCGTTACTAAAGGTAGCTGCCAATGGTCCCATGGTCTGGTCTATTAATAACCTTCTTTGGCATATGGATGACTTTAACGCTAGTCTGGCATTGAGACCAGATAGCGAGAAGGAAACACACCAGACACACACTGGAAAGGTTACTCTACGTAACCAGATTAACAACCCTGCACCTGTTGGGACCTGTGACCTATTAGTGGCATCTGTTGAAATCCCAATTTCTCTCCTTTTATTTTTTCATCATGCTCATGGGATTTTCGCAGATTTCTGTTCAATTAGGAAATATGTCTCAGAACCCCTCTCAACACAATTCTCGTACTGGTAGCCCTCAAGCTACTTCTTCTCCAAGGACTGAGCCGGCACTTCCGGGCTTTACTGATTCCGACACATTTTGGTCTTTCCAACCTCCTGGCCATACCTACAACATCACTAACGCCCAAGGAGGTGCTGCCGTACCTGTTTTTGGAAACCCGGATCACCCTATTTATGCGAACGTTGCTGCCGATTCTTTCCCGGCGGGATCTGGTGTGATCATGACAATCCCGGAGTTAAAGGATAGCGCCATTTGGAATGCCTTTTTCTATAAGTATACAGCATATCTGCAGCAGCGGGGAATCTTTCAGGTTCTTACTGAAACGAAGCCAGCTGCTTCCGCATCTGGGTATGCAGAATGGTATACACGTAACAATAAGGCTCTTGGCATTTTTAAATCTCGGGTTAATCAGGCCTTCAAGTCCCTGATGACTGATGACATCAAGGAAACAATCGAGAACTTCCAGAAAGCCTTTGGGCAGGAAGATACGGCCCGGCTACTTAACATTTATGAGGAATTTCACCACGCCAACTTCTTCTCCAATCAGAATCCTCTCCCGGTCATCACCAAGATGGACCAAAAGAGGAAGGAGCTTAAGGTACTGGGTGTTGACATTCCCGAGTCCCTCTTTGTCCTCATTGTCATTGCTAAGCTTCCTACTGGACCATGGGAAATGCTGAAGCAGAAGATAATTCAGGAAAAGAAGGAGGATCTCAAGGTAGTCAAGTTGATTGCACTAATCACAAATGAGTGGAACAGACGTCGTGGTGCTCATGAATCCGCTCTTGCCGCCAGAATTTCTGGCATTCATTGTTTCATTCCTTCTACTGCTCCACCCTGGTCCTGCCAGAACCGTCAATCTGGTGGGAGTTCTTCCCGCAGCAACAACCGGAAGAATAACAATCGTTCTGGTAATGGTAATAATAACCAAAAGCAGAATAATAATAACCAGGGTAACCATAATCAACAATCGCAGAAAGGAAAAGGCAAGGGAAAAGGAAAGACTGGCAAGAAGAAGCAGAATAATCAAGGAAAGCAGAACGGTCGGCACCTTTCTGCTAACCTTGCTTGTGCCACCTTCGACCAGGAACTCATGGCTCCATTACGGGTTTATATGGCAAACATCTCAACAAACCCTCTCGATGCTACTGATACTGATACCGATAGCGAGCACTCCTCCATGCCCTCTTTAGTCACTCTTTCTGAAACTGACGAGATCGACATGGAGATCTCTTCTGACTCATCTTCTGAGTTTGAAGAAGGAGAAGTTGTTGAACAGCCACCTATTCCCATGACGAGTCAATGGCCACCTCATGACGTAAACAATCCCTATGCCCCATGGGCACCTCCACTTCCCGAATCTGTTCCTGATATCTACTTCCCGACCTTCGCTCCCAGTGACTTCCCATACACACCGGCAAATCAGCAATCTATCTCCCAGTTTCTCATTCTATACACACAAGAGAATGTACGAAACATGGGAAAATCCGAGCTATGCAGGAGTCAGTATCCCACTACTATTTGCGATATCAGACTCCCACTGCCGATTGATGTACCTTTCAGAGGTGCAACTAGTAACTGGGAAGACAAAACACGGTACCGGGAAATCATGGATATTGTGAAGCGTAGGAACATCGGTCCGGAGTTTATATTCATCATGATCCGGACCACTACTCGCGTAGTCGTCTATCCAATTCTGCACCATGCCTGCCATAACCTCACGCCGAGGCATGCACTATACCTGCAGAATATACGCGAACCTATTCTCACAGTCCGTGCTTTTTCTCAGACCCGCTTCTGGACTTGGGATGTTCAACATCTATTGGAGGCTATTTTGGAAATCAACACCACCAACTGGGTCAAGATCGTCGAAGCACACCCAGAGTGTATTTCAGTTCTTGAAGTGTTCAGAATACGCAACACCCGAACTCCAATCCCAGTCCAAGTATACAACCCGGTCTTCTGGGGAGCGCACATCAAACTAGGAACAGAAGGAGATTGGCTTTTTGGAACAGCTTCTAACCAGTCAGTTCGAGGTCAAAGGGGGGGTTACAAGCAGAACAACAAACGCAATGTTCGCTTTGTCCCTCGATTAAATCTTTGTGATCAATTTGACCGACGAACCACTCTATCTGGCTGGATGCACCCCATGCCCTGTATTGACCTTTCAGCATCACAGGCACAAACTGCTGAAGTTCCCAACCGTTCCAACTCGCCACCACTTCCTCCTCCTTCGGATATTGATCCGGGGGTATTCATTTCCCACGCTATCGCCACTGCACATGCTATCGCTCAGGCAATCATGCGACCTGTTTCTGCACCCCCGATTCCATGCTCTCCCACTCGGTCCTTTCGTGGTGCTTCTCTTCTCGGCAACAATGATCATGCCGAGGTTGATCCCTGGGTTGTTGCTCAGAATGATCACAGGAATACCACTACAGATAACGAGGGAGCAGAACCAGTTCAATCTCCAGCTACCTTACATCGCCCTCTCAATCCGGTTCCGCGTACAATTGCCACCAATACCTATATTGGCAACATCAGTATCATATCTCACGACCCTGATGCAGATACTGGACTACGCCCCTCAACCGTGATTGATCTCCGATCTCCTAGCCCTCTCGACCTTACCCGAGACAACTTCACTGTCATAGGCGCATCTGATGACTTTGATCATGATGCTGATGACGAAAGTGATGGAGACTCTGGATACTCTTACGGCAGAGAAGACTGGTACGGAGATAACGGCATTGATGATCCTGAAGCATGGGAGGAGAGTAACGACCGTGGAGACTGGCAAGTATCTTTAGTTCCTGATAATGAGTCACTCGCTGATAAGCATGAGATACAGAACGCTAACTATCGACACCACCGACACCACCATCACATTCTAGGATTAAGTAGATCTGAATGTTGTATTAATAGTTCTGTATTTGTTGAGACAAATGTCATGTCTTTCAGCAACCTAATTGCGAGTGATTCATACATTGAGAATAAGAAGGAAGCCTGGCTACTTGATAGCGGTGCTTCTATGCACATGACTCCATTCATGAGCGACTTCTCAGATTATCAGGAATTTGCCTACCCTTTACTTGTTACAACCCCAGCAGGCAATGCAGCCAACATCCATATCCAAGGCTCCGGTACTGTTCTCATCCAACACACTGAGTGACTAAGGTCACAAAATTGTTTCCAGTGTTGTACCAACCCAATAGCCCACATCGCATTATTTCAGATGGTAAATTCCAAAGAGATGGATATTATACCATCGGGAACCATCCAGAGACTCAGATCCGGTACAGAAAAGACAACTCCTTACTCATGAGCTTTTATCCGAGCCATGACCAGGATAACTTACGATGGATGAATGCGAAGATACTTATGGGAGTAACTTCCTTCGCATCTGTCATGTCTTTTGCTGTCATAGATTTTTCTGTATGGCATAGACGTCTTGGTCACGCCAACAAAGACATTATTAAGAAGTTAGCAGATAACGTTAAGGGTTTTCCAAAGGGAAAGGCTCTCCCTTTGAAGGAAGGGATTTGTCGTGGTTGCGCCAAAGGCAAAATGAACAACAAGCCCTACCCTGCTTCTGACAAACGTGCTACGGAGATTCTGGAGCTTGTCTATTGTGATTTGTTAGAATTCCCTACTTTGTCATACCATTGGAAGAAGTTTGCCCTTACCATAATCGACGACAAGTCGTCTCATGGCTGGGTATATCCGTTGCATGCCAAGGATGACACCAATCAAAACCTTAAAGCCTGGAAAAAGGAAGTCGAGACCCAAACAGGCAAGACGGTTAAGAAGCTACGCTTTGATCGAGGGGGGGAGTTTCTATCAAACGCCCAAAAACAATGGTACATTGATAACGGAGTGGTATTTCACACTTCTGCTCCGCATATTCACCAACAAAATGGACGCGCTGAAGGGTTTAATCGCACTCTGCGAGAAAACTCTGAAGCAATGCGCTTTCATGCTTGTGCCCCTGAAAGCTGGTGGGAGTTCGCAATTCTCACCACTGTCCATACATATAACAGAACTCCGATCCGCGCAAGGAAGTTTAAAACCCCAATTGAGTTGTACGAAGGCAAAAAGCCCAACGTCTCCTATTTTAGGACGTTTGGCTGTGGTGCCTATGCACAAATACCTAAATGGAAAAACAAGCTGGCTCCAAAATCCGAGGCCATGATCTCTATTGGTTACGAGAAGGGATCAAAAGCTTATTGTTTTTTCCAAACAACCAACAACTCAATTTATGTTGCTGCACATGCCATTTTTGACGAAAATTGGTTTCCAAAATGTCAAAAAGAAAAACCCGGATCTATAGAATTCGACAATACCAACAAACCAGTCCGTTCTGTACCCTTCAATTCATACCCATTTGACGGCCATGATCACAATGGTGAAGACGACGGTCACCCACCATTTGATCTGGATCTTCCTCCGCCTGATGACGACGGTCATATGCCAGGGGGAGATCCTCCTCTCAATACGGATCACCGTCCAATGGATGATTTGCACAATCATCCGCCACCTGCTGATGGTCCTGGATCACCGAAAGGTCCCAGTAATGTACCTAATCAGTATGGCCCTGATCCAAGTACTGCCGGTCCTTCTAATTTGAATCGCAATACAACTCATGGAAACACACAAACTGATAACAATCCATTCAGTTTCCGCCGTGATCATCAAAGAGAGTGGGAGAATTTACATCCTCCACCTCCACCACAAAGGAACCCTCCACGTACTAGACTCCTTCCAGAAAGACTTAGAACTAATAATGTCTACGGAAACCGACCTCCTGTACAAGTAGAAAGAGATATTGAGTCCGACGCTCACTGGCAAAGTCAGATTAATCCAACGAATGAGCCTGAAACAATATCAAATAATCAGGTTCCTGTGCCAGAAAGCGAGAATCCTCCGGCTCCTCATGATGAGGAGATGGATCCTCCACCCAACGAAAATGAGGGTGAGGATATGGACACAGAAGAAGAAGGACATGTCTCTATTCTTGCTCAGGAAGGGGGAGTTAATTACATGGATTATTTGCTTTCTCAAGCGCATGCCCTGCATGGGATGCAGTCAAGTGCTTATGATACAGTTAGGGAATGGTCTTATAAAGACATCCTCAAACGTCCCAAAGAGGAGATCCCTAAATGGCAGAAAGCATGCAGACTTGAACTTCAATCACTCAAGGAAAGAGATGTCTTTGAGGAAGTTCCTAGACCCAAAAGCCGTAAACCAATTCGATCTCGTTGGGTATTCGATGTCAAGTCAGATGGCAGATTTAAAGCCAGACTTGTAGTGAAAGGATTTTCGCAGAAGGAAGGGATAGACTTTAACAAATTGTTCTCTCCTGTAGTACAGTTTGAAACTGTACGACTTCTATTGGCATTAGCAGCGCTTGAAGATTGGGAAATCACAGCGCTAGACGTTAAAACCGCATTCTTATACGGTGCCTTAGAAGAGGAGATATATATGGAACAACCTGAAGGATTCGTTACGGACTCCAGCAAGGTTTGGAGGTTGCGCAAAGCATTATATGGACTGAAACAAGCTTCAAGAGCTTGGTGGCATCAGTGTACCGAATCTATGAAACGTCTAGGATTCAAGAGATGCTTGTCTGATGCTGGCGTATATGTCTTCAGGAAACAAGGCAAACTTGTTATTGCCGTTGTTTATGTTGACGATGCTTTATTCATGGGCAACGATAAAGCCTTAATGATACACCTAAAGGAAGAGTTCAAAAAGATATGGGAATGCAGAGACTTAGGTGAGCCTACCAAATTCCTGAGGATGCGAATTTCTCGCAATCGAAAGAACCGCACAATCGTCTTAGACCAGCGGGACTACCTTGATAAAATTATTCGCAGATTCGGAATGATAAATGCCAAGTCCGCAGCCACACCTTTACCTAGTGGTTACAGCCCGGTGAAGAATACTGAACCGGTTGATCCCATTATTCGCCAAAGATATCAATCTGTGATTGGCTCATTACTCTATCTGGCGTTGGAAACACGTCCAGACATATCTTTTGCCGTAATCAAGATGTCTCAGTTCAGTGTAAATCCAAGTTGCGAGCACCTGAACAAGGCATTGCATATAGTACGATACCTAGTAGGCACTCGTTTATACAATCTCGTCTACAATGGTAAATAAGATGGAGGACTCATGGCCTTCGCTGATTCAGATTGGGCAACTGATATTGATGACCGTAAATCACAGACTGGTTATCTTATAAAGCTTGCAAGTGCACCCGTTTGCTGGGTATCCCAGAAACAAAAGACCATTGCACTATCATCCACAGAAGCTGAATACATGGCTCTCTCTGATTGTACACGTTAGATTAAGTGGATGAAATCTCTACTCGAAGAAATTGGCTATCCAATGCAATCAATACCTTGTGTTAGCGACAATCAAGGTGCTATCTTTCTCAGTAGTAACGAAGTCTCTGAGAAGCGCACGAAACACATTGATATTAGATTTCATTTTATTCGGAATGCAGTTGCTGAGAAGGATGTTCTCATCTATTATGCACCCACTGCAGACCAACCTGCAGATCTTTTAACAAAGAATTTAGCCAAAGTAAAATTCGAGAAGTTTAGACAAGCTTTAGGCCTTCATTTTCAGTAGACGCTCAAAGGACATTTTTGCGGGTTGAACAGTTGACTCATCACGTGACTGAACCTTTTGACCCGCACCCACTACTGTGACGTAGTTAAATTTTATTTTTACCTTTTGGCACTCCTGGGAATTGAACTCTGGACCTCACACTCACAATGCACCAAAATGGTGTTACCCAATATTACCATTAGACTAAATGATCTTTGGTAGTATCACTAACCCAAATCTTTATAAGAGTTTAGTGAGGGGGAGTGTTGAACATGTGGTTATCATGTGATACACTTTATTGACGTGTTGTTTACGCGTCTATTATTTATAGACTCTTTCACTATGACACTTGCACTCGTATGAAAGATCCTGTACTTACTCAGATGGACTCTGTAGTTAGTCAGTACTCACACCTTATCTCTATGGTTTATAACAAGGTTCAGCTTTGCACCCAATAGCGTTCAAAGCTGACTGAGCTTTCTCTCTAGATTACTTAGATAGAAAGCTAGTATGACTATGCCTACTTACTCACTCTGCTCTTCGAGCACTTATGCTTACTGATATGCAATATGTACCATATGCTATATTCTTACTTACCTATGCTCTATGACTTGTAGATAGACAAGGACTCTTGTATAAAAGCTGGAGACTTTGCGTCTCAAAGCTTCAGGACAATCTACTCGATTATCACCTCTAGCAAGCATCCACAAGAACACAAGAATTCTCTTATAGTCAATATGTGAGGTTTTAGTTTCATCTCACTGTGCATTTAACTATGCTGGCTCAATACGTGGTGCTGCAGCCTGCCAGTGCCGGTCCAGACAAGCAGTGACATGTGACATCTGGCACCACGGTCATGTGACATGTTGGATAGTCACAGTTGGTCACTTTGGTTGTGATACCGTTTCCTCAGACCTCTTTTCTCCTCTTTTCTCGAGCCTTTCACCTTCATTCCTTCATTTGCCTCTCGACAATCGATCAACTATATACCTTGGAGGACTTGCATGAAGGATGATTCTGGATACCTGAAAGGTACGCATTCTCCCGTCGTTATCAATGGACGGTAGCTGAACTGGTGTGTTGTATTCAGGACATCGGAATCATTGGATATCCAACGTGATTGGTATCGACAAAAAGGACTGCTGCGCCTCAATGTTCACTATCTGGCTGCATAACAGCTAGGCTACATTGGAAGGGGAAAATTTTTGCGAGATCACGAATGCGCTTCAGGTGTGAAAATTCCCCATGTTCTCTGATACCTCAAGCTGACCGTCTCACATAGAATCCTGAACACAAATTTGTATCATGATTGCCGACTGTTTGATAGGTGCGTGTTGTTGCGTCTATAATGCTGCTCGGTTGGGCATTGCCTTTGGACAGGTCGAACTCGGATATGGGGAAGTCACATACGGAAGGTACGTGTCCTCCTGGTTTTGTTACTTGACCAGCCCTCTAAAAGACCATGATCAGTATAGGAATATCAGTAGTCTGCTTTTTGCACGCACCGTTCATGCCCCCCCCCACACTCGGTTTGCTCCTTCTGACCACGACCATCCTCTCCAGCCTATTCTCACGGTACTCAGCAAATAGACATATGTTCTCTACTACACCCAGAACGCTTCATCGCCACCTCCCGGCATTGGTATTCAACCTCAATGCCCTCAGTGGGACCCTGGTGCTGGTAGCTCAAAACCGGCAGGATCTAGGAGCCATTTCTTTCGACCATATCCACTACGGATACCAGTGCAGGGTGAAGACGAGTAGACACCAGTATCCCCGTGATCATTCCTGAATGCCATATCAACCTTACATCCTACACCCCTCATGTCTCCTTCCCTCTCACTATCCCTGCCATTGAGAGCTGCCCACAGCTCGTCTGTGATCGGCAACCGCCGGGTAGCTTTTTTGTCGGGTTGAGGACATCAGCATCAGGATTTTATCACCAATGACTGTCTTGGACCCGTGCACGTATTGGTCACATCGAATGAGCACCAAATATGGCAACGTCACCATATAAGCTAGATGCTGGCTTTACATCTCCAGCCTCACCCGCCGTTCTTCATATTGGTGATCCGCCCTCCTTTGTCGACTTGGATCTACTTCCACCTACTCACTTGTCTGTTGAGCTCCTCCGCCAACAGCCGTATGTCCACAGTTGTGGCCACCATATCTTCATCGCCTGTCGGATCTATACCAGGCCGTTTCCACTAGTCACACAGGCTGGCAGTTTTGTGACAGCAGAACAGGGCAGGAGGCTGAAGCTATCGAAGCTTCCTTATCTTCAAGCCGTCTTAGTTGTGTTGCGCCCATTGAACGATCGCCTTGCTCATTGACAAGGTTATTGGATTCCAGATTCGTGGGGGATGTGAACATGGCTGAGCAACGAAGACACGAGTGTGATGCAGCATTAGGGCTGGGAAGAACCTTGTGCGATAGAGTTCTATTCGCCCGTCTCCTTGCTTCATGGTCTCAGACACCAAGATGGTTGTTGGCTGAGGTGATACTGTGGCTCATGTCGTAGAGGCTCACGAGGTTACAATGCCGTCTTGTTCTTGCTGGGATCGAACTTCCCACTTCACCGTTCTCAATCACATTGTTGAGTAGCAAAGCCTTTGCTTTATTGTACCATGTGATTTCAGCGACATCAGGTGTTGCGTTCGCCCCGAACCAGTTTCCCCCCATCATCCTGAGCATTGTAAGACTTCCCACAATGTCTTTGATTTTGGGTTTGCTTGCTACTCACTAGTGGCCAGAGGACATAGAGACATGCTTTAGGAACCGTAGAGTGACTGCTCAAGTTCACGCAGTATTAGAAGGTCTACATCATCGCGTGTCATCTGTTTTAATTTGATCATTCCCTTCGACTTCTACTCGTGTCTGGAGCTCAACATATGACTGCAAGTTTCTTTATTCAGAATGCCTATCAGGATCTTGCTGAGCGAATGCCACCCAGTTTAAGTTAGGGCGAGCTGAACTTTGACCGTGACTTCCACCGTCAACTCTTTCCTCCCCTCCCGTTCGTGAGTTTGGCTCGTTATCTCCTGAACTATATACCTTGCTAAATCCTTGGGCCCAGACTGACAATACAACGATGGCAGATCCTTTTGAGAAAGATTACATGATTATTTGCCAGTGCCACGTGGCGGGTACCTCACAAAACAAAAGGTTTTGTATTGGATTGCCACTCATTGAATTGGGTCTATGCGCAGATTCAAAGTACCGCATCAAATTGAAAGTGCTCCAGCCATGATGTGCATCTCAACAAATTCCTAACTTTGCCTGACATTATTATAGGAGATACATCCCATTTTTGGACCCCGCAGGATACTGGGACCTGTTGTACATTTACTACTACGTGCCTACTGAATGTACAAAAGTGTGCAGAAGAAAGTCCTAGGCCCGTTCACCTGGAATGCTCGCGACCCCATTATGTCTGTCCCAAAGGATACTCATGCTCCATGACTTTGTTAATCAACCTCTTATGCGCCTCAGATCTTGGCTTGATGCTGCACTTGAATGGTAGTGGTCGGCTGTAACAGATTGTCAACGAAGGATCAAAGTTCAGGCTGGAGATTCTAGAACCAACTCACTTCTGTACTGACAAACTGTATTTGACCCGAGACTTGATAGCTACCCCATTCTCATCCGTCGCTTTTGAGATATCAAAAACTGAGAGTATCGTGGCTATTGTCAAGTACAATGATGAGAGGGCGAGCAGACGTCCAGGACAGATTCTGAGTGGATGAAATACTCCGCTAGCAAACTTGATGATCGACAACCACTGGACTTACCGCCTTCCAAAACCAAAACTGGTGGTGATATCTCTAATATCAGGATTGATTTTGCCGTCTTTAATCCATCGCTCGGGATTGAACGTGTATGGGTCTGGGTACATTGCTTCGTTGTGCAGGATCGCCCTAAATAATACACCTCCGTGAGTAATAAGAACGAGGGAAGGGCGCTGGGAACCCACCAGATATTCGGAATAATAGTCGAATCCTTCGGGATTCTGTATCTCTTATATTTGTCTTCTACATTCACATGATGAACAATCGCAGTGGGTGTGATAGGTTGCCACCTCTGTACTTCATGGATAACCACCTGGACATATACCAACGCGTCGCGATCACTGTGGTCTGGTAACCTGCCTTCTCCAACGATACGATTGATGAAGATGATCTCGATAATTCTCAGGATCTGAGAGAAGATTCTTAAGGAGGACACGGTTAACTTGCAGCTCCTCGAATTTGTGTCGGATGGATCCATTGTCGGGGAATTCTAAAATGCACACTCGTGAGGGGTTCGGAATGATAGAATGATTCGAAACATACCTTGAAGGCATAGCCTTCGTCATATCTTCCATTCATTCCCATATGATAGAATAACGAAGTCTTTGTCCCATCCCATCCTGGAGTATTACGCATTCAACATATTCTTCGGGTTATAACTTTGGAGAGAGGGGGGATTGGACACACAATTCAACAACCATAGGCAAACGAGGTCTGTGTTCGTACTTTGAGCTAGGATGTGGCTGACCGAATTCAAATATCTCAAACCCACTGTCTGGAGTAGATGCTGGAGCGGTAGTCCAAAAGATCTATGCAGGCTTTATAGGAGTTGAGCACAAAAACATGTGTCCCGGCGACATCCAGGTAGAGAATGTCAGAATCTGCGTGATTATGAACATCCATTCCGCCAAAATCGAGATGGGAATCGGGATCGAGACGGTGGGTGGAGGTTTCGCGAGAAGTGGTGAGCAGCAAGAAAAGGGTGCGAGGAAACGATCGGAGGGGCTGACTAAGTTCCTTGCCCATATTTTCGAAAACCTGGCCGGTATAGCTGGATGGCATGTCCTAGCAACTCATAGGTCAATTTGACTCTCAAAAAGCTTGTTTGACTTTCAAGGATGTCGACTAATGAAGGCGGCCCACCAGCAAATTTCCGATTATCGGTAGCTTCTTCGGTCCAGGAGGTAAAAGTGAGGCTCGAGATGTATCTCGCCCGTGTATCCATCGACGAAAGAAGTAAGCAAGGACAGGTATGAGCAAAGGCAAAGCGCATGAAGTCATGCCTTTGAACGAAGAGGCAGCAAAAGATTTGGAGAACGTTCCTTCGAACAAAGTCATTCCAGGCATGTTGACACATGTCACGGCAGCTTTTGTGGTCAGGTATTGGAGGCAGTGGGTGCGAACCTAAGGTTGTCCTCCATATATATACATTCCACTGTTCCATGCCGTATCAATATTGCCTTGATCACATGGGAAGTGCTGTACCAACCCCCCTATTTTTGCCCTAAAGGCTCTCAAATCGAATTCGGGCTCGCAATGAACTGGGTTGTAGTATCCAACTGAGACTAAAATGTCCAAGTCCGTCGAGTGTATTCCAGACAACAATTCAGGCCAGCCGATCCCGGCCCGAATGTTCTGTAAGTGATTGAGTCCACTTATCAAACATGGAATCATGTATGAGAAACTTTCCTCGGTCGGAAAGTCGCGGCTGTACCGCCGGTCAAAATCGTATCAGCGGTGGCGTCGTAATCTTGATGATCCTCAAGCCGTCTTTAGTCCTCCGCTGGGTATTGAACATCAACGTGTACGGAGCCATCTGTTCGTCGTGTAAGCCCTGCGCACTAAATTTTGTCACATCAACAGAGACTCACAAAAGAGCAGTGGAAACCTCGCCTTCAGTCCCCTCAGAGTATAAATCCTATAGACGCATGTTATCTGCATTGACGTGATAAACCTGGTCACCTGGACCTCATGTCAGATCAACCAGCACACACTAGAGAATCGCAATCGGTATCTCGTGCGCCCGAGTTCCTTGAGATAGTCGACATCAGCTTGAGCTCAATGTTGGTAGTATGTGGGGTAAAGCAACGTGCAAGGAAACTGATTCTGGGCAAGTTGGTCACAGGTGCTCTTGTCACGACTCGTAAGGAAGAAACGAGTGATTTTACATTGAGTCGGAGGTAAGGCCGAGCCTGGTATGTCGCCATAAAAGTAGCGATTGGTGTAGGGGAGAAATTTCAATTGGGTCGAAATTTGGGTGAAGCCGCGCGACAGGAGTGGTGGTGGGTATGACTTGCCATAAATAGTGGAGTTCTGCCGGCCACCCGAATCCCGATGACGATACCAATCTCTTGATCTTGGCGACTGCGACTTCACCATGAGCTACGACTTCCTGCATTTCTCTTGACTGAGGGCTTACCAACTCTGAGCTCTTCAAGCACATGAAGGAATCTTCAAACCTTTGTACAATCCCTCGATTGCACTGGGCACGCTCGTGCCAGACAGTTTGTACCCCTCTTTCGATCCACATGCAATTCGTCCTATGTGGTTTATCTTAGTCTCCCCTAGGCAGACTCTCACGGCTGTGGGCGCTGGGCACTCTAGGTCCATCTCAACCGAATAAACGATCAAACGCACTCGATTATCATTCTCCCCTCACTCCCTTATCTCGACGAACTCCCACAGAACGTCAACTCAACCTTTGGGCCTCAGATCTCCAACACCAGAAAATAGGTCGATAGTTTACGATACCTCGTGAGTGTTTACAGTGTTTGTGACCGTATATGAACACCTGGGGTAAACACAAGCGTTCATAAATATCTGGGGTGTACATAAATGCTCGTGAGCAGCTGTGAGGCTCAGGCTTGCTCACGGGCGCTCGTGAACAGCTCCGAGGCTCACAGCCACCTCATATGTGCTCAGGAACTGCCGTGAGCTTTGCGGCTCCTTCGCGTAGGTTCATGCATGACCCACTGCAAGTCTTACAGGCCCTTGAGGAACGAGGATGACGGCCAGCGCTTGACTTTCCTGGGCGTTAGACAAAATGGACATCGTGTGAACGATATCATGGGCATGCGGTCTACACAGCCACCTCACTCCGCTTTTGAACCGCAACCACCATTTGCCTCTCGCAGCTCGCTGTCGCCGTCAATTGTTAGTTTTCCTACTCCTGATTCTGAACAAGCATCAAGAATGTCTACACACAGAAAATCAAGACAGTCAATAGGTGTCGATTTGGGTCATAGATTACAGTCAAGGTACGTTGTCAATACTCGAGTCTTTGCGGCATGCTATGACACTTTTTCTATTCCAGGCTTCGAACATCGCACTCTGGCGGTACCCTTCACTGTTATTCACTCTGGTGCAATCAGCATCTAACAATGTGCTAGTTGGCGGGTCTACCACAAACTCTCAGGACACGAGTTATACATCAGATCAAAGAAGGAAGGCAATAGTTTTACGGGGTGCACAGGAGGCTCTAGAGGCAACATTATAGGAGCAAAAGGTACGTGTAATCCTATACTAATTTTTGACTGCTTAGCTGACTTGTTCTGGCCAGAACCTCCCAGCGTATCCAACTGAACTGCTGGATGTGCACCTCCAAAGAACGTGATCAAGGTCCGTGCTCCATCAACGTCATGATGAAGCTGGCGGGCTGAGATTACCATTTATGGGAAGGAGAAAGACAGCGCACAGACCAGCTTCAAAGTGTATAAATACCCAGGCGTTCTCCAGATGTATCCCCCATCCCCATTCCTTCCCCTGGCTCCCATCCTCAACCCGTCCTCCTTGTAAAGGGTATCCTTGCCCAAAGGGTACCACCATGTTAGAGGTGGATATTGAAGGTATGACCCAACCCTCTCGTGGTTGTTGATCATGGTGCTGACACTTCGCAGGCAGGCTGACAGCACCTATTTCACAATGATGAGGCGGCGGCGGCGGCGTGGTGAAGTCTGGAATAGAGGCCTTGTAATTAATTTTTGATAGACCATATATAATTTTTGGGTAGTCTTACCAATAGTATAAGTCTATATGAATCAAGTCAATTGTTCGCTACTGGATTATTCTTTCTTTGATTCTCTGGCATGCTCATGCGCACAGATGAACTCAGTAAAGTTCATCTATGCTCAGGAATCCCTGTTTGCTCATGAACACCATGATCCTCACAGCACTCATGAGCGCACATGAAAAAAAAGATGTCCCGTATGCACTTGGGAGTAGCCCCGAGGCTCACGGTGCTCATGACCACTCATGAGTGATTTGGGTGTTCGTGAGCGGTCAGAATCTGGCTACATTTGTTCTGGTGCAACATACAAAATCTATTCTTGCCAATTTGTTACGTTCACCGGATGCAACTGTTTCATGTTGCTCTCCTGGTGATGGCTTATGATTGCTATAATCCAAATAGACATTCGGCTGCAATACATGAGAAGGAGGGTCAAAGTGTGTACGGCAGCTATTCAAAAAACATCCAAAGGCCTCTGATGACTTTGTTGGTCGATGGTTATAAGTAGTTTGACGTGAGGTAGGTTCCCCTTGACCGCACCTACTCTCCTTCATAGCTATTTCAGCTCCATAGCTACTCGGATATGCGTTCCTTTTCAATTTGCTCTCTCCTAATATTCATCAGCGCGTCTGCGGGGTGTGCTTTTTCACAAATCCTACCGTCCACTTCATCCTTCAGGGCGAGTACTGTTGTGCCCTTGCGGGTTTGGTCCGGCGCATTAACTTCAATGGCCACCGTTCCAGAAACCTGCTATTGCAACTTCAGAAGAAGGCCTCCAGAGCCTCTCAGGCGAAGCAATCGATCTATTTGTGAAGACCGACAGCTTTTTTCTGACGCCTGGACCCCTTCCAAGTGTGTTCCACAGTGGGATGTCAGCTTCTTTCTACTAATCTACGAAGGCCCCAGCTGGCCATATGGGGATCTTCTTGCGGAAATGGTACAATTCGACCTGTTCGCTTCACAGGCAAAATATAAGGACGTAGCACGGAAATTCTATCTCCCCGCCCTGCAGAGCCTAAAACCTGACCACGAGTATGTGCTTCATCTCATTGATCTTTGCTTGATCATCAATGATCAGTGCTATAGGGTTTGTTTAGTACTCTGTTCACGATCTGTGTATTAATATCAAATACACGCTCAGACTAGGAATCAGCTGTAAGCCCCGACCATCTCCGTATATCAACAAGACGCTGATTGGCAGCATTGGCTGCAAAAAGCGTGTATGGCTACGCAGCCTTACTTGCGTACCATGCGTACGGCGACAAAACGTTACTGAAGATTGCAGAGAATAATTGGAATGCGGGATTATCACTCACGCTAACAGACTCGGATATCACCGCCGGGAGATCCGGAGCGAAGAATTTCAGTATAGCCTTGGTGTGTCCCAATGGTGGTGAGTAGTGTGACTTCTTGCAGTACGGATATGTTAATGGAGTATTCTCGTCTCTACAGCTACGCTTGTCGGAGGAACATTCTCCTTGACGGTATGTGTCAACCGTGCAAATATTCTCAAGGAGCCTGACACCACTGTTTGTTTTCAGGACGACGCGAGTAACTCGGCCTTGAATGCTGCTGCTACTGGGTATGCCAGATTACTCCCTTCCATACTTATCAACTTCCGACACTTGCTTTTTATTTTCTCAGGGACTTCTTGGTGTATGTTTGACGTGTGGGACCAATTGCCATTCTCTGACCTGACGGGTGCAGTCTGTCTGCAGCATTGTTAGGAGCTACCTCCAATCAGACCTATCTGGACATTGCACAGAAGTCTGCTGACTTTGTTCAACGCCATATGTATTGGGGAAATGGAGTTTTTGTGAACCAACTCAACTCCAAGGACTGTTCTCCAGTCAACCGGAACTCTCAGTTCGCTTATGACTCTGGAGCCATCATTCATGGTCTGTCCATCCTCTCAGCCCTAACCCAGAACACATCTACAATGTCATTGTAAGTCATGTTTCCTCGAACATTCACTTTGATACTAAACAATGGTATTATACGTAGCGTGCGGGACCTTGTTCTGAATACAACTTCAAACTCGACCTGGCACCAATCCGGTCAGATCTTGAGTAAGGCTTTGCTACCCATTCATTCTTTCACGGCCAGGTCGCTTAGTGAGATTGTAATTATAAGATTCGGAACACGTGCGACTCAGCGATGGCGGTGAACCCAAAGTTCGCCTCATGCGTGGCTATACTGAGCTATACCAGGCGAATACGACTGCAACGGACCTTAAATCATATCTCGGGAGTTACATCTCAATGCAGGTACGCTCCTTTCCCTGACATCAACCTTGTAATGTCTGATGCTACCGTTCGATCAATACTGCTGTAGTTCAACTCGGTCGTGGACCGTGCAACGTCTCTAGGAAGCAACATCTACGGCCCAGAATATGACGGGCCAGCTGGAGTTCAGTTCGACGAGGATTCGCAGGCAGGAGCCATAGCTGCCCTGCTAGGGGGCCTAGCTGTCGGCAGAAACTTAGCTTCTTCAGAGACCCCCGGTGGAGGATCAGAGCCACAGTCGCAATTGATTCCAGTGGGCGCCATAGTTGGTACGGTCGTTGGCAGGGTTGCCTTAGTAGGCATTGTCGCCGCCTCTGTTTGGATATGCAGGCGTAGACGCTGCATCGAAGCTCATGGCGACGGGAAAGTCACACCGTGGGAGGCTCCTATCAACTCTCACGACAAAACACATGGATTGCAGGGAGGACGCAGACTGTCTCACCTCGAGACCTCTACGGTGGCCGGTCGTCGTTTAGCTTCTGACAACGGTGACTCCACTACATCACCGGGAGTTACAACTGCAACGACAGAGGAGCTGGTTTTGGCGCTGAACCAACGCCTGAGGGACGAAGGGCAGTGGGATCCGAGCGAAATACCACCAGAGTACAATTCACAGATCGAGCGCAGCACCCTGGAAAGTAGAAGACGTACTTAGGTATTCATCATCCGAATATCCGGGGGTCGAGTTCTCAAAGATAGAACGTTCGCTACAGGTGTATCCTTTCCTCTCCTTTTTCCCCCCTTTCCGAATAGTACATAAATGAAAGTGTATCTCACGAATGGGCTCTTCCTTGGTCGTTCTCAAGGTATCCTGGCAAGGATTTATTGACCACCCGTCGCCTCCCTTCTTGTATGCATCGATTCTAAACCAACTCATACGTTGTGAAAGCCTTCATCTCGATTATATTATAAGGAGTTACGGAGTTTCGACCCAAAAAAGAGATAGAGTTCATGAGGACCTCGGAAGGTGCAGGTGTATGCAGAATTGGTGGGTCGTTTGTCGGGGGCATTGATTTGGCATCAGAATCTATCTGACGGGATTCAGTCTCATGGGAGGGATCCCCCTGATGAGGCCACCCAGCTGAAGATGTTTCTCTGGGCAGTGTGAGCACATCTCATCGTGATCTGGGTTTCGAAAGTGTAGGTTGAACACCGGATGCAATAAAACCCCGGGCTTCAAGGCAGACGATAAGGTGATTACCCTATTGAAACGGTAAGAAGCCCTGATGTCGGAGCTAAGAGTAAAAGAGGCTAGAGTTGAACATAAGTAAGTCCTTTTAGGTGAACCATACGGTTGTTGTGACTTGGTCGTGGCTTGCCCAGCAGCGACTAAAACTCGACTGAGTGAAGAAGGGACCACCCGGCGCCCATATAGCTTCTTGCGGGAGCTGTACATACTATGATATACTAAGTATCAGTCATCAGCAAAATACCTGTTCAGTTAGAATCCATATACAACAAATTCCAGTGAATAGAATTGAGCAATACAGTAACAGTTGATATTGACAGTGTTACACCTGGTTGGGAGTCACGAAATGTGTACTGACAAGTTTGCAGGTTTGTTACCGCATCATAACTGTGTTGGGAGACTATTCTAACATGGTTAGAAATGAGTTGAAACCCTTCCGAAACTTGTTAAAATTCACAAAACCTATTTTGGGAGGGATAACTCACGGAATCCCTTACAATACGTGAAAGGGTATGCTACTGGTTTTGGGGATTTTGAAGGGGTTTCAGCGAGTTCTGAACGGTTGTCACGTGTTGTCAGCTGGTTTGACTACGTATCAATACGGTGAGTTCAGAATCTATAGTATACCAAGGCCAATTAACCTTCACTGTGGCCGCTGGCGCTGAACATTGAACGTAGAAATAACATCGAGACTCACAACAATGGTTTGGCTAACCCTAGCCCTAATAGCAGGCGCTTTGCATGAGCGCTTGCGCCGAATTCTTGTCGGAGTCTAAACCGCAAAAGCTCACGCGGCTGCACGTGAATCCTATGTCCCTCTTGCTCTCGACCACCATGATCCTACGTCGATAGCCCCAAGAAAGGTCAGCTCTCATGGCACGGCTCTCAACTCTCATTACTTACGGGACTATAAATCTCAAGTACAACCAGGCGAAGCTTCAGAGCCCCAAAGATTGAACAGAAATTAGATGGAATTGCAGTAAAGGTGCGTGAAAATGCCTTTGTTCAACGAAGGGCAAGAACTAAGAACTCGCAACGTAGCTTGGACCTAGGATATCGGTGACGACGTCGATGTGTCGTCCAGAACGTCATCATTCCTGAAAACCGACCCCTTGACCAATCCTCGACTGATTCCATAATCCCCGCACGGACCACCTCGCACGTATATAACCCCAACACGATTCACCATTCCGGCTATTCCTTCTCTTCCCCCTTCCATCACCACCAACTCACACCTTCTGGCTTCTCCCCACCGCGCGACGTTGACCCTTCTACCTCCCCGCTAATCATGTATTGATTCAACCCTAATCTATCCGTTGTCCACATAATAATGCTATCGACCACGTCACAATAAGAGGGCACATCGCAGTGGGATGTTCACAGAGGTAGGTCCACGCTATTGCCTTCATTCATACAGTTGCTGAATGTCGGTTCTCATATTTCACCTATAGTATCGTCGCCTATGCTCGCTAGTCCGCCGTCACTGGCTATCACTCAATGCTGCACTCATCGCTGACTATTCAGGCGCATATATGCGCCGTATAACGTATGCGTACCCTTTCTTCGTTATAGTAGCCCGCAAACTCATCCAAGTTTCAGTTAATGAACAGAGATGATAGCAAGGAATGGGTATGTCGTCTCAACTCCCATCATCAGTCTAAGCTCGCTGCTCACATTGAATTACAGATCTCTTGTTTACTGTGTTCTTGGGCTGTGCTATGGTCTGGTACGTTCCTTATGCAGCTTTATACCAATGTTGCAGATGCTAATTTCGTATCCAGGACCCTCTCATCATCGCTGTGCTGGAATCAAGTAATCATTTGTCTACCGTAATCTATGCCCACCTTGAATCCTAGCCTGTTGTTTTCATAATCGTGTACATTTATTATCTATATCTAACATTGATTCTGTGTTGTACTCCCTAATACCAAGTGTGAAAACTCTCGAGAGATCCGCAACTGGCTGTGCTACATATATATCCTTGATCATGCCAATCCAAGGAAACATGTACTATTCATGACGCCCCCTACAACTTGCTACCTTCACTGCTACCTGTTAGACCTTCTACCATTTACTAGTATATGTCATACTCTCTGCGACTCGCCACCACCTCCGCTATCCAGTACTCCCCCCTATAACTGGTCAAAACCCCCCAAAACCCGGTACACCCTGCGCAACTTGTAACAACATGCGCTCTCGTGTATCACCTGTGAAATCCGTTGAAAGGTACTCGAATCCGTTATTTTTTACTGGTATTGTGCTCACGGATTCTCGCTCTTTTTTTGGATTTTGGAAAAGTTTTAATACTGTTATATAGTCCGTTCCTGTTCGCAACCAGGTACAGCGGGTTTCGTCCTACCTAACGGATATTGGGGTACCAAATGGCCTTGTAACTGTTCGGGTATTTTGCTGATGGTATTATCATCGCTGGTGAACAGGTTCAACCCAGCCTTCGGATCTTCAGAACTTAACAATAGATCATAATGAGTGCCGCGCCACCTTCCAATCACTGAAAGATAGCACTCACGATCGAATAGTGTAGTCATCGAGCTCTCATGCCCATATCCCACAACGTCCTACAAAGCACAAAAATAGAACATCAGGAACGCAGGGAAGTACGCATTTCACACCCATCTTTGATTCACTAATTTTGTTTCTCAACTAGTGGGACGTCCATCATCCAAATCCTACCCGACCCAACGCAGTCTCACAGAATATCAACTTACCACGAATTAGAAGGATAATCGTTTCAGAATTCAGCCCAGTAGCAACTCTGACTCATACGATCAGTACATCTACGAGACGAGTTTGGGGGGCAGACACTTTGATGATCCGGATAACCCAACAGCGGTCTTCACGCTCTCCGTCGACTGCCAATCCAAAGCTCTGGGTTGATCGCATGTCTACACAAGATTCCGTTTACTCGTGTGTGTAAGTCGCATACTACGCAGCCGAGGCTCAAAAAGTCTATCCTACGAGTGAGATGTCCCCTAATCGCTCTCAGTATACCCTGGTAACGATTCATCGCGATCCCACCTTCCTTCCTCCCGCATTCTTTGTTTCAACTCCACAACCAACTCGTCTGTCGTGAACGCTCCCATTTCCGGTCTAAAAGGCGTTGCTGGGACGACGTTTGGTCCTTCCAGGCTATTTCGGGCAGCTGAAGCGATGGTGGCGGGACAGGCATCCTCTGCGTGCTCCAGATTGACCGAAGGCGGTGGCTCTAACTTGGTATCAGCTCGACCAGAGTGACGGACTCCGATATCGACTTGGTTGATGTGGGGTTGCTCAGATCCCTGCTGTATATCTGTGTCATTTGTGTCTGGTGGAATAGCTCCGTTTCCTGACACATGCGTCGGGAATGTGTTGATATCCAAGGCTTGCATTCCAGGACATCGTTCCCGCAAGTAACATCGGACAGCGAAGGTGACCACGATGACTATCAGGACACCACCGATGGTGCCGGCAATCACTGGGACCACGGCCAACGAGGTGGGACGGTGAGCTGGTGAGATATCGGAAGGTCGACTGTGTCGATGAAAAACAAGCATGAGTCAGCTTTTCAAGAAATTTGCGACGATAAAAGCAGAATATCCTCACTTTCCGGGTGTGGATATCGGAAGCGAGGAATCTGGGGGATTCCTGCTTGTCAAATCGGCGGAAGCGAGAAGGTTGATGTGCAGATCTTTAGTCGAATTATCCAATGTCAAAGATGGGACCCCCACACCTATCAGAAATAGAGGTTTGTGTGTCGGATGAGCGCGTTGGATTTGAATTGTCCGCGTTTGTAATATTGGACTCGGATGGAGTAGGAGGAACGCTCGGTCTCGACATACTGTTCGTTCAACATGGGGTTAGATACTAGAAACACATTCCGAGAGAGATGCTTACGATGTCGTTTCCGGCCTGCTGTTTGTCGTATTACCGAGGGTTAAGCTCAGAGTTCTACACAACTCAGAAGCAAGAAGCATTACATCTCAAAAGGCCTGCTTACAACATTGGCCCTGGCAGGCCACTCGTGGTGGCGGTCGTAGTTGTAACAGGGAGCTCGATTGAGGTCACAGCGCTGCCAACCGCCGGTTCCACTTCAATCTTTTGGGAGCTGGCAAGTAGAGAATCACTGGCTCTGTATCTTACTTAGAGTCCGTAAGGTCGATGAGTATTGTAAATCCAGTACTCACAGATTTACGGGTACGCCGAAGATGGCCAATCGATACTGCCTGTGTTTCGAAGTAAAGCTAGATAATTTTCAATTCAGCCACAGCAGCAAAAACTCACCCTTCTGCGGGATAAGGAACGCGGTTGAACGATCCCTGAGCTAATGTGGGCTGAGCAGTCACATTCACAGAGACACCCGTTCTCTGTCCGAGGTCTCCCGAGCCAATCCTCATCCATACGAACTCGAACGTATCTGGGTCTCTAGATATATCCCTTGTCCACGAAACGAGAGCGTTCAGTCCCAACCTTGGCGTTGTATCAGCTGGTGGTGCATCGGGCCTGATGTCAGAGAACCCGAAACATCTCGCTCCTGGAAGGAGAAGCGACGAAGTTAGTAAGATTGCCGCTCTGCATCCACATTTGAAGGTGAGAATCATCGTCCCGAGCTTGAAAGCAGATGTGGAGTAAACATACAGTGCTTCAGAAAGGATCATCCTTGTCGAGCTCGAGTTGAACACGGTAACAATGAAAGGCGAAGGGGTAGAGAAACATCCCAACTCCCGAGGAACCATAAGTATATCAGTAACCGACAAGCCCGGGCTACGGAGCTCGTGTCAGCGTAGTATACGCTTCAGCCAGTGCTAGTGATCATCAAAAATAATTGAAGGAACAATATGAAAGGTCGGTGCAAACATGGGCATGAACTAGAACCTCGAGCCTCTCGATGGCTCCGACGGCGCTAGTGACAGGTATCGGACATCATGACCGCAGGTCGCGATATTGTCTCGGACGAGAAACCAGATAATGGATTTGTAAATGGCGGCGACTTCGTCCCCGGAGCAGTATGGTGTTATTATAGAATTTGAGGTCGTATTTGAGTTGCATTTGAGTAGGACGAGAAGTGCGTGGGAATTTGAGAGGTCACATTGCCTGACTTGAGGTCGCATCGTGTTTCGTAACCTGTCTCTTTCCACCACCTTATCATCTGAGCTGCTACTGAGCACTGAGTACTGAGCTCTCACAGCGACGCTTCTCTATTCAGGATCGACGGAAATACCTCCATAGTAGCTCAAGTGCGGTCATGTTGTGACCAGGATACTACCCAAATCTCCAATCACAGGGGAAGGTCTTAGATCTGAATTGTTTACGCAGGGTTCGTGTACGACCTCTATACTCGCAATTTAACACTAAAGAGCTACCTTTCGCATTATAATCAGACGCTGCGGACTGTTCACATGGTATGATTCTCTCAGCACACTTTTTATCTCAGCTTGGTCACAGGGCTTGCTCACGGAGTAACTATCGCCTCGAACATCGTGGTATTGTTAGTCTCGTGTAACCAGACTGACGATATACGCTGACGATCGCAAGTGATATGCGTATATGTAGTGGTATTGTTCACTTATCATGTGTTACGACTCAGCCAGAGTAAGTTTCAAGTGCGGTGTCTCCCCAACGCCGTTTATCAATCGATTTGACAGGTGGTGGACATGGCGCTGCGAGATCCAAGCATGCCTGACCTAGGTATGCAAATCTTGGTGCCTTCGTTCGATTGGGTGTCGACAGGCTTTCCGAATGTTAGCTTAACTTGAGAAACTTCGAAAAGTATGTTTGTTATGTCAATGTTTCCCTTTTTTTGAGCTCGTAAAACACGAGATTTACAGACTACTACTAGAACATCTATCATTCTACGAATCGCCTTCCTGCCTGTTTAGGTTGGGGATACACAGCTTCGCACGAATCGTTACCAGGTTCATTCTGGTATCCTGTCATCGCACAATGCGCGGATGGCTACACAACGTGGGCAAAAGCCGACAGCGATCAGTGGGAAGGCCCCGAACATCAAACATCACAATAGCTAACACCTTTTATTATTGAGCTCGGGAGACTCAAATGTTACAACATGATACACCTACATATGTTTTCCCCGCTTTCGATCACTCTGTCACCTCTTCAACCCGCACCGTGCTCCTTCGACTGGTAAGGGCTATCGTCCGAAGCCGGAGCCCTGATAGTATCACCCTCGGGTCTCGATTCTCATGTTCTTGCGTTTCCTGGGATTGGGGATGTCACCGTCTCGGAGAGGCAACTTGTGTAACTCACCATTAATATAAACTCCCTTTGCTCGAGACCGCCCGACACGCCAGAGCTGACGTGGGCTGTCTGTGCTACTGTCACGAATAACAGGGATCATTCTGATTATCCGTCACCAAAGATTTCTGATATCAGGTTATTCGGGACATGAAGCTACCTGAGTAAGGATACACACGATTGGATGGTTCCTTTTGGTCAAATCGGGAACGCTTCATTCCGTTTATCATCTGAAACATCGAACCATCATTATCATCGTTTTTCTTGTCCCTGTTTCAATGCACTGACAGGACGTCATTTGAGTCTCCCTCAGATGCCTGACTTAGGATTTGAGCTCTGGGATCTGGAATGTTGTGGAATCCGTCCCAGTAACACTTACTGAGACTTGACCAGGCATTTGGACATCAAATACGGCGCGCGTTGTTCATCTGCTCAGAGCTGTTGATATCGCCACCATGCTGTTCCTCCGATGATGTCGAACTTCCCGCATTGCGAAGGCATCTGATGAACTTTGCTAGATGGTTATAACGTCCTCATCACGCAGTAGGCTTGCCTTGACTGTGCCCATCCTGTTCCATGGTTATTTAGTCCCGGCAGTGACTCAAAAAATATGCTTTCCCTCCCTTCGCGTTTTCAATCCATCCTGATCTTCTTACTTGTTGCATTTGCGAGAGATGTATATTCTCAGACCTTGCCATCGACCACTTCCTTTCGGGTGAGTACTCCTGTTCTCTTGCGCCATGAATGCTCACTGATCTGAGTCCCTACCACTCTAGAAACCTGAGATTATACTCTCCTCAGAAGTTCTTCGAAACCTCTCAGCCGAAGCGATTGATCGAGTCCTGCAGACTGACAGCTTTTTTTTGACACCGGGACCTCTTCCAAGTGCGTTCCATGAGATGCTCAGTTTCATATCACTGATGTTCGCAGGCATTAGTTGGCCCTATGGGGATTTACTTGCCGAAATGGCGCAATTCGACCTATTCACTTCGCAGGCGAAGTACAGAGATATAGTTCGGGATTTCTATCTCAATGCCCTCCAGAATCTAAGCCCTGCTCGCGAGTATGTGCTGTCTCCTTTTTCTCTTTATTCAACTGTTCATCATCTTCGATACGCTAGGGTTCGTTTAGTGCTTCACTGAAGATCCACAATTGGTGTATTGATACCATACACGTACTTAGACTAGGAATCAACTGTAAGTCCTAATCATCTGTTTGGGTATAGCAAGTCGCTGATTGACGGCGTTGACCTCCTAAAAGCGTGTATGGATACGCAGCCTTACTCGCACACCTTGCTTATGGCGACGAAGCACTATTGACGATTGCCGAGAAGAGTTGGAATTCAGGACTGTCATTCACGCTGACAGACTCAGATATTACAGCCGGGAGCTCCGGAGTAAAGAATTTTAGTTTAGCCTCCATATGTCCCAACGGTGGTGAGTGAACACACTGTTCGCGATAGATATATGTAAATGAATAAACTCCTCTCCACAGCTACTCTCGTCGGCGGAACGTTTTCTTTGACAGTCTGTGTTAAAATTTAACCGTATAAATACTCGCAATGAGCCTGACCCAATCTGCCACTTCTAGGACGATGAGAATAACCCAGCCTTGAATGCTGCTACCACTGGGTATGCTGGAGCCTCCCTTCCCCGTCCATGCTTTCCATCGCTGACCTTTCGTCTCCTCAGGGACTTCTTGATGTATGTCTATCGGGAGACTAACGATGCTCCGACCTGATGAATGCAGTCTTTCAGCAGCATTATCGAACGCTACCTCTAATAAGACCTATCTAGAGCTCGCACAGAAGTCTGCCGACTTCGTTCAACGTCACATGTATGCGGGAAATGGAGTTTTCTTGAATCAGCTCAATTCTACGGACTGTTCTCCTGTTAATAAGAACTCCCATTTCGCTTACGACTCTGGATCCATCATTCATGGCCTGTCCATCCTTTCATCTCTGACCCGGAACACATCAGCTTTGTGAGTTGGAATTTCTCGGTTCCAGTCTTCCGCGTTCATTGACAAAGGGTACTACGCAGCCTGCGGGAGGTAGTTGAAAGCACGACTTCAAATTCGACCTGGCACCAGCCTGGTCCAATTCTGAGTAGGTTTAACCCATTATTTTCCCACCCGTGGACTCAGTAGAGTAACCATATGAATAACAGATCTGAAGAACGTGCGGCTCAGCGATGGCGGCGAACCGAAAGTCCATCTTATGCGCGGCTATACCGAGCTATACCGGGCGAACACTACTCCGTCAGACCTCAAATCGTATCTGGGAAGTTACATCTCAACACAGGTGCATTCCTTGTCCGATTTCCTTCTTTAATGATACAATGTCTGACGTTTCTGTTTGATATGTCAGTTCAACGCGGTCGTTGATCTTGCAACGTCAGGAGGAAGTAACATCTATGGCTCGCAATACAACGGGCCAGCCGGTGTTCAGTTCAACAATGACTCGCAGGCGGGAGCTGTAGCCGCATTACTGGGGGGCCTGGCTGTCGGCGGGAAAAAAGCCTTTACGGCGCCATCTCCTGGGCCTCCTGACGCAGGATCGGAGCCACGGTCGAAATCATCTTCAGTCGGTGCTATAGTGGGCGGGGTCATTGGTGGGATTGCTTTAGCAGGAATTTTAGCCGCCTCTCTCTGGGTATACAGACGCAGAGCTCGTGCTAAATCCCGGGATCATGAGATCGCAGCCCCGTACGCAGTCACCACCCCTTCTTTCACCACAGCACCCAGTTTCGGGGGGGAGTACAGACCATCTCTCCTCGAGACCTCTACCGTTTCGGGACGTGGTTATCCGACTTCAGACAGTGGGGCTACTAGCACGTCGGGAATCATGTCGCCTACGACAGAGGAGTTGGTTTTGGTATTAAACCAACGTCTGAGAAACGAAGGGCGATGGGACCCGAACGAACTACCGCCGGAGTATAACACGCAAGTCGAGCGTAGCACCTTGCAAAGAGAGAAACGTGCTATTGGTTGATTCCAGGCGTAACGTCGGGAAAGTTGGCTCGCATACGATCTTGGGTGCGGTACCCATCGTGATGGATTTTCGATCATCTGAATAGGCTTGATTGGCTGGATTCTCGGGTTTTATGTAGTAATCTTTCAATATTTTCAATACGGGACCTGAACTTTGACTTGTCGAGTATGTATACTACTTTCCCTTGCTTCGTGTACTTAAATACAGTCGAGTAACTTTTTCAGCCCTTGTGATAGCGAGTATCGGAAATTGCGGAATCTACGGGAAATTCGGGAGCTACTATCCATTATCCGGGTAGTGCAATATCCGAGTGTGCATCAGGCACTTGTGGGGTAAGTTGCAAGTAGTAGATACATATTCCGTATCGTGCAGTCAAAAATTAATACAAGGTTCTCGATCTGAGCACCAGAGTATTTCACTGTGCACAGTAAAAGCAGCACAGCCTATGAGCAAGTGCTCGTATCAAGAACTCGATCTCTCTTGATCGCTCTCAGAATACCTGGTAACGACTCATCAATCTTCCACCGTCCCTCCTCCTGTAGTCTTTGATTTAACTCAACAACCAACTCGTCCGTCGTGAACATTGCCATTCCCGTTCGAGTAGTAGAAGCTGCTGGTGGGGCGATATTTGGTTCCTCCAGATCATCCTGGATTGCTGGAGGAGTGAAAGTCGTATTCTCTGTGTATTGCGGATAGATCGGCAAATGCCCTGCTTCAGCATCAGTATCAGCATCGTGATCGATGCTACGAGCCGCTATACTTTCTTGATAGATATCAGGTTGCTGGGGGTGCTGTAGTGGAGCTGTACTGTCTGAAACTGGTGGAAGGATCCTCGGTGCTGCTGAACGTGTCGCGAAAGGATTGATATCAAATAGCCCTTGACCTTTAGAGCGACGCTTTCTCAAGTAGCACCGAAGAATAAAGGCGAGTAACACCATCGTTAAGACACCACCAATCGCACCAATGACTATTGGGAACACGGGTACTGGGGCGGAATTGCCGGGGTCCGAGACATTGAAACGCTGACTGAATGTAAAAACCAAATATCGATTAGTTAGGGAGTCTCTTTGCTGGGACGAGAGGGGTATGCTCTTACTCTTGAGACGTTGTGTTTGACGGGAGTGGTGTAGCGCCCGCAAGATTGGCATTGAAAAGCCTATGTACACGACTCATGATCAGAAACTGGAGATATGTCTATAGAAAGAACTGCTTACGATGTCGCCTTTTGCCCGTTATTCGTGGTGACAGTGTCAGATATCATGGAGGATCCGAGTTCCCCGCTATCACTGTTCGCGAGATCTTCTACCAGGATCTCTTGAGTACTAGTGAATAGGAGATCGCTGGCACTGTTTCCACGGCATTATTAGTAGTTGTGGATCTGATGAGGATTTTAGCACTTACAGATCTCGAGGTACACTAAAGATGGCCAATCGGTACTGCCTGCATCATCAATGAAGATCGGAAGACCTTAGGTGGGCTTGCAAGCTGAGGATAACGAATGCACACCCTGGGTTAGGATAAAGAAGCTCCGTAGCATTCCCTGAAGTAGTTGGATCGGTAGAATCCACAATAAAACCCCGCTCCTGAGGCTTTCCCAGGATGGTCGGTTTCCATACGAACTCAAATGTTGTTGGGTCATCCATGCTTCTGCTCCAAGACACGATAGTCTTCCCCCCTGGCTTAGGTGCTGTCGCGGGTAGGGAGGGCTCGAAGGGAGAAATCGCGAAACCTCTCACTCCCGGGAGAGCAAACCACAAAGTTGGAAAGATTTCTCTATGTATGTAATTGAAGGTGAGATCGACTTTGCTGCAGTCAATAGAGAAAACTTACAAGACCACAAGAAAAGACATTTCTATCCAGCTCTAGTCGAACGTAGTATCAGTCAAAGGCAAAGAAGAGATTTGTAAGGACTATCCTCATGAACTACATGACTTTATGCAGCCATATTCTACGTCAGTAACCGTCAAAGCACTATGATCGTGACTGCAAATTCGCGATGGCGTATTAAAATATACCCAGGGATTATCAAAAAACGAGTTGATGAGTCGATGCAAGTATTACGATTCACGAGCCCGGTCTTCAATTCCGTTCCCTCCGTCTTGCACGGATATCAGCCTATTTGTACGGATGCCATACGGACGAGGTCTGCATCAGCGTTATCACGACTCGCAACTCAAGAAATAGGACGATGAGAGGACAGCCGGAAGGGGAAGGGGGGTTGAGGGAGTAGAAGAGAAGTTGCGTGAGGATCGGAAGGTCGAATTCAGTGCCTGAGGTCACAAGGTGTTACGTAGGTTCACGTAATGCGCGTTGTACCCGTAACACCTTGTCAAGAAGTTGTTTCCTCCCACCATCAGATCCTCTGAGCTTCCACCATACAGAGAAGGTGCGTTTCGATAGATATACTCCGAAATAGCCTCGATAACAGGCTCATATCCCAGATACTCTGACCATAGTGATACAACCTGTCCTCTGTATCAACTCTACTATATGGTGATGGACTATCTTTCGCATAATCAGAATCAGGCCCTCTACAGCGCGCAGTACCCTCGGTTTCTGGCAGTTTCCGAGTCCATTCTTCAATATCGCACATATGCCACAGGTGGAGAGCGTTTTGTAGACGAGAAGAGGGTTTGCTGGGTGGAGCCGAATCCACAATGGACGCTCTGAAGAAACGGATACGCTACGTCGGACAATACGGGATCTAGGTATGATGTTTCACGGCTTTTAGAAGCTTCCTGACCGCAACTCGTAGGCTAGCATGAACCCCAGATCTACCTCGAATACATCACCCAATGACACGCTTCTATATTCTCGAACACACACCGCCGCACGGCACATACAACATTGGCACTCGGAAAGGCTATAAAAATCCTACTTTACACTATGCTCAAATGATCCAAATCGCATCAACCATCCATTTTCCCTTTCTCGAATCCGTCTCACCCTTGTATTTGCCATCATCCGAAGTGATAGCGTTGATACCCTCACCTATTCTCTGCAATCTTCATGGTCGTGAATCTGGAGACGTCTCTGCCTTGAGCAGATGACGGGCACTGTAACCCCCAGAGCCGTCTGCATGTTCGCACTCGCTCTTCTCTCCATATATATCCGTTGTACCTCTCTCCGTCAACAAGCTCGTTCAATAGTTTTCGTTAACCGACCATCTACACTACACGTTGGGGTTGATGGGCAGGCCTGCCACTACCATATATCTCGTTCAGTTATTTGCAACCCTGCGAGGGCTCAAGCGTTGCTTCTACGTCATGGCTAGGGCACGCCGTGGATGTTCTTGTGGCATGCCATCAGCGGCCATCTTGTAAAACACCCTGGCGTTTTGTCTTTCTTGGAAAACCAGATGGAGTGGAGCTCGTTAAGCGGTCGCCTACGTCGGCAGAGCCTCTGCCCACTTTCGAACTGGTCAGGAATGTGGCATCGTATGATGGCCCTCATCGAGGTTTCGCTGGAATGGTTTACCATTTCCCTGCTGGTGGTATAAATTGCGTTGCAGAGGTTGGGATTCTTCATCAACACTTTCAGCCTCTACTATTCGACTTCCAGCGCTCACTTTCCTCAACACCTACCTCTTCTCGCTCAACACAACACTCCGGATATGCCATACATCCTCTCGCCCGAACGCGTATGGAGCCAAGGTTCCTTCGATGTTCCTGATGAAACGGGCAACCGGCTCATCACAGTCGGAGTTCTCATCGAGGAAGAGCGGATTATCTGTCTCCTCATGGACCCCTTCATCGACCAGTCCCCTTCCGCCATCGGACCTACTTGGGTTCGGTGTCTTCCCTGTGGAAAAAGAGTCGGATTGAGGGGGAATATGCGGTTCTGGCCTGAGAGGTGGCTCCAGCATCGACATGAGTGTAGGGAGGCGAGGGATGCGGTGAAGGCACTTCAGAGAAGCGGAACGTTTGTTCGTAAAGAGCAGATGGAGGATATCAAGGTGAGCCCGTCGTTGTTCTCGTTCCATTTTTCTTAATTTGGCACTCACCTTGCTTTCTGTTTTCGCAGTATGCAGACAAATCAGACGACAAAGAGGAAGCTCGTCTGGCGAGGGGAATGTACGGGCCAAAGATCAAGTTGTTGAGGCGAATTGCTCGTTATGAGTGTTCAAGGGGACAGTCACCCTGGGCTCGTATGACGGAACCTCCACCAGCTCCTCCTTTGCAATCCCCTCACGCCTCTCGTACGGTGTCTGCAACGACCCTGTCTGCACCGACCCCGTCTGCACCACAGTACAACCAGCACCAACATCATCATCAGCAGCACCGACAGCAGCACCATCCCCAACACGAATTTTACCCTCACCCTTCGCAACAGCACCCGCCCCTCCGCCACTACCAGCAGTTTCCGGAACAAGACGTCTCCACGAGGTTCCGCAATGGTAGCTTGACTCTGCCACCCCTACAGGGTAACACCGTACCAGTCGGTAGGCTGCCCTCCGTGGAAGCAGTGTTGACGCACGCGACGAATAGTACGACTCGTAAGTCATCATTTTGGATGCTCTACCGAAAAGACACTGACTTTGGTTGTTGCCATCTGTCTAGATCAGCGTCAGTACCAACAACAGCCGTCGGGGGGATATCACCCCCCTTCGAGTAGGGGTTATCATCAGTAATGTCATACGAAGCCATTGTTCGTAGGTACTATCCGTTGATCTCTGTACGATTATTGCCTTTTTCTTTATTAGTCTTCTTCCTTGAACACTGGTCTCGTTTATGCAACCCCTCAGAAACTGCGCGCTCGTTCAACCTATTCCTGTTTCGCCAAAATATTGGCCCGCACGATCCTTTACTCTTGATACCCATTCAATCTTATTTGTTTATGTGCGTAGACTGTTATCTCAAGTATATCTATCAAACCACAGATAGTTCATCTCTCAAATTCACAATTCACGAAACGTTCGAGATCTCCGAGAGAGGTTCAATTAGCGCCCACGCGATAACACACTAACAGGTTCGAGCTGTCGAAGATTGAATCAAGCCCAGAGCATGGTTGGTCTAGTCCCGAGTCCCAATGGTGAGATTGTTCTATCTTTTTTGCGCCCTCGGTCTAGGAAGCTTACCCTCTCCCGTTGGTCTCCGGTGAATCCACGTAGTACGCAGACTACCTCTGATCCTCGTCAGACATCTGGGTTGGAACGGTATCTTTACCTTCTCCAGCGTACTATCCGAGGAGGAGAATTCCGAGAATTACATCGTCTCATGGTAAAGTTTGTTTGGATTTGCTGTTCAGATCTCACGGACGTTGATTTGATAACAACTCAGCAGACCCCAGCCCGGCTATCGCTCATTCGCCCGAGACTTGTCAAAAATCAATTCCAAAGAATGGCTGAAGACGCCGAGCAGAGATTCAACGTGCGAGTATCAATTGACCGAGTACATAAAGCGCCCTCGGGTATTGCGGAGCTTCCGGCTTCCCACAGGGAATATCCGAACGCCCGACAAGCCATGTATTTTCTGGCAGTGTGCAATCTTCAAAGCAGCACGATCCATCAGCAAAGATCTTGTCTAAGAACGCAACCTTGCGTAACCGCTGTCCGAGGAATACTCTGGTAACGACTCCCTGTTATCCCACCGTCCCTCCTCCCGTAGTCTTTGATTCAACTCCACAGCCAACTCGTCCGTTGTGAACACTCCCATTCCTAGCCTGAAAGCCACCGCAGTGGCGGCATTTGGATCCACCAGGATTCTTTGGACGACTGGAGCAGTAGTAGCTGGAGTGAGAGATGTAACCTCTGGCTCTGCACAGTCTGGGTCCACCAGCGCCGGCCAATCTGATTTGGTATCCAGATCATAATCGATACCTTGAGCCACAATATTAGCTCGGCTGACACCGGGCCCATGGGGACCCTGCTGCGCCGTCGTACTGTCTGATTCTGGTAGAGAATCCCTCGACTGCGATAGTTGTGTCGAGACTGGATAGATATGGAAGGAGCTATGGCTCGCAGAGCGTCGTTTTCGTAAGTAACATCGGAGAGTAAAGGCGATCACTCCGAGCATTAGAAGACCACTGATAGCACCAACAACTATTGGAACTACGCGCACTGGAGGAGCGTTGCGGGTCTGGGAGACATTCGAAGGGTAACTTCACGAAAGATAACAGGCATCAGTCGGGTTTTGGAAGTTTCGTTCGGATGAGAAGAGTTGCTCACTTTCTAGTTGTGGCGGTTGCCGAAAGCGTTGTATTTGATACCTCCCTGCTTGTGGCACTAGTGGAAGCGGGAACAAAGGTCAACCCACAGATTCGTCAGAGAGTATTGAACGTTGAATGATAAGACCTCCACGACACACCTTTCAGACGTTGTGGTCCGTGCATTGGACGATAGCGTTGATTGAGAAGTTTCCATGTTTGTAACATTGGACGCGGACGGAGTGGGAGGGACACTCAGGATGCTATTTGTTTGACCCGGATTTGTACACTGCTCAGATACTAGAGAGGTGTCTAGAAGGAGAGGCTTACTTGGTTGTTGTGCCCCGCCCGCTACTCGTAGTGCCAGTGTTCGTTTGACTCGGAGCTCTACGCAACTCAGAATTTGGGGGTACGTATAGAAAGAGATGCTTACAATGATGATTGTGGCAGGCGAATTATAGAGATGGTGGTAGAGGTTACAGAAGTCTCAGAGGTTGTAGTATCATCAGGCGAATCCTCCACCCTGATTTCTTGATTACCGGTGAATAGAGGATTGTCGGCTCTGAGGCATGGTTAGTGGCCGCAGAGTTGAGAAAAGTCCAGGATCCGGTTCTCACAAATTCACGGGTACACTATAGATGGCTAAATTGTATCGTCTGGATGCCATGTAAACGTCGAACGATGGTCAGACGACCCTCGATACACTTGCAACAGAAAACAGACTCGCCCTGGCTTAGGATAAAGAACGTTTATCGTATCCCCCGTCTTCTTGATATCGGTACTGGTCAAATCTATGCCAACATTCGTTCTTTCACGCTCCCCCGATTCGGTAGCTATCCATACAAACTCGAAGGTTGGTGAATCTTTGGTCGGGTCTCTGCCCCAGTTTACCTGAGTCTCACGTCCTGGTTTAGTAGTCTCGGGCGTGAAAGGCCCAGCGACAGAAATTGAGAAGCATCTCGCTCCCGGGAGAATAAGCCACCAGGTTGAGCGAAGTCCTCTACGTATGAATTTGAAGGTGAGATTTTGCTCCGCACTCAACGAATTAAACTCACAGGGCTCCTGGAAGAATCATAATGAATAAGCTCGAGTTAAACGTGGTAGCAGTTGAGGACAAGGGGGATATGGTATCATCTTAATTCCTCAAGGACGACTGCGAGAAATCATACATCAGGAACTGATAAGCAGAGCTATGATTGTAACGGAGACCCCTGCCAGCATGCCAGCAGTGATGATCGAGGTCATTGTAGAATAAAGCGGGGTGCGCATGGTCGAGCATAGGATCTCTCGCTCTGCCACAGCTACATATCAAACCCCGGTCATCATATGGTGACAATCAGTGGTCGTGAGGTTACCACGGTATGGAAAGCAGAAAGATAAGGTCATTAAGGGCTATGATTGCCACCTGTTCCCAACCCAGACAAGTTTGTTGAACATCTAAATATGACTGAGCTTGGAACCTAGGCTTGAGCATATCTAACTTCAAGCACGGTGAAGCTCGGACTCAAGAACCGCACTCAAGGACGTTGAATTGAGCTTCAACCCGGCTGTAGCCTATCAGTGCCACTCTTTCATCCACAACTGATGAACAATCAATGGCTCACTGAATGTATTTAGCGCTGGAAGCACTGAGGAGGGTATTCGTGTATCGATTCAACTGAGTATTACCTGAAAACATGCCGTACGGAGGTTGCGGCATTTGGCTAAGCCAGCCGAGATGAAATACCCTATACGTTTCTACTTATATCCAGTTATGTTCAAACGAAGATCAAAACGCTAGAATTCTCAAGATCATAACGTGTATGGACAAACGGTTATCATAGCGACGAGGTCTCCCATGGTAGCTCTCAGATTATTCTGGCAATGAATCATCAATCTCCTACCGCCTCCCTGTTGTAGTCGTTGTTTCAATACGGTAACCAGTTCGTCTGTTGTGAATACCTCCAACTTCGACCTGGAATGTGCTGCTCGGGCAACGGTTGGTTCTTTGGTGTAGCGGAAATTGTACTCTCTGTGTACTGCAGAGCGGCTCTATTTTAGTGATCAGGATTACTACCGATGTCACGAGTAGTGATAGCATCTTGATTAAGATTGGGTCGCTGGAGACACTGTTGCGAAGCTATACCATCTGTTTCTGGTGGAAAGACCTTTACTTCTGACGGTTTCGTCGGTAATAGATTGATATCCAAAGGGCATTGGGCCCGAGAACGTCACTTTCGCCGCCAGTAGAATTGAAGAGCAAATGTGACCAATGAAAGTGTTAGGAGGCTATCAGTAGCACCGATGACTTTTGGAGCCACGGGAAGTGGGCTAGAACGTCCCGTCTGTGAGGCATTGAGAGGATGACTCAACAGAAAATACTTTATCGGTGGTTTTACCTTGCTTACTTGGCCACTCGTGAGGAAAGGACCATCGGCTCTGTGGCATACCAAGTGGTCGCACGGCTGGATAAGATCGGGACCCCGGTACTCACGAATCGAGTACACCTTGGACTACGCTCATAGCGGCTAATAGTAAGTCACTGCCTACGTCGCAAAGCAACGTCAGAGAACCTTCGATGGGCTTGAAACAGAAAACGAATGCACGCTGCCAGCTTGTGTTTGATGATTGAAGGACGACTGATGTCACCCCGCAACTTGTTATCGGGTACATTCACCATAACATGTGTTTTGTGAAGGCCATTCGAGTTGGCGATGATATTTGTCCATACGATTCCATCTTGACGGTTTAGCGACCTGGATTCTGCTCCATGTTGCGTTAGTATTCAGGCTCGCTTCTGGTAGTATAACACTGGGGGCATTTTTCTGTCAAGTAGGACATGTCGTGGTGGTGTCAAGTGAGCCAGGCCCGAGCAATGGTTGTTGCGTCTTGGGGGGACTTGGAGAATCTTTGTTTAGTGGTCCATTTCAGGGTCAGACACACTTGACACCACCACATCATGCCCTACTTGACAGAAAAATGCCCCCAGTGTAATGACTGTCTGGGGAAAGAGGACTCGAAGGGAGGATTTGTGAAACCTCTTATTCCTGGCAGAACAAACCACAAGTGAGAAGAATCTCTATTTGGATATTTTGAGGGCTGACCTGAACTCAATAGAGCGAACTTACTGGACCCCAGAAAGGAGCAGCGGCATTAAGCTCGAGTCAAACGGAGTCGTGAATGTTCGAAGGCAAAGAAGTCTAGATGAGACCTTCCCTGAGGACTATGACTTCAGACAGTCATAGGTTCATATTCTGTATCAGAGGCTGAAAAGATGCTACGATAGTAGCTATAAATCCGTGTTGGTATGCTGAACTCTGCCCAGGAACGACAAAAAAGTAAGAGTTAGATTCAAGAAACTTCAATATCCAACGTCCTCTCTCGATTCGCCACAGATATCAATGAATATTCGCATCTAGCATCATATGGCCAATAGTCGCAGTATCATTGTACTTGCGGTCCAGAAAGTAGGATGACGAGGGGATAAAACAAACCGGAGACTGCTGAGCCGTGTGAGAATTTGGTGTCGTGCCTGAATATCACGTCAAGTCACACAATGTCACATTTTACTTGTAACACCTTCTTGTAGTCTCACCACCACTGCCACGTCCTCTGAGCTTTCACAACAATGCCTCTCAAACCACATCCTCAAAAGCAAGTGCACTCTTATGGTCATTCTGATTCTCCAGATCCGACCCTCTTCAATGATAGGGCCATATCTCGGTTGATTTGACCATGGTGCAAGCTTGAAGCATGGTTCGTGTATGACCACCGTATCCGGAACTCCATGTCAATGGGCTATATTTTGCATCATAATCAGGCTATTCAGACTGCCCGAGACCTGCCGACTGTCTCCTAGCCAACTCTATTAGATTGTTCACGCTACAAGGGGAGAATGTTTTGTTTGGCCAGTGGGCGAGAAAAGAATTTTCCGGGCGTAACTGAAACCATAATGCACGCTCTGGAGAAATGTGCACATCATGCTACTGGTAAAACGTGTCTTTATAGCACTCGACAGCTTTCTGAAATCAACTTGTAGATCAGCATGAAGCACGGCGATTACTATTCACCACGCTATACAAACTGGGTTTTATTTTGCTCAGCGCCGGCAAGAAGCTTGCCAGTGCCGGCGAAAACCTATTCGTCACCCAGGACAATCTCTTTTCGCGCTATTAGCATATAATGGCTTCGTTCGGGTGCGGGAGGGTGGACAGGGTGTTCTAGATGTTAGCTCGTTACGAGTACTGTGTTCTGCCAGGTACGTTGTATGACAGTGTTCCCTTGTTGTCTTGCTGACCCCGAACTCCACCCCCAGAACGCTCATATTGTGATCCGATGACACTTCCAAGCGTTTGAGCTCACACGGCGCCGCATAGAACACACTTCAAGACTCAGAAGGGCTGCAAACATCGTACCTCCCGCAACTATGTTCAGTCGATTCCGATCGTAGCAAGCCCTCAAGCTCAAGTCTCATCTCCCCATTTCCTCTCAATTTTTCCTCAGTCTTCCTTCCCTGTTCTCTCCGCTCGTCCGATTCGGATTTGTATCGGCCATCGTCCGAAGCTATAGCCCTGATGTCACCACCTATCCTCTGCATCGATGCTTCTTTTCTTGAGACCGCCGGACTCGCCAGAGTCAACGCGGGCCGATTAGTCTAGCAAACAGCAGGGATTGCTTTAATCTTTTGGAACAGTTGGAGCGTCATTCATTCATCCCCTGCTAAAGGTCGAGCTCGATGTATCGGCGTTTATATGTGTTTCTCCAATGATATGGCCCCAGTAGGCTTTCAGTTCTCGCCAAAGCCTTGCCTCGTGGACGTGATGTTCGATTATGCAACACCGTTGGTCGGTCGCCTTGAACGTGGTCCAGATGTTCACACCCGCAGCATTTCCCGTCCCTTTTTAGTTCGTTCATCGTTTCTCAGTCGCTTGATCATTTCACTGTACGCTGCGCACAAGCCTGCTACATATTTGGCTCGGACATTTCGTTGTGATTTTGCGAGTGCTCAAGCATTGCTTATGCGTTCTCACGGCTAGAACACGTCGTGAATTTTCTTGTGGCATGGTATCGGTGGCCGGCTTCCAAAGCATGCTTGAGTCCCGGCTTCCTCGAAACAGACTATTGTGGAGCTCGTCGAGCGGTTGCCGCTATCGACGGACCCAGAAGCTGGCAAGGAATGCGGTATTGTACGATTCCTTTCGTCGACGGTTCGCTGATATGGCTCCGCCACCTGGTTGGCGATATAAATTCCGCTACGGAGGTTGAGATTATTTCTCGGAGCCTGCTCGCACTTCTTCAACCTATCCCTATTTTGCCAGAATACGTTCTTTTTCTCTCACTTCTGTATTCATTGGCTTATGCGCGCCTTCAGATCGATGTACGGCCTCAATGTATATACTCACCCCAAACCCTAGATAATCCCGTTCCTGATTCCTGATTCCACGAAAAGTTCATCTTTAAAAGAGCGAGATTCGACGAGTGCCCACTGGATACTACGTCAGCAGCTCCGAGCTGTCAAGGAACAAGTCAAGCCCAGTGGTTGGCTCGGTACCGTGCCCGAAAGGCGAAGTCATTCCATCTTTCTTGAGACCTCGATTTTGGAAGCCCACTCCGCTCGTTGCTTCGTATGGTGAATCCTGCACTAACAAAGGTAGTACGCAGGCAACTCTTCCGCCAAACGTCCGAGAAAACCCTCGGAAGTTGGAAACCGCTGCGCATTTGAGTCTCGACGTATCGAAGCCAGCGAACCTCGAAGAAAGCAACTTTACCTCGGTTGAAATCGTCACGATTCAATCAACACTGAAAAATTAAGACGGGCAGTCGGATATCACAGAAGTATCCTCTCACCCTGCCACATGTCGAGCCGTATTCAATCAGAAGACTCTGACTTGGAAACATATAGATTTGATCAGTGGTTGTGATATTATTGTGGCCCTCCATCGACTGTCAGACAATCGATAATCTGAAATGCGGCCGAGCAAGACATGCGAAGGAGTGGGGGATCCGTATAACGCTTTGATAATTGATTGAGTTCAGAGTACCTAAATCTCTGGGGAGCACAGCGGGGTCAGAAATTACAGAGCTTAGCGCGAAATTTGATGGATCATTCGAACACTCGACAAATTGATCTCCCGCTGATACGTTCCAGAACGGTACTTTGCATAATTAAAAGACTTGCCCTATGAAGATCTCCCTTGATTGCTCTCAGGATATCCTGGTAACGATTCTTCAATTTCCCACCGTCCCTCCTCCTGTAGTCGTTGATTCAACGCGACGACCAGCTCATCTGTCGTGAATACCTCCAATTCTGGCCTGGAAGTCGTTGCTCGGGCGACATTTGGTCCCTCCAGCCCATTCTCAACTGGTGGAGTAGCGGAAATCGTATTTCCTGCGTACTGCAGATGGACTAGTGGGAGTGGGTCTACTTTGGTATCAGGATTGCGACCGACGTCACGAGTAGCGATATCATCTTGATTGATATCAGGTTGCTCGTGGCGCTGTTGTGAAGCGGTACCATCTGATTCTGGTGGGCAGACCTTCGGTTCTGATAGATGTGCCGGGAAAGGATCGATATCCAAAGAGCCTTGGGATTTAGAACGTCGTTTCCGCAAGTAGCATCGGATAGCAAAGACGGCAAGTCCTGGTACGAGTACACCGCCGATAACACCACCAACCATCGGGGCTAAGGGCACCTGGCCGGAATTGTGGGTTTGTGAGGCATTGGAGGGTTGACTGAGATTCTACAAGCATCAAAAAGGTTTCTCTAGGACAGAACTATAAATCGCTCACCTTGCAGGTGTGTTTTTTGGCGTTGTGCCGGAGGATAGGCTTGACGTGCTGTTGGCTGGACTGAACCTATACAACTCAGAAGTTGAGTAAATCTAGAAAGAAATACTTACGATTGGGTTGTCCTTTGACTGCTACTTCCACTCTGAGTAGTATCGATGGCGTTTGTTGGAGTGCCCCTAGGCGGCATTGCCATGCTACCATCCAGAGGTTCCACCACAACTTCCTGGTCATCGGTGAATAAAGGCTCATTGGCTCTATGGCATAGTCAGTGGTCGCACGGTTAATGACGACTGAAAGTCCAGTGCTCACGGAGCAAAGGGTACACCAAAGATAGCCAAACGATACGGTCTATGTTGCATGGAAAGTCAGAGGACTCTTGATCGTCTTGCAGCAGGAGAACAAACTCACCCTGGCTTCTGAGGAAAAGGGACATCCGTAGTTTCCCCCTTCTGGTTTGTATCATTCAAATTTACAATAATATTCGTTCTCTGAAAGTGAAGGTCTCCCGAGCCACTAGTCACCCACACAAACTCGAATGTTTGTGGGTCTTTGTCTGGTTCTCTCGACCATGGCACGTGAGTAATTGATCCAGACTTGGCTGTCGTCTCCCCGGGTTCGAGGGAGAGTGGAAAGGAAGAGATATCGAAACCTCTTAATTGTGGAAGAACGAGCCACAAAGTCAAACAGAATTTTCTGCGTGTCTGAAGGTGAGATGTTGTCGCCCTGCAGTCGAGGAAGCAAACTTACAGGAACCTAGAAGAAAACATTGTTATCGAAGTCGAATCGAATGTAGTGGCAATTGAAGGCAAAGGAGAGATAGGACCATCGTGAACTTAGGACGTTATGGTCTTGATTCTTAAGTACCCCGTGTTGGCGCGCTAAATTATGCCCCAGAATGATAAAAAATCAAGACTTAGATCATGGGGGGCAGCGCAGATATCACGATTCGCCGCTCACGCACCTTCAACTTTTTCTCGCTCCACCACAGATAAAACACAGATATCAATGATCCAACGTTACTTCGAAGTTCGGACGCCATTGATATTTGTGGTTTAGATAGTAGAAAAATAAGAGGACAGTTGGCAGAGAAACAGGGATCTAAAGAGTAAGCTTAAGTAGGATCAAACAAAGGGACTTTGAGCTGCGAGAGGCTGCGAGAGAATCTACAAAGGTCAAGAATTGCTGGAGGTCACGGGTGTCACGTATGGTCACACTTGTCACACTGCGTTCGTAACACCCTCACTGTCCTATGTAGTCTCACCAGAATCAGATCCTCTGCGCTTTCACGACGACGCTTCTCTGCGTGAATCTTCGGGAGAAAGCGTGTTGAAGTTTTTTCAATGTGACTTAATGTCCTTAAAACTCTTCAATAATGAGCCTCGAGGCCATATCCCGGATAATTTGACCGCGGTGCAAGCACGGTAAGTTCGTGTATGATCTCTGCGTCCGAAACTTGACGTTAATGGGCTTTCTCTTGCATCATAGCTAGGCTCTACACACAGCTACGCACCTCCAAGTGACGAACTGCATCCTAGCCAATTCTGCGATATCTTGTACAACGTAAGAGGAGAATGTTTCGTCCGCCGGGCAGCCTCTGGGCGAAATCGGATCCAGCATGCACCTGGTACGAGGCGTATTTATACCGTTTGATGGCTTTTTTAACTCTCTATAGGCCAGATCGAAGTGCGGTGGTTGCGATAGCACCACACCATTAGACAGACTGGGTTTATCTCGCTCGGCATTTGCAAGAAGATCCTCGATGTTGCAGAAGATCCCCGGTTTGGTTACCCAGTGTTTCTCGTTGCACTGTTGGCATATGATGATTTCGCCCGGGTGGATAGTGAACAGTGTGTTACAGACGGGAGGTTGTTGCGAAATCTATCGAGATGGTACGTTGTATATTACAATTCCCTGCTTCCTCGCTGAATCAGAGGTCTACCCCAGCACGCTCATGCCATCATCCAAGACACATTTCCATTCTCTCGAACATACATGGCGCCGCATGAAATACACATTCAGGTTCAGAAGGGCTGTAAAAATCGTTCCTCAAGCAACTATGTTCAGTCAATCCAAATCATAGCGAGCTCCCGTCTCCCCATCGCCTCGCAATTCTTACTTCCCTCTTTCCCCATTCCCTCTCTTTTTTTCGGATTGTATTGGCCATCGCCCGAAGCCATAGCCTGAATTTCTTCACTTATCCTTTGCAACATTCACGATACTAGATTATGGACAGATGGCATTGTAATCTGCTACATCGATGATTCTTCTTTCTCCGAGATCGCCACGTTTTCTGATACTCCATCCCCTATATGCGTCCGCCGTCCCTGTCACCCTCTCTTTGCCGTTGCCGGGTTCGTTCACCTTTCCCCACCACCCGACCTGCTACACTAGCCTACTACATGTCTCGCTCGGTTGTTTATGCTGCAACCTTGCGAAGGCTCAAGCATTGCTTTTCTGTCGTCATGGATAGAGCATGTGGATTTTCTTGCGACATAGCATCGATGGCCTAATCGCGCTCTCTATACTGATAAAAAATCAATCCTGGAGCCTGACTCAAAGCCTATCGCTGGTCGGCTTGCTTGCTGGAATGGTTTCACTACCCCATTGGATATTGGAACATACTCGTCAATTTGTTCAGCTTATACCGCTCGACTCCCAGAGTTCGCTCTTCCCAAAACATACCTCTTCTCGCTCAATGCCTCACCGTCGATCATACCGTATATCCTCTCACCCAAAGGCATATGGATCCAAGTCTCTTTCAACATTCCTGACGAGATGGACACGCGGCTCATCAGAGTCGGAGTTCTCGAGGAAGAACGAATCATCCGTCTCCTCACGGATCCCCTTATCAGATCCTCTCTCTCTGCAATTGGACCTACATGGCTTCGACGTCTTCCTTGCGGGAAAGGGTCGGTTTGAGAGGGAATGAGAGGTTCTGGCCTGAGAGGTGGTTTCAGCCTCGGCACATTTGCAAAGAAGCGAAATATGTGGTGAAGATGCTTCAGAGGAACGGAACGTTTGTTTGGAAAGAGCCTATGGAGGGTATCAAGGTGAGCTTATCGCCTTTCTTGTTTCGTTTTCCTTGATTCTGTACTCATCTTGTTTTCGCGGTATGCAGACAGTTCAGACGACAAGCGGAAGATCGGCTGGCGAGTGGAACGCACGGGCTAAATGTCAGCTATTGAAGCGGATAGCTCGTTACGAGCGCTCAAGGGGACAGTTGTCTTGGGCTCATAAGATGGAAACTTCAGTAACAACTCCTTCGCAATACACTCATGCTTCTCGTACGGTGTATGCAATAGCTCTATCTGTACTCCAGTATACCAGCACCAGCTTTATCATCAGCATGAACGCCAACAGTGCCAGCGTCAGCACCATCCCCAATGCGAACATCATCATCACTGCCACCCCCAGCAACAGTACCCGCCTCGAGAACACAACCCACCTCAGCAACAGAACCCGCCTCAACATCGCTATCACTAGTTTCAGCAACAAGATGTCTGGATGAGGCTCCGGAATAGGGATTTGACTCTCCTACCATCGCAGGGCAACACCGTACGAGTTTGTAGGTTGCCATCTGTGGAAGCGGTGTTACCGCACGCAACGAACGGTACGACTCGTGAGTTGCCATTCCGAAGGTTAACGTTCTGGAAGATGGTGACGCTTACTTGATGGTCTCCATATAGATCAACGTCGGTATCAGCAGCAGGCGAGTTTGGTACGAGTGTTGTCTTTTCTTTATCAGTCCTCCTGAAATACTATTCTTGTTGATTTCCGTTCAATCTCGTTGACTTAGGAGCATCCACAGACTGTCCTCTCGTCGTACACTATCGACAATCCAGGTTTTAGATCCACGGTTCCACCAAACATTCAGTAGTCTGAGATATATTCGAGAGGGTTGATCAGTGTCCACTCGGTACTGCATCAACTTCGAGCTATCGAGAATCAAGTCAAACCGAGATGGCTGTTTCAGTGCGATTCCCAAAAGGTAAAGTCATTCCATCTTGAGACCTCGATTCAGGGAGCTCAGTACCCACGCTCATTTGTCCGCGTGGTGAATCTGGCGTTGACGGAGGTAGTACATAGACGACTCTATCGCTGAGCGTCCGGCTTCGCAACGGCCAAGACAATCCTTCGAGAAAATGGGAAAGGCGGCTGTGCCAATAAGCCTCGACATATCGATGCTGACGAAGCTTTTAAAAGCAATGTTTTCGGTAAAAAACCGCTGCGATTTGAGCAGGGTAGCCCTCTTTTTCTTTGTCGGGCGAGTCATGCCAACTAACCATGCCTCTACTTAGTTCATTGTGGTAACTTGGACACCGCAAGCCACTATGATACCTTGAATACCGACGCATAGACCTTGAAAGATGGCGAACTTTAGTATTGCCCAGCCTCTCGTAACAAGAGTCATGACGCGACCTCAGCAATCTCTCGGCGCATATCCCAGTCCAGGCTGAAGTATATCACAAGAACCAATGATTTAGGTTAGACATCTGAGTCATCATGATGTTCTCAGCTACGAGTCGAACACCATTCGAGTGTACGACTCAAATATGAACTATATAAATGCTTGCGGCTTCATGATGAGGTCTGGGTTTGGGGTTCGCATCTTCGGACGTTAGTTGAATAACGCCTTAGCGCGACTATCACTCATTCGCCCGAGACTGAATAACAGTCAAATAGAAGGTGCTTCAACACACCGAGGAGGGATCCGTGTATCGATTGACCGATTAAGCACGTGAACGTGGAGGGCCGTTCGGAAACACATCGGGAATTGTGATGATCGATTTCTTCCGGCTATCCGGCTTTCCACAGGCAATATCCGAACACCCGACAGGCTACTCTCCCGCGGTGTAAATTTCCAAAGTATCTCGATCCATTACTTAGCAGAACCCTTTCTCAAGAAGCGACCTCCCTTCGTAAGACCTTCGTAAGGACTCGCTATTATCCCACCGTCCCTCTTCCCGTAATCTTTGATTCAACTATACAGCCAACTCGTCCGTTGTGAACACTCACATTCCAAGCCCGGGGGGCGCTGCAGTGGAAAATTTATCCTATGTCTCTGTGTATTCGAGATTCACCAGCGGCGGTCTCTCGTTTGGAATCAGGATCTCGAGTGATGCCGCCATGAGCCGTCACATCGTCTTGATTGATGGCGGGTTGTTGGGAACGATGTTGTGTAGCTGTATCATTCGACTTAGGTAGAATGTAATTCTTCTCGGATAACTGCGTTAAGAATGGATCAATACTCGAGGAGGATTGGACAAACAGCATCGGAGAATAGGGACAACCACTACAAGCGTTATGACACCACCAATAATACCAATCACTATCGGGACCACGGGCTCTGGGTTGGGATGGCGGATCTGTGAGACATTAGAAGACTAGCTGTGTAGAGGGTACATATATGATCAGCCGGAGTCTGGTTTAGGTTTCTCCTCGGACGGAAAACACCTCACCTCACCTTTCGGGTCCTAAGACACAGTGGTAGTATTGGCACCCAGTTTGAGTTACACACACTTGAACAACGGTGGGCCGGTGTAGGGGTTTCTGCTCCATGGTATGACCAGCTTCGATCTTGGTGTAGCCGTTGCGTCTCAGGACTCGTCGAAAGGAGGTACTGTGGAGCTGCTCAGTCCCTGAAGAGCATACAAATATATGTTCGAGAAGTTTTCCTACATATGCGTTCAAAGATGTGACTTGTTACCCCGTTCTCGAATTAACATTGTAGCAAACTTACAGAACTAACGGGAAGGTCATCGCCGTCAAGGTGAGTTGAGTTCAATAGAGGCGGGACCATCCCATAAGACTGTATCATTACTCGGGACCGTGTATCATCAGAGCTTATTCTATAGATCATGGTGCAGATACAATATGACATGACTGCAGTATTTCTTCAAAGACGTACCTATGGAATACCGTTTCTATTATCATGCTATTTTGAACATGAATTGAGTAAGGTTTATTTTGTTCGAATCGGGGATGGTTCATCTAGTCTATCATCCGAATCATTGCACTATTATCGCGCTATTTTCCCTCTGATTCTCGGGTGGCTGGCCTGTGATTCGAGCTTTGAGCTCTAGAATGCTGTGTCTCCCGTCTTGGTAACACTTACTAAGAATTCTTCGGGCCTTCAAGTACCGACCATTAACCAGTATAATGTTGCCCTCCTCGGAGCAATTGTCAACATGCATAGTTTCTACCCTGAGGCTCGTCGACTGGATGCGGCTTCTTATTATCGCCACCCCGCTGCTCTCCCGATGATGTTCAGCTAGTTAACCATGACTACCATGGCTTCAACCAGGCATCGGTTACGTGGGAGAGAGCTTCCGGAATCTGGCAGTGCTGCTCGACGATTATAAAATTCCTGTTGCGATAGGTTCACCTTGACTGCGCTCAATCTTCTTCATAGGTATCCAGGCTCGCAACCCGGCTATGTTTTTCCTTCCTTCACATCCTCATTACGTCTTGGCCCTCTTGTTTGGAACTCTTGCAAGAGGTGTATGTTCTCAGAATTTACCATCTACCTCTTCCTTTAGGGCGAGCTTCTTATCCGTTGCATTGTATTACGAGCTCACTAATCTGTGCACCACCACTCCAGGAACCTGTTATTACAACCTCTCAAGAGGATGTTCAGAACATTTCGGCCGCAGCGATTGATTTATTTGTGCAGACCGACAGTTTTTTTTCGACTCCAGGCCAAGTTAAACTACCAAGTGCGTTGGAGATCTTGCAGTAGAATGTCGAAGCCCATAACCAACATTCGTATTTCGAAGCCCAAAGCACGCCCTACGGGGAGCTTCTTGTTGAAATGGCACAATTCGACATATTTACTTCGCACGGAAAGTATCGAGAGACAGCGCAAGATTTTTATCTTCCCGCCTTGCAGAATCTAAGATCCGACTACTAGTGTGTGCTTCCTTTCTTCATCCCTCATTCGACCGCTGAGCATTAACTCTGATTGATTCCTTGCCTGCACTAGTGTTCGTTCATCCGACACCTCCCTTCCTTTGCATACACTGATATCGTAACAAATCCCGGTTAGATTAGGCACTACCTGTGAGTCTCCTTCTTTGAACCCGACACCGCCTTAACTCGTTGAAATACGACATTGCCCCTCTGAAAAGTTCGTATGGATACGCAGCCCTACTTGCGTATCTTGCTTATGGTGATGAAGCCTTTTTGAAGATTGCAGAGGGCATTTGGAATACGGGAGCCTCATTTACGTTGCAAGACTCAGACATAATGGCAGGCAGATCTCAGGTGAAGAATTCCACCCTAGCATCTTGTCCGAATGGTGGTGAGTCGCCACTCACTAAAGGGTCGTCTATAGTACTCACTGGCGCTCTAGTTTCACTCGTTGGTGGAACCTTTTCCACAAATGTGCGTGCTCCGAGCTGTTACCGGAGCAACTGTTTTTAGTGATCTTGCCAGGCCCGTAACTCGTGGTCCACGGCGTCGTGGATGACTTTACAGGCTGGGGCCACAGGGTATGCAGTATACATTTCTTTTAATAAAAAGGTTACGGTACTCACACTCATATTGCTATTGCCAGGGACTTCTTAGCGTAGGTCCAATGTTTCCAAACTCAGAGAAAAGACGAACCCTAGCAATTTCGAGTCTTTCAGCCTTATTGTCTTCCACAACCTCCAACAGCACTTATCTTGATTACGCTCGGAAGTCCGCTGCCTTTGTTCAAAGCCAGATGCATAAAGGGAATGGAGTCTTTGTCAACGAGCTCAATGCGACATTATGTTCTCCAAAACAGGACTATGAACACCTTTATGATACTGGATCCATCATTCTGGGTCTAGTCATCTTTTCGACCCTAACTCAGGACACGTCGACGATCAAATTGTGGGTTGGAGTCAGTCGGTTTCTCATGCTTTGTATTTACCAACCATCCGCGCTGCGTAGCGCGCGGGATATTGCTGTGAAGATAACTTCGAACTCGAGCTTCCACCAGCCGAATGAGGTCCTGGGTACGTCTGACTTCCCCTTCCTTTTCATGGAATCTGTATATTGAGGATATGATTAACAGATATGGGAAAGGTGCAGCCGGGTGACAACGGGGTCCAGCCTCAAATTCGCCTGATACGCAGCTTTACTGAGCTATACCGGGCGAACACGACCCCAGTATACCTGAAGTCATATTTAGGAAGTTATATTTCAACGCAGGTACTTCCCCCACTCCATCATCGAGCTCGCGACGTCTGATGTCGCTTTGCGCGATCTTTGTCAGTTCAACGCGGTTGTTAATCTCGCGACTTCGGGAAATAACAATATCTACGGCACAGATTATGACGGGCCGGCTGGATCTCGGTTCAGGAATGTATCACAGTCGGGAGCCATAGCTGCCTTATTGGCGGGCATGGCTGTTGCACCTCAGGCATACACTTATAACCCCTCTTAGGTCTATCTCTCCGGTGGGAAAGATGGGCCTATGAGGGGTCCCAAAAGCTACTTGTGCCCCGCATTGGGTATACCCAGGCGGTGTAGTCTGGGTATCCCCTGCCTCCCCCGCGGCTCAGCGTCGGTTGGCGTCGGGTATACCCGCCTTTACGATTCCAGAACGGGTATACCCCACAATTTCTGTGACGTGATGGGGTGGCAGGGGTCCCATTTCCTTCATTTTTCGTGGGTTGGGCAGGGCTGCCATCGCCAGGTGGTGCGCGCACGGCTCTGATCTGAGTGCAAGCAACTAGGACACTTAGCCTACAACGTTCAATCTCAGCCAATTGAACAAATTTGTGATTCGGAAGCATGGGAGAACCATAGCAAACAAATAAGCAAGATGTGACCTGTTGTATGACAGTATGGGTCCATCTTCACAGTGGGTTAGTCATAGTAACCAAACACATTGAGGATTATACAAACTCTCTTGAAGTAGAAACATCACGGACCTAGCTTTCAGATTAATGGGTATACCCGGTCTCATGTCGACGGGGTATACCCATGCTGTACCAAGTTGATTGGGTATACCCGGGCCATTTCAATGGCATCTTGGGGTATACCCGTCAACTCAAGGAGGATCCACTCCCGCCATCTCCTGTCTTGATCTTGCGTGAAAATAGTGTTGCAACCATTCTCAAAAGACATGCCATCAGTAGAGGATTGATTGTCGCCCTATAATCTTTTGGCCAACATCGTGAAGGTTGAAACTCGGAGTTTTCCCGACTTTTACTATCTCATTGGTCATTCGAAGTCGTGGGGCACACACAAGGCTCTATTGTGGGTCAGCATGCTGTCCACAACTGGTGTATCTGGGATGTGGATCGCGGTGAGCCCAACTTCAGTGTGGAATTTACCTTGGGACAACCCTAAGGCTTCCATAAGTGCCGCGGGTGATCAAGATTTCCCGACTTTTACTTAATGCTCTCAATGTACACTCAGCAGCCACCCGCAATGCTTTCTGGCCTGATCTTCCAAGCGCCATTGACTCCAAAGAGATTGTCCCATGAATCTGTTTAGTCTACAGCCGGGCAACGAGGTGTCAGAGTAAAAGTCGGGAAACCCAGCATACCTTGCCACATGCTCAATGTATACCAGTACTCAATGGTTGAAAGTTGGACCAAATTCGTGTCCATACTTTTATTTCCCCAATACCAGTGGAAAACTTGATTGGGTTGCTTTATTCCCAATTCTAGGATGTGTATTTGGTATGGGTTTCGGCTTACCCAAGTGAGATAAGTACACCAAAGTACTGAGATAGTAAAAGTCGGGAAATGGGAAACAGCTGGCGTGGTACATGCGAATCATTCGAAAATTTCAACATTGCCATGATTTTGGATCAGACTCTTCAGACTCTTCTACTCAGTTGACTATAGCTCACAGCGGATAAGCCTCTCATGTATAGACCTCATGAGTTCTGTAGGTGCTCCTCAATCAGAGTTAATATAACCATAGTTCAGTTGCAAAAGTCAGTTTTCATTACTGTTATGCTGCATTCACTCCCAGACGGGATTTCTTGGGCAATTACAATACCAAGAGCGCACGATCGTCGGTCAGAGCTTTCTGAGTTGGGCACGGATTCAGATTAGATCCTCAATGAGTGCTTGGGCTATCACACTGGTGGACCGGAAATGCCCCGGGTATACCCATCGACCTAGATCAGGAGGGGTATACCCACCCACTTGGAAGTGAGATGGATGTACCCATTATGCTGGATGCAATGGGTATACCCCTTCAGCAAGGATAAGACTGGGTATGCCCGGCCAATTTGGAGCGATTGGGGATACCGTGAATTGGTTCAAGTGCTTATCAGCGCGGGTTTGAACAAATAAATGCAACGTGTACATTGTATATCGACAGTTGCAGTCACCGCCGCAATCGTGGACCCACAGGGTAACACAATGAGCGTTGTTGGTCGTTTCAGCTGATCTTAAGGTCACACAACTCTTTTCTAAATATAATCACTCGTGGGAATTCACAAGTAAATCAGACATGATTCTGTCATAAGACCATGATAGTATCGGTACTGAGTGAACCAAGCTGCAGGAAGCCCAACCCGCAAAAAAAATGGAGGAAATGGGACCCCTGCCACCCCATCACGTCACAGAAATTGTGGGGTATACCCGTTCTGGAATCGTAAGGGTGGGTATACCCGACGCCAACCGACACTGAGCCGCGGGGGAGGCAGGGGATACCCAGACTACACCGCCTGGGTATACCCAATGCGGGGCACAAGTAGCTTTTGGGACCCCTCATAGGCCCATCTTTCCCACCGGAGAGATAGACCTAAGAGGGGTTATAAGTGTATGCCTGAGGTGGCTGTTGGCAGAAACAATAGCACTCAGTCAACACCTACAGAGACCCCTCAAGGAGAACCAGGACCACAGTCACATTCAACTCCGGTCGGTGCAATAGTTGGTAGGGTTGTCGGCAGTTTCGCTTTGATTGGACTTGTGGTCGCTTCTGTCTGGACATGCATGTGTAGACGCCGCGCTAACCCCGGAGATCATGAACGAATATCCCCATGGGAGCCACCCACTCACCCGCTCAAAAATAGCCACAGATCGAGACGGAGGGACAGATCGCCTCCGAGGACGTCTTACACAGCGGCGGACTGCAATATACCTCCTCAAGCTCCGGAAACCGGGGCCCCCAATACGTCGCTACTCCTAGCAACTGTATATACAACAAAGTTGATTACAGTGCTAAATCAACGCCTGGGAGATGAAGGGCGATGGGATTTGAACGAGGCACCGCCAGAGTATGTTTCGCAGATCGGGGGCTACACATCATAGAGGCTACCGTAGCCCATTAACCAATTCCTAAATCAACTCATATGCTATAAAGACTTTCATGTTCGGTATATATTGCATAGGTGTTACGAGCTCTTGGTTGAAGTAAAGGTAGAATTTGCAAGGAGATTTGAAGGCCCTCGGAGTTGTAATTCGCGGGAGGCATATTTATCCCAATCAAATCTGGCTTTGGACCTCGTCGAACGTGGCTGGCCGTGAAGTTTACTGGCGTTCGAGACCCCATCCCTGGGGCACTGAATGTTACCTCAGGTCGGCTACTGCCTCACACAAATGATAGATAATGGATGATTCGCAATATGACCGACGACAATTTGAGCGGGGATTCCATTCGCACGACTTGATACCCGGAAATACACCGAAGTCGGAAGTTCACTTGCGCCAATTGATCAGAGCTAAGGTGAGATATCCGATCATCCGACATTCAATTTCCTACGGATACCTTCCAAGCTTCAAGGCAGTACAATCCGAATACAGAAACCGGCATTTCCTATCAACGAGATCTCCCTTGGTCGCTCCCAGGATACCCTGGGAGTGATTCATCTGTCTCCCACCGACCCTCCTCTTGTAGCCGTCGATTCGACGCGACCACCGACTGATCCGTCGTGAACGGTTCGATTTTCGGCTTATAGGGCAGCACCGAAGCGACGTACAGCCCCTCCAGACTATCTTGAATTCCTGGAGTGGAAGTTGCGTTCTCCGCGTATCGTAGATGGACCACTGACGGCTGCTCTAGTTTGGCATCAGAATCACGATCGAGGCTATGGGCCGCGATATCATCTTGATTGATTCCGGATTGCTGTAAATGCTGTTGCAGAGCTGTACCGTGTGGTTCTGGTGGAAAAGTCTTTAGTTCTGAGGGCTACGTTGGTAAAGGGTCAATTTCAAGAGAACCTTGAGCCTTAGAGCGTCGTTTCCGCAAATTGCATTGGATGGAACAGGCGATCGCTCCAAGTTTGAGGAGACCAACGATAACACCGCCGACTATTGGAGCCACGGGTACCGAGTTGGATTTGTGGGCTTGTGACAAACCGGTAGGTCGGCTGCGTAGGAAGCTCAAATGTGAATTGAGTTCGAAAAGGTCAAGAGAGGTATCCTCTCACCTTGCCGAAGGCGACGTGGTTGACGCAAAAGTTGTGTTGGAACCTTCCCTATTTGTGGCGTACGTGAAGGTGAGTTCAATTGTGCCGCACACGAGATGATAACTGACATTGATCTAGGGAGTTTCATCGTTGTCAGGCTCGAGCTGAAGGCAGTAGCGATCGAAGGCAAAGGAGAGATGGGACTGTCCCGGATCGCTCTATTTTTTCGAGAGGCTGTATATAAATGTATGGTCCATCGGTATCGAAGTGTCCCATGCCGATATACTGCATCCTGGAATCGAGGCAAAGATTATCAAGAAGATGGGTCGATGAAACTATCACGAACATCTTTGACTCTCGCGAGTCCACCACAGATATCACTGACCCATTTTTATTCTAGGCACCATGTGAACGGTAGTCGCGATATGATTACAATGGACAAGACAGAATGTAACACGGTTGAATGTGAATGCGACGGCTAATCGAGGGAACAATGGAGGTCAGCCGACGGGAATGGGTGTTGGGGTGTGGGAGTAGGACCAATGATTAGATTTGGAAGGTCGACGTCACAGCTGTCTAATCATGAGGTCACACAATGTCACACAGCATCACCTTTTGTCACATCGTGTATTGTAACAGTTTGTCTCCGAGCCCTCCCACCACTACCAATCTTCTCTGACTTCTCTGAACTTGAACGTCCTCTCTGCGAGCCCAACAAAGCACATTCGTGGTTTATGCTCAGCCTTACTCTATCTCGGTATTGTCAAATCTGAGGGCTTCTGGGATAAATTTTGCACGATCCAAGCCAAATTCAAGTCCTGGGTTCAACCATAGTTTGTGTATGAGACCGTCTTTCGCAACATAACCAGGATCTGTGCACTGACTACCTACCAGATATCTCTTCAAGAGCGCCCATGGCTTCAGTAGGGGATGTATTGCTTGGGCAATGGATGAGAAAAGTGCTCACTAGGCAGAACTGAAACAGCAATGCGCGATATGGAACAAATCAACGCGCCATTCTATTGGCGTTGTACTCAGGTACGAGGCTGCTTTGCAGCTTCAAACAGCTCTGTGAACTACATCTACTAGCCGGGCCAAACCGCAACAAAACTACGTTTTCTCATTCCCCGTTCGAGCTTTCCTCCCGTTCTTCTGAATCGTAACGGTCATCACCTGAGATCAGAGCTCTGATATCATTATCTACCCTCTACCTGCGATCCTTATTGCGTGGCTTTGTTTCGCCATGATATGCTTCGTGTGTCAAGACCCCCAGGCCTACCGGATTCGTTGTGGGTTGATTGTGTTCGCGACGAGTGGGGCTCGAAGCTTGATAAATGAAACGGTTGGATCGTCGTCAATCACAAGAACTTGAGAACCATATCTGCTCCTGTCAGCTCTCCATATGCATCCATCATCCCCTTCTGCCGCTGTAGTAGGGGGTTCTACCCTAGAGCCTGCCCTAGATGAGGTCACGTGACGGTGTCGTAGCTAGTTCCGCGTGTTGTAGCGTAGTTCTGATCTATCACATCATTAGCTGGCTTGCTAGCATCGCTCTGAGGAGGTTTGCCACCTCTACACCGCCAAGCTCGTTCCTCTCCCAATATCCTTTTCCCGCCATCCACACGCTACGGTAGATGAGCAGGCCCCTGCCACGTAATTCTCTCAGTTGTCTTTTGTTATAACGGAGCCTCGTCTTTTCACAAAGCCAGAACTCGTCAAGCGGTTGCCGAAGTCGACGGGCCCTCCATCTCTACTTGAAGTGGAAGATAGCATGGCGAAGTGGCCCTGGTCAGGATTTCGCTGGAATGGTCCCGCTATCCTTCGGAGGTGTGAATTCCGCCTGTCGATTGGCATATCCTCGTCAATTCCTTCAACTTCTACCACTCGGCTTCCTGCTTTCACTCCCCTCGACGCCTCGCTCTTCTCGCTCAACACACGTCGGAACCTTTACCACCTTCCCCTTCGCAATCATCTGGGCCCCTTGTACGTATTTGCGACAGCTCTGTCTATGCCTCAGTATAACCAGCGCATACTTAATCAGCAACGTTAACAGCGATACCGACATCAGCGTCAATAGCAAAATCGCCATCCCCGATACGAAAACCATGATTGATAGCACCCTCAGCGACAGCACCCGTCCCAAGCCCTCTACTAGCGGCTCCCAGAACAACTCATCCCGACGAGGTTCCGGAATGTCAGTCTGACTCTCCCGCCATTGCAGGGTAATGCTATTCCAGTCGGTACATTGCCCTCTGTGGAAGCGTTGTTGATGTATGCGGCCAATGGTACAAATCGTGGGTGATCGCTTCGATAGTTACGCTGAGATGATGCTGACAGTGATCTTCGATCTTCTCTGGACCAGCGTCAGTCCCAGCAGTAGCCGAAGGGATACCACCTATCTTCGAGTAGGGGTTATCGTCAGTGACGGAAATTCCGGGTTCGCAACCATTGTTCGATCATGGACATTGGCCGAGAACTCTGTATCGTTATGGTCTCTTATTTATTCCCTTCCCCTTGTCCGTTAGTCTCATTATTTACCCAAGTTGTCACTGGGTGCAGGATTGCATAAGTTTTGAGAGTTATGCGAGACTGATGCTGAGCCTTATGCGGAGAGATCCTAGCGTGAGTGCCGGAACAAAGGCAAGAGTTATTTCATACCAAAAACGGACAGAAATGGGATAGAAAAGCCAGGTTTGGACTTTCTATCAAATTTCTTTCTCATATGGACCGAATTTGGTTCAAATATCTCTTGCATGGGTCACAAGAATCACGGTAAATTCTCCCTGCATAAGTTTTCACGTCAATCTTACATTTCTCCCGAAACTTACGGGTTCTTGCACCCAGTGTGTCGAGACCGTACTCTTTCAACCCATCCCTGCTTCGCCAAGACATTCGATTTCCCCTTGATCTCATCAGTTCATGCGCATTTCTAGACTTCCTCCCATCGTATATATCGCGAAACCTAGACATTTCGGACTCCAGAATTGCCGTGGACCGTTCATTATTCTGGGTTAGCTCCGAGTGGCAATTAGCGCTCACCCGGTTCCACATGACGCCACATCAACAAGTATGTTCATTGTCTTTAAAACCCCATTGAGTCTCTTACACGGTCTATTATTCCATAGTAATGGTTGTTCCAAGCGTTATTCAGTGGTATAAAGGGCAATTAACACGATTAGGACGTATCGTGTCTTTCCCTCCCGCTTCTGTCTCCACTAACTGCTCGTTATAAGATTTCAAAGTTACTTTCGATATGGAACAACCCGTACGCCTCGTTCAAACACGTCCTTCGTTAACATTCACCAGTGTCACGACACCTCAAATCCACGTTCGTCTCCGCCTAACCCGCGAGCAAAAACGCGCTCTAGCTCTCCAAGCCGAACAAGCCCGCATCCTAACGCTCCTACGGGATCCCCTCAGCGATCCACTCAAACTCGGGCCCAATCGAGCGGCGTGTATCCCTTGTGGTGGACGCGTCGCGCTTTCAAAGGGGAGGTTCAGGTTGGATGAGTGGGAGAAGCATAAGGAGGAGTGTTTTATGGCCGTTTTGGCGCAGGAGGAGTTGGATAAGGGGAGAGTGTTGGCGCCTTGGCTGGCTACTGCGACGCGTTGGGTGAGTGGTTTCAGAACTCCCCTGCGCTTGCTTCGGTCGAATCCTAATCCTGATTTCGTTGTGGATCATGGTGTAGGAGGAAGATGTGGCTGTCGATCTCGGGGAGAGGTTCTGTCAGAGGGGGTTGTTCGATCCGACGATGCGTTCAGCCTTTCGTAAACTTGGCTTTGGGTATGGTGGCAGGCCTTGCAAAACGAAGTCGCAAGAAGAATCCACCTCCAGCTCTGGGTCGACCTCGAGGGCGAGGCAGCCTTCTCAGTCTAGCGCCCCGACGCGTCTTGTAGACGCACTCTTGAAAATCGAAGTTCCAAGCGATGTGAAGGATCCATTGAGAGTTCCGAGACCTTCCACCCCGTTACCTTCGATCTCATCTGTCGCGAAGGCACTGAAGATGACTCCTATATTTGGCAAGACATCACAAAAGAGGCGAGTTTCGGCGTGTATTCTCAAACAACATATTTTGACTGGCGGGTAGTCTTAGCATGGCCATCAGCTCGGATAGGCCCGAGAAACCTCATGGCTTGACCTCCAAATTCTCAGTATTGCACGGTGGCCATCCACTCTCCCGCTTCAAGGCACGGCGGGATCGTGATGGTGATGCCGAAATTCTGCACAAACAGGCACTGACGAGGGTTAAGTCGAGCCCAGACGGCTGGTACAGTGCCGCGTCTGACACTGACAGGTAGAGTCTTTTCCTCTTCTCCGGAGACCGGGCGTGGCTGACCTCCACTTATTTGTTCTGGTGATTCTTCCAGTGACGAAGGTAGTACCTCTGCTGAACGTTCAGCTTCGTGGATCAAGAAGATCCCTACCAAGTTCGGGAGTGCTCTGCCTACCTTCGATGAATTGAAGGCAGTGACAAATGAAGGACCCAAAGTTGCCTTGGTGAAGACTGATACGATTTGAAGTTCCCATGAAATCGTTTCTTTGCTCAACGGATTATGTCGACTGACCATACCTACTCTAGCTATATTGTTATAGTATATTAGATACTGCAAGCGCCTATCATACTTATATACATATCAACAGAAGATCCTACGCTTTCAAAGCAATACGTGACCCCAACCACTCCTCCGGGCATATCTGATAGCCCTCTTCCGCAAACTCCCTTCCCTGAAGTGCACCACAACAACTCCTGATCCCGACCCAGAAAAGATCCTTAGATATCTGAATCATCACAACGTTCTCCCTGAGCTCCTTCAACGAACTCTCCGAAAGACACACAGTCCGAATCTGCGGCCTGAGCATAATCGCCTCACATAGCCACACGAGATCGGCAGCGTCCTGAGTATCGATCGACAATGTTTTCAGGTGCGACCACTGTGATTTCGATGCCGAGCAGTCGAGTCCTAGAGGCTCGGGTTGTGCGTTGACCAATCGAATCTCCTCAATCCGACCGAAACTCAACTCGTCGAAGTAGTCCGTATCTAGGAAGAAGGACGGTCCCATGTTATGGATGCACACCGTGCACAAGGCTGGGAGGGAAGATGGAGGAGGAAGAATATTGCCGAAGTCGACGAGGAGTTTCCCGACGTCCACCTCTAGATATTCAAGGCTCGGGGCTACTATCCTGGAGAGAACGTACGCGTAATCTCCTTCCACTAAATCATCGAATGTACCGAGTTCAAAAGTGAGGGTGAGAGAGCGAAGCGACAGCAACGGAACGGATGCTTTCGATTGGTGAACGACGGTGAAGACAGGAGTGGGTATGTGGAGATTTCGTAGTTTAAGTTCCTCGAGGTTAGGACAATCCCCTGCAATTTCGCGAAAGACGGCTTCGTTCAGCATGACGTTGCACATCTCGAGGTACGTCAATCGAACGAGGGGTCTCTCCGTAACAGCACCCAGGACTGTAACCCTCCGAAGATTAGGGGCTGACCAGAAGAAACAACTCCAGCCGACAGGTTCTGATCGCATTGATACTCGGCGGGCTGGGGTGCAGGAGTTCTTGGTATGGTGAATCTCGATTTCTTCGAGGATGGGTGCGTCGACGTATTTGAGGGGGTCAAAGAGTATGGCAAGGTCGAGAGTGACTTCGTCGAAGGCAGTGATCGAGACTCGCTTTAGCCTCGAAGCGTGGGGTATTAGTGATTTCAGCAGGCCGTGAAATTGGTAAATCTCTTTGTGGATGTCTTCCTCCAGTTGGATATTGAGCTGGACTAGATATGGATGTGAGCGTTCAAGCCAGGCCTGTAGCCACTTTGAGCTATTGTATCCCCGTTCGTAAAGGGCCTTGAATGGGACTCGAATCTCCTTGTAGAGACTAGGGGTCTTGGCGATAATATTCCAGCGCCGGTTGACTTGGGAACAGAAGAAGAGGCTGGTGGGAGGCGTATCACGATGGAGTCGGTCTGTGGCATCGAGAGAAGCGGTCTCCTCTAGAATCTGAATGAGTATCTCTGGGGGTATCCTATCCATGGACGTATAAGAGGAGATGATGGTGGTCATGGCGTAGGGTGGAATGAGGGGCTAGCTCCTGAGAGGTATCCCTCCAGTGCTCCGCAAGTGACACGGCCACATGTCATCCTGAGGGCGCGTGGAGAAGCCATGAGAGTAGGTAAGCCACCTCCAGCTCGTGCAGACATCGTGTATTCTGAACTTTCCCAGTCGAATGTACTTTTTTGAAGACACACCTCGCTAAATTCAACGTATTTGAAGCGAAGCTTGCTGATGCTGTAACGTAGAGTTCTTGTGGCATTGATGCGAGTAAATGTTTCGGGGACTGATCGTTGAAAATGCATTATCCGCTGAACGAGCGAGTTGGCAGGAACAACTCATGAGTGAGAAGGTGTTAGTCTTGTCGTGCGCCGATTCCAATCGAAATTTGAATTCCTCCGGCGATTGCCGGTTACCATGCCTACTATCCACTCACTCGATGAGGCAATCCTCTTCTTGACCTTGACCTCGGCTCAAATGGCGAAAATCCTTAGCTTCAACCATTTCTACCCTAACGCCTGTCTTTCTTGACTTGGCTACTTCGTCAATAATTGATTCCGTGGCGCAATAATGCTGTTTCTCGTTGCTTTCCCTAACGGGCCATTCGCTTAGCGTTGGAGTCTGCTGTTCAAATTCCTGCGCAATGATTCTTCCCTCCTCCAAACTCCAGTAGACCCTTGAACGATGAGGAACCGCGACGAAAACCTCTGCCTTGGATTCGTTCTCAGAATGATTGCGTTGAGCTGGGCACATGGTGTAGGGGTTATCACATTCGATTTGCATACGGCCTTGCGAAAGGTCTTCGGTTCAATTCCGGATGTGTCCATTTTTGAACGGAGACTTGACGGAGTTCTGCCTTTTCTTCTGGCTTGTCGGACACACTGGGATATCAGGGTCATATTCGCCACATAAATGCTCGCATCAAGTCTAAGCGTTTGTTGTTGGTCAAAGTTGGTGATCGAGTTCCTATTTTAGGAGGAGTGCCACAGTGGCACCGCCCCAGCGACACTGAGCCACTCGCAAAGCGTACTTAAGCCAGCAAACGCCCAACTCTTCCCGCCACTGGTGTTATTCAGATAATCCCCGAACGCTCCTACGCCTCCATTTTCCTGTAATCCTCGAACTATGCCTACTCCCTCAAGCGCCCACAAGCTTCTTTGGCCTCAAACTTACCTCCCTCACCAGCATTCCACAATTCCTCAGAAGAATACAACGGAGATGAACCGCGAAACACTCATTGCCGTTCTGGAATACATGTCATCTCTGCTTGAGGTCGAGTTTCGGGGCATCACCGTTCGACTAGTTGCTCATGGTGGCGCCTGCATGCTCCTGCATCCCGGCCTCTACGACCTCGCACAACGCAAGCAAACATACCATATCATGCGAGGTGAAGCAGCACACATGCGCAAGACGACAAGAGACGTCGATTACATCCGAAGGGGATTCATCCAGGAATACGTCGGCAAATTCAAGATTCCGGATGCTGAACAGAGATTACAGAGGTGCATCTTGGGAACTGCTGCGAGGTTTGGGCTGGGATCGGATTGGATGAACGCTGATGCGGATGTGGCGTTGCCTATGGCAAGAAGGTGTGTTTCTTTTCTTCAAGACTAGGATGGAGGGTTCTGATGCTTCGAGCACATCCTAGTCAGACTGGAGCACCCATCGATCCTATATATTACTCGTCTACGCAGCAAAACAACGTCAACCTGTACACCGTTTTCACCTCAAAGAACAGAAAGCTCACCATTGTCAGTGTGACACCGGCTTGGGCGGTTGCGTTCAAGCTCGCACGATACGCAAAGCTCGATCCACCCGATATTTGCCTCCTCTTAATGTGAGTATTATTCATGCCCCGTCAGGTTCGTGTTGCTTATCGCGTTTCAGGAATGGCACAAAGCTTGCCAAAACTAGATGGACCCTCGAGGTTGTTTGGACGTGGATAACAAAGGAATGCTCAGCCATGGGATATGCCTACTGGGATCAAGCAAGGCTAATGCAAATGCGAAGCAGAATAGAGCATGCTATCCTGCTGGTCAACTCAATCACGATGCCTCCTTGAAAGGATTTTCGGACGCTCCGAATTGGTGCTCAGATGGACCTGGCTCTCTGCCTGTGATTTCTATTGACCCCAGCTATCTATTCGATGCAACGTAACGCCCAAGCTGCGTCTTGGGCTTCAATTTCTTGTTCAATGCCCCAGGCTGTTCTATTTTCCTTCTGTCGAAATGCATCCATGTCCTGCTGTTATAAAAACATAATGGTCACACACTCACATCAGACACGGATCCTCGCGTCTATAGCAAGTCCAAAGGAATTGAGGACGAGACTCGCTAATCGTTAGGTCCACGCAGATACTTGTGCAGGGCGCGTTAGGGCGCGTCTACATAATCGTCAGGTGACCGCGTAAGACAGTAGCGGAGTTTCAATTATTATTTTTCTCCAAATCCCGTCAGTCTATCAGACCTCGACGTTACTTGGACGCAGGCTATCGCGGTCTCTACCGACTACGGCCGCATTTCACTACCGGAACTAGGCACATAATATTCAGAGCGCACGCTTCAACACCTACGAAACAGTCCCTATCCATGACAATTGTCAATAATCACGCTGTTCGTATCATTTCATCCCGAAATCATCGTTGGTCATCAGTCACCGAGCAGTTTACTTCGCGAAATAGATATCCCCGGTTTCGCCGCAGAAGCTTCAGCAGTCTATGAGCAAACTGGTCCAAACCCCAATCGTGAGTACTCACCCGACGTTATTTGCTCCTGGGTTCTCCAAGAAACTGGTGCATCGTCATTAACAGGCCAAATGTGGGCCAGTCAAATCGACTCACATATACCCTCTGTTACTCTTCACTCCCAGGTTATCTTCCAGATACTTCGTGAAATTTTCGACCACCTTCTTATTCATCCCTGGGTTTCCGACTGTGATAGCGAACTGGGAACGGCCGCCGGCCGATGAGTTTCCCGGAGAGTTCTCGGTAGGAATGTAGGGTGCTCACGAGGGTGCACATGAACGCAGGCTCGAAGGTACCAGCAAAGCTCAGCTTCTCTTCTTGGCGCAAATGTACACCAAAAAGGGCCTCGGGCGTGCTCATAGTCTCAGCCGCAAGCTTCGAGGAACTTTGGTAAGTTCATGTTACTCCGAAATTGATTCGAGATACCTCACCTTCGATAGTCCAACAATGAAAGCCTTCTCGTCGTTAACCTGGGAAAACGACCGTCTTCATAAGAAGCTATCGATGAGAAAACACGAGATTCACTTTGACGTTCGTTTCTACTCTGATCAACGGCATGGTTCAATAAGGTTCGAGACGAGGGTTTTATTGAGGAACCTGTTGGAGGCTTCATTTTATACGGAAACGGACTTGGAAAGCGATAGGTCATATGGCCGCTTTATTGACACAGGTGACGCAGTCCGGTGTCGTCGAAGACTCGGTTAATGGTTCAACCGGATTGACACTATCTCAAATCATGGGAACATTCTAAGTCTCGTTTGCGTGGGCAAGTCTCATCACAACATCATCATATCTCTCTTCGACGATGCCTTCACCCTTGGTTTGGATGATTACAGGTACGATGTACAATCGCCCGGTCCAGAGAAAGTTATTGATCTCTTGGGACTAGGGACTTCGTCCGGCCTCGGAAAACGATTAGTTCTTGCTGCGCTCGATCGTGGCGACTACGTGATAGCTACTGCTCGTTCCCTTTCTTCCATTGAATCACCACATTTTCTTCCCTCGACAGATCGGCTGAAGTTTCTCGAGTTAGATATGACTTGGGACCTGACGAGAATGGAGCGTGCGGTAGAGAATGCGCTCCGATTCTACGGCCGAATCGACGTTCTGGTCAACAGTGCGGGCTGGGTATTCAAATCCCTTATCGAAGACTGCGGTGTGGACGAATTCAAAGAACAGTTCGATTGCAATTTCTTCGGGATTGTGCAGTTGACAAAACTGGTCCTTCCGCAGATGAGAGAAAGAAGAGAGGGGTTTGTAGTTATGATTGGAAGCCGAACCAGCTGGATCCCTGAGCTACCAGTGAGATGACTTCGATCTTCAAACTATGCTGATCCATTACCGACTGATGTTAGTCAACAGGTGCGCTAAATTTCTCGTTGCCACCATTGAGCGCCACTCAAGAAGTCTAGCGCTGTACGCTGCTTCAAAAGCTGCTTTGCGAGGTATGAAAATCCACACATCGCAAATCCATTCCGTCTTCTAATATGAATGTAACAGCTTATAGTGAAACTCTGGCCTCCGAGGTTGAGCAGTTTTCCATACGCGTGCTAATTGTAGAGCCGGGGGCACTGCGTACCGAGGGAATCGTCTCAGCTCGACACTATATCCCTGTTGGGGTCATTCCAGAGTACCAAGAGGTCCGTAATCGGGTTGAATCACATTTTAGGGACGGCGTCGAAGGGAAGCAGCGTGGAGATCCACAGAGAGCGGCATCGGTTATCGTAGACGTGGTAAGAGGTGAAGGGAAATCTGCTGGACGACCATGGCCATTGTATTTACCTTTGGGTGTTGACGGCGTCGATGGGGTGAAGGACAAGTGCCAGAAGATGTTGCACATTGTCGATGAGTGGAAGGATGTTGCAGAAAGCATAGACATTTCTTGAGATCCCGCGGAGTAAGTTAATCTCACAGAGCTCGGTGACCATGTCGAAGCGTCTAACAAATTATCATTACAGGTCATTGCTAATAATACATATCGTGTATGGTTCTAATGCTCTGAGAATGTGGAGGTTGCTTGCGAAAAATCAGCACAACTTAGAGATTGAGTATGCGTATGCACCCACTTTTACATAACAGGATCCTGGGTTGGCTTCGTATCGCCGTGTGCAGCTCCTTTCTTCACGTCGAATTCTAGTTCATGACATTCATTATCGAGTTCGTGAATCGCGAAGTTAGAATCGACCATTACTCACCTGCAGGATCCCTGCTTGCGACAGCGGCTCGAGTAGCAGCTCCGGGCTCATTGGTACCTTGAGCGATTCTTTGTTTCTCCGCTTGCTCGAGCTTGTTCACGTCGACCTGTTGAACGGCGTCTTTGGGGAGCTGGTTAACAGGTTCGTTTCCGACAAAGGTTTGTTGAGTCATGGTATAGAGGATGCGTCGAGATAGATTGTTGTGAGTCTGAATATCTTATATCGAGGCTTGAGGGTTTATATACCAGCCTTAACTCTGTAAGTTGGTTGTTGATGTCAGGTATGATACATCTCTAAAGAATGTGATGGAAGATTCGCTCATACGGTTCCACAAGACGTAAGAAATCTGGAAGTTTCTGCACAGTGCGGGGCATTGATCAAGCGATATGATACAAATGAGCGCCTGCCAAGCATGAATTGTACTATCCTTCTTGAAAAGTATGTGAAGGGCGAGTTTAGAGTGCTACGCAATAAAATTATACGATAAATAGCTTTCAACCTCCAAGACTTTGAGTCTCTAGAACGATGGTCAATAATGTCGAGCTTTCGAGAGAAGCCGTCAATCACTCACCTGGGTCGCCACAATTAACGATTACATTCTCGCTTGAAATGCCGTTGGAGCAACTCTGGAATATATGTGCTCCGAGGTGGCGGACTTGTGGGGTAGCTCCATCACGGCTTCCTCGACCAGACTCACTACGTCTGCCGCACAACCAAAGCATAAACTCCATCCAGCACCGCCGTGACCATACGAGTGAACAATTCGACTGGGAGGGCGCCCAGTAGCAAGAGTTCTGTGCTCTCGCTCGACTCGAATGTTTCTTCCGCGGAACGGACGTAAACCCTGGGCTATGGGGTACTCGGGGTCGATGCGGGCGTTCCTCAGCTCAGGTAAGAATTCCTCGCAACGAGCCTTCATCCGTTGCATGACAGGAGAGTCAAGTGTAAGGTCCAGGTTCCATTGATGGGGCTCCGTAAAACCTAGAGGAGAAATGAAGATCCGGGTCATTCATCCAATCATGCCCAGCGGAAAGAAACACATACCGCCCAGTAATAGAATATTATCATTTCGAGGAACGATGAAAACGATCTCGTTGTGCCGAGCAACATCGGCAGGTATGGTTAACGCAGCTTCGACCTTAGGAAAGGCCTTGCCATCGTTGATGACTCTAATCAGGCCTCCCCGGATAGGGTAACAAGTACTGTCGCCTGCCACTTCTGCTCCCGAAAGCCCAGTGCAGTTGACAATGGCATCAACGTCGAACCGTTCTCGAAGGTAGTACTCGGACGTAAGAAGGTCCCCTCGGATAGTCTCCGTATGCATTGCGGCACCCTTGGCCATGACGAGTTTCATCAGCCAGGCCATAGCAGCATCAGTGTCGATGACAGGAGCAAGTATCTCGTATGCATCGACACCACCGTGAGCCGGGTCGACCCGTCGTTCGGAAATGAGATGGGGTCCCTGTCGGAAGCCGCGAACACCACTGTTTTTTATCTCGTTCATCTTGCTGAGCTGAGAAGGATCGGAGTCGATGGGATAAGGGAAGTAGAAGTCGCTGGGCATCATGCGAACACCAGCAGCTTTGGAGAGGGCAGGGTCAGATGCTATTGCGTCCCAGATGTGGTACGCATCCATGCACCATTTTTTGCTGTGCTGTAACGAGATCCTGTCGGTGTGTTGGCCACAGACTGCAGGAGGATACTCCCAGAGAGCACCGGCGATCTGAGATGTCAATCGCTGCTTGTCTGTAAAGGATGCCCGTTCTTTTGAGACGATGGTGACGCGGTAGCCGCGATCGAGAAGGGCCCACGCAGAAGTAAGACCGATGACCCCGCCACCAACGACCAGAACGTGTTTCGAATAAATGCCGGGCTGCACCAACGGGCGAGGGAAAGGCGTGAGAGTCTTGTAAAGTGTCAAGCAGTCTCTTTTGGGGGCGTCCATAGTGGTATGGTAGGGCAGTAGCAAGTAAAGTCGAGGGCTAGTATTCCTAGCCTAGATCCGAAACGTCTGGGGTGCTGGAGTTATATAAGTTTCGACGCAGGTATCGTTCCATAAGAGGCTGGGATCATAAAAAGATGAAGATACCATTAGAGGATGGAAAACATTGTCATAGGGCGACATCCGAGGGGAAAGGTGTAGTACAGGACGATGCCCTTGTGGCTTCACAAAGATTACCCGCTGATTGCCTGCCAAACTTGTCTTGTAGTCTATTAGTTTGAGTAGGTAGTCTCTTGAAATTGGCATTTGACCCGCGGGTCAATCAATACCATTCCCTACCCGCTCTGAGGTTCCTGCGGGTAGGTAAGTCAATCCTTGTGAGAATGAGTAGGCTTTCCTTACGTTTCGGAGTCTGGACCTGGAAAAACTGTTGAAGGTAGTCCCGTCCGGTTCTCGCTCGCACTTGGTATTGTGGTGGCCTGTCGCGGTACTGAGAGGAGCTACTACAACCAACGCGTGATGGCTGCGTTAGGATTGCGAATTCAGAGGACTGCGTAATTAACTTTGAAGTGTCGTGGTACCTCCCCTGTACAACGCACCCACGATGTCTAACATGTCTCGATGCATCAACTGTGATCATCGTGCCACAATGAGGCAATATAGCGAAAGAGAGGGAGAGTACGATGAGCATGTGAACGGATCTAGACCACAACTTGCCCTATTCTCGAATGATCGAGCCCAAGTTCACTGTGTGCCTGCGATGCTCGCGCCGGCGTATGCAGCATGAACAAACTATACTTGCTCGAGAGGAGCGGTAAGAGTTTGTAGACCGTGATGGAACGGGAGCTTATATAACTTCGGGAGGACGGATATCCTTTTCCGCATCTTATAATTCAGGTATGTGAGAGTTCGGGCTTAACTTGACGCACATTGACAACGGTCAGCTCCAGACTCCTCAGCGTGATGAACATAAGGAGCTCACCCAAACGTTTCTTTGTCTCGCTTTGTAGACAGCTGGTTGAACTAGTAGCGGGAAGAGAATGTCAGCATCCCATATGCTCGGAAGCAGTGCTTCGGTTGTCACGGGAGTCCAGGAAACAAGTCGTCAATTCCAGGCATTTTTAGTAGTACAGAGACGAAATCATTAGTAACCTACAACACTCATATGCTCTCCGGGAATCATAACAATCGCATCTTAACCTTGTAATCCGCTTTCTGCGGTCGAGCCTGGGATTGGTTGGTTCAACAGAGGTGCAACCATGAGATCCCACTTCTCCTTCGTGTAAGGTGGGTATCGACCAGCAAGCATGGGTTCAGCGCTGAGAACAAGAAATAAATGAGCGTTTAAACACACACGAGGACTTCTGCATCACTCACGCATATGGTATATCGACAGATGTTCTCAGATAACTGAATGCTTCATAAGTGTAGCGGAGAACTTGTCGGCCATCTACATTTATAACCGTCGTTAGTAGAGTTCGCACCAGTTCAAGTCGTTACCTACATCCAGATTCTCCCACACCACCGAACGGGAGTTCATTCACTAGTAAGAAGTTGAGTCGTTGGAAAGATACCTCGGGCGGGATGAAACGAACCAGCTAGTTGAATCACTGTGTCGTTATATACGATTGCACCGCTCATTGTGTTGTCGCGAACTGTATTTCACTTGTGTGAGAACGGCATTGGAAACACGGAGTTCAGACAGACTTACTATATTGTTTCGTCGCCTCGTTATCCGTGAAAGCGTACAGAACAAGTGGGTGATCTCTATCATTCAAAATGAGCGACGGGATCAGTTGGAACCGTAAAAAACGGACAGACCTTTCGCCGATCTGTTGAACAGCATCCTCGATCGTCTTGACCTCCACGATCGGAATGAGCGGTCCGAAGTTCTCCCCTCGAGCACCGAATCATCCTTTTCGATGTCAACGACCATCGTGATCTCCATCTTCAATGTTTCTTCGTTCTTCCCACCACCGACGACTACCTTTCCTTGGTTCGGCTGATGATGTTATCCACGCGCTTGAAATGATTCTGGTTGATGATATGCGAGAAGTCCGACGAGGTCAATGATCCGTTAGGCCAACACTCGTTCACAGCCTTTTTGAAGGACGCGACAAATCTCTTCACGGCGTCTGGATCCTTAGCGGTGGGTATGTAAATGTAGTCAGGAGTTACGCAGAGCTGAGAACGCGTGAGTCTGAGTAACCCGCCATTACGAAAGATGATAATGTACCTGACCAGCATTGGACAATTTCCCGTAAAGAACCCGCTTCGCTGCGATATCCAAATCCACTTCTGGGTCGATGATGACAGGTGATTTCCCACCGAGTTCGAGAGTCAGGGGCGTGAGATGCTTGGCCGCCGCTGCGGAGATGATTCGCGCCACAGTGCCGTTTCCAGTGTAAAAAACTAAGATGATGGTTGGTCAGAGGCGTCATGGGTATTTTTACCCGACGTACTGTGATCCCCTGGGAGAAAAGCCTATCAGTGACGGGAAAGAAGTACCAAAACGACGATTCGCACATTTCAGCTCCAAAAGCTTGGTAGTCTCCTTGACTCCACCGTTCACAACCTTGTAGGCTCTGTTGTCCAGATACTTAGGGATGTACTCCGCGAGCACAGTTGCAACGTTTGAAGCAACTTCCGAAGGCTTGAGCACAGCCGGGCATCCTGCAGCAATTGCTCCCATGAGGGGTTGAATACTTAAGATAACAGGATAGTTCCAAGGCCTTAGCAAGAGAAGGTTAGCTTATGCATTGAGTAGAACCGTCTCTAACGCACGCAATCACAAGAACGACACCCTTCGGGGTACGGTACACGGTTGGTCTCCAATCTTTCTGCCAGTCGGGTACATCGTCCACTTTGTTTTCAGGTGCAGCCCACTTGGGCAAAGCCTTCGCCGATGAAATTGCACGGTCAATCATAGTCGAGATTTCCATGGTGTACGCTTCGTGGGCAGGTCTTCCGAGATCCTGGTTATCGATATCAGCCACGATATACCATGAACGAAATGAGCCGCACACCTTATTGAGAGCGTCTGCAAAAGCCTGGTGGTTCTCTTGCAGCATGCGTGCAACTTGAAGAAGTTGATGTTGACGCCATGCTATCGGGAGAGAGACTCGTTCAATAAATGTTTCGTTCAGTTCCTTGTGGACCTTGTTTTGTGATAGTTTAGGTTCAGGTACTCTGAGACTGAGTTTGGGGTGGTACACGGACCTTGGGAATGTCGTCGATTGGGGTGTAGTCGAGAGTCATGGTGATTTGGGGGTGATCGAGTGTTGGTCTAATGATGAATCGTTATATGAGATCATCGTGTGAAAAAAACGGCCCTAATGGTAAAATACTCCTGGTCTTGATAGGTCAGCTGGTGGAGGTTTTTGTTGGACGCTGGCGGTGGTGGTGGTCAGCGGAGGAAACAGGTTGAAATTTACTCTGGGAACACGTGGCGGTTTTACCATTTTAGGTCCTTCCCCGCCTGGGGCGCGGCGCCGCCGGTCAGGCCTGTCAGGCACCGCCTTGGTGGCGCTCTGTGCGCTTGCTTCGCATCGACCTCATCGAATATCATATCACCTGGCATGAACTAGTGTGTATCAATACAGATCCGTACGAGAGCGTCATAGCTAGCAAGCATTTCTGATTGACGAAATCCAAAGCCAAACTAACTATTTCACAGAGGATGATTATCAATGATCCTACGTGATACAGTTACACTGATAATGGTACAACGTAGCAAAACAGGGTAAGGACGGTGAACTTGCGAAGAGATTATCATTATGGTCCGGCCCATAGTCGGGCTCTGACCAGGGTCGCTTAGAAGTTAATACCCATCTCCACCGTCGACCAAGTTTGACATCCATGAACCCTTCCTGGCCGTGACGCCTACCTGCCTCATCCCATCCATTTTAACTTAGTTGTCGAGTCTTGGAAGTACATGATCGATACCTCGCTCTCATTTCTATAGATTCATCACGGCGAATGCGACTTCCACCCATGAAGCCAAGTAGCGTGAAATGCAGCCGATCGACAAGAGATTCAGGGAAACTTGATAAACGCCCGCTTCGGAAGCGGCCTCAAACGTCATTCGATGCTCAATAGCCTCCACAAGAGAGTGCTCGAGAAGGGATGCGGGAGTTCGTGAATTGGCTGCGATCAACGTGTCCCTGGACGGAGGGCCCATTTATGCAGAAGCCTTGGTCGTCACCCGCTCACAAACCCAGCTTAGGAGATTTCAGGCTATCAATCTATCCGGATATCAACTCGGGCCCATCTCGGTGCTCCCGAAAGCACACGGATAATCTGAGGAACCCGCGAAGCTCATCAACAAGAGATTATTCGTGCAGATAGCGGGTGATTGGGGAGCCGGAAGCGAGAACCTGAGTTTCGCCCGAGAAGTTCCAAGGCCAGTGCTATGACTGATTTATTGTCAAATTTGGTCCAGAGTTGAACGGTGTACAACGCACTCGAACGATTGTGTCGCCCTCAGCCATAGCAAGACCCCAATAATGATCATCCAGTAAATTGGCGGTTAATACGAGATTAAGGGAGTTTCAATCCGACCGAGACTTACCGTCATAGTTATGAGCTGGTTGTACGCGAATAGTCCCTGAGCTCCACATCGGTCGGTAAGCTCTCCATGACAGAGTCTTTACTCGAACGAATGGCCATGGCCCTGAAGACACCATGAGCGTAAGTTAGGTTGGATAAATACTAATAATAGGTTGAAAAAGAATATTCGACCTGTTTTTTATCTCTCGTATACGCGCTCCTAAATTGGAGGCCTTCCGTCCTCCTGAGCCAAGACCCACTGGAATGAGTTCGGATAGATTTGAAGGAAGCCTGGAAAACAGGAGCCCTAGCGAAAGCTAGAAGAACGGGGGCGTGCTACAGTCTAAAGTAAAGGATAGGGTGCTGCCTTCCTCGGGGATCAACGACGTTTCGTTTACTGACTGAAGATGGCGACTACGCTGGCTGTGAGCTTCGAAACGAAAATTACGGGAGAAGAATTTCGAAAAGAGACTGGCTCCACAGTGGAGGGACGGTCTCCAGTAGACCAAGTAGAGATCCTGAGTGAAATGACATGGTTGAACCTGGTAACCGTGTGACCAACAGCCTGTAGTCACTGGTCGGCAGGTAAGTATCTGAATGAGCCTACCCTGGATAGAGGGAAATGAGAGGTTGGCGTAACTTCCTGAGTGGACATACCGGTACACAGTGACATCGATTTATCATCGTTTGAGGAAGGACGGACAGATACAACAGTCTTTGGCGCCAACCTGGAGTTACGCTATAATTAATAGTAACCTTGGGACGTGAACGTCAGGGAGGGTAGGGGCATGGACCTGTAGATAAACATAAGAGCCCCCGAACCATTTGCCGTTGTTGGCAGCACGTACTTTTGGGCCTCCCAGTGTGGCGTTTCGAGTTCGAAAGTGCCATCTGAGCAAATTGTTACAGTGGTCTCGAAGTGTAACGCGTCAAGGCCATGCCTATACAATCATTCCGACAAGATCAGACAGAAGGCATGAATGCGACTCACGATATGCCAAAATCAATAATTTTTCTCCACTAACGTTCTCCCCACGTCCTTTTGGTTCTCGGTGGCTTAGACATTTCCAATGATACCGGCCGGCAGATTTGACTGAATTACAAGGAATGTCCATAGGAATTAAACCGAGACGAACAGAGGATCTAAGTGTCAATGCCACAACTTCTCCATGCAATGTAGGATGTCATGAACCGCGAGATCTGGAACTTTGTTCGACATGAGAGATCAATACTCGGCTGACTCATTCATCGGATACCCGCCATATGGATGATACAACGTCCTTGAGCATTGGCGAGCAACGCGCAGCCTCTCCTTCAAGAATAATCATTTCTCTCGGAGGCTTGATTGGAAGAGCGGTGTGAATTTAGGTTCGGTTTAGGGGTGGTCGTTTTGAGGGAGAGAAAGGCTAAGCAAACTTGTCCAAGCGGCCGGCGATTCATACATGTAATAACATGGCACAAGATGGCACATCGACCGAGAACACTCACTGCGACACATGACCGAAGTCATGCTTCGCCCAAGCTCTGTATTTTAGGGGGTCTGGCGCTGACACTTCCTTCTTGCACTTGAAGAAGACTTGAAGAAGAAAGACGATACTTGTAGAGAATCAATCGAGTTCAAATGGTACGGCACCTGGTCGTTGCTTTGAAGGCCCCCAACCGGATTCCATAACCCGGATCATTGACTCCCTGCCGAACCTGTGCGCTTCGACATCAACGGAGTGGCACAATCTTGCATCGGAATTGAAGACAGGATCTGCTAGGTGAAGGGTCATATCAGCTCAGTAAACAATCGGGCTAGGTCAAAGCAATCATTCCAATTCATTATTCGTTCGACGGCCTTGCGCGGAGCAGGGTAAAGGCCCTTGTACCTGGCAGCGAGAGCCCCGCTGTCAAAGAAGGGATCAATCGATCAAGGGTCGAGGCACGCTGCCTTTATGCTCGGACACCAATGTCCCTTTCATCTTCCAGGCCGAACGATAATGAAACACCCGAGTGGAGAGCTACGAGCATCGAGGATGAATTGAAGACGGGGCCAGACTCTTTTGTAGGGGCGTATGAGAATCCCGTTCAAGAGTTCTGAGATCCTAATCGGGCCATAAGTGAGTTTTAGCCATTTCATAGCTTCCCAATCTAGCTGTACTCAGTGCATCAAGTCGTTTGAACTCGGTAAGAAACATTCAATCGAATGTCAAGGGATTCTTCAGCAGGAGATACAATGACGAGGGTTCGAGGGGATCGGTGCGTAGAGACCGCGCGGAGTTCAATGAGTCTTGATTTCGTCCTACAGGCTCCAATCTGTGTAGAACCCGCTGTGAAGACTTGGAGATGCCGTACCTGGGTCCTGAGGTTACAATACACCCCGACCTTGTCCCGACCGCAATTCGTTTCATCCAACATGTCCTTCTCTTCCGAGCTTGTCGCCTCTAACAAGAGAGCTCAAGATCAGAGTAAACGATTATCTGGCAAGTGACCAGTCTACGTGTTTGGAGATACAGCAAAGAGACAGCAAGAAGCCCGGAGACGGGATTGACACATCGAAATAATGGAAAGGCAGCAACGCGCCTGTAGATCGAGTAACGAAACGGCGTCAAAATCAGTGATATTTCCGGGGAGATCGGTGATTGAGGCTGATAGAATGTGCACACAGATGCACTGTCGTGGTATGGGGAAGGTAATACTATAAGCGCTGTGAAAATTACAATTTTAGCACACCATAAAGTTCCCGTCACGTGACTGACCGCGCTCGTGTCGCGGTTCGCGTCGTTGCTACACTCACTGTCCCCAGCGTGTCCATTCTAGGCATAGGCTCTTCCGAGGTGACCGGTAGAGATATCAGGCCTCCTGCTATCAGGTTTGATGATTTTTGTACAGCAGCATCATCAGCTCCAACTACTAGGTTGATCATAGTTCTGATGAACTGTTCAATGATTCGAGGAATGGTGATACAATCACGTCAATCAAATCTTAATTCTATTGGATGAGGTGTGGCGCCGGTGAGTAACATCCCTACATGGTCAATGTGAACATCAAAGTGCTGTATGTCGCGCTGTGAATTCAGGTGAACGAAATAGGTATGAACCTCAGCCCGGCGGAGCGCTGAGAAATGAGGCACAGAACTGGAGTGTGTAAGGCTATGTCAGGCGGCTTTGAAGCGGGTTGACTTCCCATAGCTGTACCCACCTTACGGGAACGTGGGAGGCCAGACTACATGCCCTCGTGTGGTGAATGGGCCTACACACGTTGGAGACTGACCCTTGTTCTCATCGTCGATTCGCCGTCCGAAGCATTTCCGGCGCCCAAGACCCAAGAAAGAAAGACTGATAATGAAATCAGGTTGGACGTCCATCGCAGTAGTAGCCTTTTGGCCGCAGCTCAATGAGGGTGAACACGGCGGGATCAATCACCCAATCATGATCCTGAGTTGAAAGAGACTCATTCCTGTTGCATGTGAGCGCAGTGCGTATTAATGCCGTACGCCGATGCTTCGATTCCGTTTGCGCAGCGTTGCATCTTGTTTTCAGAACGAAATAACTCGGCCAAGTAGTCTCTGCTTGACTCTGGAAGAGTCTTCACAAGCGCCCGTGGGGGTAGGGGGTCTCAAGCAAAGGCTTTCGAGAATTTGCCACCCGGCATTCCACCGTAGTTTGACTATGTTTGATTCAGGTACATCCTTGGTTTAATGTCCGGGTTTGACGTTGAAGATTACTGTTCGGTGATGGTGGAGCTGCCGGGGAAGCCGCACATCCTCAGTTTCTTGAGTTCCAGGATAGCGGAGAGTTTCGATAAAGGGCCTTATGAACGAACCATAATCTCTCAATTGACCATCTGATGGAAATGATGATGGAATATGAGATAGAAGCCGTAAGAAGTTGGCCTCCGGATTTTCCACATACAACATTTCCTAGAATACGTACGTATTGAAATGTTCCCGAACTTGCCAGACCGAGCTGAGATGCTCTGGCAAGTTGGGGAGCGCCCAGATCGTTATTTCAGACTCCCGCTCAATGCTGCATTGAGTGACCTATACCAAATTGTCGTCGTGAGACCTTCAATGGATCGAGAGATTCGAGTCGAAGTTTTCGATTGCACCTATATTCAGGGTCGGGATGATAAGCTGAGAATGCTCGCAGGTGGGAAAGTCCCATCCCCCACTCAATCGGGAATCCGAACCAGCTCAGTTCGCCTCGTGTTGTATGATTTTGTTTTCTGTTCATTATTCGGATATATATTTGGTGGGGATCCATCATCAAATCACCCATCTCCCATCATAATCCTTCCCATCAACCCAGCCACGACGAGGGCAGGTCTATAAGCCTCGTTTCCTTGCCTGCCACTTCCATCCTCGCTTTCTCTCTCTGTGTTATAGATCACTTGCGCAGAGCAGCTGCTCCTCACCGAATCGATCAACAAGCTCTCGTACCACTCCAGATCAGTGAGTGAGTACCACATCTGTTCATTTTTCCATCAATTTTGATCGGTTTTCTTACTTTGTTCCAGACAACAAGAAGGCTATCTACCAAAGATCAAACGATGCCTTCAGTCGACCGTCGTCCCACTCCTCATAAGTATGCTCATGCCTCGCCACAATTTCGGAGGCCGAGCCCACCGCCCATCGCTACGCTCAGCGCGCCTTCGACGCCTGGCTCAGATACTTCTCGACCTCGTTCGACGTCGACATCCTACTCCAGAAATGGTGCCGTTGGCTCGTCTTATCACCCCTATCCACCTCCGTCCCATCACTACTACCCTCATTCAACGCCAATGTATCCTCCGGACGTATATCCCCCTCCTCCTCCGATGACCTTTGCGACGGTGGGACATCATCCCGGCGCGCGGGATACTTACCACCCACCGCCACCACCGCCTCATCGCGATTCATATAGTCATGGGGCACATCCATACTCTACCCCAAATTATCCTATGCCAGGTCATTCGACGCAAGTGATCTACACAGATGACGCGGCGACTAAGCTTTCCGATCGCGTCAGGAGGCGTTGTTTCAACTGCTGCACGACTGACACCAGTACTTGGAGGAGGAGTAACCTGAGTCCAGGAAAAGTGGTAAGCTCATTCTTTTCGACATTTTGAACGAATAATGATACAGTACTTGTTTTCTCATCTAGCTCTGTAACAAGTGCGGGTTGTTTGAGCGCACCCACTCGCGCCCACGGCCTGACCAATTTCCCCACAAGCGAGGGCCACTTGCGGGTTCGACGCTCCGTTCCCGCTCACCCCCAAACCTAGGGCATCCGCCACACCTACCGCCGCCCGCGTTGCACAGTTCAAATACCAACCCATCTCACCTTGCTACTCATACCACTCCACCTCTCACGTCTCAGCATACTCTCCCGCCTCCAAACCAGACCTTACCCCCTCCGAGGTCCCTGTCTAGCTCAAGCGCCACGTTGGCAGGACCCCAGCTTCCACCCATATCGTCGAATGGCCATGTGTACGAGAAGTATGAAAACGGCTCGTCGGAGTCACCGCGACTTCCCAACATTCAATCATGGGCGACGGAGGACAGCAAGAACGGTGTTGGTAGGATGGATCATGTCAATGGAAGCACTACTGCTCACGTCCGTTCACCGCCCCTCAGCGGACACAGCAAGGGAAGTGCCCAAAGCAGTCCTCATCTGTCTCCGAGGCTTCCCGCCCTAAAACGCGAGAATGAAAGGGAGCATGAAGACGAAAGAAGGTGATCCCTGCACCCGCCCATTTGCCTCACGAACGTCCGACCGTATGGGTTGATCCCTCTCCTGCCCACTGTATCTTGCTTTACTTTGTCTGCCTCCTCGCTTGTATACCGACCTTTGAGTAGCTGTAGCACTGATCCCTACTATTTATTGATCTACTACTGGATTCCATAGTATGTACTACTACCCTTTTTTGACGCTATCGGAAAGTGGTTTCTGAAGGATTGCCCCTTCGCTCGACTCTTTTGTAGTTTCTTGTCGCGACAATGTTACTTCTCATTCAATAGTATGCTCGAAACTCGAGTGACCATAGGATATCCACAACAGCCCATCGTTTACTGTGCTATTCTCCTGATCTGAGTGGCAAGAAAGGCGAGTTGGGGTCAGGTCCCCTTGATGTTATTGATGCAACCTACTAGTAGCTAAAATCATTGAGAAGTCACGCTGTCGGTGGGCTCACCTCAGTTTATTGAGAGAAATGATACTTCTGTCATTTCTCCTTCATCTCTTTTTGGATACGCACTAGGGAGATTTGAGCGCCACCCACCATCACGTTCATCAGATGGAATGTACTGATTCACGGATACGTTTTATCCTGTGGGAGCGTGATATGTTGATTCAAACGAACAGGACGGCGTTTGGACGGTAAACCTTTGTTTTTCATTAATGGTCGGTTACAATCACACGGTCCTAATATTTGCCGGCCGTGGAGCCTCCCCCACATACCTTTGTCGTCAGGCTTCCGGTCATTGGACAGGGAGAATCGTGAGTGCCAGGAATCATTGTCTTCCAATCCGTATACTCTCAAATGGAATTCCGTGATCGAGATCACAACGCTAAGCTTCCATCTCCTGACAATTAGCTGCTGTCGCGCCGGCTGTGGTGCTGTACAGTATGATGTACAGGCTTAGTTCTGCGACCGGGTGCCATTAACGGATTCAAAGCGCGTGAAAGAGTGCGCCAAGAAGATGTACAAACTTCGACGGCAAAGATTTCCCGTTGGACAGATCGCTGAATAGTCCCGTAAAGTATTCTGCTCGGTGAGAGTTCCAACGTAGGCCAAATGAGATATAGCCGATGAGAACTTGAAAGAGAGGCCTGACATGTCCAATACCAAACTCCAAAGTGCTCAAAGCCCTGGCAGATCTTGGAGTCCTTTCCTGCTCAATATCTCCCCTCCCCCCTCCCGTTCGCCAGCATCGCATAGATCGAGTTGCAGATATATAGCTCTGAACGAACAGAGATTTCTCAGTACACACGCTCCCTCCTGCCGAGAAGTGAAGTGCGCTTCCCGACGGAGTCGGTGAGCAGTTCGGACCCCAATGGATGGCGCGTTATCACTGGTAAAGTACCTTGTTGCGAAATACTTTCCAAGCCAAGAGCAACCAACATTGTTCTGGGACTACTCTGCCTCCGAGGACACCGCCCAGTAGTTTTCGGATTGTGGTCCAAGCTGAGTCGATGCGCAATCATCCAATCATCACCGCCGCTCTGATAATCAGATGGTTCCACGGTCGACTACTAACCATGTGCTTATCTTATTAAGCTCAAACTTTCTTTTGGTCTGCGAAGGCGTGCATTATCTAAACAAGGTGCTGGGATAGTCAACTCGCTTCCATGCTCTATTACTGTGGGTTGCGCGCATAAAACTAACCCCCGAGACAACTAGTGTTCCATTGTTTCTCTTTAGCCCGCTCGGGAGGGTGAGAAGAGGGACACGTAAATAAGTCAATGACTCGCTCAAAAGTGCGCATCTGATGCCTGTGAGACGGAAGACCATATGGCAATGCTCAACAGAAGCCATGTGGCGAACCGTGTCATGCTGAGAGCATTCCGAGCAAGTTCCTTATCGAGTAAGATTGGGCTAAACTTGGATTACACAGCGCCAGCGAAGCGGGAGATCCCGAATGGCTCGTCAGCGTGCGCTAGAGGAATGTATTCTAGAAGAGAACGGTCGTAGTTCTTGTCGTGGCATGTAACGCTGAACCTGCATTCTCAGTCATCCTTTCAGTGAGTGAGCGGATCATCAGAGCTCGCTGATAGTAGTATGATTTGTCCGTCTTCCCAAGGGACGCAATGATAGACTTTCGTTGATGATATCAACGGGCACTCGACAGAGACTTGCGGGATTACTCGCGGGGAAATCGAGGATTGAACCGGTTCATCAATCCGCTTAGCGGGCATCACCGAGAATGGCTCGGCAACGGCCGATTGTCCATATTCCGAACATTTCCCGGGCCACTTCGTCGTTCAGTCGTCAGTCGACCCCAATTCAACGGGACCAGAAGTACTCCAAACACTGGTATTAGGCTGTCTATTGCTACAGTGAAAAGTGGCTTTTCAATCTGCCATCTTGATTGGATTTGGGGGGTTTCACGTTCAACAGTTCCCGTGCTGTTGGATGCTGCTTGTCGAACAACTTTGAGAGTACAGCGTTTCATCAGTTCCAAGCGCATCTCGTTTCGACAGCTTCTATGTCTGATGCAACCAATGACTGCGTGAGGATGCTCCCATGTTGTATGATTTAGCAAAGCCGGCGGGTGGTGGCTTAGTAGTGCATCAGTACCCTGTGTGGCTTGGGAGTCCTAGAAGCGGTAGGCACGGCCTGTCTAGATCACGAAGCACTCATCTGGCGTATTGCAAGAGAGACGCTCCCGCTCTTGCTACTGTATATATTTTGCAAGTCCTTGCATCTTGTTCGCCCCAGACCGAAGCCAATCAGTTGATTGTGCGTAGAGTTGACGGGCCACTGCGACCAGAACGTCTCAAACGATATCCTGCAAGTCCCCGTGATCATCCTTGACACTGGTCGCATTAGAAACAAGGAAAGATGAAACCTCCTTGCGTTGGTCTTTGTCCTGATGCTCGGCGGCAATAACGGAGAACTCGGGTGAGTAGGCGGATAGCACCCCGAATCGTGACTTGTAAACTGCCAGGAGAATCGATCTGAGCTCTTCGAGCAAAAGTGAATTCGTGATCCGTCACCAAAAAGAGCATAGGTTGCTCCTTGATAACGGTGACTTGAGAGCTTCCGACTTTGGAGGTCTGGGTGCCCTAGATTCGTGCGCGCTTCGCAGGATCAGTTGAATCGGTTTCTTCAATATACCGTCCTCAGCTGGCTTTGAGGTGGTTGTAAAGAGCATATGCACATCAGTCTTTGTGAAGCCTTGCCTACTTTGGGCTTACTTCGCGAGCAACTTCACATAGCTCTGACCAGTGCATTGGACCCTGCCTTCGGTTGATAGGTCCGACCAACAAACAACTTGATCTCCAGGTCTCTGTGGCATCTAGTATACCCCACTTTGTGATAGGTACATGGAAAGGCGCGCTGAGACGCGCAAAGGACGATGGTATGACGATAGTGTATCCGTTCGTGGAGGCAAAGACCCTATAATGGCTACCACACCCAGTAGTTGCTCCTGGGCCACCCACGCCACCAGCCTTCCTCAAAATATCTGCATCAACACAGGCTTCGGGAGGGTGGGTAACCCCGAGCATACCCTTGGGCATCTCAGCACGACCTTCCATCAATGATCTTTCCGGCGGAAGTAACCCAGTTTACCAGTCGAACGAGATGAAGCAATACCGAATTGGCAAGCCCTATACAATGGCGCTGCGGGATGTTTATCATGCTATCTTTGGACGCACTACTGGAATCAAGATTGTAGTCATTGATGTGGAATGTGGCAGCCAGCGGTCAATGCTCTCCGCAGCCCCAAGTGAGATTCTGAAAAAGCACTGAACTCCACTATTGCACCAATGTCACACCGGGAGCGAAGAAATGCGAATTTGACCAAGGACGGAGGCCTTTTTCCAGTCGAATATTACGCCGTAATACATGATGGATCTGTGCCACGAGTTCCCAGGCTGGCCGCTAGCTTATCATCAGTACCGTTGACATCAAAGAATACCAAGGCCACACAGCTGGGATGATTGTAAGTTCGTTGATCGTTGTTGCTCACCAGGTGAAGTAACATTCGACGCAAAGCCGTTCCTTATTGTGGTCAGCGAAGTCGGAAGCATGCATTGGAATGGCGGACGCCAGAGGAAGCTATAAGGTCTGTCCTCACAAGGGTGCCTGATATTGCCCACTCCGCCATGCCATAAAGTCCACTATTCGCGACCGCCCAGCACATGTCCCCGGCCACATTTCACTGAGGGGCATATGTTGTTCGGCCATTTTGTGGTAGCCGGAATAATATGGAGACGCACCTCCGCCGACTTCAGGGACAGACCGCCAAGTTGGACCTCCCGAGTTATTGTCCGAGTCTCGACGGAGCAGAAGGCATTCGTAGTTTATGCTCCATGGATTGTACCCAAACGAGCGTTTGTTCGATGTTGAGTATAATTGCACCAACAAGTTCGAATTTCCTTCATAGATAATTTGAGGTAGTCAACCAGTAGCCTGTGTTGAACTTCGCCATTATTTGCAGCTTCTGAGAGCCAAGACCTGACAGACACATAGGGATTGTCTTTTATCCGTCACGGTAGACCTTAGTATGTAAGTGGAGAAGGAGAGAAGTTTGACGTCGGTTTGATCTGGGCTCCGACGGCAAAAGGCGTCGACGGTGAACTCCAATTCCCGGACGGCGACCCTTTCTCGCCTGGAACACGCAAAAAGACCTCATCTCAGTATCATCGTAAGTTTTGACTTTCTTCCAGCCGCTTCGAACATGAAAAAAGCTCTCTTCGAGCTCCCTCACGGTCATGACGGTGCAGCTGGCTTCAAACACTTCGTCCGATCATATCCCAGTCACATCTTCCCGGCAGCTCCATCTGCTGTAACCAAATTGCGGCAGGACCTCTGGCGTGTTGTTCAGCTCGGAAGCATGGTACATGCGTTCGTAAGGCAACTAGAGTGCCGAAGACGAGACCGCCGTAAAGGGTGACAACGGAGGTGACACGGTACTGCGGACCGTTCTCAGACTACGCACCAAGTCTAAGTCGTTTCCCCGCCAAAGACCAGCGTGAATTGTCCCATGAACATGACAGATACAGGATAGTACGAGTACCTTTCATTCTGTCCGCATGCATCCCAAGCCAAGATCGCCAGACTCGTCGCCTTCCCCTTGTCCATCCTCAACCGCAGTTCCATTGGATTGCGCGCTCCAACTAATCGAAGAATCGTTCGAAGCCGTACGATCCCTGATAGCTGACGGAGAAATAAAACTGTTCTTCCGGGAACGAATATGACGCTGGCCAAACTCGCTGGAGGTAATCCGCAATCTTCCTCGTCTGAACCCAACTTCTCCTCGTCCATGGCTTCGAAGATGATCGTATCAAATCATCTAGCTCATCTAGATGGTGATTCATCGCCCTAATGAACGGCGGAACGTGCTCAGAGGAGGCGAGAGCAGATATATCATTGGTTGTGCTGTGTATAGCGTACAGTACCGCGGTACAGCACTTCCTGACGCGGAGCAGTTGGACTGCGGGCCCTTCGGTTGGTGGAGTGATGGGCCGGGAGAGCCATGTTGCGATATCTTCGAAGAGTGTGAGACTCGATTCTCGAACCGAGCGTATCGGATGTGTCCAAAAGGACCGAGCGATGGAGATCAAGGGGTCAACATCCTGAGAGTTCACGTTTCCTTGGATCAGATGAAGCTTCATGGCGTACAAGGTTTGATGGAGGAAGCCCTCGTACTCAGGGGAGGGTGTTTCTGTGCCGGAGCAAGAATCAGAATCTCAAGCTTGGCAGCATGACAAGGTTAAGACTCACTCGAATCAATCGCTCCAGGTAGAGTGAGCCACCATAAGTTAGTACCTATATCCACCGAGCTCGGGGAAGTGTTGATTTGCCGCAAGGCAAGCTCCGCGCAGAAAAGTTGAACGTCCTTGTCCCACGAGTGCGATGACATGAACTTCTGGTTGAGCTTGTCCTTCGAGCGGACTTCTTGCTCATCGATTACGAAAGCAACCTCTTCCGCCGATAGCTCTTGGAGGCAGTGGAAGATGTTTAAAGCAGTCGATAAGTTGTCTCCAAACAGACCGCATATCCACTTCAGGCTTCGGACAGGATACGTATGGGAGTTGAACGATCCAGGGAAATGGGATCGAAAGAGTTTGAAGTCGATTGAAGCCCAATCTGAGGCTTCGAGATACCACCGAGGGCGATCGGAATCTGACCAAACGAGGTCTGAGAGCGTACGAACGAGTCGGTAAAACCACCACGACTGAGGTGATTTGAAGGGACACAAGAAAACGGACTCGCTGGAGGCGCGAAAGCCCCATGTCATGACGTAGTAAGCAGGCAGTACGGTTGTGAGGATAAGAACGAGCACGCTGATGCTCACTGCGAGTGTTGTGACTGCCGCAGGGACATGATGGAGCGACCAAAGGAGGTCGAGGATCCCAGCGAAGAATAGCACAAGGGAGATCTGCAGGAGTATCGGTAGCAACGATAGTATAATGGGAACACCCCACTTGTGGAACCCTTCAAATCGCATATGACGGAGGCCCAAGGAATCTTTGTGCGAGGCGGTAGGAACATCTCTCCGATACTCCTGAAGCCACTGTTTGGAGAGAATAGCAAACAGGGCCGTGGAGAGGCTGAGCGTCAAGCTGAGAAACCAACAGGTATTGATTCGGATAGCCGATGACGTCGGGATAAAGGGTTGTGGCTTCGTGGATAAACCGGGAGAGAGGGAGGAAGAGGAGTTGTTGTTGTTAAGGATTGAGAGTTGGTTCGATATCTGTTCAAGCACGCGCAGCGAAGCTTCGCTCGGATCTTCTTGGAGTTGACGGTATGACTCAATGATGAATGCTGTAACGGCTGCTGAGAACAGACCCGCCTACGGAGGGAACTTGAGTGGAGGTTGTCGATATATGCGGTGCATAAGAACGTACAAATACGAGCAGCGTGTCGATGTGCTCTTTCCAACCCCTGCAGTTTTCATCATCGTGTTTATCCACGAGCTTGATACATTCCTGCCAGGGATCCCGCTGCTTTGCTGGGCTAAACCGGTACGGGTCTCCTTCTCTCCATGGGTTTCTCTGGTAGCTCGATCAATAAACCATTTGCCCGTGCGAAGCTCTCCATAGCTGACCTCTGCTCCTTCTGCTGGGTCGTTCGCGCTTGAACCTGCGAGGTGCTCCTGGATTGTCGTTGATTCTCGCGTTGCGAAGCGAAAGTTCACCTAAATTCGAGTCAATTGAAAATCGACGGTGTTGTCAAGAGAACTGACCTTCTCAGCCTTGCGAGGGCTAACGGGAGGCGACGATGGGGATGGTGGTGGGTTTGTTCGAAGCATAACTCGTCGCCGGTTCCCTCCACATTGCAGATAGCCAACGGTGAGAGTTCGCTGTCATTGCTGTGTTCATTCTGCATGTATTTCTGGATGTCCCGTCAAAATAGAATGAATGAAAAGGCAGTGCATGATCAGGGATAGTACCTACCTTGTGCCTATGGTCGCTATCATTGAGTTGCCTGGGAGCAATGAGTGCTGTAGACTCCATCAGATTATTGCGTGATGCCGCGAATCCTGACGCGTGATCATGGTAAGCGCTCGATGGTCCCCTACCGGGCCGATACGGCAATCTTCACACCTACCACGAACTGCTTGCCATGAGAACCCAACAGACGCAGTGTGAACGAAGGTTGCGCCACGGGGGTCGTCAGTTTTCCAACTCAAGAGTAGTCGGGTATGTCACACCCGGACTCAGGGATTGTTTGTACACACCGCTCATTCGATTTCTTACTCTAACAGGATGACGAAATTGAACACGACACAAGCCGAGTAAAAGGCCCGCCAATCCTAGCAGGAAAAGCTTCAGCAATGACACGATTTATTTCCAGGACCAAAAGCCTCTAAGAGCGCAGCCTATAGTATGTCCCTTTTAGTCCGCCAATGATCCTACATTATGATCAATCAACCTGTTCATGAAACTGGGCGTATTCGGGTTGATCATGATGTCCTATCGGGTACGGGACGATTGAGCTTACCTTTGAATACATTCACAGAGAGATTGTTCTCGCTTTATGGTTTGCTCTGCCAGGAGCGAGAGGTTTCATAATCTCTGACTTCAGTCCCACTTCACCCGAAACAACGCCTAGAGAAGGATCGAAGACTTTTGTGGCATGGAGCAGAGACCCAGCAGTCGACCCGTCAGTATTCGCCTTTGCGTGGATAAATGCCGACTTGGACGAGGAAGAGAGTCAGAGAATTCCGATAACGGCTGTTCGTGTGGACGTAACTGGTGTCAACGATCCCACTGGAGCAGGAAATAGTACGGTCTCTTATCCTCAGCCAGGGTTCGTCCGTTCTCCTTCAAGTGCAGACAAGATTCCCTGACGTGCATTTATTGTTCAGGAAGTACAGGTTAGCCATATTTGGTGAAGCAATGGCTTCGTGAGTATCGGACTTCAGTTTCATCAACCGCACGCCTGCTGAGTATGCCATAGACCCAAGGACGCTCTGTCGATCGGTAACCAAGTGATCAAGGTGGAAGCTGCGGTTGATGGCATGACAACTTCCGTGTCTCAGGTTTCGACCGCAACCCCCGCCACCTCCAGGGGAGGAGGAACGGGATCGTAAGCATCTCTCTCCGGACGTACCTGCATTCTCTGAGCCAGATATATAGGTCTGAGAGACCATCCAGCAGCAGTCTGGGGACAAATGTTCCCTCAATCAGTGGCCCAAATACGAACCAGTTAAATACATTGCCATCATCCGAAGCACACCCCACGAAATCTGGGAGGTGTGGGGGTTCTATCTTGTATATCTAACGCTCGTATTGATCAACTTGCCTCGTAGCTCGGTGACCACCTTCCCGTCGCCCCCATATTCCCCAACCCCTGTCTCCAGCATCAACCCGGTAACTGAATCACAAACGAACTCACCGCTATCTTCCAGTTTGCCTTCAGTAGCGACAGCGACGAGCAAAAACAGAGCTGGCACTATTGCAGGAGCGACCATCGGTGCCGTCGCTGGAATAGTCTTGGTGTTGCTAGGGGTACTTCTCCTCCTCCAACGCCGCCGTCGACAACGCCGATCGACTCCCATAAGAGACGACGACCCGGAGACATTCTCTCGCGAACGAATGATCAAAGAGAGGGATCCCACATCCCACCCCGCCAGCCACACCTCCCACACAAGTCACACCCGGGAGTACGAAGCCATCCCCACCATCGTCGTCAATCACTCAAAAACCAACACCCCCACAGCAGGGTTATCCGTCCCTCCCTCTCGAAGCTCCTCGATGGACGACACTACAACCATTGGCGATAACCGCGATTCCTACATCCCACCTCCCCGCCCTGGAACAGCACGGACCGACAGGCAGATGCAAATCGAACAAAAGATCATGGAACTCCACGGTCGACTGATCACACTGAACGAAAGAGCGAGATCGCCGGACAGTAACGCGAGTGAGCCGAGGTCAGATACGCAGATGTCCGAGACACGAGAAAGAATCGAGAAGCTCAGGGGATTGATGAACGGGGATTGGGCACGGGAAGTTGATGATGAAATCCCAGCGGAAGTGCTGGGTTGATGTACGAAGCGTCGAACACCGCATCTGTCAATGACAGGATCATATTGTGACCTTAGGCTTGACCTTGGGGGTTGGTATTTATCTGGCTAACATTATGCATATCCTTCTAATGTTTTTAACTGGGGGTTCCTGGAGAATACAATGTACAAGTACATACATCATGATCATATGTAGGTCCATAACAAGCAATCAAAGTCCCAAGCTGATGATGATACATCGACAGCTAAACAGCCTCGATGATCACTTTCCCTCCCGTTCGAACACCTGATGATGGCCCCTCCAGCTCGCGTGTGAGCTGCTTAACGCAGAGAGATGAACCAGACACTCTCAGCACGAGGGTAACCGTCTCGTTCCGCTTCAGAACAGCCCTGAACAACTTCTCGAACCCCAAAATCCCCAAATACTCCACGTTCGATACCTTCAACCGAAAGTTCAACTTCTTGAGCTTCATCAACCCCTTCTCCATCCTCGTCGCGAGATCAGCAATGATAGCAGCCGTAGTACCCGTTCCCCGCTGACGGCGATACTGCGAAAAGACCGTATTGAGAACCCCATCCACGTACAGGGATTCCAAGGTGTCGCCTGTAAAGTCAAGAAGGTCTACGATATCCGACAAGGGATTGAGATACGCCCCTCGCATATCCAACCGCTTCAGGGTCTTGCACCCAGAGCGAAGAAGCATCTCGAATGCCTCATGATATGACGAACGGCCGGCTGGGTCGTACAATATAAGCGCCTGGAGGTTTGGAACCTCAAGCGAACGGAAGATGTCGCCACACTTCGGCCCAAGAGTGTCATCATGATCATTGAGATACATCAATCGCCTGAGAGCTTCCAAACGAACGACTGGTGGATCTGGAAGAGGCTGAGCTGGCCATATGGCCGCAGGATCCTTCGAGATAGGGGTGATGGTAGCGATTTCCACCGAAGCGGCGGATCTACGGAGAAGGTGGTAGCTGTCGAGGGGGCGCTTGTCGACGACACAGATGTGTTTGAGTTGGTGGAAGGGTAGGTTGATTTGTATAGTATCGTTTTCCTCCCAGAAGCCATAAGAAGAGAGCCTCGTCAGACGAGGAGCGTATCTGAGGGCTGCTGCGAGGGAAGCCGGAAAGGCCCTCGTGCCAAAATCGATTTCGGCAATCTCGTCGACGAGGTCTCGTTGCAGGTCCAAGTCCAGCGATTCCAAACGGCCAAGACGGCCATGGATGGGCCCGAGGAGCACCGTCGCACGCATAAGCATGTCGAAGCAGGCTCGCTGCCAGCAGTCGGAGTGCTCCACGAGCACAATGAGAATTTCTATCTCAACCGGAGAAAACTCTGTGCTGGCTTCGAACAGGAATCGAAGACCGCGACTATCCCCGTCTTCGGGGCAGGCAAACCGAAGCCACTCCTCCAGCATGACATGGGCACGCTTCGCGGAGTCGAAGATGGAGCTCGTCTTCACCCATCCGGGTTTACTGTCCGGTGTGATTTCGAATTCGAGCCAGAGTGGCTTCGTGGATTCAGCAATGACCCTCCAACGTTTACAGACTAGACGTATGATGCGGGGAAGTGCTTCACAAGCGAGCGGGTTTCGGGATTTCGAGTACTGAGGGCTAGATACGTAGGCGAGGGTGTAGATCTGGGAGAGAATTTCGTCGGGGATGTGGTTGATGAAGTCGATGTCAGCTCGGAGACCCGAGGTATCCTAAGTGACCGAATCAGCATGAGAGGAGATATAGATATTCGATGGGCCACTTACGGAAGATGCCAGAGGCGCCATGGAGGTCACAAATCGTCTCCTGGTCAGACAATCGGTGGCTAGGAAGGCTACAGAGGGCCCTTGGGGAAACAGGAAGACATGGAGATGTGTTGAGAGCTCCGTAGCCCTTTATATGTCATTCAAATATTCATTGTGCATCAGATTGGTGCGTTTGCCGTCGAGCACATTGTCTTTGTCGAGGCGCTTTGACATATAGCTCCTTTGAAGAACAATCAACGAGGTGAAGGTCCTGGCGAGTTTCCCGAACGAGCACGCAATGAGCATCGCTGGGTTCCAAGCCAGTCCAAAGAGGCGGCCTTCCGCTTTGGAGCAAACAATCGTCGGTATGGAGAACATGCAGGGACAATGTCCCGAACTTTGGTGACGGATGCATGTAGGGAGTGAAGCGGGTGTGAGGATCCAGACGGCGCTTGGAAAACGAGCACCAGTGTTCCATCCTCGCAAGTCACGCTTACAAGGTGGATGGAAGGATGGGCGAGGCTATTGGCGAGAAGTGAAAGCCTACTGAGGCCTTGTTACAGGGGCAGATACGAGGAGCGACACAAGGCTCTCGGTTTTTGTGGAGTGACGAGGCTTCAACTATTACGAGGATTGACTCTCGAGGCAATCTCTGCTCTTCTCCAACACAATTCACGTCGACTCCGATAGGTCTGGCAAATTCAAGCGGAAAGGGTGATCTATTGATTGTAAGGGTTATACAATACCAGTCATCTGAACGGGTGGCACCAGCCCAGGCTTCAAGCTTCAAGACCATGGAAGTCGCATTCAGAATATAGGCGACGATATCGGGGCTTTAGGTTTGAGCGACGACCTTTACAAACCGGGGGAGCGGGACGGAAGGAGGGGCGGGGGTGAGGACGGATCGAAAACGAGAAAATGCGAGTAACGATTGGATCAAATGATCGTGGCCAGTGTTCCACGATATTTGTTGCAGCCTTTGCAACTGAGTATTTCGTGTCTCGTGCGGCGCCGTGTATTCGAGAGCATGGAAGCGTGTCTCATAAGGACATAGACGTTCTGGCGATAGAGCTCTGGTTTAACGAAGCCGAAGAAAGAAGCGTTGACGGACGTACCTTTTGGAAGTTTTTTACGCACAATGAGATGATATCCAGTTACGCTTTCTACTGTCGTCGCCCGAACAAAGTCACCATATGACGACAGCGCGAAAGATGAATAGTCCTGGGTAGCGAATGGAACTGTCGGCAGTACTGGCAAGTTTTCGTGAGCGTTGGCAATATGAGATCCGACTCGTACGACGGCCTGGTGTATTGGAAGCGCTACAAATCATCCTGGCCTATGAGTGCGATTCAAAAAGCTGTCGAGCGCCCCAAAAAGCCTCGTACCTGAGTGCTAGTGATATAGCCCAGTTTCCTTCTGCCCGGCGAATACTACTCTCGTCCACTGCCGAAACAAAATGTTCTCCACGTGAAGCGTGAGCGATACGACAGAGTTAGCCGAATGATACGTAGTGGCTCAAGAGCGGCGCACAGAGCCTGGTTATATTGTGGAAGATAGCCTATCAGCACAGTTCCGGAAACCGAGGTCATACACACCGCGCTTGAACCATGCATGAATCATCTGAGATGTGATCAGTGATCCTGACATTGAGCTTGGAGCTTGGAATAGAGTCGTATATGGGCTATTGAGATGTTTTCTCTGCGAAGCTTACGCAGAAAAGCGTCGGTATGGAAGCTCAGAGTATCTGCCAGCTGGTGGTTGGAGAACAAGGCGTAACGCGAATATAAAATGACGTTGTGTGATCAGGTGACCCTCAATTTCCGACCTTCAAGAATCAAAAGTTCTCACGCGGTTTCTCTTCATCCTACTACATACTCCCTAGATCCCCCAATCCCCCGCTGGCTGTTCTCTTATCCGTAATCACCCTTCAGGAACGAGTCTTCTTTTTTATCCCGCGAACCGCAACAAGATCTCGAGCATTGACCATAGAATAATGTCACCCGACCCAGAAAGGCATTTGGCTTGATAGCTATGGTGGCGCGAGGGAGTGCCCATCTTACTTCTTGATCATCGCTAGCTGGACACTGCGATGCAGTATTCTATACTGATACGGGTTCTCAGCGTTAATGATAGTGGCTGATCAGATACTGATGCATGGTCTCTCTAAGAGAATCGCACCATCAACCTTTAGCCAGATGATCCCATTTCCCTCTCGCCTGCCGTTGTCGCGAGGTCCAACTCGAGCTCGACGATAATGATACTTTCTCGAACCCTGTAACTTTGTGACTGAGATCATGGATTCTGCAAGCTCAACCTTGAATACATCTGCAGAACAAGTATTTTGGCCACCTCCCTTGTCCTTCTGGGAGTGAGGGGTTGTGACGTCGGTTCCTCTCAACCTGCTCAACTCGGAGCAATACCCGTAACAGGACAGAACGTTACCGTATCGTGGAGCAGAGACCCGTCCAAAGATCCATTCCAATTCCAACTCGTATGGAGATTTATTGAACGGCCAGATCAACACCTACCTGGCGCTTTTGTAAACGTACAACAGGACATTTCATCGCAGGTAACAGAAGTCCAGTACCCCCAGCCAGCTACCTTTTCGAACCGAGTATCCTCTAACCTTCCCTTGTAATGTAGGCGCTACAACATAGCTATATATGGTGTAGCACGCGACGCTTCGTGAGCGTTGGGTTCAAGATGTTCATTGAGCCATCACTAATCATGCCATAGAACCATTGACTTCCTATGTACCGGCTCGCAAGAGATCGAGGTCCAAGGTCCGACAACCCCAGCAGCCTCATCCGGACCTCCTACCATATCAACTACCTCCACGAGCGACGGAGAGGGGGGAGCATCATCGTAAGAATCTCTTTCTAAACGTGAATACCTCTCTTGAGCTCTGCACAACTCTTAGTCGAATGAACGATGCGTCGACCGCCGCGAGCAGAGAAGGCTCAAAAACAACCCTTCCCCCTGATTCTCCAAGCACGACAGCCGAAAGGTGGGCTAATCCTGCTCAATCCCAAAGCACTTCGAGAATCAGAATACTTAATATTTATCATCTACATAGCCAGCCTCCCAATGCCTCACAAACCCACAGTTCTACCAGAATAGCCGTAGCTCCAATGGTCGGCGGTGTCATCGGCGGTGTCCTGGCACTTGGATTGATCTTATTTGCTTTCCGACGGTATTTGCGGAAACGGCGTTCTAAAGCCCAAGATCCTCTGGATATCGATCCTTTCCCGACCCATCATTCAGAACCGAAGGCCCTTTCGCCAGCTTCAGGCGATACAACCGCACAACAGCCTTTGGAGATCAATCAAGATGATCGTTACATCGGTCACGATCCTGATGCCAAAGTAGAGCACCAGCCACTGGTTCATCTACGATACGCAGAAGACGCTTCGTCTACTACTCCAGCAGTCCAGAACGGCGTGAATAATATCAACATCGCCCCAGCAGTGTTTCCTAGATCGGGAATAGAAGTGTTCACAACGGACGAGTTGGTTGTGGCGCTGAATCAACGTCTGCAGGAAGAGGGACGATGGGAGATTGACGAGTCCTTACCAGGATATCCTGAGAGCGATCAAGGGAGATCCCGTTGATCAAAGCCGGCTTCTGTGCTTGGATTGTACTGGTATCGGTGTAAGATTATACTATGTATGATTATTGTCGGATGTTTGGATGTTCAACGTTCAACCTCAGAGGCTGGCCGAGCCGGTCAGTTGATTGGGTTCAAACAAAGATTTATGCGAGGGCAGTCAGTGAGCAAAGCGCCTTCGAAGCCCTTCATGCTCTACTCACAATCCATGATAGATTTTGGGAAACCAATCTCCTTTACTGTGCCGTAGGGTGTGATTACTCGCGGGCTTCAAGTATAGGCCCCAAACTCCCGAGGTCAGAAGGATCCAACTTCTGACGGTGCGAGCGTCAATCAATGACTGACGTTCGCTGACCATATCTTACTCGTTTCACCTTTTCCTCGTTCCACTAGTCACGGACCACTGTTTCCAATTCTCCAGTTTCCTTATATCCACAACTCCACGGCTTGGCGGACTTCTCAATCCTCTTCTCGCGCGCCAAATGAGTTTACATGCACATGATTCTACTCAACTGTCTCAATGCCTTCTTTCCGTCAGTCATTCAGATTCTCGGGCTTTTTCGCCACCCTCGCAGTTCTCTGAATAATTTTACTCTGGCGGAAGTTAGTATACAAGCAGCAGTGGATGAGTTCGTATCGTGAAAAGTAACTCTTTGTCATCTGCTTTGTCTGCGTACTGCGGAAGTCGAGAGCGAGATGTGGACAAGGACGAAAAACTAACCAAAAATAGCTAAGGGCCCACCTTGATATCCTCCGTTACCCGTATGCTCTTTCTGAACGAACATTCCCTTCCTTTGGAGTGCCTTGACCGCATTTCTTGCCTTTCTACACGCGTGACCATGCTAAAGCCACTTCTCGGGCGTGAAACTCATTGTCTCCTCAACTTATCCACCCATTTTCGGCAAGATACCGAACCCACGTAGGTCCAAATCGCGAAGGGCGAGTGCTCGATGGGTAGATTGATGAGAAGGCAGATCCCGCTCTTCTTCGATGATGACGCTAACCCTGACGATCTGGGTGTCCGTTTCGTTGGGCGTCAGAGTAGCCTTGACTCCATACGCTTTCGGGTGAGAGGATGTATGCCATGTTCGACGGTGATGCTTCGAGCGAGAAGAGGTGGTCGAACCCCGGAATTCGAGTGATAGACGCTGGAAGAGTTGATAAGGATATTCAACCTGTGTAACGGAGTTCATATCACCAACGGGGTAGCGAAACCATTCTAGCGAGAATTGCTCGTATCAGGAGCCGACAAGTACTGAGAAAGAGAGATTCGAATCATGAATGGGGCTGAAAACCTTTGACGGTGTACCGTTCGGAAACCGTACCACAGGTAACGACCTAAACTCCAACTCGAATCCCCACCCCTCGAGATATTATATGCATCCAAAGGCGATTATCTCGACGTTAAAAGATATATTTTCAGCAGGAAATTGCGCCTGCAATGCCCGTGGTCGGAGTATGGAGACACTTCCGAGATCCTAAACGACAGGTGTATGCTTCTTGCTGGGTTGTGTTGGAGGAGGAATTCGAGTATGCTGGTATCCTTTAAACGGCTTGAGTCCGGCGTGGCTCTATAGGCATACACAAGAGACACGCCAGTAGAAAGATGATGGAGGCATACCTCTCCTTGTTGCCCACACCCATTAACGGCCTCCGCGCACCTCATCCTTTTTTACTCCTCAGAAACGATAGTCTTTCCAAGAGCGGTGAACTCAATTCTTCAAGCTCGAAAACGAGAGGGAGGTTTCCAATATGCCTGATCCCATCCTACATTCTGATAGGTCAGCCCGTTGCCCCAGTTAACCGTTGAGAATCGTTGAGACCCAAGGCCAGAGAACAACGGAATACCTGGTGCCGCATCCCAAGGGTGCTCGAGCACTTCAGCTCCAATCACCAGCGAACCCAGGCCACCCTGGCCAATAGCTGATGAGCCCCGCCAGCCACGACCAGGACCCTTCATCCTGGCGCTCTTTGATCACTGGCTGATGGGCGGTGGCTTTTCTGTTCAGGTAGCATAAGAATTCCGTGTACTTGTAATAGGTATAAGTATGCCCGAGAATGATGAGTAGCGGTATGAATGAAATGAAATGACCACTTACTGACCAGATTTAACAGGCCGAGACGGAATGATCAGAAATGCTAACCTGACTGGTACGAGAGGATGCTGTCAGAATGATGGGTATGATAAGACGCCGCCAGATTGATCGGTATGACCAGAGGCTGTCGGACCGACAGATAGTTGGAAGACATAATCGGGCTGGCGAACATTGTCGGATATGATCACATTGTTCTTAACCTGCCGCGATTATAACTATAACTAGGCCTGTTCAGTACAGAAAACATAAGGTGGACAGTTAATATTGCGAGTGTACAAATTACAAGCAAGTATCGAAATTAAAGGGCTACCACTACTGACTTATAAATGTCACCGTCTGGACGTCTAGCGGCCTATCTTCCTTCGCAATGACCTACAATCAAGATATAAGTAGACTGACCCAACAACAGTTAAAGAAATGATGTACCTCCGAGACACTATCGGCAGGCGTGCAAGGTCGTCGGCTGTCATAACTCTGAGATTGGTCGGTGGGAGTGACAACCTGGGACGTTCAGAGCGCATATAATCAGCTTACATATTTGCTGCATGAAAGCACCGTAAACATACCTATTCCTGAGCTCCAAAAGATGGTGGCCAGCCTGCGTACTCGATTGAAAACAGGAACATGGGTGGACCTATCTCAAGTCACGAATGAGCTCCTGCTGATGGTATCGGAACTTAGATGTGTTAAACAGATAACGATAGAAAGGCTTTCTTACTGATGGTCGACGTCGGTATTGCCAAGAAGATTCATAAGAGTCGCAAAGGTTAAGCTATGCCCAGTGGAATTGCAGGAGATGATGGTGGGAGGGGGAAAAGGAGGGATGGGCGAAAACTCGACGGCGTCAGGTTTATATACCAGGGAAGGTGGTCCGTGCGTTCGTTGTCAAAGCCGCCAGAGAAATGACGGTGGTGACGATCCATACGTCACCGACACCGCGGCCATTGACCACCTCCACGTCAGAGCTGGATGTGTAGTGCTCGTTCCCTCTGTTGTCTCCTGCGGCTGCTTTCAGTGTGCAATGTTGAATTTTCTACTTGCTGTTTCTACTTGCTGATTGCTTAGACTTGATTTGGTTTTCAGCTCAACAGCCAACTGGAAAGAAATCGTAATATGAAACTGTTGCTCAAGTCAAATGGAAAAGTTGAGCACATACTTGGTCTTCGAGTTCAATGACCCATTCCGATTCCCATCCCGATCCCCCCAGCTTCTCCTTTGTTTGGTTCATGAGTTATTGTCCAATAGGAGCCGGCCCAGCATGGAAGATGATGATAGTCAATAATTGGCTGAGTTGAGATGGTGGTGAAAGAGAAGCACTATTTTCAACTGTACATGTTGGTTGCCGTGTGAACTAGCCCGCTGGTGCTACCGATTTCAGCGCAAGCGCTGGGATCTACTGATGATCTAAGCGCTGGCGACAACGTGTTCGATAGCGACGATGATAGTAGTCTTACTAGTGATACGATCTTCTCATTTCATGGGAGGTCTTTGGTTGGACTCAACTGTCGTTCAGTCCTACATACCGTGTAACCGTGCTCAGTACATAAAAGGCAGCCTAGTCGCGTTTGGGAAGATCGTTGTAAGCCTATCACAATACAGTGGGCAGTCTGTGTTCCCCTGACAAGGAGTTGAGCAGGCCGCGGGCAGCCACTGTCATTCTGACGTGTCCTGAGGAGACACGACCCATCTACTACAAGTCTCACGCATTCTTCCCAGCGGCTGATCGTGAATCGATAAGATTATCTCAGCCTTCTGTAATCTCATCAGCTACTGATCATCGCCTTATCAAACTCGCTTGATCTGTCAACGCTTCGCCAATGCCTCGTCATTCTACAATAATACTGACGGTAAATGATCCTTGTTCGATCAGTATTCATAATTCTAATGCTATATCTACAGTGTGCGGCCATCTACGGTAAGTCTAACCCTCACTTGTAACCCCCGTCAGCCACCGATCAGGGTGGCCTCGTTTTGCTGGTGATGCACTCCTACTCGTGTATTCACGTTATAGTAAGAACCCTGATGGATCTATTACGAACAGTGAAACCAGATCCAAAGCGTTAGAGAGAAAAACGCACCTACTAAGTTTGAGACAGTATTTCTCCCTCCAAAGGCAAGAATATCCCAGACTCGTTCAATATAGGGGCAATCGTTTCCCTGGCCAACACGTAAAGAATCTGTTTACAGTCGGTTACCATCGGCGGTGAAGCTCCAAGCCGCGAGGATGAAAGGTTGAAGAAAGTCGAGAATGTAAACTCAAGCAATGGAAGCTCACTGATAGTGACACTGACACCTTCGAACAGGCGGTGCGAGTCGCGAGCCTTAATTTCCGTCGGCGTTTATGGGGTCTATCTATTCTCACGAGCCCTTATTATATAATTATAAGTGGATACCAAGCACGCCCAGGTTCACCTTGGGTTTACCTGCAACTTCCGCTTCAAGTTCTTCCAATCCACGATTCGACTCAAATTCCATTATCATTTGTCATGGTATTAAAACGGCTGTTAAAGTTTGATGTGCGTATCTCGCTAGTGCTCAGCGCTTCGTACTCGTCGGACGGTGTTGCGATTTCTGAATGACGGAGACTGACAATGAAATCCGATGCACAGGCTCAGGACAATCAGCTCTGGAATTTGAACAGATCTTTGACAGGAGATGTCTCTGGACGGAGCTCAAGCATACGAATCAGACATCGAGACCTGTCCAATCTCCCGCTCGACTCATTCGAGTCCACTACAACGTATTCATCCTCCACGCCGTCTCGATGGGATTCTGGCAGGTCAACGAGGAATCATTCGGGTTTGCCTGGTGGCCTGAACTCTGTATAAGGCCTGTCAAGTTCAATCTATCTCGAGTAGAATGCTTGCCATTGACGATGCAATGCACTGATGCCGTCCACGCCGCCCCAAAATGCTGGCGCTTCGAATCAACTCCTCGTTGAGTTCTCTCTTAATGCCATAGCGGTCATATGTCCCTCCTTTATCGCATGGAGACTCTAAGAAAGCGCCCATGATTCTGGACCTTATCCGCAGTCTCCCAATTCACCGGGTCTTACCCAAATATGTTCGCTTCGACGATGATATCAATGCAAAAACGCGAAGCGTCACTTCGGCGGAATACTTGTATGGGAAGTCAAAGCATATAAAACAGTACTATCCAAACTGATTGTCTCCACAGAAAGGTATCCAATACACGATGGTCAAAGCAACATTCAGTCTTGACCATGCTCCCCCGTATGCTCCCTACGTCTTGTTCACTCTCCTGTCAGGATTCCTGTACTCATGACCTCTCGGATATTCCTATATCCTTCTCTTTATCCGACGTATCCGCTTTTCCGAGTCATTCTCCATTCCTCGACTCCTCTTTGACTCCTCTTTGACTCGTTCTGGGTCACTTGTTCACTTATATTTCATATCTGACTGAGTATATAAGCCTTGTAGTATCACCTCATATCCTCAGTCGAATCAACTCTTTTCATTCGTCTCCCACAGAAGTCCCTTAGTCTTTACGAGTCCTCTGACTGTCGTCACGCGACACAGAGTCCTTACAGTTTGATTCGACTGATCATCTGATTATCTTCACGATCACATTCTACTATTTTGATCCCGCACTTCCGAGATGTCCCAACAAGAGTTTCAACTTGACGGCAATGTTGGCCAACCTCCGGTTAACCCCAACGCTTCCATGCATGCTGCCCTCCCGCCCCCACCTCAGGAACAACAGTATGTTGATCCCGAGAATCGGGGTGGACACCAAATGGAGGACATCGATGACACTCGCACTGGTAATCCCACTACCGGACCCACGACCGCACCAAACCCACATTTATTTAATTTTGGTCAATTTAATCAACCGTTCACAACGGGCTTGGGTACGGGACGTACCTATATGCCGGGATTCTCTATTCCTTCTCCTCAGTACATTGCCACGCCTCCTGGTGATGCTCAAAAAGAATTTTTCACTACCCTCGTGAAAGATTTGAAGAAACTGGATGCTCGCTTGGATAAGCTTGAGCAACCGTCTTCTACACACACTCCCACTACGGGTAGCTCTCCCAAGTTCAGGGATATCAAACCCTTTGATGGAAAATCACAGAACATCACTCGGTTCTGCCAGGAGTCTCGCAATGCCATTTATCTGCTCCGAAAGAGCCTGCCCACCGACCGCGACAAATCACTCTACTTTACAACAAACTTTGATGGTACATCACCTCACGAGTGGCTGAAATCTATTCAGCTTACCAACCCAGATCTCCTCGATAACTTTGAGAGCTTTGTACAAGCTTTCACTGACCACTTCGGGGACTAAGATATCGTGGGAACCGCACTTCGAAAGATTGGGGAACTCCAGCAAACGGGTTCTGCATCCAAATATGTTGCTTCTTTCAATGAGTGGATTGTCCATGTCGACTGGACGGATGCTTCGAAAATTGAGGCGCTAAAGAAAGGTCTCAAACCCGAGATAAAGGACGCACTTACCTTTGTCAAGAAGACCGACCGTCCCAAAACCTACAAAGGCTTCACGGACCTCATCACCGAGATTGATGATCGTATCCACGAGCGAGAGATTGAACGTAAAGCTGAAGCCAAACGTACCAAACCTAAATCCGGAAATGGAAATGGGAATGGTAACGGTAATGGCAACGGCAACGGTCATCATTACTCGCCACCACCACCCCCACCCACCTCTCCCTCCGCTTCTAGTTCTCTCCCGCCTGGAGAACCCATGGAGATTGACGCTACTCGTGTCCAACGACCTAAGCGTCTCTCTGCTACCGAACGCCAACGCCATAAGGATGAGGGCCTTTGCACCTATTGCGGTGGCAAAGATCACCAGGTTAAAAACTGCCCGAACATGTCAGATGCCGCTAAAAAAGCCTACAAGGACCGTATGGCTAAGCGTGCCTCTGAGTCGGGAAAAGCTTAACCGGGTGTGCCCAAGTCCCTGCGCATTCGGTGAACGATGGGACTCGTTCACGGAAACTCAGACCGGATGCTCATTTCACTCGACGACTTGATGGCACTTACTTCCCCATTTCGAAAATTGCACCTGTATTCATTCACAGTGTGCTCTCAGACTTTCGTCATTTCACTATTGCTGTAAAATTACAAACCCCTGACAATAAATTCGTTTCTACCTATGCCATGGTCGATTCGGGTGCCACCGACTCTGTGATTTCTGACAAATTCTCCTCCTGCCACAATCTTCCACGCCGCTTTAAGGACGTTCCTGCTCCTGTCACTGCTGTTGACAACCGTCCTATCGCTTCTGGGTTAATCACTCAAGATATCTCTCTACCTCTATTAATTTCGGGTCACTCCGAATTCATTCAACTTTCAGTCGTTTCAGTCGACTACCCGATTATTTTGGGTCTCGATTGGCTCAAGCGCCACAATCCTAAAGTAGACTGGTCTGAAAACTCTCTAACTTTGGATTGCTGCAATGTGCGCTCCCCCGTTACGGTATATGCGAAGGGCTTTGGTTCCACGCATTCGACTCCATCTACAGTCCTCGATTCTCTAGGTACCAGAGGCTTTGGTCTCTCTGGCACCTCTCAGCTCTCGTGGTTCACTTCTAAATTCAACAAACCCATTAACCATATCCACCCGAAAATCACTGAACCACCTACTCCCAAACCTCGATCATTCCTCTCCGTGTACATCAATTCACTTGATGTTACCACTGACCTACCTGGTCCCACTTCATTCTTAGAACCCCCGACCACGACTCCAAATGTCAAGGTCATTAGCGCCAACAAGTTCTCAAAACTTGCTCGAAACGACCCCACCAATGTCTACTTGCTCCAGTTTCACGGGAACTCTTCGAAAGTTTACCTGAACTCTTTCGAGAGTGAGCCTCCCGTAACTGATCCTCCTGAACCACCTCTGGATAAACCCCCGGACGACGATGATATCTCGAAATACGTACCTGAACATTACCGTGAATTTGAAGACTCGGTTTTTAACCCGCAGGAATTCGAGAAATTGCCGCCACATTGACCTTTTGACATTGACATTGACCTTGAGGAGGGTACCTCGCCACCTTTCGGTCCAATGTACCGTCTCACACTGCAGGAAAAGGACGCCGTTGCTCAATATGTTCATGACAACCTCAAACGAGGTCATATTCGACGATCTACCTCTTCTGCCGGTGCCCCCGTCTTATTCACTCGAAAGAAGACCGGCGAAATCCGTCTTTGTGTCGATTTCCGCAAACTCAACCAGATCACAAAGAAAAATCGATTCCCGCTACCGCTGATTGATGACCTACTCGACAACACACAGGGCTGTAAAAAGTTCAGTGTCATTGATCTAAAGAGCGCCTACAGTCACCTACGCATCCGTGAAGGTGATGAATGGAAAACTGCCTTCCGAACTCACCTCGGATTATTTGAACACCTCATTGTTCCTTATGGTCTTACCAACGCCCCTGCTGCCTTTCAGGCATTCATTCAGGACGTTCTCAGCGACATTTTAGGTGTTATATGTGTTGTCTATCTTGATGACATACTCATCTACTCGAAGGACCAAACAGAACATGAATCCCACGTTAAAATGGTTCTTCAACGGTTACAGAGCGCTGGCCTTTGCGCTAACCCCAAGAAATGCGAATTTGATAGGGACGAAGTCGAGTATTTGGGCTACATTATTGGTGCTAACGGTGTTTCTATGAACCCAAAGAAACTCGAAACAATCACCACCTGGCCCGAGCCCGAGAAATTGAAAGATTTGCAATCTTTCCTCGGTTTCACAAACTTCTACCGACGATTTATTCACGATTACTCCCGTATCGTTACGCCCCTGACTGCACTCACCAAGAAGAATGTCAACTTTGTATTCTCGGATGAGTGTAGGACGGCTTTCGCATCTCTAAAACACTGCTTTACCACGGCACCTGTTCTTCGCCACTTTGATCCTCGCCTACCGATCACGGTCTCCACCGACGGTTCGGATTATGCCCTCTCGGGGATCATCCAACAGCAGGATTCGGATGGAAATCTGCACCCTGTCTCGTTTTTCTCTTGAAAATTCACACCCGCAGAGATCAACTATGAAATCCACGATAAAGAGTTACTCGCCATTATCGAAACTTTCTGAGAGAACCGCCACTGGCTTATTGGTTCCCCATTCCCAATTTCGGTTGTTTGCGATCATAAAAACTTGGAGTATTTTATGACTTCCAGGTTGCTCAACTGTCGTCAAGCGAGATGGGCCATGTTCCTCTCCGAATTCGACTTTAAACTCATGTGGGCCCCTGGGAAAGAGAATGTAGCGGATGCTGCTTCTCGAAGACCGGACTACTATCCCTTGAAGGGGGATGAACGTCTCACAGCACAGCACCAGATTATTCTGGACGAGTCACGTACGGAACGACTCACTGTTCATGAGCGCTTACATTCTGAATCTGGTAACTCCACAATTCAAACCCTCCCTGTAATCAATTCCCTTTCAGCTTCCGCATTTACTACACTCTCAATCGATAATTCGGAGATGCTTGACAAATTTATGAAGGGTTTTGAATTGGACGACACTTGGAGGTCAGAATTAGCGTCTGGCAACGACGACTACGTGGTTCAAGACAATATTGTCTTTCACAAAGGCCGTCTCTATGTCCCTCCATCACTACGCCGTGATATCTTATTCTCTCGACACGACTCCGTTCTTGGTGGCCATCCCGGCCGAAGACGGACCCTCAACTTCGTGAAAGAGGATTATTTATGGCCCGGAATGGACAAGTACATCCGCAACTATGTTACAGCTTGCGATAACTGTCCCCGTACAAAAGACTGCCGCCACAAACCTTACGGTTTACTCAAACCGTTGGAGATACCGGACCGTCCCTGGGCTGCTATCACCATGGACTTTATTGTCAAACTCCCCGCCTCACACGGTTACGATTCAATTTGGGTTGTTTGTGATCGACTCACACGAGGCGCACACTTCATTCCCTGCAATGAAATAATCACTGCACCACAGCTCGCGTGGTTGTTTCTGGACCGTATCTTCAGACTTCACGGTCTTCCTTCGACAATTGTTTCTGATCGAGACAAACTCTTTGTCTCCAATTTCTGGAAAGAGTTAATGTCTCTTTTAGACACAAAACTTAAGCCCTCGACCGCTTACCATCCGCAGACCGATGGGCTTACCGAACGAACTAATCAGACTCTCGAGACATACCTCCGAGCTTATGTTTCGTACCACCAGACTGATTGGGTCGACTATTTACCACTGGCTGAGTTCACCTTCAACAATCTCGAGAACTCATCCACCAAACAAACCCCGTTCTTTGCAAACTTGGGTTACCATCCGACTTTTGAACCTAGAATTACCGAACGTTCATCTGTCCCTGCCGCTCACGACCTCGCTACTAGACTTACTCATATTCACAATGAGTTGCGAGCAGAATTAAAGTGGGCCCAAGAACAGCAGGCTCGTTTTTATAATGCCAAACACAAACCGGCTCCCGAGTTCAAGAAGGGCCAACTGGTTTGGTTACTCCGGCGCAATATTAAGTCTTCACGCCCGAGTCCCAAACTTGATCACCGTAAACTTGGTCTGTACCGGGTTCAAGAACGTATAAAAGTCTCCCCAGTTACCTATCACGCTTACACCCCGTATTCCACGCATCTCTCCTCGAACCGTATGGCGACCCTTCAGAATTTCACACTCACTCGGATCCAATTCCTTTCGACCTTGATGATGACCCTGCGCAAACCATCAGCAGCCTGCTTGATGTGCGCAAAATTGGTCAGTCCTACGAGTACCTTTGTCATTTTAAAGGTTCGGAGGATTCTGAGGACTCTTGGGTCCCATTATCGGACATTCCTACCACTTCAAATGAAATTCTCGACCGCTTTCACAGAAGAAACCCAAAAGCGCCCCGGCCACATCGAGAACTTCTCGAACGAGCGCTTAACGTTCCAGATCGGAGCTCTGTAACTGAAGAGACCACATCTGGTGACCTTCCCGACTTCATTTCGGTGCCACCTCGTGCCCCTTCGCCAAAACCAATTCATTCGGACCCGAGAAAGGAATGGACCCCACCTGTAGTCACGACTACTCGTTCTGGACGCAAAGTGAAACCTCCGCGTCACAAGAATGACTTATAAGCGCAACAGCTCGACTTACTACAACACATAAAACTTGTTGGCCATGCCTACTTCGCGCTACCATTACCCTGTCTACTCTGAAGAAATTCTGCCATTATCCATCCCGTGGGAACGTTTCTTTGACGATGGAAGTTCATTTGTCGACATGATTCGCGACTATCCGCTCCAGTACCGTGAATTATACGTTTACGGAGGCGCTGCTAACACAAGGGACTATATCGATGCCGATTGTTTCGAAGTCCCCGCGCAGGACTACATGCCTAACCGCTACGTTAACACTACTCATCTCCTCGAAGATCCTAACCATGAGACCTTTGGTGGTCTTAACCCCTTCACCTTCTTCGATTATTTCGAGGATCTATACGTCTGTTCAGTCACTGACAACCTATGTTCCTTGTCGACGGACCTTCCGATCCAAGAGTGGCGCCCATTTGTCCGCTTTCAGGAGACTCACCAAGAAATGGTTCGTGACGGCTCCTTCCACGGATGCACTGACATCATCGACTACATCCGTACCGTCGAAGGATACTCGGGCGTCAGCTACATTGACGCTATTCCTTTCGCCAAGTTCTTCTACAAACAACTCCCTCTTGGAGATCCCGCCAGGTTTGGACTTCTCAGCGATGGTTCTTGGTTTGATTGTCCCAGATATTAGCTCATTCGTACGCTTCTCCTTTTTCTTCTCACTCCTCGATTCATCACTTCATACTCGTCCTTGAAGGGGGATAATGTCAGGATTCCTGTACTCATGACCTCTCGGATATTCCTATATCCTTCTCTTTATCCGACGTATCCGCTTTTCCGAGTCATTCTCCATTCCTCGACTCCTCTTTGACTCCTCTTTGACTCGTTTGGGTCACTTGTTCACTTATATTTCATATCTGACTGAGTATATAAGCCTTGTAGTATCACCTCATATCCTCAGTCGAATCAACTCTTTTCATTCGTCTCCCACAGAAGTCCCTTAGTCTTTACGAGTCCTCTGACTGTCGTCACGCGACACAGAGTCCTCACATCTCCTCGCATCTTTCCTCTCCTACTTCGCTAAGCGATCGATGGGAGTTCGCGGAAAGCTCCCTTTGCCTCCAAGCCCAAAAGGGCTACCGATCATTGGGAATTTGCTGGTGGGTTACTGGCTGTTTACTATCACAGTCAAGCTCATCACTGACATTGTTTTCGCCTGTAGGACGTGCCGTTGAATAACCCGGGCCAGGCTTTCGAGAAGATGGGAAAAGAACTGAGTCGGTCTCCTTTCACTGTTCCCCATCCTTGGGTCCGCTGTTAACAGCTTGGCTTTCTTTGCTCGGCCGGCTCACCAGACTCTGACATACTGTATCTCAATGCGGCGGGGTCGAACATTGTTGTGCTGAACTCTTTCGAGGCGTGCTGGGATCTTTTTGAGAAACGCTCCAGCATCTATTCAAGCAGGTGAGCTCATTGCATCTAGTAACAATATCGTCATGTTCATAACGATCGCAGACCCCGATTCCCTATGGTTGTCGAGCTGTATGTGTATGCTCCCCTACAGCCCCGTAAAGTCAAGATTGAATATACAAATTTAGAATGGGGTGGGATAAAGACTTTCTCTTTATGCCCTACGGTAATGAATGGAAAGTTCGCCGAAAGCTTTTCCATCAAGGTATGTGTCATTTTGATGATTATCGTCCTTCCTGAACGGACGCTCACAAAACCTCTCAAGAGTTCCCACACAACGATTCCGTCCGGCACGAACTGCCAGAGCATCAAGTCAACCGTGTCCTTCTCAAGAATCTTCTTCGAGATCCTGAAAATTACAGGGATCATCTAAGAATGTCTGTTTCTCTCTCTTTGAATATTCACATCTGGAAGACTGACCAGCGCTTATGGCTCCCAGGATGTCCGGATCCTTGATCATTCTCGTCACATATGGCCTCGACGTGAAACCGGAGAACAATCCAGTGCTGGATATTGCCGAACAAGCCGTGGATGCGGTTATCTACGCTGCCAACCCCGGAGCCTTCGCAGTGGTATGTCCCACTGGTTCGTCTTTTTTCCTCGCCAGGCTAAAGATATACTTGATAGGATGTTCTTCCGTGGCTCAAGTATATCCCGGAGTGGGTACCAGGAGCTGGATTCCAGCGGAAAGCCAAAGAATGGAAGAAAGTCTACCACCGGTTGAACGTCGAGCCTTTCAGTATCGTCAAGAAAGAAATGGTAAAGTACTCGTTGATCTCTCAAATTGAACCGGACCCTGAACGACAGTTTAGGAACAAGGCTCAGCACCTCCCTCGTTCGTATCCAATGCACTTGGAAGGCTTCATGATAATCCAAAGGGTTGCGGATACACCGAGGACGAAGTCATGCAGACTGCTGCTTCCATGTATGAGGGTACGTGTCTCACTCGATCTCTGCTTAGACTCTGTGAACGTGGGATAGGTTGAAATCCAATCTCCGACTTCAACCTATCCTTTCATCATTTTCAACCTGAGCCTTCATGAATTTCAACCTTTGTAGGTTGAAATAACGGCTATCCCAAGGCAGGTTGAATTGCAGTCTAAAACGTACCACTTCAACCTATAATATTTTCGGCCTCGCCAGGGCACGCAAGGGTTGACAGTCAGTCAAAAGTAGGTTGTTTCATGAAACAGTCTCGGCTTCAATTTTTCTACTAGAAACGGTTTGTTTTCCCTTCATTTTTAGGTACTGACCTATTTCAATCAATTCGGATGGGGTTTCCCGTGTGACCGAAAAATTTTCTGGCGTAAATTCGGATAGCAGGTCGGTGACCGGTGACACCAACGGAAATTTCGTATGGAACTGTAAGGGACTCGGCAGGCTGAGGGAGAATCACGGCGGCTGACAGCCGCCGCCAGTCAAAATTTGCAGAATGCACCGGATTCGGGCCGAAAAATGGCAGAAAATCGGATTTTCTGGCTTTTCTGGGCCGCCCGAAATTTTGTCACATTTCGGAACATTTCGGATGACCCCCCTGTGACCTAGTGACCATCCGAAAAAATTTCGGATACTAGGGGGCGTGTGACCTGTGACATCCGAATTGATTGAAATAGGTCAGTAGCTTGTTGTACTCGAATGCGCTTCGTGAATGACAATACGGAATAGACACAAAGTTGTATGTTTTCAGGTCTATCACTACGAAACAAGCATATACTAGGCGTTCATAGAACCGAGTCCCCGACTGAAGCCCCCGCAAGTTGCTGTCCTTCTCTGCTCCCCTTCGGTGGTACCTGGCCTGTTCAATGTATCAACGTCTGACGATCGCAAGGAAGGGGCAAAAAACATACCCTCAATCTGTCACCTATTAATTGAAGACTTTGACGTCGAGTTTCGTGTTTGCGTCACCAGAGAGCCGAGAGCAAGACGTCAGTGTACATTCCGTCGCGCACAGAACAAAGAGAAGATTTTCCAGTCAGATCAAGAGGTACAAAATGCCGAGATGAAGAGAACAAGAGCCAGAGCCAGACTTGAGATCTCGAGACTTGAAGCTTGAAGGTAGCAGAGCAACAAGTTTGTTATCGCCCGTACGCGACAGACGTACTGGATGTGTCCCTGGGCCCGGCGGCGGTTGGTGTGTTGCTCGCGGCAAGCCACTTCGGAATTTCCCGAAGAACTGCACTTCCTTAAAAGGCAATGCAAGCGACGGAATTGTTTAAGCACAAGTCCGCTTGAGCTTCGTTATATAAAGCTTGTGAAATTTGTAGAACCCTGTAAGTAATTATTAGTGCATTAGTTATTAGAAGCCGGTCGTGCTGTTGAGTCAAGGCGCCGACTCCAGGGGTGTTGATAATCCCTCAAATTTAGGTTGAATTGGTTAGCTTGAATTGTAGGCTAATCCGAACGAAACCAACTGAATCAACCAATTATAGGTTGGTTGTGAATTTCATTCAAAAGTTGGTTGAATTTCAACCTCATTGACTTTCATAGTGAGATCTCATAGCTAACAACTCACGATACAATAGCCGGCGTCGACACAAACTTTACGGGACTTCTCAGCTTCGTCTTAGCTATGACACTCTACCCAGAATACCAACGAAAGGCGCAGGAGGAAATCGATCGAGTTGTCGGAGAAAGGAGGCTACCTGACCATCACGACCGGGAATCGTTGATATACCTCGAGGCGATTCTACGGGAAGTCCAGCGATGGCAGACTATCGGGCCAACGGGAATTGTCCATTATATTCATGTTGAGGATGAGTACCGTGGGTATAGAATTCCAAAGGATTCTACCGTCGTTCCGAACCTTTGGTGAGTGCTATTATTCCTTCTAGGGCTTCTGTGACGGCTAAGACTATGGTGTCTCCAGGGCTGTATTACACGACGAAAAGATGTATCCAGACCCTTACACATTCAATCCTGATCGGTGGATCAAAGACGGCAAAATCAATACGGAAATTAGGGATGCCACTGTTGGTTTTGGTTTTGGCCGCCGGTGAGTAATGCACTCACCTACTCATCCTCTCAGAGTCTCACTTTTTTTTTGTAGCATTTGCCCGGGACGTAATTTTGCACTCTCGACGATGTACCTGACAATGGCCACGATGCTCGCAGCCTTTGACATATCGAAGGCGCTGGACGAGAATGGGGATATTGTTGAACCCAGAGTGGAGTATATATCGCTGGTTCAACAGTGAGTCAACACCTTTGATCAACTGTTCGCTGGGCTAATTGCAGAAAACAATGCAGCCGACCATTGCCGTTCAAGTGTAGCATCAAGCCAAGATCCCCTTTCCATGAGAAGTTGATAATTGAGTCGACGGAGCAGGAGTCTCACTGAGCAAGCAGTGGGGGCGAACCCTATGATCTATGCAATTGTAAAGTAGTATATCCTCTCTTTCCGAACGTGAACTTGTTTTTCTTTTTGTCACCACTTCGCTTCGGCTGAGAGCCGCCTCTCGGCAGGTGGTCGATGATCGATGATCCGGCAAGTTTGAATGATCGTGCCTATTCTAGAAATCGAAGGACACGTCAAGGTCGCGTTTAGCGCATTCAAAGTTTCGGTTAGAGGGCGTAAGGCCACGAAGAAAGTAGATCAATCGAACAGTAATCTCCCCGTTCTGAATTTTACCCTCACAATCAACTTGTGGGTTTCGGTGAATGCCGAAACCTTGATGTCCATTGAGAGCGACATACTCCGCTGGCATAGGAAAGAGTCCCAGTCAACACTGACCAGCACCCGACGATTGTCTCGCCGTATTTCAGAGGAAGAGCGAGCAAGACTAACAAGTACCCCTTTAACTAATAACGTTCAACTGCGATTCCCACTAACCTTGGCTTGCGCCCTGGTCTTTGAGAGGAAAGGCCGAGGCGTCTGGTTTCTACTACCGTTTCTACTACCATCATCTTTCTTCTACGTTTGTCAACAATTGATTCATATAGGTACTAAAGATAACTCAAGTACGGCGACGGACCGTAACACAACGGTGGTAGGATTCGCATCCCTCTAAAGGAAAGCTGGACAAGATTGCGGTGGATTCATGGCCTTCTCCCTCCCCTTGGCGGTTCAAGTTGCTGTGGCAGGCAAGATGGCGGAGGTGGAGTTGTCTCCTTGAGGTACGGACGGGGAAAGAGGCTTCTTGGATGGGCTCATCTTCACGTAGCTATAGGACCTCCGTTTTTCCTTTCTATCATGTGATAGGATTCGTCGCTGATGCGCTGGCAGTGGAAGAGTATGTTAATCTCGCCTCGTACCGCTGACCGCGCACTATCAACGCAGCATCATACATTAACATCCACCTTTCGCTACCTTTCCACTGCCGATACTATGGCAGAGTTTGTCAGGAGGCACCTCCGGCACTTCGTTATCTCCGCAGGGACCTTCAATTGTACTCATTCCACCTGTCCTAATAAAGGGTGCAATTTGGTCTAGTGCGGCCCTGCTCGGCGAAACGAACCCTCCTCACGTCCTTCTGAGATGAATTGCGAAACCGTTGAACAGTCGCGAAAATGCTTCCCCCCATGATGTGGAGACGATTCGGGGAGGCACGCTCGCTCAGTAAATGTACTGTGAACAGATTGTTAGTGGGCAGTCTTGTCAATCGGCCCCGAATCGATCTCATCTTACCGCGAAGCGGCCTGTCTAAAAGCAGCAATTTCTTGTAGTTGCAGCAACGAGGACAATGAGGTACGTTGGATCTCGCACTACACCTGATAACCAAGGAAGCAGAACCTTATTTGAAGTGCTGTATCCTCGTATCCGTCATTAGGTACCTGACAGATCGGCATTCAGGCGATGAAGCCTTTTTTACCTCGCAGACCAAAGGGGCTGCCAACGATTAGCAATTTATGGGTCTGTACTTCTTGTTTACTCCTCTTAATAGGAGTCTTATCCCGACCGGTGAATCAAAGGTGGTGAAATTGGCACGGAGATCATCGATGTTCTTTCTGGATTTGATTCGGCCGAAGGCAAGTAGTGTTCTTCGCTCACCCTCGCGAGTTCTAATATTTACTCGGTCTCTTCCGGGACGATATTTCGCTTGATCAACGCGTACTTGACCAGTTGACGCGCTCGTTGAGGTTCGATCGAGTTTCTTGTTCTTCTGGCCTCTCACTATTTGCTCCGGCCGACCAATACCTTTCCGTGTAGTGGTATCGAATCGGGCTGTCCAACCGAGAGGCGACGAATCCATAATCGTACCTACTGACTCGAGGAACGCGTCAAAGCGCGTTGGTCGCGTTCTGGTTCATTGTACGGGGATATTGAACATCCGATACGGTACAAAGTATGTTACAGCCATCAATGAGTTATGAATCTCCTAAAAATTGTCCCCCAAAAACACCCATTCTAAGGGCAGGGTTCCGCATTCCGGCAACGATCGATCCTTTCCCGTCGTTATCCTCCCCTTCAGCATTCTCCAACCCCTCCTCCGACGGAGGCTAGAAGCGCCTCCACTCGACTGTGCCGATGTAATTGCTGAGTACTTGTGGGGTGAAGACTTCCTCCGTATCCGTACTACTAATCAAAAAACCTCATAAATATCCTGTCCGATTCGTCATCCTCGAAATCGAGTTGTCTGTATGATGGTGTGCGCGTGAGCTTCGGGCGTGAAGTCGGTGTCCTGAACGGACTGTTTTCGTCCCAGCTAGACTTGGCACGTTTTGGAGTCTCTGGGCTCAACGAATTTGAGAACGCCCCGGTTACATCAGGACTATCGTCAGGTTCGGGAGCCGATCCTTGGAAGGAGATTACACGACCAAGTTGACACGACGGTGTTCTCAGTGAGTTCTCCCCATTGTGGCTGTTTGCGCCGATCGTCTTCGTGGTCAAGATCGAGGGCCTCGAGAAGACTTTACTGGATTCCCCGTCGATGTAGGGGAGGTCTCGAAGTTGGAAAGTTCGACTGAGTTTTGGTAGAGAGGTCGAGGTCAAGGATAGAGTACGACTTTGGAGACACTGGCCGTTGGTCCGGTTGCCGAGCACCCTTGCTTCGGTAGAGTCGAAGATGACGGGAGAAGGTTCGAGAGTTGTTGGGGCTGGTGCTCTCTCAGTGACGACAGAGCGTGGGCTGATCTCGCTACAGCTCGCTTCCCTACTGGGGCTGATGGATCTGTCTTCGGGTGAGGAGTCTTTTGAGGTCCATCGGGTACCGTCAAGATCTTCCCATTCAAACTTGACGTCTTCGAAGGTCTGTCGGAGGGTATCCTCGAGCTCCTGAGCTCCGTGAATTAATTCTGGGCTCTATACTTGGGATAGAACTTACCGAAGATAAAGACCAGGGTCTGCTCATATTGCAAGCTTCCTCTTCCTCGACATAAGTGAGAAAGTGACGAAGCTGTTCCCTGTAAGACAGTTCGATATGTTGTGGCCTAGCGGACATGCCAGATTGCATGGCAAGGACTGCCATGTAGTCGTATCTCGGGCGAGAAAAGGAGTTAGTAGAACTCAAAAATCAGATCCACCTTTTAATATGAGTGGGTACCCATTGTCGCTCGAGATCAACTGAGGCCCAGATGTTGGTGCCGGTTGGGGGTCAGAGCGAACAATGGTGAGTGAACTTGGATACAACAATCAGGAGCAAATGGGGAGAAAGGTGGCCTCACCTAGGCCTCACTCGGGGTTGTTGCATAGTTCTACGAGCCGGCCACTACATATGAGCAAGTTGTAGCCTCCCAGTAGGGTCGTGGGAGGAGACGTACAATGATGAGGCATAATGCATGATGATCCTGGGAAAATGCGCTTGAGGACAGCATTGAAACTCCGACCCAACACCATGCTCTTGTCTCTTGTCTTCCGTCCATTTCGCCGCTCTCATTGTCGACACGGTCAACCCTGAGCTCACAAACACAGACGAAAAGAGAAGAGAGGGCTCCTCCTTTAAGTTGTGAGTTTTCTACCCTTATTCATCTTCTATTTTGCCTTATGATTCGTCCACACTATCAGGCCCAGGGATACACGAGAATATATCTCGGTCGACGACGAGCTGAGCTATTCAGCGGCGGATAGAATATTTCATGAGGCTGTGAGCTAATCCTATGGCACCGTATCGCAGGTTGAACACGTTTTGGTGTGCTATTCACACTCGGGAGATGACAGGAAGTTATGTATCAGGCTACGGTACACCACGGGCTTCCTAATCTCAGGATCGACAGCACTCTCATTCTTACATCCGACTGGGCTCACTAAGGAAGGGATTTCGACTTGAATGTCGAGACTCCATTGTGATACACCTGATCTTGTCCCCGGATCCTGTGGTACACGTTCGAACCATTCTTACAACACCGAAAACAAACCCCAGTTGCTGTCGGGGATACGAATGAAGGGATTGATCAGCCCGGCAGAGATCCCCCAGTACTGAATTGGAAGAGGTTTAGCGGGATTTGAGGTTCTTACAACTTTGTGGTTGGGACAGGGAGGGTGCAGGTCACAGTTATTGTGTGCTACGTGATTTTCCTCCCAAAATGCGCTGGTACAAACTAGGGGCAAGTTACATTTCCGTCTTGACTAGTCACTCAGAATCGTAGTCATGATTTACGCTACCAATACCGGGACCTTTTCCGCAGCTTTACTGCATCAACCCCACAACATAAATCTCTACCCATGCGCAGCTGGGCATCCACATAACCATACTTTGATACTACTGCGGTCCTGCGGAAGTCATCGCAAGTTTAGTATTTATACACGGTTATTCTTACGCATAACCCATTTCTCTCTACTATCGCTCGGGATGCCTCAAAGCGAAGAAAACTATTATCCAGATCCCCTCCGTGAGTCGCAAGCAATCGCACTTGTTGGGTTCCCGGACGGATTTTGACCTTTCCACAGGCTCGGAGGAGATGAGTATGATACAACTCTTCGTCCCAGCCGAGGTTGCGCACGATACAGTACACGCACTTGGAGTTCTTGGTATTGTTCAATTTCGAGACGTGCGTCCTATCTCCCGCCCTTTCTTCGCGTACCAGGATGTTAATTCTCTTCGATACAGCTCAATCCAAACGTAAACCCTAGCCAGCGCTCCTTTGTCGGAGAAGTCCGCCGTTTTGAGGAGATAGGCCGTCAAATTCGATTCTTTATGGACCACATTCGCCGCGAGAACGACGAAGTTACCGTTCAGGTGTTAGAAGATACCAGTTTACCAATCGCCAGAGGACCTCTTTCGCCACAATCGCTAGACGAACTTGAGGAGACTATTCGAGAACGCGAAGTCAGACTCACTGAGATGAGCAATAGCTGCCAGAAGCTTGCGGAGAGGAAGAAAGTATTGTTGGAGAGGATTTTCGTTCTACGCGAGACCGTGGTGTTTTTTGACCAGGTGCGAATATCATGTCTACCTGTAATGCCACCCGGATGTTTAGAGACGCCGTTCGTCTTCATTCTAGCCTTCGATGCAGATGGAGGTCAGGAACTCGTTGGACCAGCATTCGGCAAATACTCCACTTCTGCTACATGGTTGGCAACCCCGCGATCAGGAAAGTCAGCCTGTGGGTATGCAAGAGGGATCGAGTTTCACTATCGAGTGAGTGAATCGCTCTGTCGAGTCTGGTTGTACCTTGACGATTAAATGGGGTCCATCATAGATTTGTGGCGGGAGTTATTGACCGCTCGCGAGCGTCAACTCTCGAACGTATTCTCTGGCGTTCATTACGCGGAAACCTCTTCATGAAGTACTTGGACGTTTCAGAGCCATTTAATGATCCAGTCCTGGGCTCTCGAAGCTACATGAGTGTTTTTATTGTGTTCATCAGTGGCGATGTTCTAGGCTCCAAGGTCGCCAAAATCTGCGATTTGATGGGTGCGAGTCTATATCCAATCAACTCTGACTCGATTCAGCGTTCCGCTGCTCTTCAAGATCTTACAGCGGAGCTAGAGGATACGGAGGTAGTGCTGAGTGGCGCTGTGTCAGAAAGAAGGGACCTTTTGCGTTCGATCGCGTGGGAAGTACAGGGTTGGGAAGAAATCGTTCGGAAGGAGAAGAAGGTCTACGAAGCCCTCAATCTCTTCGATTATGATGTGAGGAGGAGAACGTTGATAGCAGAGGGTTGGGCACCGACAAGAGATATCCCGACTATCCAGATGGCGATTCATACTGCAGCTGTAAGTTTTGTTGCCCCTTTGTACCTTTCGTTCCAATGATTGATACTCTTTGACTTCAAGGAAGAAGTAGGAAGCGATGTTCGTCCTGTGATACACAAAGTTCGAACGACCGCGACGCCTCCTACCTTCTTTCGAACCAATAAGTTTACAGAATCTTTTCAAACAATTATGGACAGCTACGGCACAGCTGCATACCAGGAGATCAACACGGGGCTCTTCTCCATCGTGACTTTGCCCTTCATGTTCGCGGTCATGTTTGGCGACGTGGGGCATGCAGGGACCATACTTCTTGCCGCGATATGGATGGTTCGGAACGAGAGAACCTTCATGAAGGCGTTTGCGAAGTCAGACTACAAAGAAGTAAGTCTTCTTTCTGTAAATTGACGGACGTTGCTCATGTCTTCTGGGCAGCTCGTTGAGCCGTTCTTTGTGTGGGTACTCTCCACGCCCAGGTCCTATCCTCACTAACGCGGTATTTGAACCTGACTAGAGGGCGCTATATTATTCTCATTATGGGAGCATTCTCCTTATACACCGGGCTCATTTACAACGACTTCTTCTCCAGATCCCTTCATGTCTTTGGCAGCTCAGGATGGAGCTTTCGCGTTTCCGACGATGGAAAGAAGACTACTGGAGAGTTCACTGGTCATATCTATCCCTTCGGCTTGGACCCTGGATGGCACGGTGCCATCAATCGCTTGGTGTTCGTGAACTCGTACAAGATGAAAATGTCGATTATACTCGGATTGACCCATGTGCGTATTGCGTGTATTCAAGACGAGTCGACATTGACTGTCGTAGCGGATAGATGACCTTCGCTCTGTGCCTTCAAATCCCCAACCATTTGAGGTTCAAACGACGACACGAGATTTACCTCACTTTTCTCCCTCAAATTCTTTTTCTGTATTCTATCATTGGTTACCTCGTCTTCTGCATCTTGCTTAAATGGTCTATCGACTGGTCGACGTCACCCACCCCTCCCCCTTCCATAATGAACCTCTTTATTGCCATGTTTCTGCAACCCACCTTGGCCATCGACCACGATAGCCCGTATTTTCTTTACCGAGGTCAAGCTGTTGCTCAGCGGTTGCTTCTTTTCGTCGCGGTACTATGTGTGCCGGTGATATTCGGAGGCAAGCCACTCTACATAAAGTGGAAGCGAACTCAGAGCCGTGGGATGAGCGGCGGATATGTCACCATCCCCTCTGAGTCTCAGTCCGACACATCGATGGATGATGCCGACGGCGGACCTGTAGGAGTACTTGAGACACAGCAAGAGGGCCAGACGGATACGCACAACACTGTACGTTCCATCAATCTAAATCGTTCTTTGACTGACGATGTCTTCGCCGCACGAAGGATCACGATATGAGCGAACTACTCATACATCAAGTGATCCATACCATTGAATTTTGTCTCAACTGCATCTCCCACACTGCCTCCTACTTGCGTCTTTGGGCTCTCTCTCTTGCTCATGCGCAGCTCACAGAGGTGCTTTGGGGATTGCTCGATAAGTTTTCGGGCGGTAAGGGTATTTTGGGCTGGGTAGTCCTCTTTGGTGGCGGCTTGGTTTGGTTTAGTGCGAACGTAGCGATTCTGTGTGTTTTGGAGGTAAGTTTGTGAACGATCCTTCCTCGGGAGCTATGAACGCGTATTCAATTGTATCTTTGCACAGGGGCTGTCGGCGTTCCTTCACGCTCTCCGATTACACTGGGTGGAAGGAAATAGTAAGCACTTCGAGGGTGGGGGATATGTGAGTCACATCGTTGCACCTAACAACAGGGAACTAACAAGCCTCATCTACACATTCTAGCCGCTTAAGCCTTTCTCCTTCATTGAGGAAAAATGAGTTCCCGGGCATTTTGGATTCCAAGCATATTTCGTCGTGTAGCAGTGTCACAGGCCGTTTCCCTGGAATGTTTCGTCTTTTCTTTGCATGTGGGTCACATTGGACCTTTCGGGTGTATCTACTTGTTCAGTACCAAATGGATGCCTTTACCTATGGTACGTTGTCCTCGGCAGTGAAGCTTAAAGTATCTGCCCTGTGGGTCAACGTGAACTGGTTATGGTCTGACGATCCTCGAAAATGCATCCAATACGGTCAAAAACATACCAATAGCAATTGACTGAATATCCGACCTGCCTGGTTCGAACAGGCGACCCCAAGATATTGCGGATTTAACCATTTACAGTCTTGTGCTCTTCCAACTGAGCTAAGGTCGGTTGAGTTATCTAAAAACATCTTTGGTTATCTTGGGTGTGAAGGAGCTTTGGGGCCGGCCGCGAAAGAACCCTGAAAATTTTAAGATGCACGTGGCGAAAACAACTTTAAGTCAGCGTCACTTCGACAGCAACCATCATCGCGGTTTTAGGAAGAGCTTCCACCTGCCCACTCTTCCTTCAGTCCTTCGTCGCTATTCACATTTCCTCTACTAGCTGGCGGACCGTGGTATGACTAGGCATCCGGGAGTGGGTCGTGGAAAAAAGAACGCCATAAGTAGATGGAGGTCATAGGTTGTGGTTTTGCACGGCTTCTGTGTGACGGGCGAGGACATCGGGCATCATGATCATGATAGACGTGTTGCATGAAGTCATGAACTCGTCGGCATGAAATAGGTCCGTGGTCACTTACCCGTGCACATCCCACTTCCAAAACAACTACTCTAAACCAAGGTATTGGCATCAATCGAAACCGTGCTGTCTGTCCTTGAAACATAAATTGATAGGCTATAACGTTCCGATAGCGTTTACTCGAGATACATATATAAGTGAGCTTCCAAGCATTCTTTCGTTCGTTTCGTTGATGAACCTGTGTACTGATTGCCGGGTATTTACTGTTTAAGTATAGATTTTGACCTTAAACACGTTTAGCGGGTTATACCAGAAGTACGGGAATGAAGACACGCACAGGCTGGTGGTACAACGCCGTGCGTCTGCTGAAAACCAACAAAGGGAACAGCCCTCTCACGTCCTACGGTCTACCAGGCTCACCACTCAATGCAACTTCTGTGCGATCTTCGAATTTAGTGGGGCTCTCCAACGTGAAGTTTAGAAAGATAAAAGGTTTGGGGCAACGCGCAACGTCGGCGTTGTAAGAGTCTCCGTGTGAGTAACGTCTTAAATGGGGGATGAGGCGCCCCGCGTATCGGGTTCCTGTTCATTCATAATTTGGCGACCAATTAGCTGTCCAGTAACCCAGTTATCGCTCGAACGTAAAGAGGGCGTGGGATTACCATACAACATAAATACAGAAGCCATTCTCACTTCAATGTTTACGCCCTCTGCACTCCAGCTTCTTAGATCCCTGCGATAACTCGGGTACTGTAAATCTCTCGCTGAACGAGTATTCTCATTGTTGACCTTGGTCTATCCCTCGACAGACAAGAAAATTATGGATCCCCCCCAACAGTCCCTTCAACTCTTCGTTTTTGCAGGCCAAGGTACTGCAGCTTCGACCAGCCCACAAGCACTATCACTGGCTTTGTCAGACTCTAAATGTCCTTCGGGTGCTTCTCTACTGGATGAATGCTTTCAGGTGTTCCGTTCTGAGTTCGGGAATCTCAGTCCCCCTGAGCGTTTGAAATTAGGGATTGGTCTTAGCGATTTCAATGTTGCTTCCGACATCCTCTCATATTCCCGCATCAGGGCCGATCTTCATAACCCTATCTTCGCGAACTCAACCCTATTCCTCGTTCAAAGTCTTCGGTTTTTGGCGTATTCAGAGTCGTCGACTAACGGAGGCTTCTCTCACTTACCGACAACAACCAGGGCTACCAGCCTTCTGGGATTCTCTTCTGGTATTCTTCCTGCCTACTTGGTGGCCACATCGCCAGATACCAGCACCTTTTTAACACATGCGGTCGAGATATACCGCCTGGCGCTATTGATTGGCATCAGATGCCAACGATTCGTATTAGATTCTTGCCAAGGGTCTGGTCCGTCCTTTCCTTGGAGTGTCGTCTGCCTTGGCCTAGATCGCAGCATAGTCGAGAAAGAGGCTTTGGCTTTCCGTGTTTCTCAAGGGCATGTATGTTGATCTGATTCCCCTCGGCGATTCGAACCCGCACTAACATTTTGGCTGTAACCACCAGGAAGTCGAACCCCGTCTCAACAGACTCTTCGTAACTGCTGTCACCGACGAGAGATGTGTAACAGTGTCTGGGCAGCCAGCTATCGTCGAGGCGTTTACGCGATACCTCGAGTCCATACATGGTCCTTCGGTTACCGTTCATAGGACCGGAGTCCATACTTTGTATCACTCACCCATTCATGACGAGCCTGCTGGGATAAAAAAGGAGCTTCTCGAAGATTGCGCTAAGAGAGGTGTGCGTTTCCCGAATTTCGAAGATATTGTTATCCCTTTCCGTTCGTCCTATGATGGTAGTCTGCTCACGAGCGGTACTCAATCCAACTCGTCGTTACTGGAGACAGTAGTCGATATGCTTCTCACACAGCCGGTGAATTGGACTCGCGTGGTTCAAGGGGTGCGGGACGCGCTCCCGGGGGAGACGGGGGTGAACGTGATGAATGTTGGGCCGGGTAAGGGTCTTGTAGCTGGGATGGAGAGAGCATTGGGTCTAAGAATGGTAACGGTGATCGACATCAGCACAGGGAATCCGCAAGAAGGAATGCCGAAGCGTGAGCCGATCGCTATTGTTGGCATGGCAGTAAACATGCCTGGGTCTCCAAACGTGTCGAAGTTATGGGATGTATTGGAGCAGGGAATCAATACCATATCTCCCGTAAGCTTTCTCTTTCTCTTCTTCAAACCTTCCAATTCGACGTAAGCTGATCTGATCCTGGCCAATAGATACCTGAAGAACGGTTTCAAGTCTCAGACTACAATGGGAAGAATGCAAAACGGCAGATGAAGGCTCGGACCGGAAACTTTATCGACGGCGCGGATGAGTTCGACAACGCCTTCTTCAAAATCAGTCCCCGAGAAGCTCGGAGTATGGACCCACAACAAAGAATCCTACTCCACACGGCATATGAAGCCCTGGAGGATTCTGGCTACGTACCGAACGCAACTCCGTGCTTTGCACCAGAGACGTTTGGCTGCTACGTAGGTGCGACAGCGCACGATTATGTGCATAACCTACAGAATGACATTGATGTTTATTACAGCACCGGTAGGTGGGGTCCTAGTCAAATTCACGTCGATTCTCATTGGTCTATTAGGTACCCTGAATGCTTTTCTATGTGGCCGTGTTTCCTACGTCCTTCAGCTTAGCGGGCCGTCATTGGTGGTCGACACGGCTTGCTCTTCGTCGAGTGTTGCGATTTATCAGGCGTGTAGGGCATTGTCAAACGGCGACTGCAACGCAGCTTTGGCTGGTGGTGTCAATGTCATCACAAGTCCAGACGTACGAATCCTGGCTGTTTGGGTTGATTGAGGCTAATATGGGATTCTATTGACAGCTTTATCTCGGTCTCGATCGAGCTCACTTCCTCAGTCCCACTGGCCAATGTCAAGCGTTCGACGCGTCTGCTGATGGATATTCCCGTAGTGAAGGATGCGGAATGTTTGTCTTGAAACGCCTATCTGACGCTGTCACCGAAAACGACAATATCCTGGGCGTTATACGCGCCATATCCGTGAATCAAAGTGGCCGAGCGTCTTCGATTACCCATCCCCATGCCCCCACTCAAGCGAATCTCTTCCGATCCCTCCTCGACGATGCCGGCATTCGCGATCCCACACGTATCAATGTCGTTGAAGCTCATGGGACTGGGACTCAGGCTGGGGACCCCAACGAACTTCAGAGTATACGCGGTGTATTATGCCAAAATCGACATGCCAACAACCCTCTGCACGTCACGTCTATCAAAGCCAACATAGGCCATGTGGAAACCGCGTCTGGGGCTGCGGGTCTGGCGAAGTTATGCTTGATGATGAAGCACTCGATTATCCCTCCCCAAATCTCTCTCCGTTCACTGAATCCCAGCATCGCTCCCCTCGAATCGGATAATACCGTGATCGATACCTCTGCTGCTCGTTGGGTACCTTCTCACCCTGGTGCAACTCGGTTGGCTCTTCTCAACAATTTTGGTGCGGCAGGATCGAACACGGCGATGATAGTGGAGGACTACAAGTCTCCTAAGCAAAATCCTTCATCCCCCCAGCTTCCACTCATCTTTGGATTTTCTGCTAAGGACGAGAAGGCGGTAGCTCGGCTTCGCACCAAATATCTGGAGTTCTTCCAGTCATCAGATTCGATCGGGGTCGACCTCGCTGACCTTGCATATACCATGACCGCTCGTCGCCAAATATACCGGCATCGGACAGCTGTCTTCGCAACGAGCAAAGAGGAGCTGCTCGAAAAGCTGGAACATCCTCCGATTCGTAGCATTCCCGAGCGGCCATCCCGTGTCTTATTCATATTCTCCGGCCAAGGTGGTCAATACGGAGGCATGGGTCGCCTTCTTTACGAAACTTGTCCTCCATTCAAAGACGAAATCGACTGTTGCAATAAAATACTCCTCGAATCGGGCTTTCCGAGCGTTCTTCCTATCATTAATTCACTCACAGAGACTGTTGGCGATGTCCTACCGGAAACCTATCAAACTACGGTATTCGCCGTGGAATACGCGCTTTCGAAACTATGGATGACATGGGGAATCGTGCCGACGGCTGTCATTGGACATAGGTACGACCTTGATTTCGTTCAGTCTGAGATTCAAACTCACATAATCATTGATTTTAGTCTCGGAGAATATGCTGCATTAGTCATTGCGGGCGTGCTATCTTTGCGCGCCGCGCTACTTGTGGTGGCCCACCGAGCACGATTCATGTTCGAGAGGTGTCGTCGGGACACGAGCGGAATGTTAGCCGTGGCTAGCTCGAGAGAGGCGATTGGCCTTCTCCCAGACGTTTCAGTTGCCTGCGTCAATGGTCCTTCTGACTGTGTGCTTTCTGGACCTATTAACAGACTACGGGAAGTGCGAGAGCAGTTGAGGCCAGCCAAGAGCGCTCTCTTGAACGTTCCTTTTGGCTACCACAGCCGGTCCATGCTCCCCGTTCTTGACCCACTCTCCGAATTCACTTCTCAGCTCGAGTTTTCCGCTCCAACTATCCCAATAGCTTCAAACGTGTCCGGGGCAACGATTCTACCTGGTGACGACTCAGTCTTCCGAGGTGACTACTTCTCACGTCACTGCGCGGAGCCGGTGCAGTTCGAGAAAGGGATACAGTCGATTATGCAGTCTATCGGGTTCGGTGAGGGAGATATTTGCATCGAGATTGGCCCCCACCCGATTTCTCTTCCCTACCTGAAGACCAACCCTTCTGTACCACAAGGAATGAGGCTTCTTCCGTCGATCAGAAAGAAGCAGGATCCTTGGACAACACTTACCACGAGCCTAACCGACATCTATCTCTCCAACGTGCCAGTCGACTGGCGCAAAGTATTCTCCCATATCCCTCAGTCATCTTGTGTTCACCTTCCCTCCTATCCCTTTCACAAACAGAAGTTCTGGGTGCCGTTCGTCGAGCCTTGCTTTCCTTCCTCTGAAGCTCTTAGTTCCAAACCAGCCGCTCTGAACGATGTCCCTTCTGTCGATGAGTTCGCCTTACTCGACACATGGGTTCAACACCCGACGTCAGATAACGGAATGACATCCGTTTTTGAAACGCCGCTTTCTGCTCTATCACGGTTAATTCTCGGGCATAGCGTTGGCGGAGTTCCCCTGTGCCCAGCATCCGCCCATATGGAGGCTGCTCTTTCTGCCATTAAGCTTACTGTCAAGCATCAGGGCTCCCTTACGTCGACTCAGAGCATCCTGCTTCGCAAAAACGAATTCATGAAGCCCCTCCTGTACAACCCTACCACTCCATGCATCCTGAAGATTTCCATCACCATCGATGATGACGAGTATGGCTCGTTCTCCATCTGCTCTAGCCCTTCATCTTCTTCTCAACCCATTGTCTATGCACGAGGAGAATACAGAATTCGTAACAACAGTAGGACGTCTTCGAAGTTCAACAAGCTGAAGCGACGGTCTTCGGTATTGTCGGAAAGCCTCACCCAGGCTGATACCATCCACACCCGCACGGCTTACGAGGTCATCTTCCCTCGTGTTGTCAAATATGGGGTGGACTACCGATCCATGGAGCACGTCACTGCTACTCTCGACGGAAAAGAGGCTATCGCACAGGTAACCTTACCCTCCGCTTCTTCACACGGGAGATTCGTGCTGAACCCCATATTCATGGACTCCATTCTTCACGTCTCTGGTTTTGTCGTGAACCTGCACGGCGAGGAGAACGATGGGTACATCTGTCACGAGGTTGGTAATCTGAAAGCCCTTCATGACTTGATGGATATTACTGCGACATACACTGTCCACTGTCGGAATGTCTGGTCGTACGATCGAGGGAGTGTAGCTTCCGAGGTATGGGCCCATCCAGCCAATGAACCAGATCGAATCCTTCTCCATTCCACCGGTATTACGTTCAAACGGGTCCGCCTCGACGTTTTGAAACGCAGTCTAGCTCTCTCCGTGTCGAGGCAGCAAGCTCCCACCTTTACTCACCACTCTGTTGATCGCCTTCCCTCTTTCAAGGCTCCATTCAAGCTCCAAAAAGACGCGATCAGCCTCCAGCCCTGTTCCCCCGAACGAAACTCCGGCCAATTTGAGGATGTGCTCGCAATTCTTGCAGACACAGTTGGTATGGAAGTCGCGGGTATCGACCTTGACTCCAGTCTTGAATCACTGGGGGTTGACTCACTCATGTCAATCGAATTGGTGGAGAAGCTCCACAAAGCATTTCCTGAGCTGACCATCGACCCGAGCGACCTGTCTACCTGTCTTACCGTTTGTGACCTGGCCAAGAAGTTCGAAACACCAATAATGACCTTTCCCCATTCACCCTTGTCGACAGCTTCTGAAAGCAACCTATACCCTCCAACTCCCCTTTCCATGGAAACGGAACCAGCTCACAAATCGAATCATCATCTTGAGCTTGACACACCTACAATTTCTAGCCCGACAGATCCAACGGAAACTATACGAGATGCCCTGGGAGCGATACTCAACATGCCCAGTCGCGAGATTAAAGACGACACTTCATTCGATCTTCTCGGTCTCGATTCCCTTGCTTCCATCGAGCTGTTACACGAACTTCAATACAATCATAACCTCCCTTTACCCGACACTTTCTTCGTCGATCACACCACTTTAGGCGCAATCCGGAGTAGTTTATCTACAACAGCTCCGAGTGCGGTCGTCCCCGCCGACTTGGACCTGAAGGTTATGGAAGCACTTCGTCTTTCATCTAATCCCACACTCGTCCAGAACCCCTCCACCTCCAGGCCTCCTCTCTTCCTTATTCACGACGGAAGCGGGCTATCCTCGTATTACTCTCGAATGCTTCCATTAGACCGAGCGTTATGGGCGATACACAACCCTAACTTCATCTCCTCGGAGCCTTGGAACGATTTGTCCGAACTCGCAACAGTTTACGCCAAGTTCATTACTTCGAGCGTGAAGTCAGGTCCGGTCCTCATTGGAGGTAATTTCCTTCACACTAATCCAAGTTCGTTGCTGAAAGAAACACTAGGATGGTCGTTTGGCTCGGTGGCTGCTTATGAGACTGCCGTACAGATACAAAAGCTTGTTAACGGCAGGGCAACTGACGTTCGAGTGACTGGCTTGGTACTCGTCGATCCGCCAAACCCGATCAAACACGCTCCAATGTCGACAACTTTGGTCAAGTCTACGATGACCCAACGCGAAAGCGGTACGTCCCCGACTGCAGAATGGGTTCGGAGGCAGGTTGAGGCCCAGTTTGCTTCGAACGCGGCTTTGCTTGGGAAGTATGATCCATATCATACGCGACGACAGATTGGGTCACAGCCATGGTCTTGTCCTCCAATCGCGCTACTACGTTCGACAGAGGGTTATACGCATGATACGATCCAAGTACCCGAGTGGCTCAGCAACCGTTCAGATCCTTCAACTGCACTTAGGGGATGGAGCGAGTTGAGCGAAACATTACGAGTATGGGACATTCCCGGAAACCATTTCCAGCCTTTCAACGCTTCACATGTGAGTTTTTCGTTCGCTTGAATGGAACACGTCGTTTGAACATTCTCTCGCCAGATTCGAGAAGTTTCGCTCCGTATAGAAGAGGCTTGCAAATGCTTAGAATGACTTTATGGACCTGTACGTTAGATAATGTATAGCTTAGGGCCTCCATCTGGGGGAAATTGAAGATATGCAGTTGGGATGTACCACTTTGCTTACCTGGCACTGCAGCCGGTTCGGTTCTTTCGTTTATCACCGAAATCCCCTGTTCCAGACTGTTCTGTTGCTTTGAAAATCTTAGGTGAATTTAGCGAGAATGCGGTGTCATTATCATCCGTCAACCATACGTCGACTCCCACCTCGGGGATATTCTAACCTTCTAGGACCTTGCGGGCGTCATAGACGCACGATGCGTTCCTGAGCTATCGACCTCATGATTTGCTCTGGATGATATCATCTCCTTCAAATTTGCCTCTCCCAGTTTCTCTCGTGCACTACGACAGAAGAAGTGCCAGCTCAATGTTTCAAGTCTCACTTTCCGAAGCTATCACCTATGACGAGCTCTACCATTATCCCAGTGCTTGAGGGACATACTTCAAGCAATCGAGCACCAGAGGCTCACCCAGCTCCTGCATCATCGAACTAAACAAGGAGATTATGTCCGAGCCGTCGCATCTCTTGTCATCCGACTCGAGCACCGTAAAATCTACTGGACATCACAACAAGAAACGTATGTCCGAGTTGTGTCCGAGTCGCATTTGATCGAAAGTCCCTACCGTAACATATTGAATATGATCGCTCTCACAGTCCCCACCTTTTAATTATTATGATTTTGGTACTTACTTCTCACTGCTGTGCCACAGCTCCACCCGAGCCACCACAACGTTTACAACCGGCAGCATATGACGGAAATAACATGTACCTTTCTCCGCCAAAAAACAGTATAAAAGGGCCTCAAAATTTACTCGAACTCCTCACTCGAACACTCCTGCAGTCGTCTGTTCAAGCTCTCTCATAAACATCATGATGTTCAACAAGCTCTTCACTCTCGCCGCCTTCACCACCCTTGCGGTCGCCACACCCACGGGTCTCTCTGCTCGTGGGGATTGCAGTACTGGACCTATCCAGTGCTGCGACACTGTTACTACGGCGAAGGACCCCGTGGTGGCTCCAATCCTTGCCCTCATTGGCGTTATCGTTCAGGACCTCAACGTCGGTGTCGGTTTGACCTGCAGCCCTATCACCGTCATTGGTGGAGGCAATGGTGGCTGGTTAGTCTTCACTACTTCTCTCGTGCAATATGTCGATGAGGCTGACGGTCAATTTCCTTTCCGCACAGCTCCGCCAACCCTGTTTGTTGCTCCGACAACTCTCACGGTAACCTTTCTTTCGCGCTAAAGTGACCCGCAACTTTAAACTGATCTCCTCGTTATGAATGCAGGTGGCCTCATCTCCATTGGCTGCGTTCCCGTCAGCCTCTGAGCTCAACAAGATCGCGCTAAGCTTTTCGCCCCGCGTCGGAATGTCGGACGTCCTCCGAATGCATGGTCAGAACCGCACGTTTCGATAGTTACCTGAGGGTGAAAAGATTTGGATATGGACAATCTGGAATGTGTATTTGAATACTTTGTATGGCTTTCAGACACTTTAATCACCAAATGAGAATATGTTTGTGACTCCTCTATCCGATATCATAAAAATCGAGCAAGAGAACAAAAGAAATTAGCCCACCGCGAGGGTCGAACTCGCAGCCTTCAGATTCATTGAGATTCCCGCTTACGGACTCGTTAAGAGTCTGACGCTCTATCCGATTGAGCTAGGCGGGCATGTAGTACTAGTTCCAATGAGCAGCCCAGAAACAAGATCGAACAAAGGCCAGCTGTGAATTGAGGTAAAGATCGTCCCGAGTTCTGTGATACGTACATATGAGAAGAGCTGGCCAGTATCCTTCGTTAACAATCAGCCGGTCCATATTTCAAATCTTTCAGGTCACGGCCGCGTGGGACAAAGTTCCTACCAGGCGGCAGGACTTTCCCAGGCTAGCCGCCTGGCTCAGAAGCTTGAACCACGCTTTCTTCCCAACTACCATGATGCTCTCTGAGACCTGCTCAGTGCTAAAGTAACATAGGCTTCGCGAATTGTTGGAGGAGTATTGCCAAGTCTTGATCTTCTTCACCCTCACAACCTTCGAACTGAACCAATTCATGACTGCCCACCCATCGCAACCTCAACTCTGGTGTTTGTTTCCATCAAGACGAACGAGGCCCTCCTGCAGAAGGTTGGCCTGCCCAATCTCGATCTTCAACCCTGCATCCACAATCTCATGTGAAAGACACCGAGCCGGAGCCACTGGAGCCAAGAATATCGTGATATGAACAGAACCTCGCAGCAAAATCCTGCGACATAATATACCCATTCCTGTGGCCTGCTAACTTGTTGTCAAAACCCGAAACGGAATCTCGCGATTGTACGGACTGAAGCCTTGTATTTATTTCGTCAGAAGAACCACCAACTCACGGTACTGTCGCTCTCCTCGCTGGAAATAGTAGTCCTTCCGGTTGCTGCAATGATATCACTCGTTCAACCGTACCTTTCTGACGTTTGGGTCTTGCCATGGTCTGGGCACTCGCCGTTCAAGAACAGGTCTCATGTCATGTCATTCGATGGACTGAGCACGTCCTCCCTGGGCAGATTCTGGACCTGCACTCTCCGGTGAAACAATGAACCATTGAATCGCGGCGGGAGTGGAAAACAAGTCATGTTACGAGAAGCCTGTCAAACATGGATTCAATCAGTATGCAATCACTCGTTTGACGTGCCCTCCTGCATATCACTTACGTTTTAACAAGACCAATAGAGTGTCAACCACTCCCACCCATGCCACAGCTCCACTCGATGTATGTTCCTGCCACGACGAAGTCACAATTTACACAAAGCCTCAGGGCCGGGGGAAAACATAGGAAAGCGAGTGAGCAAACGAACGACGTATGTTCGCCCAAAACATATAAAAGGTCACCCATCACCTCCTTGATTCTTCACTCTAACACACCTGCAGTCGTTTATTCAGGCTCTCTCTCACAATCACCATGATGTTCAACCAGCTTTTCACTCTTGCTGCCTTCACCACCCTTGCGGTCGCCACACCCACGGGCCTCTCTGCTCGTGCGGATTGCAATACTGGTCCTATCCAGTGCTGCCAGACCTCCACCACGGCGAAGGACCCCATCGTGGCTCCAATCCTCGCCCTCGTCGGTGTCGTCCTTCAGGACCTCAACGTTGGCGTTGGTCTGACCTGCAGCCCCATCACCGTCATTGGCGGAGGCAACGGTGGATGATAAGTTGTTCGACTGTTTTATCACCCAGTATCCCTTCTGACTGACCATTCTTACCCTTTGCAGCAATGCTAACCCAGTCTGCTGCTCTGATAACTCTCATGGTGACCTTCTTTTCGATAGTGTCTGGGTATCGGGCGTGTTACTGATGTACTTGAACCGTAGGTGGCCTCATTTCCATCGGCTGCGTTCCCGTCAGCCTTTAAACACGCCGTCCGACTCATTTAAACACGACCACCTGTCGGAATGGAGATCATGGCGGGAGCTCGCCTTGAACCAAATTCCCGTGTCAGTCATCGCGTTGGGTGGACTAGTTTTAAGGATTCGGAATGGCCAGATATCGTGTACTATCATTGTTCTCAATATAACCTTTCTGTTCTGCTGTATGAATTATCAAGTCTGGTATCAAGTCTGGCATCAGTGGGTTTGCCACCGGCGTCGCCGAGATCCTCCGTTACGATTGGGAAGGGTTTTCGGGCTTTTGGTGGCCACTTGTGTGTTTACCGTTTTTTCACGCGTTCGTCCGGTGAACTATATTATACACCAAGTGTTTGCTAAAAACTTGAAAGGCAGGTTGCCGTCAAGCATCAGACATGCGTGGATCAGACGCGTCGAGCAACGCAAGGTCACAGCCCTTTTGCGAAGAGGTTGGCACACATTTCACAGGTTGTAGATATAGAAAATAAAATTGGCGAACGTAGACGGCGGCTCCGCCCCTTCGGTCAGCATTTGGTCGATGTTTTGGACATTTTCCGGGAGGGGTTGAGGTGCGTCTCGAGGGGCGGTCGTAGGTAACTGTGGCCTCGAAGATGTTTGATGTGGATTCAGAGGTGTTTGGAGTGGATTCGGAGATGTTTGGGCTGGACTTGGAGGTGTTTGAAGCGGGTTTACTACCGCTCGTATCTCTTCCCCTCGCTCAACCCTTCTTCATTTATTTTCTATATCTCACCTTCCCAGCTTGTGCCATCCTTTTCGCAAAGGGCTGTGAACGTTAACTCGGTAATCGTTCGTCTGAGGAAATCCAACTTGAGCTGTGTATAAAGTACAAAGATAACCGGACAATGCAAGCTACGAAACAATGAGGTTACAGCTACATATACTGGGTGGTATCGATGCATGTAAAATGAGGTATGGATGTCTGTAGATAACCTGAAGATGACCGACATTGTACCAAGTACAAGCAACAGAGCCGAAACACAAACAAATGAAGCAAAAACAAAAGAAATCATGAGCGAATCATAGCAACCAGCCAACAAGCTCTATGTCGCAATATATCGTGATAATGTCCTATTTCTTCCCCCTGCCACCTCTTCCTTTTCCTCTTCCACCTCTTGCGCCTCTGTTCCCTCCACCACCACCACGAGCGGCAGCATCTGACGGGGCTCCAGGGTTAAGCACCACGGCTTCATCATGAGATGTAGTCATCGGAGGTCCAGTGGTTGTTGGAAGCGGCGAGGCTTCAGCTTCAGGTGCTGCAGCTGCGGCTACAGCTTCTTCGACTTCTACTTCTTTGGGTTCTTCTGCCATTGGTGCGTCCTCAGGCTGACCAACGTCCGTATCCTCCACAGTCTTCAACGCGTCCATCTTGACTTCCATCTCGGTCTGTAACACAGACGGGGTCTCGTCATGTTCACTCCGAAGTTCCTGCATCGCCGGTTGCGCCTCGATCTGATCAACCTCCTCGCATTGTCCTTCCGCAGAGCTCTCATCAGCGACACCGGCCTCTAACCTCTCCCTTTCCTCCTGTTCCCTCTCCTCTTTCTCCCTGGCTTCTCTCTCCTTCCTCTCCCTTTCCTGCTCCATCTCCCTCAAACGCCTCCGAACATCCTCTTCCCCCTCGACGTCAACTCCCTCCAGCCACCGATGCGCGACCATCTCTCCAGCCCTCGCCCTCCTTTCCGGATCGACTCTCAGCATCGGATTCAAGAAGCTCGCGACTTCCTCCGCCTGGTCTCGCGGGAACAGGTACTTGTCGTGCAACACGTTATCAAGTGGCCAATACCTCAGTTTCTGGATATGTCGAAGCTCGCCTTTCCGACTGAAGAACTCGGTGCTGTATTTGCCCATGAGCGAGATTGCGGGTGGAATTGGGCCCATCAGTTCGATTATCTAGCGGAGATGGAAGGCATCCAGAGTAAGTAAAGAGAGATGGAGGAGGCGAGGATTGAAGACGACGAACCTGGGCGATATGATCGTCATCTTTCGAATATCTAGATCCTGAAGCTGGATCAAAAAGGTAGTCTCCTCCGGTAATCAACTCAAATATCTGTTGGAGGCGAGGTTTTAGCTCCGGTCAAAAGTGAAAACGAATGATAGATACTAACCACACAGGCGACACTCCATACGTCCGCGCTGGTACCCCATTTCGATCCGAGGATAACCTCAAGGCATCGGTATTGACGAGTTTGGATGTCATCGGTAAAGTGGTGTTCGGTCCAAGTCGCTACGAAAGTAAACCTATGAGCGAGATGACATGGTGGACTGGAAGGCTGACACCCATACCGTTGCCCAAGTCAGCAATCTTGACCGTAATCTTCTCCGCCAGGTCGTAAAATTCTGTCTCCGATCCCACTTCTGCTGGTGACTGCCCAGACTGCGAGGCTTGAGGAGCTTCAGCGGCTATAAAACCCGAGTCAGCTTCAGAAGCGACCAGGTAACGAAGGTTCGAAAGCACTCACGCCTTTCTGGTGCCTGCTGCGTTAACAAACTCTTTCCTTTCCCCGACGCAGACTGACTCTTCTTTCCGAAAATGATTCCCTCCTCCCCTTCCCCCTCATCCTCCGTCTCTTTGCCCTTCCCCTTATCACCTTCCCGGCTCCCACTAGCACTATCTCCCCGTATCGAAACTCCCCCAACACCCTCCGCAACATCCGCAACATCCTTCTCCGTCCCTTTCCCCGAAGTAGCAAGAGGAATAGGCGTCATCCCAAAACTAAACTTATCAATTGCCATCCCTCCAGTCGGAGGTGCCAACCCTCCCGAAGTCGGACTGGTCCCCGCGCTCCCACTCGTCATCGCGCTTATACTAGCACTACTCAAACTCCCCGTAACCAAGCTCCTCAAACTCCCATAACTTGAGCTAGGGCTCGGTAACGGCTGACTGCCTGTTATACGAGGAGTTTGGTTGCCGCCGCGGCCTTTGGAGGGCGGGACGCCTGTGAGTTTGCTGTTCTGTGGGACGGTGGGGTGGTGCTGGTCTTGAGAGGAGAGGTAGACGGGTGGGTTGGCGGCGAGTTCGGCGCGGATGATGTCTTCGACGTTGTCGATGGAGATGAGGACGTTCTCAGGCTTGAGATCTGAGAAGGGAAAGTCGAAAGTCAGCAAAAGGGAAAGAATGAAGGAGAGGACGCAAAAGAGAACGAGGGGCCGCACAAAGGCAAAAACGTGACAGAGTTGCAATGTTGAACGATGAAGTAGGACGAAGCCCAACCAAAGAAAAAAGAGAGATCGTTGGGGGGCTGACACTCTCCAACGCGACCCACTCAGAGCCAGAACAGTCGTTGAACTCACCAGTATGAATGACCCCACAACACCGATGCATGTAATCCAGCCCTAGCAGTACCTGCTTCGCGATCTGTTTTACCAGCGGCATTGGTACACCTCGAGTCTGCGTAGCCACCAGAATCGTCAACGACGAACGGCTAGGTAGGAGAAGATGAGCCTTACCTGGAATCTTCTAATCAAACCCAACAAATTCTCTCCCAACACCTCGAAAACCATGCAGACGTGCGTCCCGTTGGGACCTTTATGACGAAAATGGTCTAGGAAGGATATGACATGCGAACGACCAGGATGAGTCTGGGATGGCCCAGGATTGTCCGGCGTGGGCGGCGTGGACGACGTTATGAGGCGTTGGAGAAGCTAGCGTTGGATGGCCATCAGTCAATGGCGGTCACACGAGCAGAACGAGCAGCACGCGACAGACCAAGGCTTACCTTGATCTCGTCTAATGCCGTCTCTGTGTAACGAGGGGCTGATTTGACGACCTTGAGGGCGACGTGGCGGTCATGTCTAGGCAATATTCAAGTCAGGACCAAACTGGAAGGAAGGAGTGGGCGACAAAGGGGGAAAAAGAGGTATTGAACGGTGACAGCCGGGCAGACGGTCCCGGGATCGACAAGTCAACATGATAAGCGTTGGAAGGACCCGCTGGAGGCCCCGCAAAGCCAAGGGATCGGAGTAATAAGTACGGTCCCCTGTGGTCCCTTGCCGATGATAAGGAGGGAAACCATGAAAGTGCACGATAAGGAAATGAGCCAGGGGTGTGGTCACATTTGAAGTGAAAAAAAAGTACGTTGAGCGGCGACGGGATTCAAAAGCCTAAGCCGTAACGAGATCTGTGTCGGTCGCGACGAACAAGGACCCGACCGTGAAACACAAGGACAGATTACAGCACAAAAAGGAGAAAAAGAGAATGACAGGCGGAACCAACGGCAATGGATATCCTATAAAAGGTCCCCGGTCGAGCAAAAAAAAAAGACAAGAACGATCCAGGCAGAACTCGAAAAGAACCCAAAATGCTCACTTTGTGTCCCGAGCCAGCCACACGGTGCTGAAATGCCCCCATCCAAGTTTTCTAACGACGACGTATCTGCCTTCGCTGTTCGCCGAAAGTAAACGTTTCAACTTCCTGATTCTGATGGTGCTTGAGAAAGAGCCATACACTCACCTAAACTCATCGCCAATAGAAACCGGATGATATCCTCCCTTGACATAATCTTCCCAATCTTCCTCGTCTTCTGTCATGATAGAAGCTGCTGAACCTGAACCGGGCGATGAACCTGTCCCGTAGCTTCCAGGGTCGTAGTAGTTATAGTGTTGAGATTGGTGATGTTGTTGAGAGTAATGAGATGAGTGAGACGAGTAACTGCCACTAGTACGGCTGCCTGTACTATTCTGATTCGAATGAGATTGCGGCTGGTAATGAGTAGTCGAAGAATAATTCGTGTTCTTCGCGTGTTGCTGCCCGTGGCCAGCACCAGATCCGGAATTCCTCGGTTTACCGCCAGAGTTGCCCTGGCCGCCTCCACCTTTTCCGTTCCCGCTGCCCTTATCATAGCCTTGTCCGTGACCACGGTTCTTGTTATTCTTGTTCCCTTTGCTGTTATTATGCGACATGTCTCCAAATTTCTATCCAATTCTAGTCAAATCCGGACGCTCTTTCTAATTCCGCCAATTTCTGAGGAAATTCTGCACTTGTATGGTTTGTTACGAGGTGGCGTGCCCGCGATTTATTGATGTATAGCCGTCCTACTGAACTGGAAGATAAGTATACGCCCACTTAGTGGCCAGAGATAAGCAAGAAATAGGGCGCACCTTGGGATTGATACAACAATGATAGCTGTGCTCTATTGCTCCACCTTTCAAGTGCCCCGGCCGCAGAAATTGCCTCTTTTTTCCACTATTCGGGAGAAATTGGTACAGGTTTACTGTTCACTTTGGAGGTGCGTTCGATTTGAGCAGTGGCAGCAGAGTCGACGATGAAGGCGATGAGCAAAGAAGTAAGTAACAAAACATGTTGTATGCTGTGGACCGAAAGACGTGCTTGCACCCACGTGCAATTTCCCTTTTTCGGCGGGTGACGTAACGTAGGCACATGGCGGCTGCTTTGCCGCTGGGCGCTAACTTCCCTCAAGAGGCGCCTGCCCCTTGAGCTGTTTCTGCTTCCTTGCTGCTTCCGCCGAAGTTCCTCAGAACGGTGTCTGTGGCTCATGCTTCCTCCAAGGAGCCCTGCAGTGAATTTTCTGCCTCCGGCATACCCGCGATCATGCATAAGGTCTCTTATCTCTGTCTTGGTATTTATCCCCGTCTGGATTGACATTCCCTCCCCGCTTCCTCATGTACTTACTAACCTTAGTATGGCAACAGGCCCCGACTCGCCACGAATTACATCACGAGGATCCTCACAGGAGCTGAGGGCTTGGCATGTAAAAAGTCGTGAGGTGGATACTCTCGGACTCTGAAGTGGGGTCGGTCAGCGTCCCGACCCGGCCCGTGGAAAGGGAGCATTTCATTCTTGGCTTGTTCGAATGCGCGGGTTAACGACACCATGTACCCACTGGGATTCCTGCTACAGCCTCTTGAGGGCAGTATCATTGAGTTCGCGCCAGGGCCCAGGACTCAGGAGGCTAAAATCGTGCAACGTGCAAGTTGTTTCTCGCGGCTGTCGTCTCTCCTTCAGAAGCTGCATCTCCCGCTGGGTTCCAACGGGGACCTTAAGATGCTCCAACTGTCAACAAGCTCATGTACATGCTCGGACGTAGTCTGAACTCCGAAGCAGTCTGGCAGGCATAGTGCGAAGCTCGCGCAGTCTGAGTTACCAATATTTCCCACCTATTCCTTCCGTCGTGTGACGAGGCAAGTCGCCGCCAATCCCGACTCGAAGAGGATCAAAGCTCGGGACGCAGGCTGTTTTTCAAGTTTCCTCATCACGGTGCGGGGATCAGCAAATACGATGGGGTCACACACTAACGGTGATGACTACGATGTAAGTCCTACCGCCACCACACAGTTACATTCCAGCTGTCCATGGCCCCCTCTACCTTCTTTCATTTCTGCCGCGCCACAACCACCCACGGTTATTTTCGCGGGTTGTACACCCGACTCGACTTCCAAACTTGTGTAAAATTTCTCCTAAAGTGTCCAGCGACTCACGGCCGTACGTTCTATATCCGTTCGATCACACGTATCTTACCAGCGTGATTCCAGGCCTTCGGAGCCCACTACCCGGTACAGTCAAGCTTTCCTCGAGTGAAAGACCCAAGAGGGAAAGCCTACAGTCCACGGTTTACCCTGGACCTCGACTGATAGACTAATTAGTGGCGGTGGCTGAATAAAAATCTTTGAACGCCGTCGTCGATGCGGAGGCAGAACGTTCTCGTCGCTTCTTCACTGTTTATTCCCGGATCTTGAGTCGATGGTTAGGTACCAAAGATAATCTTGGTCGTTGTGTTCAAGCTCCGTGTACTAAAAATGGATCGGTTGTCGACGAACAAAGGTCCAGGCGTTCAGGTAACCCTATCGGGTATCGCGTCTATCGACGGAGGTTCGGAATTCGGACCTGTAGTTGAAAACATGATATTTATGAGTTTTGGACAAGTTTCAGATTATACACGATTTTATGTGCAAAACATGGGTACTTGACGAAGATAGTTTGTCCGAAAATCCAACTTCGGAAATTTTCGTGACTCAGAGTCGCGAAGTCGTGTCGGGAATGAGAAATTGGTTGAAGTTAAGCTGGAGTTGAGACTTACCGGACTCTAAAGGGTCCTTGCTCTAGACGTTCCCACAGCTGTCATGGTGGAGTCAAGTACCAATCGATCAAAAGTTCAATATCTGCCCGCCTAGCTCAATCGGATAGAGCGTCAGACTCTTAACGAGTCCGCAAGCGGGCATCTCACTGAATCTGAAGGCTGCGAGTTCGACCCTCGCGGTGGGCTACTTTCTTTTGTTCCCGCCTTGATCTTTTAGGATAGAGAAGTCACAAACATATTCTCATTTGGTGCTTGACGTGTCTGAAAGCCATACAAAGCATTATACACATTCCACATTGTCCATATCCAAGTCTTTCACCCTCAGGTTACTATCGAAACGCGGTTGTGACCACGCGTTCAGGGGACGCTCGACATTCCGACGCGGGGCGAAAGGCTTAGCATGATCTTGTTGAGCTCAGAGGCTGACGGGAACACAGCCAATAGAGATGAGGCCACCTGCATTCATAACGAGGAGATCAGTTCAGAGTTGCGGGTCACTTTAGCGCAAAAGAAAGGTTACCGTGGGAGTTGTCAGAGCAACAAACAGGGTTGGCGGAGCTGTATGAAAAGGAAAATGACACCATACAACACATTTTGAGGTTGTAGAGATTACTTACCATCCTCCATTGCCTCCACCGACGACGGTGATGGCGCTGCAGGTCAAACCGACATCGACGTTGAGGTCCTGAAGGACGACGCCGATGAGGGCGAGGATGGGAGTCACTACGGGGTCCTTCGCCGTAGTAACAGTGTTGCAGCACTGGATAGGTCCAGTAGTGCAGTCTGCACGAGCAGAGAGACCCGTGGGTGTGGCGACCGCAAGGGTGGTGAAGGCGGCGAGAGTGAAGAGCTTGTTGAACATCATGATGATTGTGAGAGAGCTTAAACAGACAACTGCAGGAGTGTTCGAGTGAGGAATTCGAGCAGATTTTGAGGCCCTTTTATACTGTTTTTTGGCGGAGAAAGGTACATGTTATTTCCGTCATATGCTGCGGGTTGAAACGTTGTGGTGGTTCGAGTGGAGCTGTGACACACCAGTGAGAAGTAAGTACCAAAATCATAGTAATTAAAAGGTGGGGACTGTGAGAGCGATCATGTTCATTGTTACGGTAGGCTTTGACGTCTGGACCTTCAATCAAAAGGCGTTTCGGACATATGTTTCATAGTTTATATCAATGTCAATGATGTCGGCGAGGAGCGCTTGAGCATCCGAGCGTTGCCAATTGACTTTGAGGAACGAAGGACCCTGGCCGCTTCTTGTAAACTTCAGAGAGACATAGGCGAATCGGAAGGAAAAGGTTACTGGAACATTTGAAGATCCCTCCTACGCAACGCACAAGAGGGAGAAAGGGAGAAAGGAAGGTCTGTATGGGACAATGATATCATCTAAAGGTACGAAGTTATGTATATGAGTCTATGACCTGGCAGGAACAATACCGTGCGGCAAGTTGTGATCACTGATCAGCGCTTCAGCCGTGGCTATATAGTTAGCTACCGACGTAGTTGATGGTCATAGTAGGAGGATGACGCATCTCCTGCTGAATTCACTGAGCATTCTCGAACTCTAGGACCAGGGAAGCCGCCTGGGCGAAGTGTCGGTGAGATCGAGACTCCGGAAAGGCCTAGGCCGAGGCAGGACACTCGCTCGTAGAACATAACATACATGCCTCCTCAGCATGGAGCATTCCTTATACAACCAGTTTGACATCGTGAGAACGTCACAATAGATTCAGGTTGAACGAAAGGATATCATGAGCTCGGTGAAAATTGGAGGAGGGTTTACGGGTACAACGACGAGAGGCAAAACAAGCCACTGGCGCCACAAGTTTACTTATTTGTACCCGAGTCGGGACTTGAGCGACCCTCAACTCGGTTGAAGGTTTAAGACAATGCGTCAAAATGACCAATTCGATTCAATTCATATGGGTACAGAAGCAAGTCCAAAACGCGAGAGCGAGACTACTACGACCAAGGTCTACAGCGTACAAGACAACAGTCGAAGTCTGACGGACGGCCTGCGCTTAGATCCCGGCCACTCTCTTAGAGACTGACGGGAACGCAGCCAATCGAAATGAGGGTGCCTAAACAAACAAAATCAGTTCGATGATGCGTCGTAAATCATGAAACATGATGAAAGGCTACCGTGAGAGTTATCAGTGCAGCAAACTGGGCTAGCGTTGCTGTAAAGAATACAAAGACAGTCACGAGGGGGAATTCCAGATGATGGTCAATACAACTTACCACCCGCCGTTGCCTCCACCAATGACGGTGACGGGACTGCAGGTCAAGCCTACGCCAACATTGAGATCTTGGAGAACGACACCGATTGCGGCGAGGATAGGTGTAACGACCGGGTCCTTCGCTGTGGTAACGGTATTGCAGCACTGGATGGGACCAGTAGTGCAGTCCGCACGAGCAGAGAGGTTCGTGGGTGTGGCGACCGCAAGGGTGGTGAGAGCAGCGAGGGTGAAGAGCTTGTTGAACATCTCGAAAGCAAAGAAGATTTGAGTGAGGGAAAAGAGGAGAAAGACGACCGTTTTTATATGTTTCTGAGAGTAACGACATGGGGTGTGTCTTTCGTACTGTCCCTTGTCTTTCCGTACTCGGAATTTCAACGTTGCGTTCGTCATATTGAAGTGGAGCGGCGGCTTTAACAGTGAGAAAACATGAGGCTGGTAAAACCACTCCGCAACTCCAAGGTGTTGCTGTTACCAGGGATCAGTTATGATCAGGATGAATAAGGAGAGGACAAACTACCTCCCCGAGAAGTTCTAAATTTGGTGGATGTCCTGACGCAGACGACGTAAACGTACAGCGTGTGTTGCGTCACTGTAACTCGCACCTGAAATCGCTCATGTAGAAATTGCGGCGCCAGGCGAATGTTTGAATTTCGACATATCGAGAATAACATTGACTTTCTGCACAGCGCGAGTACTCAATCAAGATGAAGTGAGGAGCGCTGTTTACTGCGAGAGTAAATACGTACCTTAAAAGGACTTGAGTGCCAGAGGAGCGAGAGCACAAAATTGATTCACGAAGAGTCTAGGCCGGGCTATCATTCAATGAGAATAAAACTGACGACAAGACTCTCGAACCATTGGGCTGTTGTAAGGCTCAACATCAGAATGTTTCCCGGAATCCGCAAGTGAAAATGAGCTCGATTACTGCCAAAAAAGGGGGGTGCGAGTCATCGCGCAAACGATGCAAATGGGAAGAGGTTCATGTTGCGATCCGAGTGAGGATTCAAGGGTTTAATCGCGAGGCAGGGTCCTTGAGAGCTTCTAGAGCAACGGCTACAGATGATGCGGTCTTCCGGAGCAGAAAGCTTACCAAAGTATGTGATTACAACGGAGCAATGATCTAGGCTCAAGGATAATACGAATAACAGCAAAATACCAATGTCACGACTCGCCTGTACGTTCAAAGAAGGGGTAGTGAAATATGAGAAGCACGCAATTCGGACGATTGCTGTTACACAGGGCGAAAAAACAGCTCTGGTGGCGCTATTGGCGCCTCTACTTACTCACCCGTCCCATTGGTACCCATGCTAAGTTTCATCAACTTCCTCTGTCTTCTCGCAGGTCCGGAGAACGCGGATACCGATACCATTCCCTCGTTATCCCTGATGGATGGAAGAAAGGCCTCCCCGTCGAGAATCACGGGCTTGATATCTTCGATGTCGTCGGACGGTGACAAGTGGCGAGGGGGGGCCGAGGGCTGAGCTCTGGGCGTGCTTGGTGATGGCTGTGGGTTGCCTGTGACTTCGGATGGGTAGTTGATGCGAGTGGCGACCATAGTTGAAACTCCCTCCTCGACATTCGTGGGTTCTCCAAGAAGATGTGCCAATGGATGAATGTACGAGAGTAGCGGAGGGGGAGCATGCGAGGATGGAACAGCGTGCATGCCGGTGAATGTGGAAGATGATGGATAGTGTGAAGATAAAGCTGGGGGGCCTTCGAGTTCGGACCCCCCACCGTGGTGGCTCGTGTGTCTCTGTGAATTTGGAAGATCACCGGAGCTACCTTTCGACCCTGCACTGACTCGTTTCAATTCCTCTCGTAATCCGACCAGTTGCCCCTCAATCCTCTCCAGTACTGCTGTTACATTCCTTTCGCTTGCAGCAAAGGACCCCTCACTCAGTCCCAGTCGAGTCTCAATACGTGCCATGCGCTTCTCCAAACCTCCAATGCTTCTCTCCATTCCTTTACTCTTATGCTCCTTCACGAGCGACTCGACCCTATGCAGCGTCTCTTTTATTTCTTTCACCTCCGTCGCTGACAATTGGGAAGACGTAGAGGGAGGTACTGGCGGTTTCAGCCTCAAAGTAATCCGTGGCTTTGAGTTCGCAGCTGTCGAAGGTTTCGTCTCATTGGGAGCAGCAGCTTTCGTACTCGCAGAGGATAAGGTTTTTTTGGGTGATTTTGTGAGTGAAGACTTGGAAGAACCCTATCGTCAATCAGGCGGACTGAGCAAGCAGACTCAATTTGAATAAAAACGCACCTGCTCGCCGCCGAGCTCTTCCGGCCTAAGGATTAGAATGGGTGGCTCTTTTCGAGTCGTATGGGAGGTATGTATCGCCAAAAGTGACCGCTGTTTGCCTGATGGAGGAGGGGTGGACGAGATGGGCTGCCAATAGACGTCGTTGAGACTTCAGCGGATAATCAAATTGAAGAAGACGCCCTACGTTTATCCTCGTTGTACTATCTATGGGGCTATCGTCACGAACCTTGAACTTGACGGATGAGGCTTCAGCAGTGCCTTTTTTTACCACCTTGTCCATGCCGACCAGTTTTGTTTTTCGCGCCCTTTTCGAGGCACCTTCCTTTTCCAAAACGCAGCCGGGTCGTTTTCGTGCTGTAGGTTTAGCAACCTGGAGTGGAGATGGCAGAATAAGAGGGGAATCGACCCGTGCTGGTAGCGAAGGCGTTACACATCTCGAGGACTTCGAGGCCAACATTCTCAGCGTCCAAGCATCAATACCACCTGCATGAATAGACTCGGTTGCCCAATACCAGCGCCCACTCTTCTCCATTAGACCATTGATCAGGTTTTTGGCGCTCGTACCGCTCTCTATCTCGCGATCGGTGAGCGCGAGTCCATCATACCCGGTCAATACCCATTTCTTCCATGCTTCGCGGAATTATGAGCCTTCGAAACTTGAAAGATTGGAAGACAACGAACCGTATCTCAGTATATCTCTAGTGTATTCTTCTTGATGTTTCTCCCAGAACTCCTTCATCTGCTCGTCGACGCTTCCCTTATCTTTCTCCGTAATAAAGCACCTCATCTTACACCGTACGAGTGCCCTATCGAACGTATCGCACCTCCACATCCTATCGACTCCCTCCTGTTTTGGTATCTTCCTAGTCTTCCCAGAGTCCAAATCCACGTAAAATCCCCCTAAAGCCTCCTGCGCTCGTCGAAAAAGAGTCTTGCATAGTCGAGAAATATGCAGAAGGGGAAACTTGTAACGATCCCATCTCTCTTCCCTCGTCCCGTCCGAGTTCGAATCCGCCAGAATGGACTGTAACGTAAACCACAGATACTTTTGGAGAAACATCAACGGGATTCTATACCCGCTAGGCAACACCGTCTTCGACCCGTCTATACTGGTCACTTCAACGAAAGGATGCCCGCCGTGAGGTTTTTTAGGAGGTAGGTCGAAGGAATGAGCGAGTAGATGATGAATTATCTGGGTATCGGACCAGTCGGAAGGGGTGAGGTATTCCAGCTCAGAGGGGTGATTCCAGCCGTATTCGGTCGAGTTCGAATGAAGGTCGATAGAGGCCAACGATACAATGTTTGGTTTCAATTCTTCCTCTTCCATCGCCGAGAATCCGGTGCAAATTACATCTTCAGAGTCGTCGGGAACGGAAGAGAGGTCGCTGTCAGAGTCGCTCGCATCGTTGCTGAGGTCGACAAGCTTCGTCTCTTTTTTGATGGATTTTAAGGCCATTTGTCGGAAGGTCCGACGAGGTTGCGGTATTCCCAGAGACATTTTCGAGGACTGATTGTATTTGAACTATCTCTACAAGCACTGTTTGTTGAGCCTTGTATCGATATGAAAAATCATCAAATTGTTCCAGTCGTGACGCACCGTTTGTCGTTATCAAAATGAAGTACCGTTTTAACTTTCCTTCAAATTGACTCCTTGAATTCGGAATAGATAGAGGTATAAGATTACAGAAAGTTGTGAAGAGAGACTCAGAGCGAGAGGATGAGCGTTGAAGTTCAAGTCGAGGACGGAAAAAAGTGCCTAACCGCCGAAAGCCCGGAACCATGCAACTCGGGTCCGATGTCGACAGTTTGCCTGTACCTTGCTCACTCTTGCTTCGCATTGATCATGATCAAGGTACTTGTAGCTACCCGATGGCCTCTTCGTAACCCTCACGAAGAGAGAAAAATAGCACTTGCTGAACCACAGATACTGTACATACTAAATCACTATTCGGGGTAGCGTAAAGGGAAAACACGAGCGCTTCAGAATGTCGCACTTCAGATAGATAAGCATTTCAAGTGTAGGCGTACTATCGACCCTGTTTCATTCGAATCGAGTGGGCAGCTCTGTGGATCAGAGCCATGAGTGGTGCATAACTCTACACCGATGCGTTGGACAAGCACGCAGACGTCTAAAGCTTCAAAGAGTTGTTTCCCTGTCAAGAGTGGGTCTGACACTCAAATTCGAGATGCGAAATCTGAGGATGACGAGGACGATTTCGTGCCGTGAGCACAGGATTCATCTTTAACACCAGAACATAATCCGAGTCTCGAGACTCAAGAAAATAGCCTTCATGAATCTCGAGAATATCAGAAGCTTGCATTGACCAGCCTACGAAAAGCTATCGGCGTCGGAAACAAGGGTACAAATCGGCGTTCGAGGGAGCCAAGATAAGCTCGACAAACGGAGGAACGAATGAAGACGCTGGCGGACAGGCTAGGCACTCTGCTGCGAATGTCGATCGTTCGTCCTCGCCGACCTCGATTGGAGAACCAGATCCAGAGCCGAAACAAGGAGCACTGCGCCCTAACGCAACCACAGCTCGAGCCACGACGCCCTGGTAACGTCTGCTACGTATCGAATTCCACTTCGACACTCCACCCCCAACACGCCTATGACCTAAGACTGATAGTGACCTATGCTTGTCCGATAGCGTGCCATCCTCCGACGAGATCCTCCCCCATCTCTTTGTAGAGCCCAAACTCTACTTTTCCCAACACCTTCAACGCCGAGCAAGAGAACGAAAGGAAAGATTGAACAGTAGCTCTCGTGACGACGAATTAGTAAGGGATCGAGACTGCCAATCCTGATGTACGTCGTCCGAGGGACTTGGGGAGTGTTCAACAAGGAAGCATTCCGTCCGAGTTGCGCCCATAGCGAAGCGCCGGTGTTCCCCATCTTCAACTTCTCCTTAGCAATTCCCTGCAACACCTTCATATCGTTTGCCTCGTCGATAGCGTTGAATGAAAGGAATCGGAATGGATAGGCGTTGCATTCAGCGACGCGTTCCTCGAGATCTGAGACGTGCTTCATCGACCGTCTCAGCCTGTAGGCGTCGAGCGTTCCTCGATCTATTAAAAGCAGTCTCCTGTCCACGTCCCGTTCCGTGATCCTCTGTATCTTGGACAGTCTGTACAGGCCATGCCTGAATAAACACGCGTCTTCAACGGTGTCTCTGGTAGGAATACAGAGGTTATCGAGGTTGTAACCAGAGGAGCGATTGTGGATGTCGGCTGAGCTCGGCGAGCTCGAAAATGTGTCATGGGTATGAGGGGCGCTTGCATTGTGTGCCTCGGGAAGAGAGGAACGTGCTTGTTCCATTTCGACGGGGAGGAGGAAGGAGGGGAAAGCCGAAGATCGAGGAGAAAGACACGCGATGCCATGGGATTCATGACTCGAATCCCTTAGCTGGGGAGGATAATGGAGGGATGGAGCGTTGGAAGCGTCGAGGCTGTCCGGAATCCGCCTAGCAGAATCCCAACTCTGGGACGGAGGGAGGTGTCCGAGTAGTATTGTCCACAGAATCCCTGCCTGAACCGTCGCGTGCCCCGTACGAATAGGTAAGCACCCAAACAGTTAATTGACGACCACCGAGAGCGGACATCAACCCGCTAACGGATCCCGATTCTGGTTATGAATTTGGACCAGCAAACCAGTGCCAATCGACGGTGCCAACAGACGACCGACATATCCGTCTGAAGCAAGCCATATCTCATGGACAATCTAAACCCATCATCGCAGACCGGTGGAAGAAGCGTATTTCGAGCTTAGACTATGAACGAGAAGCCCATTATCCTCCCTCGCGTTCGAAGGTTGCTGGGTTTCGCGAATGCACAGTATTCAGCCCTATCCCCACAAGCAACGCATTGGCATGAAGCGTACAGAGGGCGAAGGTCCAAGTCCATATTTGGGGCGGTAGAGGGTCAGGGAACTATCAGGATAGGTCGAAATGATTCAGGGGTAATAGAAAGGGAGATCGCTACTATCAGTACATCGCTATACCATAGGTCAGATGAAAACACGCACTCGTTCGTTCACTATGAGATCAACCCAAACTAATGCACGCGTCAACCCAAGCAGGACCGGGAACTTGGAAGTTGACAACGCCTCTCCCACCGTTTTCGGAACACATGGGGTAGGAGAGGTAGGGGAGGCCATACGAGCAGCATGTCTAGGCGTTAGGGTTCGAAATCGGGCTTCCTCGAATCTGCGGCGTGACTATATACAGTTTGGCGTGGTATGTAGACCTGTTCGAAGCAATCATGATCAGTACCGATTCATTTAGGAGAAGGAAGAAGCGATGGCTCACCGATTGAATAGTGGAAGGCACCCTGGTCGGTCAGGACCTTGAGCCCACAAGCGGCAGATATTCCCAACAATGTACCAATGGTTATCCTTCAAGGAAGGCCAAGTCATGTTCGAGCTTCATGGAGGCTGCTGGTATTCTTCGAACTGATCGTACCAGGTAGGCAATAACAGCAGAGAAACGTCAACATCTGGACTCGCCGCAACAAAGCCATCATACACGTACCGAGCTAGCCTATGCTCTGCTCGCTCTTATTTCCCTCGAGCATCCAACAAGCCCCGTTCCGTCCGTCGACTTGAATTGAGCCTTCAAATGAGTTCTCTTCGATGACCTGGGGTCGATTAGCACAGCGTGACACGGAAAGCCGGTGCTTATTCTCACATCGCTGTGCGTCCTGAGGAAGAGTATCGTTTATCATTGACTTAAGACACGAGTTCCATGCGAGAATGGAGTTGCAACGAAAAGATAGCATCTTCGCTAGAGTACGTTTTGAACGCCCAGTTGGTCGGATACAGCGACTGAAAGCCAAGACAACCGACTCAGAATAAGAGATCAGGGCCTTATACACTTTTCTAAATTCCAATCAGCGGTCATAAAACTGCAGATTGGATACACATACGCACCTATGGACCTTTCAACTACACTTTGAGTCTTGACCCCAAGATGCTGTACTTCGTCGTCGGCGAGCCCTCTAGTCGATGAGCTCAGGATTGCGATGGGAGCCGACATTTTGCGGGTTTTTAGGAACATAGCGGCGACGAGAGTTTCACAAAATGGTGGTTCGAACAAGAGAGGCAGGCGTGGTGCAAACGAAATTCATATCGAAGAAAACTAGTCACGTGATAAGTTCACTATGGCGCTCGAACAAGCACCGACCCTTGAGCAATGTTCATCTCGAACCACCCTTCCCCGTTGCAGACTCGGTCAATAGCCACAATTCTCAACCTGCTTCGTCATTCATGGACTGAGTGGGATAAGCTTTGGGTCCACGCCACTCGAAATCTTCGAATGAACACCAGCCGAAACAGGGTTATACTGTTATACAGTTCGAATTCGATACTGAACCTTACCGAACAGTACTATCACTACTGCTCAACTAGCACTACTTTTTGAGCCAGGCCAGTAAGAAAAAGCTATGTCTTTTTTGATCGATCTCCCCGTGATCAATGTCCTCTTTCAGCCCTCAGCCTATCGTACCGCAACAAGCTCTGTAACAACACCTGTGCTCCGATTTCACAGTCTTCAGGACTCGTATACTCCGTTGGGTTATGGCTGACCCCGTCACGACAAGGAACGAAAATCATGCTCGTCGGACAACGCCTGCTCGCGTACACACTGTCGTGTCCAGCGCCAGAAGTCATGTTTTCCACCAACTCCTCCGGTTCAACTTGGCTGCCACCCAAGGTTGCGAATGCTGCTCCACGTACACATCGAATGCAGTCTTTATGGAAATAAGTTGCAGAAGTGGCACTATCGGTGCGCCAGAACACATCGAAGGACGATTGGCTCGGAGTCCCGCCACTATGCAAGTCACCGATATCTTGACCAGCGGCGAGGGTAGCGAAATCTCGCTTGAGGGTTTTCTCTACGGCTTTGACTACATCGTCTTTTGGAGACCTGATGTCCAAACTGAAGGTTACGGAGCCTGGAATGGTATTCGTAGAGCCGGGTGTTAGGGTGAGGATACCCGTGGAGGCAAGGGCAGAATGGGCTGTCGCGATGCGATGGGAGTGAAGGATGAGTTTACTAGCGAGAAGGAGGGCGTCCGAGCGAGCGTTGAACGGGGTTGTTCCGGTGTGAGCAGCTGAGAAATGTGAGTACGATCCTTCTTCAGATAAATGTTGACTCACCGCGTCCTTTGACGTCGACAGTAAACCATTTATAGGCTTGAGCGCCTTCAACTACGCCAATCTTTTTAGCTCTGGTCTCAAGGATCGGTCCTTGTTCGATATGTAGCTCGAAGTGCGCTGCCATTGGCATGGCTTTGTAACTCGCCGGAGTCTTCCCCAAATATCCGATACGTTCCAACTCTGATCTCAGAGTAGCCGTTCCCCCTCCAACTTCTTGTAGAGCGTGAACCCGATCAAGTGTTAACTGATCAGCCCAAACCCCAGACCCCATCATACTAATCGGAAAGCGGGCCCCCTCTTCACTGTCATGTTCTGTCAGAAAACCACTTCGAAACGTTGGATTCCAACAACGTACTTTGTCCAGTTTACTACTCCAACGGGATACTCCGTTTCTACATCATTCTCTTGAAGCACTTTCAACGCTTCCACCCCTGCAAGGACTCCCAAGATCCCATCATATCTTCCACCCGTCGGCTGCGTATCCAAGTGCGATCCAATGAACGTCGCAGGGCCCTCGGATCGACCTGGCCGGACGGCGAAAGTATTGCCTACTTCGTCGACAGTGATAGTGCACCCAAGCTCCTTCATCTTCGCTACGAACCAATCTCGTGCTTCTTTATCAGAATCCGATAGCGCTAAACGGTACATTCCTGTCTCGGTGGGGGCGCTAGAGATAGAGCAACCTCAGCTCGTTGAATCGTCCGTGTCGAGGGTGCTAGTAACTCACCTTCCCCATCTTTCGCCCGTTCCAAATCGACATGTTTCGTGAAGCTCTTGCATCAGCCTGTTTCCGTTGACCTTGAGGTCAGATAAATTCATCGCTGCCAGATGAACGCTCCTCGACTGTCGACGGCGGCAGGTGGTAGGATTAGACACCCGCATGCTGACAGACAGAGGACCATATTTTGAGGTCTTGAGCAGCGAAACCCTTGGAAGGAGATTTGAAGCAAGAATCATGATACCGAAACGTCCGTGAACCGCTGGTATCGAACGGTGTGAGGAAATGAAGATACCTTCTGGAAATCGTACGATCTGGGAATTGGGGTTGTCGCAGCAAGAACGATGCCCGGGTAAGCGAGATGGCCACCAACGTCTGGCTTTTATGTCAGAACCGCGAAGAAGGTCAGCTGAGCCCTCTATGGGAAAAGTTTGTCCAGGAGGCCGTCTGGAATCTGCCGTCTCGGAAATTGGCCAGTTTCCAAATTTCCGGGATCACTCAGTTCACGTGGATTCCTCGTGGCACGAATTATAAACAGCATCTCATCTAAAACCTTCACGACAACTCGGCTGCGATACATGGGTGCTTTGCGTAGGTGTTCGACAGCTACCCTCGGAACCGTCAGATCCTGTTCAGGTATCAAACATGATATACTCAGCCTTCTGAGTCCACCATCGCTACGAGCCCACAGGATCAAGACAAGCCAGCCGGTTTTCCTGTAGGATCCTCGACGCCTCTGAGAACGGAACTCACCTGGGCTGCTGGCACTTGAGATAATAGGACTAGTCGTGCCTCGCTAGGATCCAATTCATTTAGCGTCCCGCCTCCGCATACCGGAGGACTAGGCATACATAGCTTTTGGAGCGGGCATCAGCGATCGTTGCCCACCGCCGGTGAGTAGTCTGGTTCAGCGCGGGATGATTGAATTGTGGATTGATCTCAACTGTAGGAAAGTAAGGTATTGAATACCTTTTCATCTCTTCAACGACAGCTTGAGCTAATACTTATTCGTCTTTGCAGGTCCGGATTGCCCCAGGCAAGCCGTCGGGGCACCATCGACGAGCCTGTTTTCGATGCCCTTTCGGGGTCAAACGAACTACATTAAGCACTCTTCTGCATAACAAAGATAGACACTCCAACCAACTCCCATAATCTGATAAAGTCCATCACCAAGTGACAGTAGTGCCCCCGCTATCGCTATAGTGGGATATGATCAGTGACGTTCGGGCGATGGGCTGTGCGATCTTCGACAGCCCATGGGTATATGGGCCCACGTTGACGACGGCGCCCTTCTCCCTTTCCCCCCACACCTCAGGTCTAGGTTACGCGTTCGACGATGCGCAGGAGAAGATTGTACGTTTTCCAGATGTTTTTTGCGCAACTGGAACTGATGCATTGGGTTTGTGAGATTCACGCTCCCTTTCATCATTCTCCTCGAAATTTTTCTCCTCTCCTCGAGACTCGGATTTGCAGTTCCTCTCCGAATTGAGCCACCTCTGCCACCCACTGTAACAGCTCTTCAACCCGTCACCTTTTCATGGATAAGAGAGAGCGGGGACCCGAAATTGTTTGGCTTCCAGAAATTACCAACCGAACGTCCACCCTCGGAAACCTTTACTGTTTCGCGATTAGACAGTGCTGATAGTGGCGCATTTACACTAACGTTTACGCAAGCTCGGTGAGTATATGTTGAGTAGCGTTTCCTACGAATGTCAACTAAATAACAACCTAGTTCTTACGCTGTCGTAGCCCTCGATCTCGATTCGTGAGTCCCTTCCGAAAAGCCGGCCACATCCTGAGGACGCTTATCATCTCCACCGCTCGTTAGAAAACCTAGCATATTTTTCACGGCACCTAACACAGTGCTTGCCGCCCTTAGTCCAGAGCCCCGGTTTCCTGGCGAGTAAGTGACAAAGTAATACTCGAAGGTCCCATTTCTGACGCGAGGCAATAGACAGACGGGAATAAACACAGGCTCTAGTTTAGACGGTGCAGCAGCGACAAGCCCTCCGTGAGCGATGCTATCCTTTCGTTATCGGGACTTGCTTTTTGACCCATCTGTCAGAGATTCAACCAGTTCGCCTGGGCCCACTGCCGCCGCCACTAGCACTTCACCACCGCAGACTTCAACCACCACCTCAAAAGATTCAAAAAACTCCACACCCATGATTGTGGGAGGCGCCGTTGGAGGAGTGGTATTCCTTCTCCTATTCATTCTTGCAATGATTCTCTTGTGTCGTCGATGTCGACGACGATTTACCGCAGAGAATGAGAGTCTGTTCCACCGGGATAAGATGGTTCTTCAAAAGCCTATCGGCAGTGCCGATGGATACGGATATGACTCAAAAGAGAAGGAGAGAGCAAACAATGGCACAAACTCGGATACAACATTACTGGAGGGTTCACACAAAACTGAAGCCCCAAGAGACTCAATCTCGATGTCTATCTATTCACGAGAAAGTGCTGTTGGGACTCGTATTCGATCCAGCCTGGCTAGTATTGGGACTCCACCAGCTCCCGCCAATGTTAGCGTTCTCGGGCACGATAGACTCGTAGAGTCGCCAGCACCACTACTCTACGCTTCCGAACGACCATTATCTCCCCTCAGAAGTCCTTCTCGAGCACGAACAGACCGTCAAATGCAGATTGAGAAGAAGGTCTTCGAGCTACAGGGACGTCTAATCACAGTTACGGGATCGGGGCAAGAGAAGACTCGAGCCAGAGAGGCTTTACGGGAGAAAATCGATAAAGTGAAGCAACTCAAGGATTCGGATTGGGCTCTGCAGGAAGGACCTGGGAGTGGAGGGGAGGTTCCGGCAATCTTGCGAGATTAAGGATCGAGGCAAAACTAATTTATGTGTATATTAGTAGTTTTGAACTGTATTGTTGCTCTATAAATCAGCAGTCTTGTAGGACAGACTGTAATAAACGGTGAATTCTTGCCGAGTCCTGACGATGGACCAGCTTGGACAGCCATTGCGTCATCCGCCTGACTCAGTGGCCAGTGGGAGATTCTGCCTGCCGCCGGAAGATTCATTCGGGACGCGGGAACGTGTTGTGGTTGTCTGTATCCCACTATCATCAAGCTATCCTTGGTCTTTCTTGATAACTTCATGGATTACTCTATTTACGACGATGACACCTACTTCGGCGAGTCTTCGACGTCATTTGCTCCCCATACAGTCCCACCACCTACGAGCGTCTCCCAGGCACGTTCAACAGAAAAACCAACAGCCTTCGTGGATGAAGAATACACGATAGGCCGTTGTCTCAAGGCACCGAGGGTGCATACTTTTAGTATTCAAGGACTATTCGGTAAGCATTTGACCCAACTTCTTATCATTTCAGTTCACTAACACTTTGCATGCAGAACAACTAGATAAAGGGTACATCGACATTAATCCGGATTACCAGCGCGGTGAGAACCTGTTCCTGCTATTCAGTAACCCTCCGCTCAGCTTGGCTCTGACCTTTATTCCCAAGATGTTGTTTGGAAACAAGACCGTCAAGAAGGGTTAATCGAGAGTCTATTTAAGAATTACTACGTGCCCCCAATTCTTTTCTGTGGGTACATCACTTTGTTCCGATCATCTGATAGGATTCATATGACATTCGGCGCAGCTACGTGCATGGACAAAGAGGGAGCAGAGTTCAAGACGTGTATGGACGGAAAGCAACGTCTGACCTCAATACAATCGTGAGTTATCATGTCACGTCGTTCTCGTTTTCCTAAAGATGGTCATGACAATGCTTGTAAGGTTTTTGAAGGGGATTATTCCGTGTAAGTCATTGCGCTACATCCAGCTGCTCCCGCGCTCATTCTCGGTTGAACTTGGAAGTCAAGGATACGTACGTTTGGCTCCCGGTCTGCATTTACCAAGATACTTACCTCGTTCAGCGAAACCGACGACATTTTGTGGTTTACGGATAACCAGGAGGTCAAAATTCGAGGCCTGAAGAGGCTTCTCCCTCAGAGACTGCGCGACATCTTTTGTTCAAAACAGATCTCGTGCGTCGAATACGAGGAGATTTCTGATGATGATCAGAGGGATATTTTCATAGTGCGTATCCTCCTCGTTCATTTATATATAAGTTACTCATATAAATCTTATAGCGCGTTCAGAAGGGGATGGCTTTAACTGGGCCAGAGAAGCTTCGAGCAATGGGCGGACCTCGACGCGAGTTCATCGATGCTCTTGTAAAGAAACACGTCACGGAGGATGGGCTGCGTCACAAGGAGGTCGGATGGGGATCTGAGAGAGCAAAGGACTTCCAATGCTTCTCATATGCGACCGTCGCGATATCACGGTGGGATGCGGACCAAGGCTTGAAGACGTTCTTGAACGCTTCGTCAATCTCGAGCTGGTTGGATGAAAAGCCGAAGAAGAGGAAGAGGAAGTCAGCTGCGCGAGGGAGGAAGAAAGCGAAACCATCAGCACCTAGGCAAGAGTCAAGTGATGCCGAAATGGAGGACGAGGAGGACGAGGGACACCGTCTTCGAGGGCCCGTCGCTCCAGTTCCTGAGGCTTTGAGAGGGAAGATGGAGGGCACCTATCAGCTCGTAGTCGCATTGGCGCGTGATCAGAGGTACTCTTGTTCACCTATTCCGCGCATCATTCTCACAACAGCTTCCATGCTTCAGGTACAACCGTGCGTTCCGTCCGCTAGGAACCATCATGAAGGTATCTCCAATTGAGATGATTGGGATACCTTTGTTGGTTTATGCGTTGCATACATCGAGAAGTCCCTTCGACGAGGATACCACGGCATCTACGCCCGAGCATACCAAGGAAGAGCTCTGTCGGCTCATCATGATCATGCGACGCCTTCTCCACAAGAAATATCCGTACGCTGTGAAGATCAACTACCGCGTTGGAAAATCGATGGTGGACTTTTGCTTGGAGGCGTCTAAGGACGCGCAAGGAACTATCAAGAAGTACGAGGAGGCGCTGGGAGGAGGTCCCGACATGAAGGAAGAAGGGGACGATGGGATGAACCCCGAACCTATCATGGATTCGACAATGAGCACAACCGAACCCAGTCCTTCGCAGGGGACGATACCGGTCACATCTGGTGATGGAAGCGGTATCCCTGTTGATCAGCCACAGCTCAGCCCTACAGCGCCCTCTCCGACCCTTCCAGCACTGCAGACCTCCCCACATGTCCCCCGTTCACAACAGCACAGGCCACTTTCATCCTCAGCATCACAATCTCAAGCTGTTCCTAGAGCTCCACAGACCAACCGCAGCAACAAGCGGCGATTACCTTGACAGATATACAGTTACAAACGATCTGCATGTTTCTTGAACCGTCGATCTATTCTATGTATCTATATTGACGCAGAATATTAACGCAGATCCACTCAGTGATGAGGCCCATAGTCAACACCTAGATGTAACAAATACTAGGTACCTCGACATCGAATGAATTCACAATTGACCGACCGTCTACAAAATCTGCTGCAAAGTAACAGGTACAAAAAAGTAATGTGTGCACCAGTGTATCATTGTAAATGTCCAATGAGATGGGCCAGAGGATGTCGGCTGTTTGAACTGGGTTGTCCGTATGACCGACTTCCAGTCTCAGCAGATCTCGGGAGGTCCTGAACGTGAGCAGCGCGAGGCTCATCAATCCTCCGAAGGTCCTGCCTAGCCCTTGACAACTCAGAGCGGACGGGCACAAGGATCTCTTGCACCTTTGACGCGACATCCCTCCGAAGGTTCTCCTTGAAAATATCCATCTCCTCCTGAATGGAACGTTCGACGATTGCTTGAATCTGATTATCATCAAGAACCGCTGCTCTGGCCATGCTCTCAGCCTCTTCCAGGCTTCTCAAGATTTCTTCCTGGACCGTACATCTCAGGTCGGTTCTTATATCGCGAAGCCCGTCCAACATAGCTCTCCTCAACTCCTGTGAGTGCATGGGCAAGGTTTCAACGAAATTGCCCACGAGCGAAGCAAAAGCTAGGGGATTTCCGGTGTGGGCATTATCCTCGGAATCCGCGGTCGTGGCAGTCGGCTTGGAGTTGGGCTGGGAGTCAGAGAGAGGATGGGAGGTGGGCTGGATTGGGGCGATGGGGATCTGTACTAAGCGCGAGATGGAGGCGGGGACGTCGGGTTTGGGATGGGAGTGAGGCTGAGCTTCAGACGTGGAATTTTCTTCGGGACGAGATTTCGGTTTCACTAGAAAAAGACTTCTCCCGATAGGCTTTTCCATTGGTGCAGCCTGACCTGAGTTGGCACTCGCCGTAACATAATACCACAGATATGGATTGACCTCTTGCACATGTGAATCTGATTGCGAGGGGGGATATGGCATGGCGCTGTTACCAGGTGTCGAAGCGAGAAAGGGTGGCGCAGTGATCGAAATAACTGAACCAAGTTGAGATGGGTACGTCGAGTTATGGACATTCGAGAGTTGTCCTGCCATGTCTGCCGACTGGGGAAGGACATTCTCTTTTGATCTCGTCTATGAGAGATCATTAAACCATTTATTTCAACGGACGAGTGAGTCTACTGACCTCCATTAGTTCGGGGGTGGTCACGGACTCCATACTACTTCTCCCAATGGCTGAGGCCCGCGCTAGCGAGCAAGTAGCCTGATTCTCTGCAGTCGAAAATCCATGGTTATTTATCGCCGAAGGGCAAGATGGCAAATTGTGTGTGTCAAGGCGAGCTTGGGAACCATTATCTGTACGATCCGAAGTCGCTCTTCCCACCTTAGTAGTCCCTGCTTTCTCCAATGGTGAACCAGGGCGTTTACTAGCCTGGTCGCTGACTCCGGAAAGGGACTCGTCGTCGGCAAAGGGGGAAAGCCGCAAGGTGTCTCTCGACAACTCCAAAGCAGTAACTCGTAGGCTCCAAGCGTCTATACCCTCGATTCCCTCTGAAGCCGGTGTCCCGGTAGCCTTCCAAATCCAGGTGTTGTTCTTTTCCTTCAGACCGGACATCATTTGATGCGCAAAGATACCGTTGTCGACCTCGTCCTGCGTGAGCGCGAATCCCTGATGGCCTTTCACTGCCAGTCTACGCCAATCTGATGGATCGAAAACTTCAAATTATGATAAATATAGAGATAGATTAGGGGCACAAACCGCTTCTGAGTGGATCCTTCCCATACTCTTCCTCTCCGAAAACATGGTCAAACTTCTTGACATTCTCTGGGTCAAGAGCGAGCCATCTGTGCTTGCATCTCGTAAGAAACCTATCAAAAGCGGGATACCTCCATCCTCTGCCAGTGCCTTTCGAATTTATTTTCTCCCTCTTCCCCTGTTCTACATCGCCAAGCCCTCCGATTGTTTCCCTTGCTGCCAGCAGTAATTGCGTGCACAATCTCGACACGTTGAGAATCCCATATTTGCGTCGCTCCCACTCCATGACACGGTTTGACGCGTTCAAAACAAGTTTGAGAGCTAACCATTGAGAACGCGCAACAAACATCAGCGGGACACGGTAGCTGCAAGGCAGGCGTGTTTTGGTTCCATCAATCCCCGTGATTTCGCATAAAGACAAGTTGGCCTGCTTCGGTGGTATGTCGAATGAATGAGCGATAAGGTAGTGGATGAGCTGTATTTCCGTGAGGCCCGTCGGTTTGAGATACTCCTGGTCCAGCTCTGATGGACGAGGTTGCCACCCATCGGAGGCCTTTCCAATATTTCCATCTCGTTCTGACGAAAAGTTAGAGTCAGATGCGGTTTGGGCTTGTACAAATGGCTCTGGTATGTCTTGAGCTGAGAGGCGTTGTAGCTTCGAAGGCCCGGCGGACATTAGAATTGCTGTAGCTACGGGTTAAAAAACATTTGGACCCCAACTCAGACGGAGATGAAGCTTCAAGTCTTGACCTACTAGGCTGTAGATGTTATTCGTATTGTTGCCACAGTCTCCGGAATGCGAATTAGTCGAAGGGTGAAAATTGGACAACGCGAGACGAGCGAGAGAAGCGAATCGCGATTTTTCCGTCAGAATGGCATCGGGCGGCAATTCCCGAAGCCGATTGGAATCCTGACTCATGAGAAAATCAGGCTAAAGAATCCTCGCATATACCGTGCCAGTCTCACTCAGTACAGTTGCATCCCCCTCGTCTTGAAAATTTTGAACAAAAGACTCGCAGCTATCGGAATGCTTTCCGATCACATGTTGCTCGCGCCTCGCGTGCGATTGTTTGGTGCCTGTTTGGAGTCTGAATATGAATCTTGATGTGACGATTGTGACGATCGCACTTCCACCTCAACCCCCACCTGGCAGGCTGGCACCTTCATGAACAAACGCCTAGTATCGAGTCCCATTCGAAAATGCCTTGATGCGTCAAAGTACTTTGCGATCGAAAGCTGACGTTGACGGTTGAGGTGTTTGGGATTCAAGAATTTTACAGGGTTTCCGAGTCAAATAACGAGCGTAGCACTACAAGTCCCAGCAAATAAGACTAAAGATAAGTTAACAGAACGATACAAGAAGGAGGGTACTACAAGTCCGGATTTTTGTGACTTAACCCCTTCTAAACAGCTGTAGGCCTTATATTCACATATGTTGCATCGTCTGGCGGAGAGTGAGGTTTCGATTTTGCAGCAACATTTCCCTAGGATGCGAAATGACTATTGTCAGCAAAAATTGAAACAAAAGCACGCAAGGAGCACCTCACCCTGACATTGTCCATGGGAATGGCATCGGTCCAGATCGACTCTTCCACTGTATAAGCCACCCCGTTCGCTGGTGCCCTCGATCGAGAAGTGGCCGGGGCATCCCCATAGCTCATATTCACTTTGGACGTCTCGGTGTCCATGCCACGTCCACCCTTAATCTTGACACGGTTGTTGAACACGACAAGGAGAGAATTGGAGTAAAGCTTTGCCAGTATGAGGGCGGGAGTGATATGGAAGTCCTCCTTTGGGTAGACCAAAAAGAGGACGAGATCTACTATGGCCACGACAGCTGTGGTAAAATGTCAGAGAAGTAGATCCTTGATTCAGACGAGAGGCGCTCGCACCTGTCAAGCTACCGGTTTCCATCGTGAGTCGTATGAGTCTTCTCACGAGGTCTTTGGTTTGATTAAAGACGTCGACGTAACGAGACAGCTGAGTCGTCAAGGGGTAAGTCTTCTACGGAATGTGTGGCAATGATGAGAGCGACTAAACGCACCGTATAAGTCATGGCAATCGCTATGGTGACGTCGCAAGCAGCACTTCCTCCCAACCAGAACTAATGAAGGTAAGTTACAACAGAACAACCCCGGGTTTGAAGGCACTCACTAGAGCAGGAATGAAAGTGAAGTCTCGGATCTGGGAAAAGGCTCCAACCCGTCTGGTGATCACGCCAACAGCTAAAGATCCCGCTAACTGGGCCAATGCCATCTGGATATGCGTTTCCCGATAAGTGAGTGATTGAGCCTCGCTGAACCGAGAAACTAGCGCACAGCAAGTACCAATGCGGCAATGATTTTGGACTTGGACAACAAATGGATCCGATAAGCAAAGTATGTCTGTACCGAGAAGGCCACTTTATGAATTGGGTGAGCACAGGAAAATCGCTCGTTGATGGAGATTGATACTCACCCAGCCCATCCAGTATGCAAACATCGAACCACAGTAAATGAACCTCGTCGAGGGCTTGTAGCCTGCCAAACCCATATGCAAAGGTTCGAAAAGTATCGTGGCTGATCATAAGCGTTTGCATGGTTTCCACAAGGAAGACGGTGTATACGATAGCCTGGAAGGCTACCTTATCCCTCGGAAACGCCGTATAGTAGATGTCTGGTTGGTGCGGGTCAGCTTCGGAGACTGGGAGCCATGATACGAAATCTGACATGTTTGGACGGCGAGTACCCCATATAACCCATAGTTAAGCATGTATCCGAGGACCTAATGGCCTCTTCAGTAAGGAGACTCAAAGCGTGAGTCGAAAATGAACTCACGAGGGGCCCCGTACTGAGGAGAGAGAGAGCCAAATGAGTGCTTAGGGACCTGGCATATTGGAGGGTATTGAACTCACATCCTTGCAATAGTAGGAGGAATGCCATCGTCTGCCATACCGATTGATTAAAAGCAGGTAGAGATACAGACAAAGGCAACGTTGAGGAAGGAAAGCCCACTTTTGACCTCATGTCCCAACGCTCTCGTGCAAAGTATATATACGACGGGAATGAATTCCGGATTCAATGTGAACGTCGTTCCTGGAATTAGCGAGCTTTAAGCATTCCAGTTACATCTATACGATGACCAAGCCTCCGCGAAATGTCTTGACAGTGTTTCAGGGTTGTCAGAGCCCAGAATGGCGATCCACTGGACCACTGGCTTGGGCCTAGAGACTTGAATCCGCACAGGATCAGAACATCACTCCTTCAAAACCTTCCTACTGTATTCAACTCTCTAGGTTCGACATCTTTGCAATCAAAACCTACGCTTCCCGGTCGATTGGTTCTCCCGATCAGAAGCAAGTCTTTTTGAATCCCGCCATTCACATGGATAAGCCGTTGACGTTTTCAGAGAAAATCTGGATCAAAGCGAATGACTACCGCAACCTTCATATCGACGATCGGGTGATGGTATGAGAAAACTTTGACTGCGAAGGCATGGTCTCCAACTATAAACTCACAACCCGCATTTATCAGCCCTCAGTTTGACAGCACCTAAGATACAGAAGGTGGAGAACATGACTGATGAGCGCTGGTTGTCATCGAATATTGACCTCCTTGGATCCAAACATTCCGACTTCAGTCAGCCTGTATCCCATGGACCGAGCTGCGGGTGAGCCATCAAAGCCATCTGAATAAAGATCGTCTCACGCGGTCATTCACAGGTTCGTGGGACAAGCAAAGAATCAGAGAGGTACATACCAAGGAGTTGAGGGCCTTCAATTCACTACAGAGCACCGTTTGAATTGGAACCTCCTTATGTTCAGGTACTAATATGGGCAATTCGTATGGCGGGATCTCAGAATCATGACAAGAACCCACCTCTGAGTCGAAAGAGCGTGCAACGGGCGCCGCGGTACGAATCAACACAATGTCGGACTATATCCCCCGGGCTCGGCTCCTACCGAACCCCGGAGAGCGACAGCTTTCGTATGGTGATCTCTAGGAGTATAAAGCAAAGGCTTTCGATATTTTGTCGTTGAGCAGAACGTACTACCGTTATACGCCAGTTCGAGATAGCTACACCAGATCGACACGATTATAGGAGAATGTCCGTGTCGCTTCAGACCGACCATTGTACCCTTCCCCCGCGGTGATGCCAGTTATGTGGGAGGCATCAGATTGAGCATATCGTTCTGTAATATCAAGGCGAGGTTATGATCGACGGGCCAAACTCCAAAATAGAGTCGGAGTTTCATACTTGTGATGAAAAAGCTCGGTGCACTCGGGGCTGCAAACATAACCTGAAACCTCCCTGTCACCTGAAAAGACAACGTTTAAAAGCAAAAACGACCACGGTGAGACTCGAACTCACAATCTCTAGCTTGCTATGACCGGAAACTAGCGCGTTAACCATTACGCTACGCGGCCACGGTAAACGGGAAAAACATAGCCCATCCGAGGCGTTAAACGCAGGGAGATCTTCGTCTCGACGCTTTGGCATGCACTCCGTACAAAATGACAGATCCCTGTTTAACGGACATAAGGTTTCGTTCCGCCTCGTCGTGGCGATGCGCACTGAGACGACTAATCATATGTTCAGCTCCCAGGTCCCGTGAAACGGAAAGGTCGTAGCGGGAGACAGTCGTGATGCTATATGGCATCAGACCATGCTTCTGACATCTTGAGCGGCCTTCAGTTGGTCATTGGGCTCGTGGATGGGAGATGGTAGCTCACCATCTGCCAAGAAACATGACTCGAAGTTCGTTCTGTTCTTGAAACTATGGCTCGAAGGGATTGGAGGACCTAGGACAATGCGGTGTACCCTCGACGCTTCCTTCTCCAGTATCCCTCCGTCCTGTGAAGCGATCGGCCGTTCAGCCAGTATTCTGAGCGTTGTAGAGGGAGTGACGATGAAGGGCATCAGACAGCGAGGTGTATACTGTGGGCGTGAACTCTCTGCTAACCTGAGAAGAGGAAGTAAGTTCGACTGCCAGAGCAAGCAAGCTGCGATGGGTCGAAAAGCTCACCCTAACAAATTCATTCCATGCGTCCTCGTTGCGCATGTCCTAAGAACCATCCGCTATACTAGCTCCGAAGCTCCAGCGACAGGGTCCATGAGATCTAGCCAGGAGAGATATCAGTCACGTAGATCTGGCACACAGCCAAGCGCTCTCACTATACTTCTTCAGTATGGAAACGTGATTGTTTCCGGTCACTAGGACCTGCCACCATCGCATTCGTGGCGAATCAGGCATTGAGGGTTTGAGTTGCCTCTACCGCAGGAAGCGGGGTAGCTTTGTGAACGAGAAGCGAAGAGCATGGCGACTTGTGAGGAGGAGCACGATTTATGTCGAGTACCGAAGACCTGAGGAAGTCGAGGAGGAAGGAGAAACGTCAGCGCTCGACGGTGGAGTTCAGAATGGATGACCACGTACCTACAGCCCACGTAAATGCAAACAACGATCTTATTCACTCGAACGGCGAACTCGATGCAGACAGCCGCCTGTCTTGCTTGCCAAGCCCGATAGATAAACTGGGCATTTGTCATTTAAGCAAAGTCTATGAACGAGGGGAGAAATGGCGAACCTCCTGCATGGAAATGTCCAACAAGATAGACACCCAAAGTGAAAGGCTTGTTGCAGGTGATTGTATTCTGTGAACTCGAACACTGGAGGGATTGTCATTCCGTCGTGCGAGCCCCAGACGGCCAGCCAGGTCACTGAACGTTCAGGAAAGTGATATCTGGAAAGCGACTCAACCGTCAGCAAACCCTAAACAACAGCACTGCATGATTTCGCACCAGGAGTCCCAGAATCAAATCTCTTGATAGGTACATCGCGTCATGCCTTCGCTCGCCACTCCTAATACTATCCAGTTCCCCTCCCAGAGTCAAATTTGAGTTGAGCCGGGTTCAGAAGGAGAGGAACGAGTCGATATGCGCAAAATGGGTAGAAGTTGAAAGCATCCGGGGTGAGGGTATCCAATAGGTATGGCTGTCGTTCGCGAGAGCAATCGAGTTCAAAGGGATACGGGAAGATGGTGGTACGAAAACGAGTTCATTCGGAGATTGCATTACCACGTGCACTGGAGTCCTATCAAATGCCGGTCAATTCAAGGGTAGCCGCCGATTGGAATCGTGGACATTAACGGCAGGGGGGGGACCCCCTCACAGCCTCCGCCACCCAACTGAATAGAAACGGATGTCTTCGTGAAAACGCCAGTTATCATGAATAAAACATAGCCCACTGACTCTGGCGGGCTTTCAAACCTATAAATCCATACCAAAACTGTCTTTGTACGATGAGAATTAAGTGTTAATGCTGCTGGAGGTAGTACATTGAGGTGTGACAAGCCTCCAACTGTGATCTCGGTGGACGCCACATCTGTAACTTAAAAATTCCTTTCTCCTTTATCGAGCAACAACAGCGTCGTGCTCGACTTTGTGGTCTTGTAGATGTTGATAACTGAAAAGGTCTTTGTATTGGTCATTGATTGTAGGGAACACGTAGAAAAACATATTACAGGACACAATGCGACATGAAGAGGGGATAGAAGGCGATAATTCCCGCTACTGCTAAGTAGAGGGTTTTACTGGTCCATCAAAACCGATTTTGCACCTTAGGCAGCACTTGTGACAGGTGCCGAAACCCTAATTGGGATGGTTCCTTGTACGTGAGAAATGGGCCTATCAGGCCTTCGCACGGACCGAACAAACCGCTGCTGTCACCAGGCTATCGACCTCGCCACCACCGCCGATATGCTCGATGCCCATCCTCCGGGATATTTTCAGTCACTCCCTCTCAAACCTGATCCTCCTGCTCACAGTCAACAAATCCACTTCTTCTAGACATCTCCCCGCTCTCGCCGGCACAATCAACCTGGGCAATTGGTTCGATCGCGCGACCTATCCGTTGTGTCTCCACACCGTCGATGCCCTCAACTATTGTCGAATGTATGTCGTTGTCTTCGAAAAACTATCAAATATTCTCCAGCTTTAGGCTAGAGTATACTAAACTCTCCGTTGCCTCGTCGCGTCTTACCGAAATCGGGGAATCGATCATTGTGCACACAACCGCAACCAATAGATGCCCCCTATTGTTGAGGACGGATGTGTCGGCGTCTCAAAAAAACTCGCTCGTATCTTATAGATGGGGGTTTGAGTATATGAAGCTCTTGCCCCCTTCATGCTTTCTCAATATCCCTCTCGTTGGAATTGGGGATCGGTGTACCCACTTCGATAACAGTCTCCTTCGAAGCTTCCGGAAATTGACAGCAGGGCCTACAGGTTGAAGGATCCAGGATTTGTAGTGAGAATAGAAAGCCGTTGTGGGGGGAAGGATGGTCGCCGCTTTCGCGAGGCTAGGATAAGTGCACACTGCAGAACTACAGAACTGCACCATCTTCTTCACTCGTAGGTCTATACCCCTCATCCTCATACAATTGGCTCGACATCTTCGAGCTCCATTTCGTCAAGTTTCTCGCCGCATGTCAGTTTACTATATGGACAACACAGTTGAGTAGGCCTCAGCTTGCGGATGTCTGGGGCTCCGCACGCATGTACTCAACACGGTATCTTATCCCAGTGAGTGAATGTTCATATACAGCGGCCGGCTTACTACCAGAAGCCTGCAGAACGTGGTTTGCTTGGAATACAGTAATCACAGCTCGGTGGTGGAAAAACTGACCTGCGATGCTCAAGCGCCGCTTTCAATCTACCAATCCTGGGTTCAGAGGTTCGGCGGGCGGACTTATGTACTGCCACCCTCATTGTTTAAGTGACGGTCTAACTATCCTGCTCATGCTGATAGTGATCTTTCCCTATGACCACATGCAATGCTTTGTCGTTGTCTCCTCCGCCAGGTATTTTATCGGTCCTGAAGCCGGACTTCTACTTCATACTAGAACCCACCATTGAATACACACCGTACCAGTTAAATATATGCTCATTCAACGTGTATGTAAATCTCATAAAGCTTGGGGTGGCTTTCTAAGGAGTCCTGCGTGTTAAACTTCAGAAAGTAGAGGTCTGTTGGCTCTGGCGGTCTCGCGCGAACCTCACTCATTTTCTCGACTCATATCAACGTAAGATTCCATCAAGATAACACCGCAAAGACTCCCTAAATATAAAAAGGTACCCACCAGATTTATTTGAGATTTTTTGAAGCGGTCGTAACAGCCACTCAAACGGGGACTGCGAACAAAGGTGTTATAGGGAAACGGGTGATCCGTCCTTTATTCAATACCAGGGAATCTGAGTAGTTCAATCAGTTATATAGTATCAATTTCCATGAGTATACATATAATAAACTACCTATATAACATTGAGAACTGATCTCTGTATCCCTTGGAGGAGTGTAATAAAATATATGTTTTCGAATAAGGTCACCGGCTATTCGGGTCCCGGTTATCCGAGCCATCAGAACATATTCCTCCGCACATCCTCGGCGTTGGCCTCATGAATAGGCTTTAGTGATTGTAGTGCTGGATTTGTTCCAGCCTTGTACTCAACGATGCAGATTTTCTATTTGATTACACATCGTATACTGATACGAATGTACATAGTACTACGCGCAGGTCCGTTGAGTGCTATTCTGGCGCCTGGGTGGATCAGGCGTAGAGGATGTATAAGCGGCTTACGGGCACTCATTTAAAACTAGATTTGCCGATGAAACTGCGTCGAACTGAAAGTGTTGAATCAAAATGGACCGGAGGTGTGATAAGCGCGAACTGGTACCTCCCCGGCTCGAATACGTTAGACTGGAAGTGCGACGATAATACTTAGCTGACAGGAGGTGGCCGCTATAGTGAGATCAGAATATTTTGAATCCCAAACCAGGTCGATTACATGACTCACAAAAATGGTGGCGAGGCAGGATTATGCGGTAGCTGCTGATGCACGGGGTGAACCTATCTCGATGTGACCAGTGTCCGTTGTTTTGCTTCAAATCATCAACATACTTGGCTCTGAAGTACTGCTATGAGCTCTGGAGTCGGTCTATGTGAGCTTCCATCAGCAACAGATAGGTATCGATGATCTTGAGGAAGAAAGAGCATTGATGGATTGATCGAGGGGCGACACACACAATTCCTTAAAGGATATTCCCCTATTGATTTCTGAGCACAAGAAGTGACTAAAAACATGTCAGCAAGAGCTGCGCGACCGCTAGGAGGAACGAAAGCAAACCCCTCTCGAATTGGTGGGTGATGCGGTGGTCGTCGAGTTGAAGGGGGCCCGGCCGGGGGAATACATTGTTGAAATCACTAGATAGTCGGCTTGATGACACCTACTATTCAAACTCATTGAGGATTAGGGCTTGTCGGTGGATGCCTTGGTAATGCGATAGTCTCCGGCGGCGTTGCTGCCGTCAAATCTGGTGGGGAATTTCCCGGTTGTATGTAACACGCGGTGCCGCATGCGGAGGCTTTCCAACGATTGCGAAAGCCATCGGTGGCTACTTTTGCTTTCCGATTAATTGATTCCTCATCTGGAAGTCTTGTATCTCTCCCTAAGCTTTCCTTTCATTTTTTTGATGGGCCCGCGACGATTTGATAAGCAATCGCACCGCTCGCGTTGAGTTTCGAAGGGAATCGGGTATCCATCGAGAGTAGAAGAAGGGTGAAAAAAGTAAATATATTGTCTATGAGTGGTAGGGTAATGTGTCGAGGAATAGCGACTGGAAATATGCCTGGTGGTGGGCATCGAGCACATCGACGGTGGTGGTGAGGTCGATAGCCTGGTGACAGCAGCGGTTTGTTCGGTCCGTGCGAAGGCCTGATAGGCCCATTTCTCACGTACAAGGAACCATCCCAATTAGGGTTTCGGCACCTGTCACAAGTGCTGCCTAAGGTGCGATTTTGTGCAGCCCACTTTCAGTGAACGTGACTTTTTGCCCACGCTATCACGTTCACTCTCGCACAGTCACGCGACTTCTGGTCCAATCTTTTGCCGCCAGTCCGAGTCGCGTTTCATCGTCGTTCTCCAATCAGCATGCGTGGTATCCTCGGCCTGTGATCCACGGAGCTCACCTTTCCAGGTATTGCTCTCGAGGCTGGCCCAACAAGTCATTCTCGCGTTGCGTTGTGCCCTTTGTTTAACCTTTACCTCCTCAATTCAAGTTCCGAACTTTATATCCAACTCGAAGCGGCTCAGCTCAATACAATTCAGTCTGAAAGTGAAATTGAATTCATTGTGACTCGAAACTGATTCGAGTAGTGAATTGATCCAAGCTCACTCCAGATTACTCTTCCCAGACTCCAGAGCATTCAAAAACTGACTCAAAGCCAGGACTCCTAGTCACGTTTCATCCGCATACACACCGATACAGTACACAGCGAGGAACATTGCAATTCGCGATTTTGCGACCGGCCGCTATTGGTAATGATACCAAGTTCCAACTTCAGGCTTGTGGGCCCTATGTCCACCTCTGTGGACCACAAGATTTTCAACGCCGCCGTATCTTCAAGTCACCCTCAGTGTTGTTCAACAGTTCAAGTATGAAAGATATTTTTACATACTGTACCATTTCGAGATATTCGTCAGGGGGTGTGACCTGTGACCAAAAGTTTCACTTTTTGGTTTCGACAGGAAGGTCGGTCCGCCGTGACCGACCGGAAATTTTTTCGAAATTCGTCGTTTTTGGGCAATTTCTGGGCCAAATTTGGGTCTGAACCTCGGAAAATTTTCGACAGTCAGGCCTGGGACGCGTGACAGGGTGTGACATTTCACCATTTCTGGGTCCCCTGTGACGCGTGACCTGACGATCATCTCGAAATGGTACAGTATGTTATTTCTCTGGCATTAAAGGGGGTGAGGGGGGCTCCCCCCCTTCTCACTGGGAGGAGCTGGCCGAAGGCCGAGCGACGACCAGTGGGGAGGCCCGTCTAACTATTGTTTACTACTTGGGTAACCGCAGCCTTTCTCTATGTTTGGATAGCCTAGTAATAGTTCACTCGCTCTCTTTCCGTGGCTCTCTCTTGGTCTGAGGACTTTTTTCCTTAGATGATGGAGGAGAACATTGAAACTTCACAGCTAGCAATCATAATGTACTATGCAGCCGTGCATCTAAGTCACGGTTGGTCTGTTTCATTGCCGTTGCAGGCGGCAAGTACAATTCTGGGGCTGACATCTCAGCTCGGGCCAAAGGTAGCCAAAGAATACGAGCTAACTTGACAAACAGTTCGCAAACAGTTGTTCGGTTACAAGTTGCATCTGACCCTCTGGACTGAAGCACTGAGGAAAGGCAGTAGCGGGCCCTGCCGCTTGCCGGCCCTGCTTAAGAGTCTGTTTGGATAGTTCCCAGGTCCTGGGTCCGGACCCAGTTTTCAGGTTTCGGAACATGCCGGGATCACGTGTGTGGGCGCGTCGGGCGACCGCTCGTAGGTTCTTGAACTGATTTGGGATGAACTTTCCAAAATTGATTCACAAACCAAAGGACTACAGAGCTCAATGTTTTGAGTGCAAACAACCCATTGGTTATAATATATCTAACCTACACACCTGCATTCTTGCCCGAGTACCGGAAACCAGCTGAAACTAATCCTGGTGCGTGTAATCGCGTGCATGTATACACAAAATGAGGGTCTCTTGCGTTCTAAGCCGTTTATTTCCTTTATTATAGCACTTTTCATGAACTTTGATCGTTTTTACGCGTTGGAACGCAACTTTGGGATGGATAATGAACGAAAAGCAAAGAGTCTTCGAAGAGCGCTCGACTGGCGCGCCTACACACGTGATCCCGGCATGTTCCGAAACCTGAAAACTGGGTCCGGACCCAGGACCTGTGAACTATCCAAACAGACTCTAAATGAGATACTACATGGGCAAAACGTGGGCTGCGCCGCTGTCAGCGAGAGGGCGGATATCATTTTCTCACGCCAGTCCACGCGACCATACCTACAGTTACGGCCAAAATTGATGTCCTTTCCCCATTTGGGAAGGTCGCCGAGGTCCCACTGTCGAATGGGCACCCACCATGGTCATTGCAGATTGCACGTCATTCTACCCTACCTTACCCGTTCTCTATCGTTGTTATCGATGAAACATATTCTCTCGATCATTTATGGCTCGCGACGAGTTGGGGGAGAGCGGGGAGGAGGAGGAGATGACCCAGCCTCGGCGACCTTCCCAAATGGGGAAAGGACATCAATTTTGGCCGTAACTGTATGTCCATGATTCCAATCGGCGGCTCCCCTTGGGTCAATTACAAGATTGACTCCCACCAGGGCCACCACGACTCGAGCACGACTTCAACACGGCGATTCAATTATTCGTTGTCTGCTGGTACCATACCCACCAAAGCTCGCCAGTAAGAGAAGAATGGCTTGGAAGTGGCCAAAGGTGAGTTGACCCCGGGCTCAATCGGACTGACCGCACCCATTGAGGGGTCTCATGCGTTGGAACAGCCGCAATTTCTATCGTCTTGTTTCTACCTGAGGCCGAGCTCAAAACATCGACATCACGTCGCTCCGCGCCTCTTGTATTTTTCTAAGTGCTTCTGAACTCCCCTGGTTCCTCTGTTCATTGGCTGATGAACTCTCGATGCTCTATTATAATAGGGAATCTTAGCATTACTGCGAGACTGTCTTTGTTTCGGGCCACAAAACCTCTCAAATCTGGATGACTCTTAGCCCACTGGCCCAAAAGGGGGGCTCTCCTGTTGGGATCCAGCTTCTTCACGGGATGTCCTACGCGAGATAGGGTTTAAAGGAGGTTAGGCGGAACCCCACCAACGAGGGTGCAAGTTCCGACATCGATACTCATTCACAGGTGGTGGACCCATTGGTCAGGCTATCTCAGATCTACCTACTCGTTTGGCTTCAGCTAACCTAGTATGCGCGGTGTCTCTCTGCAAAGTTTGAAATCGACTCCGAACCCCCAAACAAGCTTCCACTCGTCAGTCCGTCTCGGGAGTCTCAGTCGAAACCGGAAATTCGTCATCTGAATGGATCGTCGTACTATCTCCTCTACCCTTCCGGCGAGCTTCTGTCTTTCTAATCTCCAATTTTTAAGACGAGATTCACAGTGCTCGCCACGGACCCTGAAGGAATGACGCGGCCAAGCTACTCGATCGTTCGCTGCAACTCCGTATATTCACTGGTAGGCGTATCGGAGAAGGACGAAGGCAGTTACCCCTCGATTTCGGAATTCACGAGATGGTGGTTAATATGGTCGACATCCACATCATGCAGCCTCCACGTATAAGACAGTTGTCTGGGCATTTGAGGCAGACAATGTGTGTTAGTTTTAAGAAAGATACATTCGGACCGCCAATCGAGTTGACGGTATACGAAAAGATCAGAGAAGCCACCCCGATCGCGGTTCCCCCCAGTCTGAGAGCAAGTGTTATTGAATAAACGTCCTCGCTTCAACTTCTTCCTGACAAGTTCTCCTAGTGTCACGGTTTCCGACAAAGAAACGACGTAATGTACAGGACCTGGGGCGTATAAAAGGATCCCAGCTGTCGCTATAATTTTCCAGCTCCAACCAGCTCTATCGTTCTTCTATCATCCGAGTCTCTTCTCTCCCATAATGCAACAGAAATCCCTCACTCTCCTCGCTTTTGTCCTACCCGCGGTGCTAGCAGGTCCCGTTGCATACCGCCCCGCTCCCGGAGGATGCGACAACCCTATTATTGGGTATTTCCAGGACGTTCCGACCCACAGTACGTATTTTAAATTTCCTGTGCTCCGCTCGTGCAGTGCCCTGATGATCTTCTCCTCCCGTGCATCTAGTTGGTACCTACTACCAGGCTTTGAGATACATGGATAAGCGCACGGACGACTACGACAGCAAGGACGATTACGAGCCTCACAAGCCCGACTACCCTCCCCAAAAGCTGAACTATGCCCCTCAAAAGCCGGACTACCCTTCTCACAAACCCGGCTACCCTCCCCACCAGGCCGACTCTCCTTCCCACAACCCCGGCCACACAGATGAGGACGGAGGAGATAAGATGGGTCTAATCGGCGGAGCGTTCGATACTTTGGGTAGTCTCGGGGCGAGCGGCGAGGGCAGTTACGAGGGAAAGGACGGCTACGATCATAACAAGGCCGACTCTAAGCCTCCTCACACGCCGAACTATCCTCATGAGCCCGAATACCCTACCCACAAACCTGAGTACCCTCCTCAGAACGGTGGCCACGGCGACAAGGACGGAGAGTATAAGGAATCGGGTCTCGTCCACGACGTTTGGGGTACTGTCAAGGAACTGGTTCCGACGGGTGAGGGTAGTAACGGAGACAAGGGGAAGGATGATTACGGCCACGAGGATAAGTACGACGACGAACACAAGGGTAAGTACGACGACAAGGACGACTATCACCAGGAGAAGGAAGGGAAGGACTCCAAAAAAGGGGCCGTTGGCGAAGTGTTGGGTGGGGTCAAGAAGACTTGGGACTTGAAGGACAGTACAAAGTTGTGAAACCGGACCTTTTTGTAACACATTGTATCATTTGTCTCTCTTTGTCTTTATGTCTGCGATTTGAATCCAAAGTATACTCAAATTTTGCGACTTAGCTCCATTCTCTCAATTCCACTTTCAAAACCATGAAGTCCTTGCCCGACTTCCGCGAGTGTATTGATAGAGCTCCGGGATCGTTTCAATTCAAGTATCAGCAGCGGCTGAAAACATTCCCAAACTAAGTTCTCGGAAGGGGAACGATCCGCTCCCTTTCTGCCCGAGCAAAGACTAAGTCACGTCGAGATATAAATCGAGTTATAACCCTGAGTATGTACATTATATAAGTAATAGGCAGCGTAGTAGCGAACGCTGAAATATCTTTACATGATGTCCTGATCATGACACTGTCATGATGTCTGTAAACGTTTTGGGACTGCAGGCAACCTTCGGGGCGGCTTGTCACCGGGTCAGTGCACTGTGTCGACCCGTCATATAATCGAAAACTCACTTGAGCACTCTGCCCACTCACTGCTGGCTCTAAGAGTGTTTGATCTCTATGTCGTAGAGGCTGAAGTGGTAGGGGAGGGCGAGTCGTCGGAGGTAGGGTAGAGCTTCTACGCGAGCCTAATAACGTTGACCTAGAATCAGAACAGCTCTCCGAGTCGTCCTGTTCGCAGCTGTGAGGGGAATCCAAACACAATGAAGATTTAATCTACGTACCGATTCCGTGCTCGTACCCGAGTTCGTCTTATCAGTCGTACCAAACTCGCTCGTGGTATACGGATCATAGTATCCAGCAGAGCTCGTCGATTGTTTGTCGGAGTCAACTCGGTTCGTCACTAAGAAATTGGGGTGGGGCCGAGTCTGCATGTCTTGTACGTTCAAGTTTTGTGCTTTCGAAGGGGCGCAGGTCAGTCAAATTGAGCTCGAAAGAGCGAAAGATGACGCACCTCGAGTGTTCAAGGGATCAATGGCCCGCGACGTATTCTCCCGTTTGGCGAGGGATCCCACACGATCCTTCTCTGGCGGCCTTGGTTCTGAACGACTCCTCGGCTCGTCACTTGTCAGTTTTTCCTTCCCCTTCTCTTTACTTTTCTTGTCGTGGGGCACACCATCACGCAGCCCGGTCTGACTATCCATCAATGGCAGCTATGGGGAAATGATTTAGCGATTGGGCTGGGACCTCAAGCGAGCCGTGAGCGACTCACTGTTGGTCTTCGTATTGGCGGTGGGAATGGGGTAACCGCAACAGAGGCCTGGCGATGTCGGATATCATGGGCGTAAGGTACAGGCGGAACGTCATTTTCGCCGTGATATGTTGACGCCCCGAAGACATTGGTTTGACTATGGAGAAGTATATCCTTCTTCAATCGCATCTTCGTCCGGGCGTTCAGGCTGAACCATAACGAAGGCTTAGAGATTGATAAGAATGGGGTTGAAGCCACTCACGTTGCCACTGTAGTTACACAATGATGGGAGTGAGCCTTGTAGATTAACCGAAAATTGGGGACGACCCACTCAATGTGATGAAGTATAGGGGCGCTAGCATCTGATGAAACGGTGCCCTGATAGGACATCAAGGGATTAGTCACGACTGACCTATCCCGGGATCTAAGTGTTGCTCACCAGTACAGCTTCTCTGGATGATTGAAGAAAGTGAAGGCGGTCAAAAGTTGGTTCGCTGATAACAATACCCCTCTGTTCACAAAAAAAACAAGCATTCGCTGAAGAAACGATTGGGGTGAACTTAACGAAAGCTCAAACTCAGTTGCTGGTTGACATTGCAGTGCAAGGGACAAGGAGCGTACCTCTTCGACTCGTGCTCTCCGACATGGTCACGAAAGCACCACCACAGTGCAAATGTTGCCATGCCTTGAGATAGGGCCGCTAGGATATTGATGAAAGCGACTTCGACCTGATTTCGGGGGGTAGAATGAGCGGCAGATGACCGATAATCACTATAGAGTATATTCAGACCTTTCGCTGAGTTGAGTTGAGTGCTGGAACACTTTTGATTGTGAATAAGCTGTTCACAAGGCCTTCGATGCGTGAGGACCCTGGAAACGGCGCAAGTAAAGTCTGCTCACTGATTCCTGGCCCTGATTGGGAATCAGAATGGGGAAGTCCGATGACGGATCTGATAAACACACCGTACCTAATGCACCCAATGCTGTTACCATCTAAAATCCACAGGGTCAGAATCCGGATAAATCAACGGGGAGGTGTGCCAATTGAGAGTACGCAACGTACGATTGCGGCTGGTATTGACCAATGGAGACGCTTGACTTTTGAGAGATTCAATTACGTGCCTCAATCGGATCGTAAGCCAGAAGTAAACCTACTGAGCCAAACTCGGGAGGCAAAGCAAATGTCACAGCTGAATGCTCGGATCAGCGAGAGAATGTTTTGAGGACTCTAGCGTACTCACACAATAACGATAATAAGAGTGAAGAGTGTGAAAGATGATAACTCCCTGAACATGCGTGATTGAGCGCGACGCTGAAATGTATACATAGATCTTTGTGAGGCCACCCACGGTATGATCACTGAGAACTCGAATATATTGCCGAAGTTCCGGACCTACAAACCCGGACTGAAGTGAGCTTGGAGATCTTTCACTAGACTTCTCGAGCAAACACACGAAGTAATGATGGAGCATGAGGACGTCGAGTAGCGTGCACGCAAAGACCATAAGACTAGCCGGAGGACGCGTTGAGAGTGGATCACCCAGTGAGCAATGAGGCGGGAAATGATTTACAAAAGAAAGATAACCTAGGGGATATGTAAGGAATCAGCTTTTCAGCATTGAACGTTGACTTCAATTCTCACACGCGCACCATAGACCTAAGAATCCAACCATCCTCGTTCCTTGTCAGATATGTCCACGTCTGCGATATGCAAAATCCAAAAATGCTTTGAGCGAGGTCAGGTTGAATCCCCAAAGCTCAACGACAGGTTGAGGCCATACCATATCGCGATCTGAGAACCTGAGTAGGCATACGAGTGAGGCATCAGTATCTAGTATAATTCCGAGATAGCAACACGCACCGAAAAAGATTGGATCCACCACGGAAGAGACATCTTTACCAGGTGTGATCGTCGACGCGCCGGCAGCTTGAGACATGTAAGACGTTCGATAACTGGGTTTCAAAATGGAACCGGCCAAAGTGAATAGAAAGGAGGAGAAGAAGAAAAAAAGGTGGACCGTGACCCTTCCTTTGAAGAAGAAAGTGGGAAGGGAGGGGAAGGGTGAAGAACAGTTGATGCAGGACCATCATAACTTGGAGGCTGGTGGCGATGCCGGGACGAGTTTCAGGCTTTTAGGGCCGCCGTTGGTGTAACTTGAGACGACCATCAAAGGTTCCCCTGATCGCCCTTTGAGGGCAAATTCGTCACTCCTTTGAATACGACGCATACGTTCGAGGGTACTCCTCGAGAACCTAGTATTCTATATGCACGGAATAATCACGAGTTAGTTAAGAAGCCCGCGGTTTCTTCGAGCTCGAGAGGTCGATACCGCCATTTTTACATGAAGTAATTTGAGATTAGCTCCAGCATCAACGTTTCAATCATCAGAGCAACGGGACCAAGGTCGCGACCAATGTCCAGGCTCCAGGGTTTACGTATGTGCACTCGGGGTTCATATCAAGTTCTAAACTCCTTGGCAAGTACAATATTACTCGTTGCAGCGCTTTCTGGGTTCGAGATTACGATCGAAATGATCGGCACAAGGTTCTGTGTGAAATCGGCCAAGAACGCGAGCTGGCGAAGCCTGGGGCAAATACAGCTTTCGAGAATCGAGAGATCCTATTGAGGATTTGCCGCATGAGAATGGGTGAGGTTAATGGGAAGCTCGATGGCTCGAGTTACCCGATCGTTTGAACGCGGAAGTGGCAACACTCGCATTGTTTTCACCTTCTTGATGTAGTTAAGTCGACTCTTGAGGGTACGAGGAGATGGTGATTGAAAGCAAAAAAAAAAAAGCAAAGACGGATCGCCACGATTGCCGCCGGCACAAAAATCCACCGGAGTTAGTATTACAGGTCTCCGAGATATCCGGCTGATATCCAGACGACTGTGGCATTGTGCTGCAGCGAGTCCATGTACAGACAAGTACCATCTCCCGCAACAACCTGGCGATAAGTATCAATAGTAGGCAGGTTCTTGACGTCAGATGGGGACAGGATACTGTATCAATCATATTTAGATCGCTTTGAGCGCCCCATTTGACCATAAGGCTAAAGTCTCGAAGGTCAGGTGCGACCATCCAATACCAATATTGATACAATTGTAGGGACATATAAAGTCCATACTACGCAGTCCCTGTTGGATCACATCCCCCATCTTTGGGACTCGGGTTCTGGTCTATAATCCTAATCTTCGACTGCACTAGAGAATGATCACTCTCTATGACTTAGGTCCCTCCACGCTCCCCAAGCATATCGGATGCTCACCTCAAGTCCGGAAGATCGTGTTTGTTACTTCGCCCTACCGTCATGCAGACAGCTAACAGCAGCACTACTGGCAGCTTTGCTCTGAACTACAAGAAAATACCTTTCACCGTCGTCAATCTTCTGCTCGACTCCCTTGAACTCACCGCCAAGTCTGTTGGTGCGGCACCCACAACCACCAAGGCCGATGGAACACCTAAATACACTGTCCCCTTCATCCACGACCATAAAAACAACAAAACTGTATCGGATTCGCTGGATGTCGCGAAATACCTTGACAAGGCCTATCCTGATAGCCCGAAGCTTTTTACGGAGGGCTCGGAGAAAGTTCAGGAGCACCTCATCAATGCGCTGACGCAGGCGGTTGGACCAATATTCCCGATCATAATGCTCAAAACATGGGATCTAATGGCCGGAGGGATGAAGGAAGCGAGAGTAAGGCATGGAGAAGCAGCGATGTACACCTCTTTCCCAAAGTTCACGAAGGAGCAGGAGAGGGATGCGTGGGAGAGGGCGAAGAAGGCATTTGAGGACTCGGCCAAGAGATTGAATGAGGACGATAATGAGTACGTTTTCGCAAAGCTGGTGTTGGCAGTGCTGGGTTCGGTGGTGAAGATGTCTTTCGGGGAGAAGAGCAATGAGTGGAGGGATATGAGCTCTTGGGCCGGTGGGTTTGTAGGGAAAGTCACTGACGCGACGTTAGGAAACGAGAGCCAGATGGTGCTGGGGTAGTAACTGGCACTTCCTAATCCGGTCACTAGGTCTTAATACCCTGTATGATGGCATTCCCGCAATTCTCCGACCGTATACTGTAGTGCACATCTGTACGAATCAACTTAGTTTCGGTGGGGGCAAAATGTAATGTAGGGAATTAGGGACCTTCGCCTTTGTCCCTCAAGCAATCTCCTAGCTCCAACATGATCGTTCGGTTATACCTTGCAACATGGGCAGTATTATTCCTGTGGCCATATCGTCTTGATGTAGGCCAAAGGTCGAGGCTGCCGCGTGTAGGTGGTGGTGAAAGGCAAACTGGATAAAAAATTGCCACGGCCGGCACGAAGCCCCCGATCACGTTTCCGTAGATACTCGGAACTCAGTACTCAGTTGATGTCAATGTTATTGTATAGATTGCTGGGTATTTCGGGTACCTACCCATTTCCCGCAACGGTCGGGAAATGAGTAAAACATGCAAGCTTATGAGTACGATACTCAACACAATGTATCGGGGATTTTCAATCATATACCGCTGGCGCCGCATTTTGTCTATTCAGCAAGTCAAGTTCTGAGTGTTGCGGATCTTCTTGTTACGCTTGAATCGCCGCACAGACGTGTTCAGGCGGCAATCCCGTCCCTGGTCACTTTTAGGCTCCCCGGTTGACCTTCCTTACATTTTGTGGACCATCCCGACGTGTATAGGAGAGTAGAAATATATAAAGACCATACGTGAATCTGAGCTTGCCATCATCTCACATCCCCCGACTTTCAGACTCGTATTCTTATCCTAATTTTTGAGCGCATCAAAATGATTACTCTCTACGACATGGGTCCCTCCACACTTCCCAAGCATCTCGGGTGCTCACCACACGTCCGAAAAATTATGTATGCCGCCATCATCTCGTCGTCGTAACCTGAGCTAACGATCTAACTACTAGCTTCGCCTTGAACTACAAGAAGATACCGTTCACCCTCGTCAATCTCTCACTTGATTCGATTGAGCCCACCGCTAAATCTGTTGGTGCACCTCCCACGACCACCTCTGCCGACGGAACACCCAAATACACCGTCCCCTTCATTTACGACCACGATAACAAGAAGGCGGTTTCGGATTCTCTTGATATCGCCAAGTACCTCGACAAAGTCTATCCCGATGCGCCAAGGTTGTTTGCCGAGGGCTCGGAGAAGGCTCAAGAAGATCTCATCAATGCCTGGATGCAGGCAATCGGACCAGTATTTCCGCTTCTCATGGTCAGAATATGGGATCTATTTTCCGAAGAAATGAAGCAGGATAGGATCAGACGTGGAGAGGAAGCGATGTACACGTCCATAAAGTTCACGAAGGAGCAGGAGAAGGAGGCGTGGGTAAAATCGAAAAAGGCGTTCAATGAAGTCAAGAGGGTGGATGTGGAAGATAACGAGTTCGTGTTTGCTAATATGGTGCTGGGGGTCATTGCCGGGATAGTGAAAATAGCCTTCGGGGTGGAGAGCGATGAGTGGAAGGATATGAGCTCTTGGGCGGATGGGAATGTGGGAAGGGCTGTTGATATCGCAGCAAAACACGAGAGTCAGATGGTGTCGGAGTAGGGCGTACCTATTCCCCACAAGGAACAGCTCATACTAATTCAAATCGATCTCGTAAGCATTTACTGTGTCCTAGCGGTATCTTGAGCATCTCGTACGTCCACATTGGCTCGACAACATGCTGAAACTAGCCTTGGCCTGTCCTCGGCCTTCGGTGCGTACAAAACTCAACATTTAGGTTTGTTTAGGAGTCTAAATAGCGTCAAATTGATTGTATCGCACCGGAAAGCACATGGAGAGTGCTTGAGTGGAAGTGGCAGCGGGACATGAAGTACTCGAATGTAAGTAAGTGCGACTACGTCTCGTATAGCCGTGAAAAAGGAGATATAGGACATTAACGGATGTATACTGACAAAAAAAAAAGCTCCAGATACAGACTGGTAGGAGTTAGAGTGGTAGAGGGGCAGATGTGTTCGGGGTCAAATCATGAGTCGACAAAAAGCACAACTACACGAGTGGTGTTTATGGTTCCTTTTCTCTTTGGTTTAGACGCTTCGAATCATTCGGGCTTGATGCTGCAAGGACCAAAAGTACGAACCAACTCATGTTCCGGGGCGTGACGATTCCTGAAGGCTGATGTTCCCCAGAATGACCTGCTCCTCCATCGAGGTTACCACAGCGGCGAGAGATCCCTGACTAAAATTCTGGCCGGTATCATCTTCCTTCGTCATGTTCGCCCGCACAATGATAAGCGTTGGGGCTATTGCCTAGTTGATGCCATCAAGACAGACTCAGAAATGCCAGCTCAAAGCGCAACGACCACACTTACTGCTACCTGGATCGCTATTGACCCTACGTTAACCCCCGCACGCATACCAAGCAAGAATCCAACCCAGGCTGCCACATGAAGCACCCCGGACTCGATACTACTAGTTGCATCAGCTGAAGTGACGAAAAATATACCAAGTCAAACTCACATGATGACTACAATCATACGAAATCGTGTGATGTCGGATTCCTGAGTGCGGCTCGCTATATGTGCTACCCACAGGATTCTACCAGCTGGAAAGAAAAACGAAGTATCAGGATGAGCCAGGATCCGCGCAAACTCCGGGGAACGAACCTATCATGATCGTCAACACGAGATTGATAGATAGGTGGCTTGCGGCAGATATTAGACTCAAAATGTACAGATGGTGGTCTACAGCAGGCGGTTCTATGAGTCTGCCGTGATACGGTGTTCGCGACGCAGTCATCCAGATCGATGTGGTTGCTGCTAATCCTATAGGAAGAAAGCTTGTCGATGGCTAGGGTACAAAAGCTCGTAAGCCTCACCATTGAAAACCACGCAACACGCGACGACAATTATCGCGAACCTCTTTCTGCTCCAATTCCAGATGACGAAGCACCGATATACCTGCGGGTTGGTTAGCCATGATCAAGGACCAGATTCAATTCCATCGAGCATCGTACTAGCATAGTATCTGCCATCGTGCTAGCACTAGGCGATCAGAAGAGGATTGTACGACGACATGACATTGAGTCCTGACCTCATTAACAAGATAATGGCGAGGCGGCAGATCCTTGAGACACGTTCAGTGATTCAATCGAGAATCAAGAGCGGCATACAACTCACTCCAAAGATCCCCGGGCAGCGCCCGCGTTCAAGAAGGTAGTCGTAGAGCCCAAGCCTGAGACGACCCAATGGCTGAGGCTAAGCGATATAATGTCTGCGCCCATGCTGATAGGCACGCTGATTGTAGCTAACACAAAAGTTGCAATGGCCGAGATGAGATAGAGAAGATATTCCTGGGCGTTATTCCGCTTCCTCAAGAGTAGGACTTCGAACCGGAAAAACAAAACGTAGAACCCATAGAGGAAAAGATGGCCCTATCAAAAAGATGAATCTAGCATGGAGGGAGTACGCCGACCAGCTCTTACCGCAATAACCAGAACGGGAGCCAAAATTCCGCGACCGTAGTCCAGTGCCACATAATAATCCTGCTGGAACGTACCAAAAGCAATCCTCAAAGCCATTATGTGGGGTGTGAAGGCGTGATGCCTCCGTTAGCAGTCAGGATAGTATCTAATAAGACTCAGAGCACGGATTGACATGTCAACTATGACACGCTGGTCGGACGGCAACCGTCTTCGCAAATGACAGATGGACACCAAGTTAGAGATCAATGGAAGGGATGATTCAATAATGGGAATCCGAAAGTTCAAAGAGGAGCCTGCGAAGAGGGTATTTAGTACGTGGTATTGATGTCAGATATTGACACTTATGGCTGTATCGCATTTACCCACCACCTCAAGGTGCACTATGAGTATCCGATTGTCGATGACTTGTGAGTCCGAGAGATTGAGTTGCACATGGATGGAGGCCCTAACTCTGTCTCTGCGCGCGGGGGAAGTTGGATGTTTCATCAACATTCATTCATTTTCCGTTCATCGTTCATGGTATACACTTGCCCTATTAGCTCCGGTCAGCTGAAATCCCATAGTGATCAAGAAATATATCGAATCTTGGGATAGGCTATCCGCTTCTCGAACTGCATCAACCATCGGACAGATGAACAAGATCAACTTCGATCACTTTATCCCCTCGACTTCTATTGCGGCTCGACTCACCTCATCGCTTTGGTTGCGCTTGGAAATGAATGCGTCGAGGATTCGACTTTTTTCTATCTGATCTCCCGGGATCATGAAATCGAGTGATGATCGATAATCTTGCTTTTTTCGCCATGCGTTACAAAGCAAAACACTAGTGTGTGTGGCCCATAATGGTCTCTGTATCAGTGTTAAGTCAAAACTCTGACACGCAACGTAGTACGAGTCTGCCGCTCACCGTCGTAAACATGATCGAGTTGCAATCGAGCCGTTTCTACTTTGTCCAAATCCACCCTCAACCCTTTCGCAGGGCTTCATCAGGCAGCCTTGCAGTAGGTTTACCACTTCTCAAGCTTTGTAGACAGAACGGAACAAAACTGGGTATCCTGTGAGTTTGGCGTTGGAGGAAAACAAGATAGGCGAGTCACGAGGCTCTATGAGTCTAACAAAATGTCGTGCGTAGTTCCGGCCCGTGTACCTGGGAAATCGAACCGACAAAGGACGCGCCTACCGTTGGTGCCTGGTAGCCTCTGGTAGCCACCGTAGCCACTAGCAAGCTCGGTATCGTGTTTCTCGACTTTCAAGGGCAGACCGTTTAGTCAGACAATGAACAATCTGTCGCTGGGTCGGAGGTACTCCGGGCCTGCTAATCAGTATTGGCACAGATCAGGCTGGAGGGGATATGAATTGTGTGCCACATCGATGAAACTCACAGCCGCCTAGAGAGACCATGTGACCCGAGAAGTAAATGGCTTCCCGAATGCCATTCGTCATCGATCTCGGCTTATAAGATTGCACGACCGTGTTTGTGGGTCAAAAGAGGTTTAGCCCCTCAAACGCCCCTAGCCAGAACTCGCACTTTCACCTCAACGTTCAACGTACAACGATAACAATGATAACCCTCTATGACATGGGTCCCTCCAACTACCCGAAACATCTTGGATGTTCACCTCACGTACGGAAAATCATGTGCGTCGACCACTTCCCCTTTTCCGATGTAACCCGTTCCAGCCTACTGTAATCTAACATCCCTTCCGATCGTATCACAGCTTCGCTTTGAACTATAAAAAAATTCCCTTCAAGCTCGTTCCTCTCCCCCTTGACTCTATCGAGCCCACTGCCAAGTCCATCGGCGCCGCTCCCACAACCACATCCGCCGACGGCTCGCCTAAATACACCATCCCCTTTATTCACGATCATGATAACGACAAAGTCATCTCAGATTCCTTGGAAATCGCCAAATATCTAGACGAAGCCTACCCCGACACGCCGAAACTTTTCGCAGAGGGGTCGGAGAAGGCTCAAGGTGATCTTATCAACGCCTGGATGGTTTCGATGAGGACTTTACTACCGATTGTGACGCCCAAGCTTCAGGCATTGGCGTCTGAGGAAATGAAGGAAGCGAGAAAAAGACGCGGACAGGTGTACGGCTCCGGAGACCCATTGACAAAAGAGCAGGAGACAGAGGCATGGAATAAGTCGAAGCAGGCATTCGAGAAGGTGGTGGCTGATGGAAATGCGAGAGATGACTATGTATATGCCAATTTGGTGTTGGCTGCATTGGCTTGGACGGCTGGGATAGCTCTTGGGGAAGACAGTGAGGAATGGAGGGAGATGCGGTCTTGGGGGAATGGTAGATTGGGAAAGGTTGCTGATGCCGCTATAGAGGGGGAGAGCCAGATGGTGTCGGCATAAGCTAGTAGTTTTCGGCCGATGATTCGAACTTGAAAAGCCGTGATCAAATTCAAGAATACTTGGAAGTTGGCAGCTGTTAATGTGCAAAGTGCCTGCCTGTGATTGCTCGAAATGAATGCGGCTTGACACTTTTCTTGGGTGAGAAAAGCGCATCTTGAACCAAATTCCACCAGATCGCGTTCTCATCTTGTCCTTTTCCAGTAAAAAGCATTGGTGGAGTCGGGAGAATTTTGACCAGCAATAAGAACGAGCGTGTTTTCGGTTTCATTCTCGACCAGACTGTACGCAAATGATGGGAAAGGCCATGCAGGGCTGCGATATGTTCGTCATCTACCCTTGATCATCTGAGATTTGTGTACAGGCGTGGGTGTCCGGCAAGCCAGTTGTTGACCCCAGCTCAGTAGTACGCTTCAAATCAGGCCTAGGGTCAGTTAGGCCTCGGTGGGCACGGCGTAAGGACTCATAAGGACTGCCCATCGGTTGTTGGCCGGTCCCGGTTTGAGACCTTCAGGCTTTGGAGAGTCTTGTGCCAATGTCGGCAAAAAACAAAGAATTTGCGAAGCGAAATTCCACTACAAAATTTATGATGATGGAGTTTGTACATACTCTATGTTAGTCTGATCTACAAAGACTCAGTGAACCACGGCTCAGTTTGCACAATAATTTGTCAACTTGTCATTCTTGTCGAATAATACATCTTCTCTCGATAAAGCTCCAGCGATGGTCGAAGTCTACAATCATACCCGAAGGTCTTGAGTAAAAGCCCCTCCTACAACTGAGCTTGACGTAGTGCGGGAGTGTTTGGTTGATTGGGCCTCGGTTGTTGTCGACTCCAGCTCGGTAAAAGCTTCATATCAAATTGAGAGTCAGTTCGGCTCGGGGGGCACGGTATGACGATTGGTTATGAACCCCTCGGGTTTTTGGTGTCTACAAAACGCACAATGCTCACATATACCACGTCAAAGCAGAGCACTCGACGCTGTTAATCCTCCATAATCTCGGTTCATCCAAGTAACTAACCTCCACTAGTGTACTCTCAGAACCGTGAATCAGCTGTAGAATGCGAGCTCACAACTTATGCAACTCGGAACCAACACTCGTGGACCGCAGGGAACAAAGTGCCGGCGGCCCGCACCGTGTAGCGTCATCCCATCAAAGCCATTGCCAAGTTTCTAATGTCCCGTCACTAGTGTTGGTAGACGGTCAATATCCCTGACGGTGACGGTACCCCAATGTCAATGCCAGTCCAACACTGCTTGCCAGGTCAGTATAAAACTCCAAGCAACCTCCACATTCCAAATCTCATCCTCTCTTTGATCCTCTTCTTGTGTCTTTGAGTCCTTTCACCTCTATTTCTCTCTATCATACGGCTACAGTTTGTCGTTATGATGAAATCCAACCTCATCACGGGCAGCTTGCTGCTCTTAGCAGCTCAAGCTATAGCCATCACCAGCCAGTTCATCCCGAAACGATACATCGTTGAGATCGAGGAAAACCACGCCCTTTTTGTTCGCGATGAGTCGCCCGTAAGTCTTTCTCTCACCAGTTTCGATCGTTCTTGGGGAGGCTCATTCTGATGCTCAATGATAGGCTCACATTCATAAGCGCATGCACAACTACCTCGAGGCTCGGGGTCTCGAGTACGAAACGCGCCATGAGTATGGATCTCCAGGTGTATTCGTTGGCCTCTCATTGGCGATCAAGGTGTGTCTCTTCGCTTGAGCTAAAAACGACATCATCGGATATTCATGTCGCTTATCAGGACGAATCGGTACTTATGCGTTACGGTTCCAAAAAAACAGTACCTGGAATTCATTTCAACCTTTCTCCTAGGATCTTCACAAGTTACATTCAATCCCAGGTGTGAAAGCCGTTCATCCGGTGCGCATGTTTCAAATCCCCGGGTGAGCAAACAGTCTTCCGCTCTTTGATGTAACTACTCACAAGATGCTGTCCGAGTCAGACCCGCGGAGGCTTCTTCCTCGATCGCCAAACGTGCGGCATATGCTACATACGACCCGAAGAATGCACCTTTCACCGATACTCTACACGCCATCACCGTAAGCAGGTCTTAGCTGTGGATTCAAATCTGAGTTGAATCTCGACTGTATCTCATCATAGGGCGTCGACAAGCTTCACGCTAAAGGTATTACTGGGAAAGGGATTAAGATCGGCATGTTCGTAAAATTCCAAACCTCGATCGTGACCTAGGACTCACCGCTCCTCTTGCTCCTCCAAATAGTATTGACACGGGTGTTGACTATAACCACCCCGCACTCGGCAACGGTTATGGTAAAGGACACAAGATCACCGGAGGTTATGATTTTATTGGGGACCTGGAGGATATCATTCCGCCTTTCAAACCAGATAACGACCCAATGGACTGTCAGGGTCACGGAACCCACGTTACTGGCATTATTGGTGCTAGTCCGGGACTATCCCCGTTCAATTTGACCGGCGTTGCTTACGATGCCGAACTATCAGTTTACAAGGTTGCCGGATGTGGACGTAGCGTCGACGATGATGGTAAGCTGCTGCTTTGGCCTTGTCCGGTGTGATCCAAGCTAACATTGTATGTCTACAGTGACGATTGCTGCTCTCATTAAGGCTGACAATGATGGCAACGATGTGATTACTCTGTCCTTGGGAGGACCCGGAGGATGGACGGGAAGTGCTTGGTCCGTCGCTGCGAGCCGCATAGCAGAGAAGGGGCGCATTGTAACCATCGCGGCGGGTAATGAAGGGACAGACGGTGCTTGGTACGCCTCTGGACCTGGTACTGGCGAAGAGGTCATCAGTGTAGCGAGCGTGGATACGTATGTGCTTTTCAGCTCGGCCCGTGCCTCAGATGAATGTGTTTTTTCTTTGTAGCCCGCGTTTCCCTCTGCAGGTCGTTGATGTAGGTGGGGATACACCACACGATCCCATCCCGTACTTTGATCTTTTCCCTCTCCCGAACATTTCCGACAAGGCCCTGCCTATATATGCTTTTGCTAACGATACCACGGAGTTCGGCTGTGCTAATCTGACGGACACCGTGCCAAATCTCCAGAACCATGTAGTGGTTACCCGTGAGGGTGATTGCACAAGGGTCAGTTCTTCTCAGCCTGTGTCGGTGATGATGTTCTCGATGTCTGATACCCATTTCTGTTAGCGCGATCTGCTGAAGAACCTCGGTGCGAAAGGTGCCAAATTAGTGTTCCTCTACTCCGGGTATGTACGCCATGTTCTTTCTGCTACACCCTCGCAATGACGTGCCATCGCCTTCGGACATGCCAGCACCAAGGAGTTTAACTCCACCGGGCACAGTATTGGCGATCAGTCTGTATTACGGATCCCGACAGAGGCTGGGGAATGGGTAAACGACGTTTGACTTCCGCTCTAGCCCAAGCTTGGAGCTGATAGTGCCATTCACCCTAGCTCACGAAGCAGTTCTTGGGGAAAAAGAACGTGACAATCACCTTCCCAAAGGGTGGCCGTCGGGTTAATTATGAGCAGCGAACGGGTGGATTGGTGTCCACTTTTACTACGTAAGCTTCCATTTGTTCTATCTACTCTGTCTGGCTTTGAATTTTGTTTCTGAACAGGTACGGCCCTTCCTTTGACCTTCGTTTCAAACCATCCATTGGGGCCCACGGTGGCCAGATTCTCTCCACTTACCTTCTTGCAAAAGGTGGATATTTGATTATGCCCGGAACCAGTATGGCTACGCCCTATCTCGCCGGTTGCGCTGCGTTGTACCTCCAGGTCCGCGGAAAGAGCGCTGATGTTGCCAGGCAAGCAAGGAATTTCTTCGAGTCAACGTCAGTTATGCTCCCAGAGAGCCACGAGAAAAACTCGATGTTGCAGAGTGCTACGTCGCAAGGTGCCGGATTAGTCAATGCCTACGCCGCAGCATACACCGAAACTTATATGTGGCCCGGCGAACTATTGCTGAACGATACTAAGCATTTCAGGGGAACGTGAGTGTCACATCTTAATCTGCATTTTCATCTGATTCCAACCTCCGGGTCTCAGCCAAAACTTCACTGTCAAAAACCTCGGCAGCAAAGAGAGGAAGTATGATGTCAACCATATTCCTGCCGGAACTGCCATCACAATCCAACCAGGGTCTATTCAGGCTGCTCGCGGACCTGTCCCCCTCACCGACTCTTATGCCAAAGTAGAGCTCAGCTCCACCTCATTTACCCTCGCGCCTCACGAGAGCAAGATCATCACGGCCAAGTTCACCCCCCCACAGGGTCTTGATAATAAGACCCTTCCCGTGTATTCCGGCTTCATCCAGGTCGAAGCCGAAGGCAATGACGAAGAAGAAAAGGTTCACGTATCATACATGGGTGTCGCAGGATCCCTCTTTGATCAGAAAATTCTCGATGATACAGATGATCTATGGGAGGGCCTAACCCTCCCTGCAGTCGTGATTGGGGAAAAGGACGGCAATCCCATTGCTCAGGAGAAAGCCATGACTTTTGAGTACAAGGGAAGTGAGACGTTCCCTGAGTTGAGATACCGGTGAGTGAACTTGTCTTCACTGCTCTGTTAACCGTGATTTGAATGGGTTGTCACCAGATTGGCGTTTGGTTCTCCCCAATTCGACATTGAGCTCGTCGATGCTTCAGTAGACTCAAACAAGGTTGTTTGGTCTGATACTCTTGTGGTTGGTTCATTCCCCAGTCTGTTTCAGGGAGGCATGCCCCGCAATACCCTGCCAGTGGTATGTCTCATCTATTTCTTCGTTGTCGTTCGACCATTTACCTTTTGTATCTATAAACAGGGGCCCGTTGTGAATCCGCCGAATTACTTCCCGTTCTCACTCAACAACGATGTAGCATTCAGCAACGGCACGCTAGTACCAGATGGCACCTACAAGATTCTCGTTCGGGCTCTCCGGGTGACTGGGAACCGTGATAACTTGAACGACTGGGACACGTGGCTCAGCCCTGCTATGACATTCAAGTTCAATGAAACAGCTCGTGCCGTTTCCGCCTCCGATAGTAATGACCAGAATGTGGACACACCGGGTAAAAGGAGCGCTGGCTCTTTGCTACTCTAAGTGTTGGAGCCTTGCTTGTCGTTGTGGGTTTTTTCCTTTCGAAGAGGACACGACGAGACGCAATTTCGTCCGAGCCTCCGTTTATCCCGCCGATGGGACCTACAAGCCACTGTCGGGGGCCAAACAGACTCGTCATTGCTACTCGGACACCGCTTCCCGTCCAAATTAGACTGTCTTGGATTCTGTTATTTATTAGCTATGCTTCTCAATTCTATGACTTCATGATTTTACCATCCCAACTCTATCCTGCATATGTATGGTGACGAGAGCAAACATCCATGCTAAAAGAAGTAATTCCAGTATCGACTTAGCATTCCGAGCAAGGCTATTGGTGTACAAGATACGGTAAGAAGCTGAGGTTACAGTAGAATACGGGATAGATTGGTTAAAAACACTTGTGGAGTCGGGAGACTTTTGACTAGCAATGAGCGGGTTGTGAGCGAGTTCTCGGTTGTACTCTAGACTAGACTACAGATATTGTGGAAGGCCATGTCAGGCCAAGGATATGTTTGTCGTCTACCCAGTGCCCTTGATCATCTGAGATTCCAAGGTGTACCGGCGTGGGCGTCCCGCAAAGTCAGTTGGCTACGCGTCAAATTAGGCCAGGGTCAGTTAGGCCTCGGTGGGCACGGCGTGAGAACGGGCCATCGGTTATTGACTAGTCTCGATCGAAGACCTCTGGCCTTCGGGAGGGTCTTGTGCCACTAAAATCGAGGCATTTGCCAAGTGGAATTTCATTACGAGATTCATGACGATGGAGTTTGTACATGCTCTGTGTTCTGATCTACAAAGACTGAGTGAACTTTGCGCGATAATCCGGTAACTTGCATCCTCTGACTTATCAAATAGCACCTTTTTTTTTTTGATGTTCTAGCGATGGTCGAAGGATTCTACAATCATACCCAAATATCCTTCTTTAGTATAAGCTAAGGTCAGAAGTTCGACGCCAGCGTATCTGACGAGTGAAAGTGAAATCGAAAGTGGAACTGGGACTGAAATCGAAAGTTAGGAGAAAAAAATGAAAGTGCGAGTTCCTTTTTCTCACTTTCATTTCTCTCTCTCACTTTCATTTCCTCTGACCCGTTGGACTTTTGGTTTTTGGTTGACCCGGCGTCTTTCTTGCCCACACTGCGGAGGTTAGCCCGGACTCCGGAGCTGTTGCCTAATTCGGGCGGCAGGCTCAAGTTGCTCATTGTAGGTCCACAAGCCACTGTGGCCCCTTCTGACGACAATGAACTCACCTTATTGTCAGTTATATCGGGTTGGCAGCAATATTTGAGGGTATAAATATGAGTAGGAAGCATGTAATTACCTTTGTATAACTCCCCCCCAACCACCTTCTCTTATCACGATGCCTGCTGCTCGCAGTCCTGGAAAGAAAGCATATATTCCTCCGCATGTTAATTCTCGTCTCAACGCGTACCGATGGAAGCCGTTGCCACAAGCGCCACCTCTTAACACATCCTGTACTGGCGCTAACGGCACTTGCCCCAATCAAGTTTCTGTGCGGATTTGCCGTGGTACTGCCAATAAGAACCACAAAGGCTACTTTTATGAGGCTGTAAGTACATATTCACATTCTGTGTTCCTAATCCTTGTTGCCTGACATCCGAACCAGTGTGACCCGCCAGGTCATCCTTCAAATGGCCACTTCATTGCGTGGCGTGAGGATCTCTCACGAGTCAACCTTCCGGAGACTCTCAAGACCCATCGACTGCGACCGGATGCAGGGCTTCTTGATATGTTGAACGGTACAGACACCTACGAGGAGGAGTTTGTCCCATATCCCGCTACCCCATCAAAATATCTACGCACTCACGATCCTCAAAATTTGGTAAACCTTCCCCGCGGCGAGGTCAATGTCAGTGAACTCTTTCTCTTTGACCATCCCGCTACCCCCACTATTCGCCGGCATATCAACCTCCCCGAGAATAACGTGTCAGAGGAGGAAGAACTGCATATCGGGGCAGAGCTTGATGCTATTGAAGAGCAGGAGGAGTCCGAGTTTTTCACCAGTCAATTATCATCTATTCCACCGCCGGCAGTGCCGGTCTCTTCTGATATTGTCCCCTCTGGTTCTTTGAACGCGCCCTCTTCTGAGCACATCCCTGTTGCTGACTCGTATGATCACCCACCATCCAACCCAACTCTTTCCCCGACTCAGAAGTTTACCTCGTCCGACTCATCCTCTGCGGTGTCACCTGCAACATCTAAGACAGGTTACACGTGGAAAGTCAACGTCAGGAAAGAGCGGATAGCCCCAGACGGGAGTATCCGCCTTGAGTGCACGGGAAAGGGCTGTGCGCAAAAGTCAGACCCGCCAAAACCCGCACAGAAGTGTGCTTTTACACTTTGTAAAGCGTGCTGTGCCCTCTATGTTTCCGAGACAAGGAATTACTGCAAATGCCATGCCGAACCTTCCTCGTCAATTTCAACACAGATCCCTACTCCTGCGCACAACACTCCCAAGCCTGTCATTGGTCTTCCTCTTAAGCAGATTCATTACGAGCGCCGTGAGCAGGCTATCCGGGACTATAATCAGGTTGCTTCCGCTGTCACGAGTCGAAAGATTTACGAGGACGAGGAAAGCAGGACTGTAGACATTACATTCTGGGACTCCAATGGCCATATACATGAATTCACCGACCTTTCCCCGACCTTTCCCCGACCTTTCCCCTGTTCAAACTATCCGACTGCGCAGAGCATATCCGTATTACAGTCGGGAGTAGCCCTGAGCTCCTTCATCCGGAGTCAGGACGTTGGCGACAGGTTGCTGCATCAATTCCTCACCGGCTATTTCCAGGGGAAGTGGTCTTGTTTCGCTCACCTCAGAGTTATGGGCAATCTTACAAGTTCCCGTTCCCACTGGAGATGGAGTCTTCGATGGAAGCTCAATCACGACTGCGCAGCTCTGTTTCAGCAACCGTAACCAAGAAGCCAGGATCACTGAAAAGGAAACTCAGCCCTGGTGTCAATGTGAAAGCATCCCGTCAAGTCCGCCCTCGTTTCGAACATCACGGATCAACCAACCGTCGACAACTTTCTCCTTTCAACTTCACTGGTTCTATACATCCAACACCTTCTTCCTCTCCCATTGATCTCACGCACAGCAGAGACGCTACGCCTACTCCGCTACCACAACCCGAATCCACGGCAGAATTACCACCAATTACTATCCCGATTTCTTCAACTTCGGCGCCTTCGTAATCTAATCAGCCACTCACTGATGCTGAAAAGGCTTTACCTCACTCTGGACATGCCAAGTGGCCCTTGAAATTTTTCGGGCCAATGCTTGAAGGCTTCCGCAGGATTGAGAATGACCGAAGTCCTGGATCGGAGCTCGAAAAGCACAAGCGGGCATTCCCCATGTCTGTTGGTTCATCCACCACGATAGCTCAACACATGAAGGTTTGGGTGGCTGCATCGATTGTCTCAGACTCGCCGTCACTGATTAGTGAGTTTACATCACGGCCTCGTAGTACTTGGAAGGAATTCTGCAATGCAGTTGAAAGTCGGTGGCCGGGTAATAAGATTCCGAAGTTGAAGGAGCTGAATAAGATGAAGAAACCAGCAGGTAAAGCCGAGGAATGACCAACAATCAAGATCGAGAGTAAAGAGAATACTCAGAAGGTTAAGACAGAGCACGAAGAATTTATTATCATTGATTCTGATTGTGAATGAGTTATGTATTCAAAACCTATCTCAATGTAATATGGTATAGCTTAATCATTTGAAACTTTTTGATTCATCACAAGAAGCTACAACTCGAACAAACCAAATGATTACCATGAGACGCCTGCATTTGTGCGAATGCAGGCGTTTTGTGGCAGCACGTACAAGAAATACCTCTGGTGACGCCGGGCATTGAACAGTCGAACTCAAAATTGATGGTGAATGTGGGCCAACGTTACTTCACTGAAGGGGATCATTACCACTGAGCCAAACAAGTATATTGATCTTACGAGACTCAATGAATGTAGTATAGCAACACTAACACTTGTGTTCCACACAAGGTTTGGGTTATAACAAGTGAGGTACAATGTTCTAAGGTACAGGAGGAGGTCCACAGTCACAAATAGGGTATATACAGTTTGTGTAGCAATAAAAAATGAGTTGGGAAAGTCATAGCATAAGGCTAAAGTAAATGTCCGGGGGGTAAATGATAAGGATACTTAGCAGTGCGCTTCAACTTCGCTACGAGGATCTGATTACGTCGTTTGATCATCTTGTCTAAAAAAAAAGTCATAGTTGTGTGCGAGCATATCCCTTACAATTGCCTGATATCCACCAATCCAAACATTTGTCTGTTCAGCAATAGATGAGTTGAACACCCACTTCCCGTCATCTCCAACAAGTTCAACCCACTGTGCCGGATTGCAGTGACGCTGGCAGAACTCATCTGCCTCGGAGTGCTTTGACTTGAAATGAAATACATCAACGGGCAGGATGACATTCTTGAAGTAGCTGTCATTCTGTGCTAGCAGATGTGACTGGAGGGAGCAATTATTGTCGTAGAAAATGACGTCAGGTAGCTCATTGGGATTAGCATAGACCGACTTCATAAAGTCCTAGAAAAGGAAAAAGCTGAGCGAACCAAAGGCTGCTAGGACTGTCAGACACACACCTTAACTCCCGAGATTGCCTCAGCACCAAACATAGTTGCCCGTGCGGAAATGACTCCACATGCACAAACTATCAGCTGCTCATTGTGAGTCCTATGCCTTCCGAACCTTGCTTTCACCTTCACATTACCCTCATCTGATTTTTTGGCGGAGTCAACATACTCAACCTCTTCATCATTGTTCTACAACAGGACAAGCCTCACAGAACATCTTGGGTTGACACCGGATTTGAGTGAACACAGTGAACGAGGTCATAGAACAGTGTATTTATTGAGTACTGATAGTTGTGATTAAAATACTATCGGAAAAAGTGAACGCTAGCGTGAACAGAAAAACAACAGCGGGGAACTGGGATAACTGAATAGACTCTGCGAGAACGAAATACCAAGGGAAACCAGAATAAGACAATGGAACGGACCGGACAGGAATAAGTACGAGAGAGGGATGCGAAGCGATGATCAATCGACTCGAAGCCGCTCGCGGAGATCCTCTAAGCATGAGAGAGAATGGAAGGGGCGTGGGCGTGGGAAACTGCTGGAAAAGTGAACACTGGTGTGAACAAAAAAATGTGCAACAACAGCAGGGAACTACAATAACTGAACAGACCCCGTGACAACGAGGTACCAGAGAACAAGAATAGAACAACAGAACGACCCGGGCAGGAATAAATATGAAAGAAGGATGCGACTTGAAGTCGCTCGCAAAGATCTTTCAACCGTGAAAGAGAATAAAAGGGGCATGGAGACTGCTGCAAGTGAACCCCAGTGTGAACAAAGAAATGTGCAAAAAAAAAGCGGGGGACTGGGATAACTGAACAGACCTCGCGAGTATGAGGTACCAACATGGGAACGAGAGAAGGACAATGGAACGAACTAGACAGGGATGAATTTGAGAGAAGGGTGCGGTGATCAATCGATTCGAAGTCACTCGAAGTCGCTCGCGAAGATCCTCTGACCGTGAAAAAGAGTGGAAGGGGCATGGGGAACTGCTGAAAAAGTGAACGCCAGTGTGAACAAAGAGATGTGCAACGAAAGCAGGGAACTGAGATAACTGAACAGACCCCGCGAGAACGAGGTACCAAGATGAGAACGAGAATAGGAGAACGACCCGGGCAGGGATAAATATGAGAGAAGGATGCGAGGCGGTGATCAATTGACTTGAAGTCGCTTGCGAAGATCTTCCAATTGTGAAAGAGACTGAAAGGGGCATGGGGAACTGCTGGAAAAGTGAATACTATAGTGGGGAAACAAACCAAATGATCAAATGTCTGTTGGCTTCGCTGTGTATGGGATCCACAGCTACTAGTCCCTTGGGCCGCATAGAGGCCAGACATTGTTCAAGGGTTGGGTAACACATACCCGACGAGCATAAGTACATGAGGGCAAGGTAAACGTAAAGCAAGCAAAAGGGCAAGCACGAGGGAACCAAGATGGGAACGAGAAATCAAAAGGGGTAGGAGAGGAAGTGTGACAACGGACTGAACAGGATCGAACAAGAAAAGACGCTGTAACGAGACAGAAGGGAATGGGACACGCATCATCTGTAAGCAGCATAAAGGGAACATCCTGCAAAGTGAACAACTACCCGCACAGGTCGAAGTAAAAGCAACACCAGAAAGATGAACACCGACCCACAAACAAGTGAATCAGGGGGCATATCAGGGGGAACTACAAGAATCGGATCTTCAATGGTGCGGGAATGGGGTCGAGGGCAAAAGAAGGTACATTGTCATTGGTTTTTGTTCCGCCTCTTGTGTTTGACTTTACCGTTGCCTCCCCTCTTGTCGGGGGATACCACAGGGGTTGGGTGAAACTGCGGACGATTTTTGCGCTTTTTTGGAGGAGTTTGATGCTCCTCAATTTGACCTTGCGCCTCCATCTGCTTTCTTTTCATCCCCCTCGTGAATGTCGGAGACTTCTTCGAGGTTTGGCCCCAATGGAGCTTTGGCTTTGTGGGCGTCGCTGGATTTGCGGCAACCGCTGAAGTGGTCGCTTTGACAGCGGTTTCTATTTGGCGGATCTTATTAGGGGCAAGGAATTCAATCAAGGATGAACATGAACGTACATTGGTCCTCATCGTCAATATCGAATTCTCTGTTGGGGTCCTCCAAGGAAACATCTATCGACAAGTAAATGAAGGGTAATTAAGGTTTCAAGAATGCTGAAGTTGCGCACCTGAGAGGCTGTCATTTGTGCCATAAAGGCCAGTATTAAATGGGTCGATCACCATTGCATCATCTTCAGAGGCTGATGCGAATTCTTCCTCATGCGCCGGGGTCGCAGAAGGAGCTTGAAATGACCAGTTAGGGAGGGTAGACCTGAGACAACAAGTGAGCCCACCAGAAGCGCCATCCAACTCCTTTGTGGGCTCCGCTCTGCCATCCGAGACCATGGACGCAGCTGATAATGTGAAGTTAGAGGTGAGTCGAGGAGGCTTCAATGATTGAACACACCGAAACCGCCGTTTGGCACCTCTTTGGGGTTCTCTCCATTAGCCACCGTGGGCAGAGCTTCTCACGAAAAGTCAGGGAGTGTTAAGCAGTAAAGAGGGTTCAGCTATCAGCTAACCAATGTCACTTTGTGGGCCAGCTGGTACCTCCTCCTTTTCAATAATCGGGGCAGTAACTGAAAGGAAGTCAGAACGGCGTGAAACGAGGGAAACAAGTGAACTGACCAGCTCCAGCGTTCACTCGACCCTCCGGTTCACTTTCCTTCCCGCCAGCCAGGGCTGCAGGAGAACCTGTAAATTATCAATCAGGGAGAGGTAGGCCTGAAGAAACAAGTGAGCATACCGGAAGCACCGTTCACCTGTGGAGGCTTGTTGACCGGAACCATGGTCACATCTGGAAGAGGGAAATCAGAGAGCGTTGAGTAGCTAGAGGGGTGAATGAACTCACCAGAATTGCTCGACGGGATAGCTCGCACGACATCCTTTTCAATGATCAGAGCGGTATCTGGAAAGAAGTCAGAATGGGGTGAAACAAGGGAAACAAGTGAACTGACCAACTCCGGCATTCACTCGACCCTCCGGTTCACTCTCCTTCCCGCCAGTCTGGGCTGTAGGGACCAATGCGACCGTCTTTTGGATGGCAGGGACTACAGCTGGGGGAGGAAGTCAGAATAGGTTGAAACAAGCAAAACAAGTGAACTAACCAGCAATGTTCACTTGAGTGGCTGGCATCTCTTTCCCTTTAGTCGGGGTTGTAGAAGAGACTGGAAATGATTAGTCAGGGAGGGTTGAATCTCTGGAAGGAAAGTGAATGTACCAGTGGCACCGTTCAGTTCTTTTGGGGGGTCTGCTCCGCCAACCATGGCTGAGAATGGGAAGTCAGAACGACGCAAACCGAGAGAAGCAAATCAACATACAGGAGCCAATGTTTGGCGTCTGTTCGGGCTGCTGATTGCCAGGAGAAGTGGTTATACAACCTGAGCGTAGAAGATGACCGAAGGGAACGAATATCAGCGGGGGGAGCGAACGTACCTCTAGCAGGGGCGTCATTCACTGACTGAACTTGACTTTCGCCAAGAGGGGCTGCTTCGAAATCTGAGGACGATAGGCAAGCTGAGAGAATGTAGTTACTCACTGTCTCGATCAGTCGAGTTGGCAGACCCACCCGTTGATTGGGGTAGAAATACAAAGGTATCATCTCGTGGGGCGACTAGGAAGTCCACCAACAGCTGCCTCTCGCGTCGTTGTAGGGTTCGGGGAGGTGCAAGCGTGATGGAGAGTTTAAATTTTTTTGTGTCGTAGTAGCATTCTGGATGCTTGGCTATATCGTCGTATGGGAGAGACGAACCAAAGCCTACTAAATCTGTACATGCAACCTTAGTGATGGACTGTGTAGTTGAATGTTTGACTTACACCAGAGGCAGTTGAGCAACGATTCCAGCATATCCATGAGATCAGTGAAGGTTGTGTTGTCAACATCCACTCCTTGGAGAGTAGGGATTTTTGACCCCTTGAACGTCTTTAGCTGAGGATCCAACACGGGCTTGGGGCTGCAAGGGTTCACTTTGTGACAATTAGCAACCTGGTACAACTTGGGGGAAAGCGGAGCCTTACACTTTATCACGTGGGCACACCATTGTCCCCATGCAGCTACAACACTGTCTTTCACCCCTCCATCGTTGTCCTTAAAAAATTTCTTGTTTTCTCTCCCAAGGCAGCGACTGGACACCTCATAGCTGCAAGTACGACAAATCAGTGACGAGCGATACGATTGAGATCAAGAGCTCACATGCTGCCCGCCATGGCATTTTCATTGTCTCTAAAACCGGCGTAGACAACTACCTCCATGTTTCCAAGAGCGCCGGACTTGGCGATGTCGTACAACAGCGCAAAGATACCTTCGCTGAAGGCCTGCTGGTTACTGCAAGATGAAGGATCATTGGATTGACTGTGTCCGGTTCTATGAGAAGAGAGAACTTATGTTTCTAGGTCGAAGACCTGCTCTTTCTCGGCATAGCTGGCTTTCTCTTCTTCACTCAATGCCTCCCATAGATTGCTGACCATGAGTTTGTGCAGACCGCCGTTGTTGCCGTTGGCAAGCTCCGGTTCTTCCTCTCACAGGCGCTTCATTTCCTCCCGGATCTTCTCTCCCTGAGCCGCTATGAATTGTTCCTTTGGCATTAACACATGTAGGCCTGCTAATTTCTGGAGAGCCTTCGACAATGGGAGGGCAGGCTGTTCTTCAGCTGGTCCCTCGGCCGATGCCCCGGCTTTCTCTATGTCGCGACGGCCTTGATGATAGTCAGAGCAAACTCGTTCCCTGTGTTTTTTCACCAGAGTCTTGTTGCGTTGGTTTTTGAACCAAGTGGCTATTGCCTGAGAGCCAAGTCGTCAGTAGTAATCTATCTTGAGAAGTGTTCCAACCAACCTCTTTCCATTGATCTCTCGTTTTGTCTTCCAAGGAAAGACTAGCGAGCTCGGGGCTTTGCATGGCGTGATTCTTGGTGTCATAAAACCAATCCTGAATCTCCTCAGGATCATTCTCGTTGTCGTCCTTGTCCGTCTCGATGCTGTGCTTGATCAAAAGATTGTCCAGATTGTCCAGCTCCTTCTTAAGCCATTTGGTCTGCTGTTCGCTGAACAGTGTGGTGCCCGAGGGCTTGGTTTTCGGGCCTTTCGGTTTTCGCGAACACTTGGTATTTGACACCTCTGGTGGTGGAGAGGATGACATAGCGAGGTTTGTAGTGGAATGGGAGCTGGCAATTCCAGAGCGTGAAGTATGAGAGGTAAATCGTGAGAATCGGCACGTCTTGGAGGTACAGGGATTTTGGATGTGCAAAACCTATATTCATGACTATTGGGCGTGGGGAAAAACAGTTTGAGTTTGTAACGATTGGAAATGAGCCAATGAACCGACTCACCACGCCACCGAACTGGACCTCCGAAGAGCCCGATCTTTTTTCTGTCATTTTTCAAAACTTAAGTGACTGCAAGTCTTTCGAGGAGATAGAGGGCTGTTATCGGCTATGTGTTGGAAATCTTTCTGTCTCCAGGGCGCTGTGGAGCCCATATGGAGCTCATATCGGAAGAATTTTGAGGACTATAGCGCAATGCTCATCGGGAGTTGCGTTCCTGATGCGGAACTTGTCGGGATACACGTTTTTTGACGCGAAGCCAATCAATATACGCGTTCCTGACACGTCTTTGGACGCGTTTTTGAGCACTGGCACGTCACCATGAGTCGATTACATGTGCGGGTTATGAAAAAACTTACTCATTACAGACCCAGATCAGAGCGGAGGAACATCAGAGCTGGCCACCGCGCATTTGTGGAGCAATTTCCAGAAGACATTGAGGAAGGCATTGCAGGCATTCCATGGACGTGGTACGCGGTCGCATAGGGAATTATAAGATGTGTAACTAGTCTAGAAAAATGCGGTGGGCATCTGATGAATACAATACACGGCTGCACAGGGAATGGAAGCCATGTAATTCAGGAGACGATCAAAAAAATATACGAGCGACCTGGTTCATTGTATGCGATGGTAAATAAAAAAAGAAGTAAAAATAAGGATAAAAACCAAGACAAAGTTACGGTACGTTGGAGTCTTCATAGTATGCGGAACGAATGAAGCAGATGAATTGAATTAGATGATACGCAATGAGACAAATGAACAGCGCGGACTGGCCCCGCTCCAAGACAAGGTGTGTAATTTGAAGGATCCCTGAAGATTCCCGTGACGACGACTCGTATGTAGGGGAGAGAGGGGGGGGGGGGAAGTGGGTTATCGAAAACTGAAAAGAAAACGAAATTCCCGGATTTGGTGCATCACATATAGGTCACGGCTCGTATAAAGGTCAAGCTCTCTGTCATCCGCCGATTCCTCTTCACTTCCAACCTTTCTCTCGAACAACCCCTTTCCTTGTTCCAAGCCGACTTCGCCTACGTGTAACCACCCCCTTCTGATGCCTCAAAAGGACTGCGAAAACTTCTGGAAAGACCTCAAAGACCGGCTGAAAGAAGCCATACACGCGGTCACTGGGAAACCAGACGGATGCGTCAGACGGCACAGTTGCTTGCTCCGCAGAAAAATAAACGACGGGAAGGGCGCCTCCTTCGATAACGTCGGAAGGAAATATAATGTGGTCAGTCTAGCAAACACACGATCGAAAAACATTCGCTCACTTCTCTTCCACAAGTGCACTACAGCGAAACATGACCACACCTGGCTCCCGCAGTACACTACAGGACCACTGCCGTACGAGATTCTGAAGCGGCTGGAAACGATCAGGGCAGGTCACGATGTCCTCGGGGTGCAATACAACCCTGCCGATCCGGCGACAACAAAAGACATTGAGCCGTTCCTTGACGCGATCCACATGATCATGGACAAGGCCTTCAACGACGTATATGTTTACGCAGAGACAGGCCATCTTCCGTTGTCGCTCCCATCGACTCCTTCACCCCTCCCCTCTCCTTCCCTCCCTTCCTCTTCCCCCCCGGCTTCGTCCAGATTCTTCCCGTATTCCCCACTTCCACCCTCTTCCCCGCCCACACCACCCTCCTCCTCCCAGTGGAAGCTCTCAAAAATCCCGAACATGTGGAACACTCCAAGTCGTTCCCCAGCTTACGCGAAGAAGAAGTATGGCACTGGGCAGTGCCTCCAGGCCAGCCCAATGAAAAGACAGAGTTCTTTTAGCGCATTGCCATTGGCGACTAGCTCGAAGTCGACCCTCAATTTGCAACAGGGAAAACGCAAGAGGGCACCTGAGCCAGAAGTACCGAGGAAAAGGGGCAAAGGTCAGTGCTGAAGTCCTCATTTGTGTTATTGATATGACTCACGCGTTGCGTTAAGTTATTGAAGTGATCGAGATCACTGACAGCAAAGACGACCAGCCCAAAGCGAGTGGCTCTAAGGGAAAAGGAAAAGGCCGAGGTGAGAATTGGTGACATCCTCGAGCAAGCTCAGACACTCACTATCTGAAGGATATAGTTCTTGTGCCAGCGACTGATGAGGAGGACAATGACAGCGAGTCCGACTCCGACTCCGAGGCTCCTCATTTCATGAGCTCGTAGTGGACTGTTCACTCTGGCAACTCCTACCCCGTCCGTCGCTCGAGAAGCCCCAGCTTCTAAGAACCTCGAACAAGGTATACCCTCTCACTCCTTCCCCATCTTCCCTTCCTGTATCGTGATTGTAGTTTCTCTGGTGATTCCTATTTCTTGACACACACTTCTGTAGCCATTGTTCCGCTACTGCCGTTGCAGCCTCATCGCTTGTAAAATTTGATAGTGAATTGCATTGTTGTGACCAAAGGAAAGGACCTGAAAAATGAGTTAGTATCACGACACGAAATGACCAATGGGAGTTCTTGCTCACCTTTGACGACAGCAGATTGTAAGGGTGTCCGAAGGGACCGCGTTGGTCGTTGGCCTAAAACAGGACGACTGAGTGTCAGCATCATTGCATGAGGTGATGTGAAATGACCTAGCATGATGTATGCTAGGTGTTTTGTTTTTTGTCTTAGTTTTTTTTTTTGCTGCTGCGTTCCATGCGAGTCTTTTCGACTCTTTCATGCACTCAGCTCTCAATGAATTCCTATTGTAATAGCTACGCTAATTGTACTACAGAGAGTTGAGGGAGATCTTACCTTGGTAACGGCAGGGAGGGGGGAGTTCTGGTTCAAGTTGGAATGAGGTGGCTGTGCAGCCAGCGTCCCAGGATATGGCGCACAAGTCTGCAAATCTGTTTAATGCCCGATAAGTGCCATAGCCATGGGCGCGAGACTGTGAGCGTCCTATGATGATCTATAATTGAAAAAACACTAACCTAGCAAGGACTGTATAGCTTAACAGTAAGGCATGCGGCACTCAGTGGTATTTCAGGATTATCGCGAATTCTTGCCACACATCCGAGTTTGACTCTCAGTGCAGTCATGGATTATTTTCTGTATATTTTCTCAACAGGTGCTTCATGGGCGTTAGACAAAATTGCAAGCTCGTGTCCCATATCTCGGCCATGTTGGCTGCACAGCCACCTCATGCCTCCGTTCACCAGAGACCACCCCCATCGAACGTGGTGGTGTCCCTCTCGAGGTAAGTGAACATTCACCCTCACTCATCCTTTTAAGAGTATACAATAAGTAGTTACAATACAAAAATTTTTGTGAGACACTGAGTAATCCAAAAGGCGAACACAATTGCCTCAATTTTGCTTTGATCGTCGAGAGAGAACAGGCAGCTAGAGATGCTGATGGTTGAATTTTTCAGGCACGCCTGCGGCACCTATGGACTAGGTGCTACACGTTCCACTCGTTCAGTTCGGTGTGTTGTATGTTGCGACTATACGAATCCTGCTGACATCTTCTTAGATCTTCCCCGTTGGTTTTACTCTTCAAAATACGTTTTCTTCATCCATTTATACAACCTTACTCGGTGCGTTACCCACAGCAGATTCACAAGCAGAAGGGCGTTGACCTTCGGACGTTATGCAGGTCCCTCTAATCCAATTCATAATAGTCGAAAAATCTAAAGAAATCTCGCAATGGCACCTGGAAAACGCAGAAGAATTGGAGTGGAGTCATTTCTGGACATTGCGGCTGCAGAGGATAGAGACGCCTATGACGAAGGGGAATCTGAAGTTGAGGAGGAACGCTTCAAGCTCAGTGATGACAATGACATTTGTATGTTCGTCGGAATAATGTCTATGCAATATACTGACCTTGTTTGTCAGATCCACCCGCTGCTCAGACTACACTCTCGTTCGAAGCCCCCGAAGATCGACAGTCATTTGTGGATGCCTTGTGCGCTGACCTCACGTTGCGCTATGTCAAGCCACATCTCATTTCAGAAGCCTCCAACATGCATCAGCCCGTTACAGTTTCTTCCGATACTCAGCAGGCCATAGACCTGTCCTTGCTGTGTTTAACCCTGAACTTGCAACCGACACCAGGACCCTCCAGACCAACTCCCTCCCCAGCTCCTCTAACTCCCTCGTCTTTGCTATCTCAGCAGCCTATATCATCCTTGCGATCACCGTCCCAGATCCACAAAGGAAAGCAGAAAGAGATGGAACCTGAAAGCGACGCTCAAGGTTTCTATTCCTGGGCGCCCTGCATACCATCTGTTTATCCTCAGATGCGCGCCTACCCATTGAAAGACACCCTTGACATTCCACAAGTGAACAAGATAGATCCTTGGGAACACGCCCACATACTTGGGAAGAATGCAGACCGTGAAAACCTTCCAAGCGTGCACCGTGATGACCTTCGCAGGGAAAAGAAACATTATTCTCGCGCAGTCAGTACTCGCCTCAGGGAGTACGTTGGAGACAACAAATGGGTGATAGTTTGCTCCGGGCCGTATCGCAGTGATGTGGGGTTGGCGATTGGATTGGAGAAAGACGAGATAGATGTCAGAGAGGATGAACAACTGGAGGAGATTACCAACAACAAACTGAAGTACCGACCAGCAGAGAAGCGGAGGCGTGATCAGGCAAGAGAGTGGGAACAGCTTTGTGCAGAACAACGGAAATGGGTCAAAGCTATCAGCCATGAAGCGGAGCTAGAACCAGATCTGCAATGGCTAGAAGATAGTTCAATGTGCGCTCGCAATAGATTTACGGTCCTGCTCATCCCACGGTTTCCCGGTGGACGCATGAAGCCAGGACCCCAGGACGTTATCCAACCGTTCACTGATGAAACTGACCCTTTCTCTACCCATGGCCTCTTCTACGACAAAGATCACACTGGCGTGGCAGAAAAACAAGGGACGGACATTCTATTATGGAAAGGCGGGGAGTTCACCTGCAGTGGTCTCATGAGGGCACATTACTTCAGAGAACAGCTCCTCCTCGCTACCTCCATTCCTCCCAAGCTTGAGGACCTATTCAGGCAGACCAACCATCCTGACCTTGAGCTTGCCCCCTTTCCCCACCCCTCCAACTGGTCGTTTGATGAAAGCGAAGAGGTCATCTCGGCCGGAGTGAACGCCACGTTCAAGTATCTTCAGGTGAACGCCAGAAGTAGCCGCCAACAACTCGCTGTCGTGCACCTCAGGGTGCAGCTAGCACCCAAACCCACCAACAATCCCTATGTCCTCTACCCTCGGCCAGCCGATGAGACTCTGGAAGAACAGTGGTTGTGGGAAGAGAAGGAGAGGATACGACAAAAAGAGGAGGAGGCCATCAACAGGGGCAAATACGTGGTTCCAGTCCAATCTCTCCTCAAGCCGCACAAGAAAGATGATTGGGTTCTCTTGATGACTGGTCGCCACTGAGGTCGATACGGCCGCGTCTTCATTAGACACGGGAACACTATTTCTGTAGTGCTGCCCGAAGAGCACGTACTCTCTGTATGCCACATCAACACAGCGAAGCACATCCTGACACCGATGGAAAGAGATGCCCGACTTGACATTTTTGGCGAGAAAAGGGAGCTTGTCCCAGTGCCTTGGGTTGGTACTGAGATACGGGTAACAAGAGGACCTTACTGCGGAGTCATCGGTCGCGTTGAAATGGTGGAAAGAGTTGAAGGGAACCTTGGTAGAAGATTGATGATTGGTTTGTGGGCGGAAGTTGTGCAAAAATTCGTTCTCGTTAATCATGATCATATTCTGACCACAAGGTATGTGTTAAACACTTCAACTCTTCACGTTCCTGATTCTAATTCCCTTTACCTTTAGTGGCGCCCAACGTCTCAAAGACCTTCAACCCTTGACTGAGACACAATCACAAGTTTACGGGACCACAACCTCCATGTTCGCCAGCTGTGAACCATGGCTGGGCACTTGGGCCGCAATCACCAAGGGTCGAGCCAAGGGCTATCTTGGGTACATTCGTCCTGTGGATGTTTACTATGGGACAGAGACCCATAGGGACCGTCATGTGCCGGGAAAGACTGTTGCGAAACGCCAGGGAATCAGGCTGAGTGTCGAACTCGAGACTCATGTGGCTGTGGACACAGGGCTCATGGTTCTTGACTACCAGCATGTCCACGATGTGAAGACCGGCAGGTTTCTCAACAAAGCTTACCCTGTCCGATCTGGTTCCTTTTACGACTTTCAGCCGGACCTTAAACACCTCCCAGACATAGTAGAGGAGTTGGATCGCTTGGAGCCGCCCGGCACTCCCCAATGGTCAAGATCGGAAATGGAAATCATGTCGCGTGATAGCACCTTGGAAACTCACTGGGACCCCTACGCATCCGTCACCTTACCCGTCGGCACCTTCGGGCCAGACTCCACCGTCCCGAGTCCTCAATCCCCTCTTGCGAACACGGCCGAAACAGCAGACCCCGTACCCAATGAAGAGCCCCTCGATCCTCGGGAACAGATTGCAGCAGTAGAGTTGGAAGCATTCTGTTTGCAGGCATTCAAAGAAGCGGAGGAAGAGGAAGCTACTGCTGCCGGACCAGCTCACTGGATCGTGCACCCCAGTCTCGCCGGTCTCAAGATCCAAGCATCTGTCAACGGCAGCGACATCTATCTCGACATTGTCCAAGGAGACTCTGGGGTTATCTTTTACAGGAAGGGTCCCGATGATACAAGGCCTAAAATTGTTCGGGATCTCACCACTATTGATCACACTCAGGATCGGATCAAGCCCAGCACCGAGAAGAATCTCATGGTTGTTGTAGGCGGCGAACCTCAGCACATCGGCAAGCTCATTCGGCGGGTATCCAACTTCTACCGGGACTCAAAGTCGGACGATAATTGAGGACTAGCCCCACCGCTGTTGAAAACATTACTCTGGAAAGACTTGAGCTAGACCCCAAGACGATGTTGGCGAGAGTTTACGAGTCTAGGAAGAGGAGAAAAGAAGCTGATGAGTACATGAAGCTGACTCGCCGGGCGGCACTGGCCAGTAATAGGCACATGGTCCCAGTCCGCCCTTTACATTGATTTCTTCCCTGCGATGACGCCCTTTACTACTAATTCTCACTATTCTTGAGTACTATTCTTGTATCCGTAGCATGAGTTATGTATCACACTGGTAACATCTGATCTGAAATTTAGGAATGAATTCGCCCTGCCGTGGCCCCCCTCGACCCTCCTGAATAATGTCCGGCCTCTCTGTGGCCAGGGGGACTAGTAACCGTTCCTAAAACGGTGAAGCAAACAGGACATCTTCAACATTGGACCAATAGCCGGGGAATGGTTCCTAGCGCCCAATTTGGTAAGTTGAACCAGCTCAATTGCCGTCACTCCAACTGATTTTTTTTTCTATTCAGTTCACAATCTCCACTGCGTTCCAGCATGAAAGCCGCCCAGAAACAGTCGCGATCCATGGTCTTTATTTGGACAATTTCTCTGAAATTCCCGTCAATATAGTTGTGACCTCCAGGTGAGTTGTCTCTCCAAGCCCCCTCACTCTCCTTCATGCCGTTTTGACGGTTCTTTACTCACTGATCTCCAGCCTGTACTCCATGTATCGAAAGCAACTCAACAAGGAGAAGCGAGTGGCCTTCAACGACAGCGTCCACGTAGCCACTCCACCTCCGAAGTGTTTACGCGTTCAGGAATTTATCGACAAACGAGGGACGAGCAGGGTGGTCATACCAATCTCAAGTGAACCACAACCAAATCCAGGGCCTTCGCGTCAGGAGATTCAGCGATTGCCCGCTCCTGAGAAATCGCAAAAAGGAATCGAAGATGTTGAGATGAAGGACATCGAGAAAGGTGACGACGCAAAGGCAGAGAATAGGGAAAGAATACCTGTAGAAAAGCTAGTTCAGGAAGAGAAGACACGTGTGAGTTTCCTCACACCTTGCGCTGCGTTCTTTCTCAGCGGTTCTTAATAGCGACTCCAGTTGTTGAGTGATTGGGAAGAGAAAATGGACCAAGCTGTACGGTTATCATTCAAACGCGAAGCTCACGACAATGTCATCAAGACATGTCCGTGTGGGGGGGCCACTCGTAAAGTGCGATGCTATGAGTGCCTCAGCTTACCATTGTTATGCGAGCGGTGCTGGGTAGCTGCACACAAACACAATCCTTTACACTGGGCACACGTTTGGTGCGAGGATGGTTTTTTCATGAAGTACGATATCTCTGCACTAGAGCTCCCCACAGTGTCGTCTCCCTCTCTCAATCATGACGGAAATGTTTGTCCCAAAACAAAAGCACCGTCCATCCCACTCGGACATGACAGAAATGTTTGTCCCAAGGCCAAAGCCTCTCATTCCCTCATTGTCACGGATTTCAATGGCGTTCACTCAACCTGTGTCATCTATTGCGATTGCGAACAAGGAGGCCACTGAGATAAATGGACGCAACTATACATGAATGACCTCCTCCCATCCACAGTGCTCAAACCGCAGTCCTGTTTTATGTTCCGACTTATGCACCAGTTCCACCTTTTGCACGTACAGACGACGGTCAATCCTTTCGATTACATCAAGACTCTGCGCAGGATGTCTAACAATGTATTCACGGGCAACGTTCCGGTATGCCATTTCTAGTCAGTTTCAATAGTTGCTCATCTCAAGGATATTCTAGGATTTGTATAAGCAATTCATGAATGCGACACGTGTGTGGGATTTTCTTCAGGACAAGCGGTGGGCTGGTGTCCATCATGAGTTGTGGAAGTATCTCAAGCTTTCGCAACGACCTGCAAATGACTTGATTGTGGAATGCCCGTCTTGTCCACACCCCGGGGTGAATACGGAAGAGGGCTGGGAGAAAACACCACCAGACCTGATGTTCGTCTCATTCCTTGCCTTCGCTATGAATCTATCTAACAGTGGTCAAGGCACCTGCATATGACACGACTCACACTGGACGGCAACTATCATGCCAACCACTACGCAAAGAAAAACCTAGATCCCAATGACATATCCATATATTCTGGGCAATCATATTTCCCCATCGCAAGCGTGTATAACGAACATTGCGGTTCTAAGGAGCCTACTTCCACTGAGGTGTGTACGTTCTCCCTCTCATCAGACATGGATCACTCAATCTGCATTGAAGAAATCAGTTTGTGGGCACCTGAACACGATCAGTAAACAGAACAAGGTGAAGTTCAAAAACATGGACATTAGCGGTATTGTCAACTGCCAGTGTTGCCACGTTTTTATCAGGACTTCTGCGAACCTGAAATGCGCTGAGAGGTAAGCAATGTTCACTTCCAATTTCCCACAATCCTCGCTGATTGGGCCTCTTCAAGGTGGGTCTGCGTTGACGACTGCCTAGCTCGAGCAGTCACGCAGACAGCCTCTCCAAATGGGGAGGAGCAAAGTGGGCCGTTCGTCGTCAGTTACGATGCTATGTGTAGCTACTGCAAGTATATCATCGACAGGTGGATAGAAACACACCCAGAGTACGTTTACCTGGCCGGGCAGATGCTTTGGGTCATACCTGTCTGTCACTGCCGTAATCATATCGCCAGCTGTGAGCCGCTTTACTTGTACGTTTACAAGTCGGGTGTAGGCCTTTTCAAAGCAGAAACGGCGGAACAGCCATGGGATACAATCAATCGTTGGGGGGCCTCTACCCGCCAGATGAACTTGGGTTTACGAGAGGATGTCCTTATTCTCGTATTCGGAGACTGGAACTGGAGGAAAACTGTTGGTTTGGGTGAGTTCAGTTGTCTCCTTTTGCCGCGTTTACTTCATGTTCCGTGTTCATTGGTCTGTTCCCAATACATCGCTCTCTTCCGCTGTTCACTCTCTCCCGTGTTCCTTTTCTGCCGTTCACTTCCACATGCTGGGATTCACTCCCCCTGATCGCGTACCACAGCTGACAACAACGTTCACAACATTACTGCTTTGTAATGAGATTCTGAGTCTTCGTTCCCAGTACTCCAAAAAACAGGACTCTCTCATAGGGCTCTGGCTTCTTCATCCGGAGAAGGCACTTGAATGGAACACTGCCGATAGGTCACCCAAGGTTGATCCCAAGAGAAAGCAATCCATTAAGTCCGTTTACACGCATGATGAAAATGACAAAGGTTCGGATCACGCTGTATTACCCAATGCCATGGAAGGACTTAGCCCTTCACGTAGCACTGACCCTCAAATCCATAGTGGACACAATGAAGGCATCACGGGAAGATTTCAAGACCCCATCTGGTCGGCAGATGCTGGGCGTGGCGGCCACATACCTGGATGAGGGTTTGGCAATTGCTTTTATCCAGTACGTGATCTTGACCTACCATGTTCGATGGCAACTGACAATCGATCTTAAGGGAGCACCTAAGAAGACTCGTCGACAAACATGACAAATCGAAGGTCCCCGACCTGGCTGTGGAGAAAGAGATCAGGATACGACGAATGAAGTGTGAAGCTTGTATAACCAGCTTTCAGAAGACGCAGGTGGACTTGATGACACCCGACGCCGCCTCACATTACCAGAACAGCCCTCCATGCCATCCCGAAAACCAATTACTTTGGACACCAGTGGACTTCACTCCACAACAGCAGTTGGACTACGGGCTCACAAAACTCGCTACGGAGCAGGCAAAACTCATTCAAGGCAAACTATACAACATTATTCGTGCCTTGCAGACTTCAGTGAAGAGGCTGACCCAGCCCTTCGATCGCAAAAATAAAACTGGCTCTGCCATAGATCACAACACTCGTGCTCTGGCTCAGATTGTTGATCTCCAGCACAACCGAGTAAAGTTTCTGCTCAATTACCGCTTTCTGCATGGGATGCTTGATCAATTGGGTGCACTGGATGTGGAGGAGTGGCCGCAACTGAAGACTGAGGATATATATCGAAAATTGACGGAAGCAAGGCGCATCCCGGGGGCATCCCATATTGAGGAGGGCACGCTGTGGGGGAAGGTTGGTGTTGGAAACTCGCAGGCGGCGAGCAAATGGTCGGAGCAAGTGGAGTCCCGAGATTCGGATGAGCCGACTAATGATGGGCCCAGGTTGTACGGTATGTCCGCTTTGTCAGTTTACTTTTCGTTCCCCACATAGTTTTCTCACGTTGCTCCTCTCTCTCTCCCCTCTCACTTGCCATTTACCCTCTTGGTTCCCCGCATTGTTGTTCCCTTGCCTCATTCACTTGTTTTGTTCTCCCCTCGCCTCATTTTCTCGTATTGTTCCCTTGTGTCATTCCCTCTTTCATTCTCCTGTCATTTCCGAAACACTCACACCTGACCCATGCAGGCACCAGGATGTCAGTCGCACGATCCAGGAATCCAAGTAGGGAAAACCATCTATGTGATTTTTTCCCTCGCCATGCTAACGAACGCGCAGATCAATCCAAGAATTCAGGTTCAGGTTCAGGCAAACCAGTTGCTAAACCAGCCACGTCTTTGCACAGCGGTGATACCGGTGGTCAAGCTACAAACCACCCAGCTGTCAAGGGTGACTCGCTCACAGATACTCCTCAAAAGCGGCCTTTCCAAGAGCTAGAGGAGACCGAAATTGATCTTCAGGAGCAGAGAGCGGACAGATGGATATGGACCTGTGGCAAAATGGCGGAAATGAACACAACCGATGTGCAAAAATGGAGTGAAAAAGGTGAGCGGCTGTTGCAGATGTCTTGTCACAATTCACCAATGCTGTTCACAGAGGACAAACTCCGATTCCATCGAACAGATGCTGAATACGAACGTGTTCAGGAGGAATTGGAGTTCAAGCATGCTTGTTTTCATCGAGCCATTTGTTTCTTTGCAAAAAAGTCGATGCTCTGGGAGGAAGCCGCTTCCAATTCTGACTCACCAGGGAAGGCAGCCTACGCAAAGGAGAAAGCAGCGATGTATGACGCCCTTCATGCCGACTGTCAGTACAAACTTGAATTGTGTGGAATGGAAGAGTTCGTCAATATTCCAGAAGGCAAAACTCTGGCAGATCAAGTCAAAGAATGGCGCGTCAAGGAGAATAAACTTTTCCCTCACGACTGGTAAGGGATTGCTCCTCGCCATACCTTCCTTATCTGATTCCATTTTCAGTTTGAAAAATCGTCCAGCATTTGTTGATCCAACGATACACTCCAAGGGCTTCAAGGACACTCGCAAGGGTGTTGAGACATATTGTGGGTTCCCCTTCACCGTGGTCATATTTCTCGCTGATTTCTTGCATCAGAATCCTGTTCACTCCCTCTCAGTCACGTTCACTCCTTCTCACTGCTGCTCACAACATTCACCCCAATGATGTTCTCTTGTACCTTGTTCTCCCGTACCTTGTTCTCTTGTACCTTGTTCTCTCGCACCTTGTAACTCTATTTTGTTGACTTGTAGTATTGCCTTGTAATTATTTCACTTGTAGTCAGTTTGTAGTTCACTCTTGTAATCATCTCGCTCAAAGTCAGTTTGTAGCTTACCCTTGCCTTGGAAATCGATCAGACTACACTCTCACCCCTTGGATGATGTCTGGCCTCTTCGTGGCCCAAGGGATCAGTAGTTGAGGAACCCATCCTCAACGAAGCCAACAGACGTCTAGCCGCCTGTGCGAGCTGTAATAGGGACCCACAAAGACACCAGGTGCGTCTTCTTCTTTGAGTCAGGTCTGATTACGTTGTGTGCCGTCAGCTCGTGTGGTTCCCCACCTGCACTTCAAATTCGAAGTCGATTCGTGCAGTGAAACCAAACCACTGACAGTCCCTTTCTCCCCGCATCAGCCTTCTCGATGAGAACAAGAACTATAAGGGAAGGGGAATGTGATCATACGAAAAAGTCATTCAACATTACGGGGCTCAACAAACTCAACGGTCGGGTGGCTGGGACGACTGAAGCACAATTTGGGAACGTTTCAGTCCTCCCTCGTACTGAATCAATCGTTCACTTTCGTAAAAAGGTGCATGGACCATCCAACAAGGGAGAGCAGGGAACAACCAAACCTTATCCTTGTGAAACCTCACCCCCTTCACTGTGATTTCCGCGTCTTATCAACCGCCTCGAACAGAGTTAATCGAGGTTCACTGCAGTTCGTTCACCTGTACCCCTCGTTCTCGTTTGTTCTCGTCTGTGTCGTTCTCTCCCCAACGCCGCTCCCACTTCCACAGACAGCTCACCAACCCCCACGTCACAAGGAGAAGCATGAACTCGAGCTCTTCTATGCCCGACACTCCTTCACCTGCATTGTCAGCATCTCTCAAAATGCCTATTGGCCCCGAAGATGTTTTCTGCGAAGATCCACGGTGTGGACGTTCACTACGACGGCTTCTCTATTCGCGAAGATGTTCCACCGACACATTCTCTCAAGGGGAAGATGTTTGCTCATCCTCACACTGTGCGGCTGCTTACATTGGGTCTTATCGTTCATCCTTTTCAATTCTCATTCCCTCTTCCTGAACTCGAAGCATTGAGTGGCTCTTCCATATCACTGTACCATGCTCAAACGCACTTTCTTTCGCTATCTATACCCCATACTCTCATTTCACCGAACAACTATATGTCTCCTCTTTTCGTCCATGCAACTCACTCATATATGAATGCGGGGTGATTGTCCATTGTTCGGTTGGTTGTCTATCACACGATTCTCCCCGTGTTAGCGTTGGGAGAAACAGCAGTCAAATATTTGGACCTTGTGGCCTGAAGGTTTCTGATATATTGTTTTCTCGGTGGTTCTCTTCACTTTCTGCTACTCACTCTTCTCGTCCCCCCTTCTCGCAGTTATGATCTCTCATTTTTGATCCTCCCTTCTCATTCCGTCCTGTCTTTGTTCCCCATTTGCGTTCACCTTCCTTGTTCTCGTTCTCGTCTATCTTCAAGGGGATGGAGAAGGAACGAGAACTCATGCGTTCTCACAGTAAGCACTACCAATCAGAGAACAAGCTCTCCCCTCACTACCAGTAAGTGATTGCTCCCAGCTATGTCTACCAGTATTGAATTCCAAATTCTGGTGTGAAGAATCGTCCAATATCTGTTGATCCAAACATACACTCCGAGGGATTCAAGGACACTCGTGGGATGTTGAGACATACTGTAGGCTCCCGTTTGCCATGACTATATTTCTCGCTCACCTCTCACTTTAGAATCTTGCTCACTCCCTGTCAGTATCGTTCACTCGCTCTCACTGCTGCTTGACCCAGGTGTTCACCCCATTGTTGTTCAGTGCAGCTCGTTCACTCGCGTTCTGGCATAACTGAACAACCATATGAAACTGAACACCATCTCCACAACTGGAACGGTGATGTCTGTGTCTTTACGTCTTTGGCCCCCTTTGTCAGCGAGGACCGTTCACGGGCTACTCAATCGGCTCATGTGGTTCCCCATCTGCACTTCAAACTTAAAGTCGAGTAGTGGAGTGAACCCGAATCACTGACAGTCCCTCCTCCGCATCAACGTTCTCGACAAGAACAAGCACTATTTGAGAAGGGGAAGGTGATCATACGAAGATCGTTCAACGCTCCGGGACTCCACAAACTCAACGGTTGGGTGACAGGGAAAACTGAAGCTTCGTAGAACAACATGGGAACACTTTCAGACCTCCCTCGTAGTGAATCAATCGTTCACGTTCGTGAAAAGGTACACGAATCTTTTAACAAGGGAGAGTAGAAAATGACTAAACCTCTAACACTCGTGAAATCTCACCGCTGGTTCCGCACCTTATCGACCCTGAGCAGAGCAAATCGAGGTTCACCATACATCGTTCGCCTGTACCCCTCGTTCTCGTCTGCGTTGTTCTCCCCACCCGTTCTCGCCCGTCGTTCACACCCACCGTTCACTTGGTCCTTGATTGGCGTTCAAACAAGCCGCTGATGCTGGCACTCATCGTCAGCCGCTTCCACAGAAAGCTCGCCAACCCCTCGTCACAAGGAGAAGCATGCAACTCAAGCTCTTCTATGCCCAACACTCCTTTGCCTGCATCTTCAGCATCTCCCAAAATGCCTATTGGCCCCGAAGATTTTCCCGCAAAGACCCACGGTGTGGACGTTCAGTAGAACAGGCTCTCTATCTGCGAAGGTGTTCCACTGACACGTCCTCTTAAGGGGAAGCTATGTGCTCATGGTGCACCGTGCGGCTTGTGTGTCTTCCTGTCGGTTTCGTTCACTCACTATCACCGCCGCTCACTTCAAGTGTTCACCTTGGTCGGTTTACGAGTGGACCTTGACCATTGGCGGCCCATGTCTTCTGTGTCAACGTTCTCGACGAGAATGAGACCTTGCTAATGGCGTTCGTCGGAAAAGGAATCCGATCATATGAAGAAGTTGTTCAACTTGAGGGCACTGAACAGGTGTTCAACAAACTCAAAAGGTCAGGTGGCTCGGACCACCGAAACTTTGTAGAACAACTAGAGGATATGAGAGGGAGTGAATCAATCATTCTCGTTAGCGGACAAAGGTATATGGACTGTCTATCAAGACCAGGAATGGTTGGACTTGTGTCATTTGCGAATGTCACCCCCCTTTACTGCGAACAGATGCCTTATCAACTGCCCAAAGCAGTTGGGGTTGAACAGTTCACGATCTTAAGTTTCGGGGTCTGAAGCCCTCGTCCCCTGCTGCGCCGTTTTCTCGATGGTCCTCCTTGTATATGTCCCCGATTTCCTCCTTCCCCTTCTTATAGTTCCCTTCTCCCCATGTTCTCTATACTCCGTTCTCCTCGTTTTGTTCCCCCAAAGTTCCGTTTTCCTTTCCCGCTCTCCCCTTGGTTTCTGTTCCCTGTTCTTCTCATCCCTGTTCTTCTCATCCCTGTTCTTCTCATCCCCGTTCTTCTCATCCCCATTCTCCTCATCCCCGTTCTCTCCTCATCCCCTTTCCCATACTTCTGTTCTCCCGTCATCCTCATTTAGATCTTCCTGTTTCCATGTTCCTACAAGGAGAAGGAATGGAAGTGGGAAGCCCTGAGCCCCCGTCATCTTGAAAGGCTGCGCTACTAGCGTTCTACCTTCAAATTTCGGTCTCCAACTTTTCTGCAGCTTCAGATCCTTCTGATCTTTAACTGAAACTGAATGCAGAGCACAATTCTGGCATGCTGCTTACAAGTGCATAAGACTTCTCATAACTCAACGCGTCACCTTTTGTTTCCTTAGGTTTTTCAGTGGGCCCTTCCCCGTCACTTACCTTGTCTTACCTCTTCATACTCCTTTTGATATTGTTTCTATCACACTTTATGTCCTATGGTCTCTCGTCCCCTCACACGTCGTGCTTCGTCTTGCTCATTGTTGTTTTGCTATCGAGTCTCTTCGCCCATACTATAATGGCGTTGCTTACCAATCACCAGTCCCTTCGGGAACGAGCTCGAGTTTGTTCCACCTTCTCACCTTCCCTCCTTCCCTCCTTCTGGATCGGTACAAGACCAACTGCAAGGTCAATAGGACTCAGATCTCACGCTCTTCTCATTCTCCCTGTGTTTCTCTCCTCGAGGTTCCCTTGTTTATATCATCGTTCTCCCCCCCTCGTTCTCTCTCCCCCTCCCCTCGTTCTCTCCTTTCTCTGTTCTCTCTCCTCCTTGTTCTCTTCTCCCCTTTTTTGTCCTTGACCTCTGCTACTTTCCTCCTGATCTCCTTGTCAAATCGCTCACATCATCGAAGGGCACGGCCAACTCTATTTTTATCCACAGGAAAAGCTTAATTGACAGAAGTAATTCATTTCGTTTCACCTCCATCGTTCACCTCCCCGTCCTCATCGTTCTCCTTCTCGTCTTTTTCGTTCCTTGTCGTCTTCACCGTTCATTCATACAGACCGATATTTAGCCTCGGACACGAGCTCAAACAAAAAGGTACATTTGCATACTATCATATCGATAGTTTTGCTAACATACGAATCTTTCCTTCACTTCTCCCTTCCCTATTTCTTTTTCTACCAGCACTGCTTTGTCCTCGCAGTCTACAAATATCATCATCTCCAAGTTATCAACATCCACCTCCACACCTCCGTCACTACAAAAACCAGCATGCATCATCGAACATACCAACGATTCCGTTCCATCGAATCCCGCTACCATAGTCGACAGCAAAGAAAAGCGAGCGTGAACGGCAACGAAGGCAATGTTTACATGCTGGAGGGCAGGTTCCGTAGGAAGACCTTTGTGAAGGTCAGAAGATCAGTCGACTTCGAGCGGCGCCTTGAACAACATCAGAAGACTTGCAAGGGCGTCATTTGGAGGGTAGTTGGGATATGGCCCACGGTTCATTGCCACAAAGCCGGTGTGTGGCATATTTCTCCTGAAAGCCAGTGCTGACTCGCCTCTAGAGTCTTGCATCCACCTCAAGATGAAATCTCACGGATTCAACAAAACTCAGATGGAGTGTTCCTGTACATCCTTCCCCCTGATCCTCAATCCCGTTTCTCACTCTTGTGCAGGCAGGAGAAAACATAGCGAGTGGTACAAATACCCGGGGATGACCACCAAACAAGCTTTGGCCCGTGCCGAATGTATCATCTTGAAGCATCGTAAAGTGTAAACAAACCTCATTCTTGATCCCTATCCTGTATCTCAACCAAGTATAGCGTACCAAAAAACCAAAAAACAACTACATACAGGTTACACGCGCACCGCCAACTCTTCACAACCTCCCTTGGTCTCTGCGGTGAGTGTCGTCTTGACTTGATCCAGAATAGCATACTGATATTTTCTTGCTGCTCCTGAAGCTGACCGTCTGTATCCTGGCCTGTTCGATTGCCTCGACGTTGCAATTGAAAGCCAGCAACATTGACAGAACGAGCACTGTCTTGTTCACTGTATGTCGTTCACATCTACGTTTGCCCTCGCTTGCTCACCGTTTTTGCTTGCCAGTTTCCCTCCTAACTTGCTCGTTCACTCCAACCCTGTCCTAGTTTCCCCAGTTCGCTTGCTCATCCTGGTTCAGTGGTTCACTCATTGCTGTTCCCCAACCAGTTCGCTCACTTTATCCCATATCCTCCTTGTCCACCCCGTTTTATTCGTTACTCTACTGTTCAGTATTAACAATATGACACCTAATACATTGTGCCTTGAGCACGTTCACTACGTTCACCACGCTCACCGTGCTTTTCACCTCAGTTTGGTTGGGACCGGACTTGTTCACTTCTCGCGTGTCCAATTTTTCCATCGTTTGGTAGGCCGGAGGAGGAAAGCAAGTCTTCAGTAGGCTGCTGAACTCCAGCTCGTTGAAGTCACTTTTGTAGGAGGAAGAAACCTTTTCCCTTCAAGTTTCGGTAGTCCTCAAGAGCAATGTGCTCTGGTACAGAACAAGTCTGACAACCTGGTCGTGCCTGATTGATGCACCCGTTGACAACACAGGTATTATGAAGAAGCTCCTCATGGATACAGCAGTAGTGTGCCTGGTTGTTGATAAGTGGCTGAGTACAGTTATGAACTTTGCAGCATGGACGCCCAATGGTAACCCCGTCGGTGACAACAGCATGAAGGCGGCCTGAATTGCCAGTGAGTTAGTCATAAAGGACAGTAAGAGGCAAGTGAATGATTCACGAAGACCCTTATATGCACCCAGTATATCAGTGGGGATGAACTTCTCGCATGTATCACATGCATGTAGACGTTCAATTTGACCATGTCGATCCATATGTTCATTCCGACTGATCTGCACCTCCTTCAGCCGCAAGTCATGGTCGATTCCAATAGCCTCTGACATTGATAACACCGAACCATACTCCTCAGAGTGTCGGAAGAGTGCATTGAGAGCAAAACCCCGCCATATCTGCTCTGATGTCAAGGTGAACTGACTTGCTGTCCATGCGTGGGAGCCATTCATGCCATGATTGTAGACATTGGCACAGTTCTGGGACGAAACCCATGCGAAGAGCATCCACATAGTCATCAATTCACACAGGCCTGTCTCGATGTAGGCGTGCAGCTCGAGATGTATAGCAGTAGGTATTGCAGTCAAGTAGTAATAACGGCGGGCTGATGATTTGTCAATGTAGTATTGAGGATAATACCGAATAGGACAGAATGGGCAATGGAGTGATGTTGAATAGGCAGTGTGACTTCCTTGCAACGAAAAAAGGACGACTTCTATGCGGGATATTTTTTGAAGGGTACAACCACATTTCAAACAGGACGAGTGTGGTGGATAGTACATGATATAACCTATGAAATGACATTTAAGGTCTTCGAGTGTAAGGAACACTCAAAATACATACTGAGATGCCTCTGTGAGTCTTTATCACCCTGTCCAAACTTCTCAAATATCTCTTTCTCCCTATTATCCAGTACTCTCTCCTCATCATTCCAAATAAGATCCTTCAATGTGGTTCATAGCATCTTTGTGTCTTCTGCATCTATCCCAAGGCCAGCAGATAAGAAGGCACGAACATGTGTTGGTAGCTGAGTAGGTGCCTTGTTTAAAACCCGCGTCTGTTGAAACAGTTCCACCTCGCGCTTGACATCAGGAAAACCGTACATCCACAATTTCAAGAATTGGGGCGAATTCCCATCATTTTCCTTTATTTCTCGAATAGGGCCAGAGTAGAACCGGGTAATGACAAGCACAAGAGCCAGCGCATAATGGTTTGGGTAAATTCTTCAAATTTCCGAGCTGTCGACCCTGAACCTACTTTCACTAGAGGTTCGGTGGCAGATTAGTGATATTTCTGATAACTTTCTGGTAAGTTGCCAGTCCAGTCTCAAGTGCAAAACAATATCCTACCCTACCTTGTTTAACAGATCTATGTGCTGGTGACTGGCCGGCTACTACCTCTGCTATCAACAGAAAGCTCATTATGCCACCAAGTTTGCGTGCGCAGCGTCCCATATCCCATCGCCGTGCAAAATTATCTCTCCCACAACTCAAACACTTGAGAGTCCCCCGAGCGTCAACTCCTTGAGTTGGGGCAAGGTCAGGGTAAACCTGTACTCTGTAAGTACACAAATAACCCTGTGTGAATGCGAGTTTGAGTTGCTGCAGCCCTGTCACTATCAATTGGTATGTACCGTGTGAATCAACTGCACAGTTGTTCGGGAAATGCCGTGAGCTACCAACTAGTCGCCGCCGTTTCAACGTTTCAGCCCTGACTTTCCTTTCTTCCTTTCCCCCCGTCTTCTCCACCTGTGACTCCAGGAATCCGAGCCGCATTCCCTACACCATTTTCCTCCCCCTGGCTCGCTGATATCTTCAGCTCAGGTGTGGCTGGGATTCAGAATACTGGTCTCAAAGGTACGTGTTGTTATACAAGGACTCAGATTTGTCGTTACAAAGGCACTGTGTTGTATTAAAATGGTGCCAGGTGGGTCTTCTCTTTTATTGGAGTTGGCATACCCCGCTCATAACTTTATTACTCTCCGAAACTAAGCTGGGCTGGCCAGAGGTTCCTGGTGGTGCTTCAGAAAAGGTTTGTCTTCGCCTTGTCATTTTCATTACTGTGCACTCAACCCAGTCCTATTTGGGAAACTGTGAGTAGTCGTAGAATAGCCAGTGAAAGGTGAAGGTTCAGGGCATGTTTTAGATTGCTGGTTTATGGGTCTACGGTATGTATCATTTAGGTTCATAGTCACAGGCAGTGTCATCGTGTACTATATTAGTAGTTCTATGTCTATATATGAAATCTTCCACTCTACCTCGCAATGTGCATCAATAAAAACCCGAATAATTCAGGAGAACCAAGCTGGATATCTTGGGAAACTTGCTCTCAATTTCACAAAATTTCTCGAAATAACACAAAGGAAATTTTAGGGCCGTGCGATTCCGGGAATTTCTGAGAATGGCCCGAGAGCTCGGATTTCCGGAAATTTCTCGAAATTAGTGCAAATTTTCGATGTACGGTTTCCCTGATGGAGAAACCGTGCTATTTTCATGAATGAGGATAAAGCAAGTAGATTGAGAGAAGATGGAAGGTGAAGTTGCTGAATGTCGGTAATATTGAGCTGGTTCATCATGTAGAGTGGAAGATGTGGCCGGATGGAGGCCGTTGAAGTTGAACCCAACATGCAACATGAATGTTCAACGGGACCGCGTTGAACAAAGTCACGTGAAATTCAACACCGGCGACCGGTGAGACGGAAATACCTTGCTCTGAAATCAAAACTGGACTCGCCTTCAGAATCGAAAGTGTCCATGAAAAACAAAAGTCCGATCTCGAAACTTTCACTTTTGATTTCCTATCTATCACTTTCATTTTCTGTCCGTTACTTTCACTTTCACTTTCACTTTCACTTTCGTTCCCCAGGTCCGCTCGCGTCGAAGTCCTCCTCCTTCCAGCCGCCTCTGGAGAGAAGGTTATGTAATCGGTTTCGGAAATCCGAGTGTTTTAAGAAACAAACCACAAGACGGCTTGTTAACCAAAGCGGCTTCGAATCCACATAATCGTAGATGGTGGTGGAAGGAATCAAAGCGCCGTGCCACTTCTTCCATTTGGGATTTTGCTGCCAGGCACAGCGTCGAGGCTGCTTGGTCCGATCCTGGTGAGTACATCAGAGCTTCAACCACGGAGTTCCGTCTGGAGTCGTTAGCACCTGACTATGATTCTAAAGTACATTAAAGTGCCCTAGTTCCAAATAGAGACACTTGTATACCGTAAATCAATGAGTTTCGAGGTCAGTTACCTGCTGGTCAGCATAGAACAGCCCAGTTCAAATGACTTGGGCCACGGTACAAGGAAGTATAATCTGGTGGCAAGTGATCTGCCAGCTCGCTCTCCAGCTGAGCTACCCTCTGCGCCATCACATCAAACCGACTTTGCAAAACCTGAACCACTCGCTCCATTCCCTTGTCCAAATCATTTCGATCAGCTGCAGTGCCGTCAGCCTGAAGATGAGGTAGCTCTCGTGAACACTCGGTATCTTCTGTGTGATCCCGAAGCTGCAATGTCGGGGGTGACTGAGGATTAGGTACATTCCGCTTTTGGGCCACGGGAAGTAAAGACTGGGCGATCTGATTCTTTCCTGCGTTCCTTAGTAACTTTCGTTCTGCTAAGGAACTTGAAGGAGTTACGTGCGGGGTGGAAATAGGTAATGCCGTGATGTTGAAGCACTGTTGGTGCTGGTGGGATCTAAACTTGCGAGTTAACGCCACTCGAAACCCCCGGTAGTGAATAAGCATAACGATGAGGAGCAGGAGGGCTAAACCTAAGACTCCACCAACGATGGCGCACCCAACTACTCTGGGCATAGTGGTTTTGGATTCATGGGGGGTAGTTGAAGTCGGGGGCGCAGACGTCTCAGTCGAAGTGGTTCTAGTTGTCTCAGGAAGGCCGTCCGGATTGCTGATGGATGGGCCAGAAAACGAGACTTAATAGCGATAGGATGGGCATTGGAATTGATAGCTCACGGGGTAGGACTTAGACTTGTCGTTGTCACAGGACTTGTGTTTGTCACCAATGTTCCCGTTTCTCTATTTACATGTTGTCAGCAGTGAAGTCTCGGGGCTATAACTGAGATGCTCACCTGTTAGTTTCCTGTGAAGTGACTCGAGTGGGAACAACAAATATCGGGCTAGGTGCTGTGAAAAATGTGCTACCGCTTCTGTCGAGCGGGGAAGTTGATGAGCCGCTATAAAGCGTCAATGATATTCTCGCGAGGAACTCACAGTGTTTCGTCGAGATCGATTGCTACAATGGTGAAAGAGCTGACCCATTAGTGAGTTGACATCCAAGAATTGAGTCACTCAGAGTATGCTTACACAGTATTCTTGAAGGTAAGTGTAAATACACCGCTCCCTCTGTCGGCTGCCTCAACAAGAAAGGTCTTTGAAGGACGTCCGATTCTATTTTTCTGAAAGCCAAATCGTCCCAGATCCCCGAGGTCTCGTATCCAGGTAAAAGCAACAGGTTGGAATGGTTCGACCATGGATGGTAGGAGTGGTACAATTCTCAAAGCTGACGTGCATAAGATTGTCGAGAAGATAGGATGGAATGCGAACACGAGGGGTACTGCGAGCCTGAGCAGTCCCCGTGTTCAGAATTTGGGCTCAAGAAATGGATGATTGGCGTACATCACAGTCAACCCAGTATGTTGTTCACAGGAGTTTCAAGGTGTAGGGTGTGAAGGGAAGAGGGGAAGAAGCAGTCGTCGATGTAGAAGCAGGGATCTCCTGCCGTTTTTACGGTTTAAATACTGTAGCTGTGTGTAGGAACTCATTCTCAGGCTCCGATTCACTCACTAAGTCGGATTGCCATCGCCATCGTAGATTATAGTGTGATGGATGCTGTAGCCGGTACATGACCTCTGCCATGACCTTCTCCATTCACAGTAGTTCACACACAACAGTTAGCCCTCGTTGCTCCAGAGACAGTCCATAAACGAGTCTATGCGCCCAATTATTGCATGAGTTCGCCCATATGTTGCTCCGAAAAGTTATGGCGACGGTGATGTTGTCCGCACTACACATACTCATCTTCCCATCATTACGGCCTGATCATATCTTTTCCTTTCTTTCCCTCAAGAGATCACCTTTCAACACATTGGTTTCAGCAACATGATCGCCTGAGCTATTGGGCCAGGAGATCGATTGCTCCCAAAAACATATAGTACTGACCTATTTCAATCAATTCGTATGGGGTTTTTCGTGTGACACAAAAATTCTCCGGGGTGAATTCGTATGAGCAGTGAGTGACCGGTGACTGAAAAAAAATTTTCGTATAGAACTCTCTGTTGAACATGATGGATATCATGTGATACATATTGACGTGTTGTTTACGCGTCACACTATTTATAGAGCTACGCCTCTAGGAACACTTGCGCTCTCATGCAAGAATGTATCTACGTAGTTATTGCTTCACAAATGACACTGTAGATATCTACTACGTATTAGTTACATCAAGTATGATGCTCATAGTCCAAAGTGCGAGGCACAACGGACAATAGACTCATTAGTATTGGCTAAATACCTACTTCTAGTAGTAGTTTCATAGTATTGTAATTACTCTTACATGTACAGAAACTTGTGTATAAAAGCTGGTATTCCAAGGCCTTAAGCCTTAGGACAATCTACTCGATTAACACCTCTTCACAAGCATCTCAAGTCTACAAGAACACTCTGTGTATTACCCATGTGAGGTTTACTTTGTTATACCCACTGTGCACTTTAACTATGCTGGCTCAACAGGTTATGGGCCCCGCCAGCGGTGGTCAGGTCGATGATATGATCGGAGTAGCTAATACTTTCCGTGTGTCGCCACCATCCTAGCGGACAACCTGTAACCTACATGGGTTAAGGAAGTCTCTAGCGATGTCAAAGGCTCGTCATTGACGATTGTCTGGTGTTGGGATCAGGGTTCTTCATCCCTTATATCCATCCACTCACATCCCTGTACAAGTTGCATGTCGCACGAACACATGTACATACTGTCTTGGCTTCATCTTCTTCAGCATGAACCTATCTGTTTTTACGGCTCTGTTCCTCTGCTGACAACCCGGATTAGGCTTTGGCCGTCTATTGCCACTGTCTGATACTGATGAAAGTCTAATGGTTGGCGGTGGTCCTCGGCAGAGGCACCGTTTAGGGGGTCTATGGGACTGTGCTTCTAAACCAGTTCGCCATGATTCCTGAAGGCTGAAACATGCCGGGGAAATTTGATTTCCCTTACAACTAGGACTTTGTATGATACTACTTTTACGGTATCACATGGCCATTTTTAGTATGTACAGGGACTCCCCTCATGTCTGCCTTTCTCATCCACGCTATTGTTAGATCTCGTTCCAGTCTCTAGTAGTTCACTCGTTCGTCATATGCTCAAGGCATCTTTGGACGTAGTAACCATATGGAGTAATGGGGGATCTAGTAATAACTTTCTCAAGGCACGACGTCTAGATTTGCTAGTCTGGGATTGAGACCAGATAGCGCGAAGGACACCAGACACACACATTGGAAGGTTACTGTAAGACCCTTCTCAAGCGGGCAGGGCTACGTAACCAGATTAACTACCTGCACTTACCTGCGCGGTGGATTCCCCCATAGCTTGCTTGACGCATACAGCCTGTTAAAAGTCCTAGACATTTTTGACGCACGTCTCGGTGTGCATTGAGCCCTATTTCTTTTATGGGTTGTCTTCCAATGGAAGACTTTATCGATTGACACTACTCTTAGCGTCACCCTTCTAATATTTGAAGAGTATGCTCATGGGACTTTTGGCAGACCTCAATATGTCTAACCAATCAGGCTCTTCTATACATTTACCACAATCACCAGGGGTCTTTTCAGAACCCTCAGCAATGCCGGTCAAAAACACATTGGAACACACCTTTAGTGTGGATGTGGGGAATGCAGTAGAAGTATATACTATGGATCCAATTCATTCGCTTGTATCAGAGAGTAGTTTTCCGACTGGGTCGGGAGGCATTAATTTAATTTCAGTTTTGTTAGATGATGGTTCGAACTTTGAAGAGTGGTACCGATTAATGAAAGGCTTTCTATTCTCACATGGTATTCCAACCATGGTAGAAGAAACAGCGCCAGAACAGTCAAATCCAGCTACAGATGCTGAAAATACTGCGCTGAGAGAATGGACAGCCAAACGAGATAAAATAATCGGAATTATTATGATGCGAACAAAGCATATTCATAAACCACATATTGATAGAACTTCAGTTCCGAACACTCTGGCAAAATTTAGAGAAATCTTTGGGACTCAGTCTTCTTCTCAGTTGCTTAATTTATATACGCAACTCCATAACGTCCAATTCTTTGACAACATAAACCCAGTTCCTGGGATAAACTTTATGTTGATGAATAAACAAGAACTTGCTACACTGGGTGTAACAATTTCAGACGAGCTGTTTTGCCTTATGGTCACAGCTAAACTACTGGAGAAGCGTTGGCAACTCTTCAAGCAGCATGTTACTCGCATGAAGAAAGAAGAATTGAAACCAACAGATATTATCGCTGGAATCAGTAATGAATGGAATAGAAGAAGTGGAAACTCTGTACCTCCTGCTTATGCTGCGCATAATGCCAAAATATCTGGCATTAATAGATATCAATGCGCTCCCAATTGGTCTGGTCAATCAAATCGTCCTGGTAACACATCTGGTGGTTCTTCGAACCAAAAGAAAAATAATAATAAAAACCAGAACCAGAACAACCAGAATCAAAGTGGGAAATCGTCTTCTAAAAAGAAGAAAAGCGGAAAGAAGCAGAAAGGCAAAGGAAAACAGAAAAGTACTCAAGAAGGGGGGCAAAAATCGCATGCAGCGGTAGTTGAACCTCTTGAGGAACTTTCATCTTCTGAAATTCGTATAAATGCAGTTAAAAAGTTGACAAGTTCAGCTTTTGAACGTGAAATGGCTGGTCCTAAACACGTTCATATGTCCTATCATTATCCAACTGGTAGTACAACTGCACCGAATCCATTCCAAAACACGTATGATTTACAACTTGCACGCCTAGAAGAGAGAATCGCTGCCAATAGAGAAGGACGCCCAGAGCGTTTTATTTCTGTTGCTGAATGGAATGCTAGTCGAACTGCTCAAATAGATGAACAAGTTCAACAAATTGATGAGGCAATTGCTTCATCAGCAGACACAGCAGACACAGAACAAGAATATGACAGCGATGGTGATCCCATGCCAACTCTGGTTGGAGTCTCTTCCTCAGAAAATGAATCTGAGAACTCTTATGGCGTTAGATCACATAGTGAAGAACATATCAATTTCACTATGCCTCATAGACAGGCGAGTCCTGAGACAATTCCGTCTGTGGATAGAATTGAGGAAGGACAGAATGTCGAAGAGGAACCTACAGATGTAAACATACAGAATGAAGAATGGCCTCCTCATAATGCATTTGTAGAATATGATCCTTGGGCCACACGTCTTTTACCAAGAGATGATCCTGATCAAATATCCAAGTTTATGCCTGAGAATTATAACTCAGACAATAAACCAACTCTTAATCCCACTAATAGAAAAATACAATGGCGGTTCCTAGAGAACTACCTATGGGACACTAAGGGTGTTACGGATGAAATCAGGATTCCTCGACCTCACCCAGAAATATTTAATGGGGCCTATCTAAATTCACGTTCACGTACATCTTGCGGTACGTGAGGTACGTGAATCGGTACGTGAATGTACGTGAATTTAGCATTTTGATACGCGAGGTACGTGAATTGATGGCAAAGCATAGCCACAGCTTGTGGAGACCAGGAAACATAGCCACCTCCGTTCGACATCTTGAATATCTGCTCCATGTACATAGCCCTCTGGCTTCTCCGCCAGAATAGGTACATAAACTAACCATCTGAATGAGACTCGATGGTTCTGGATGATGTCTCGCCGCTGTAAACAGTCTTCTGGGGTGTGCTGCCCAGGAGAAGGGTCTTCCCTATAGCAAAAAGACACAACTCACCAGTCAAGGTTAGTGCTAACCAACCTCAAAGCATGCATCGGGAGCTATTGAGACTCCTCTTTAAGTGATTACAAGCAACGGAGCTGGTCGACATCCCCAATATTGTTCCGTGGTCATTGATATAGTGTTTTCCCACGGGTCTTGACTGCGCCAAATACCTCCTCCAGGCTGCCTCACCTATATGTAAGGCATCACAATGTGATATTGAGCCTCTTGTACCGCCTTCCCACCATAATTAATGTAAGCTGCGAGCCTATTGTCACTTTGAGAAGTAGGACTGTCATAGAGAATCGAGGTCAAACCTACTAGGTCGCGCAAAGCACCTCGTGGACCTGATGGCAAATAGAGTATGCTGAACTAAGAACAGAACATGTACGTGAGCGAACGTGAATTTTCATGAGGTACGTGAGTCTGGACGTGAAAAAACACAAGGTACGTGAATCGGAACGTGAATGAACGTGAATGAACGCGAGGTACGTGAATTTGAACGTGAGTGTACGTGAGGCACGTGAATTGTACGTGAGTTGTACGTGAGTTGTACGTGAGGTACAGGACTTCTGATACAACAGGAAATGAAGTTAGATAAAGATATCACTTTGACAATATATCCAGGAATGTCTACAAACAAGCTTTGTTCTTATGGACAGGCCTGAGCATTGGATGTGGGCGAGTATGCTGTTGTAGTTGATCAGTATTCCTCAGTTCGAACTTCGGTCACGTCTTACCGGACCTGTTTCCATGATTGAGTATAAGGGCCATTGAGCCTGGCGGGAACCAGGATACACCAGTAAACTGTAATTGCCACCAGTGATATTGTCGTCAGTATTGCTGAATACATTGGACTTGTATCCATGGGCGGGTGGTATGTAGCCAAAATGCGATGCACACACTGGACAGTGAAAACATAGCGCGAGGGTGTTCTGCTGATGAGGATCCCCGCCCGAATGATGCAGTGCAGCAGTCCTGGGTCACGGTTCAACTGTACAGGTTGGTGTATTCAAATAAACATATCAGTATACAAGTACTGTGATTCTAATGATACAATGGGGAAGAAGGGGCTGGCAATCATAACAATTGCCACTGCCAATCTGCTCGCTGGGAATTTCAAATCGATCTGGGACCCAGGGTCGCAGTTGATGTGGTGCCTTGCACCTCAGCCTACCGGGCATGCTTGATACTGAGTCTCAGAGTGGCTTCAAACCCACAGTAAATGGCTGTCAACTGAGGAATACCTGAGCCATAACTGCCGGAAAACTCAATGAAAGATCGCCCATAATTGAAGTTGGTCGAGTACAACGCAAACTGATATCCCCGAATGGTTTGATGGATTCGATCGCAGGTAGACGATAAGCGTGCTTCTTCCTGGTCAATCTTAGCAGAGTCAAGAAAGTCTGAAAAGCTAAGGAAAGGCTTATCGAGGTGGAATAACAATAGTAAATGATATGTGAGTGGTACGTGACGGTACGTGAATTTGTACGCGACTGTACGTGAACAGTACGTGACTGTACGTAACACTGTACGTGAATTTAGCATGCCCCTATTTAATGGGGTGAGACTTGTGCCACCTAAAGCTCCACGCTTCTATGATATAGAAGATACATGGAGAAATGATGATCGCAAAAGAGATGTGATGGCCAATACTCGAAAATACATGATAAAGAAACAATCAGATCATAAACTTTGGATCCGGATTCTTATCAGAACTTGTTACATCCATGCCGGCTCCGGGGTTTCCGAAGGCCTCTATCCACCTTCCGGAGATTCCGATACTCGGAATCTACTTTATGTTTCTCTTTATTTCACGATCCTTTCCGGAACATGACTTCGGATTCCGACGTCGTGTCCCCGGTACTTACAGATCGGAGATACATATTCACCGTTCATCTCCGAGTAGTACGTATACTCTACATTTCGACATTCCGCTCTCCATTCTATCATGACTCATCCCGTACATTCCATTTTGACACTTCATTTCCGATTCATCTCCGACTCCGGGACTTCACCCTCCGTCTCGGATTCCGTACTGTACATACATTCTCTCCCGCTCTTGACTCACCTTCGGTACCACGATCGCCGGAACCCCTTCGGAGGTCTCGGAGATCGATACATATATAAGCTAGATACTTCACGACTTGTATTCCTCAGAATTAAAATCAACTTGGTTTCCGTTTATCTCATTCATCTCATTCCGTCTCTTTATCTCTATCTCCTCTTCATCTTTATCTCCTTTCCTTCCGGTCAAGGACAACTCAACTCAACGGTGTCGTTGGCGAAACCTTCGACTATTGTCCAGCCATCCGTTCGGCCTTCCGGTCGTCGGAATCTCTCCAACTCCGACTGGTCCATTCCGGCACGTCGGCTTCCGTTCTCTTCCGCTCGGACCTCCGTCCAAGCTGTCATATCCGCACGATCCTAACAGTATTTTAATTCTCGAACCTTGAGTTGAAATTACTGAATGTCCAGACAAGTCAATCCTGAATTCCCTGGACACTTCGACGAAGATCCACCCAACCAATTCATAGGAAGTATCTCCGCTTCCGAATCCATCTCAACCAACCGTTACGTTCGACGTAAAGAACGACAAGCGGTTTTCGGTAGCAGCGTCCGTGCTTCCGAATATCAAATCAACGTACAATCAACTCCACGTATTGGCACACTTAATACCGTTGCACCACTTCCGCCTAGCAAGCTCCGACGTCCTACTACAATGGCTTCGAAATACAGGACACTTGAGGACGGCAGAACAGTCTATGTAGGGGACAAGGTACCCGAAACTCCTAGTCGTCCTCCTCCACCTCCGAAACCCGCATCCCGTCAAGTTTTCTCTCCAGCTACTATCGAAGATCCTCGGGGGGTGCTTGATCCTGCAAAACTAGCACTAGCACTTGACAAGGCTCATAACGAACCGCCTCCGAAAACAGCTAAGGGGAAAAACAAAGCCGATGAGGGAATAATTGATGACTTTACTTTCGATGCCGCCGTTGACAAAGAACATCCATCCACTCATCCAGTTACAGCTCCAGTTATGCCCCGGGATACTGAACTACCAACAGAGACAGTGTTACCCGAGGGATCCGATCCACATAAACAGGTCGATGAACCCAAGGGCTCTCGAGGTGGCAGTAGGGGCGGATCCCGAGCAGGTAGTAGAAGGGGTGGAGACACGGATACGGAGCCGGAAGGTGACGACGGATCCGATCACGAACCTGGTGATTCCGGACCACCCGGACCCCCCGGACCACCTGGCGGTGGACCTCCTGGCGGAGGACCCTCCGGTGGACGAGGTGGGGGACCTGGATTCCCTAGAGGTCCCGGAAACGATCTCTACCAATTCAATATGATGGCACTCGTACAATCCATGCTTGAGCACAACAAAATCATCGCCCAGCTCCTTGAGAAGAAGCCGGAAAAGAAGGGGAACGTCAAGGAACCTGATACCTTCGACGGAACTCAACCCGACAAACTTCCGAGCTTCATCGTGTCATGTATGATCGTCTTTAATCACCGTCCCTCCGACTTTCCTACCGATGCCGATAAAATCCACTACATCATTTCCTACCTCCGTGGCATGTGCCTTGAATATTTCTAACCCGAAATCCTATCCTACGAAACCGATTCCGACCCGCCCGCTTGGATGTTCAGCCTTCGAGCATTCCTCGATGAACTCGAAATGTTCTTCGGACAGGTGGATACGATAGAGGAAGCTGAAGACAAGTTCGACAACCTCCGGATGGGAGAAGGGGAGAAAATCGGAAAGTTTGAGGTTCGTTTCAACACTCTCGCAGCCAAGATTGGTTACGGCGAGAACGCTCTCCGTCATGCCTATTATCGCGCTATGCCAAAGCGTATCAAAGATTTACTTCCGAACGTTGGTGCTCGTCCTTCGACTCTCAAACAGTTGCGTGTAGTGTGCCGGGAATACGACCGGACACACTGGGTACGCGAAGGGGAGAAATCCCGAGAGGGCCGAGCGGTGAAACGAGCCAACAACAACAATTCTAACTCCCGATCCAACAACAACTCCGGAAATCATTCCAACAACTCTTCCGGAGGTTCCGGTAGTTCCGGTGGCTCCAACAAGAGTTCCGGCAACTCTTCCAGCAACTCTTCCGGCAACAAGTCCAACGCCAACAACAACTCTGGGTCGAATCCGACTTCTAACAATACCAATCCGGTTGCCCAGTATCTTGGTAAGGACGGGAAGTTGAAGCCGGAGGAGAAGGAACGTCAGAAGAAGAACAACTTGTGCATGTTCTGTGGCGGAAAGCACAAGACAGATGATTGTAGGAAGCGACCTGCGGCCGGTTCTCAGGCTAAAGGTCGTGCTGCAGCTACTTCGGACGCCTCCACATCCAAACCGGATGAGGCGAAAAAATAGTCCGCAACTCCGAACCCTCGGAATGAGTTCGGAGTTGCGTTGAGCCGGATCATTCCACCGAGGTAACTCTCAACGCAGCTGCTCTTTCTTTGCCTAATTCTCTTACTCTTACTCTTTCTTCAAATATGTCTATTTCTTCCGATACACACGAACAGTCATCTACTACTGTACCATTATCTTTTTCTGCTCTCGTTGATTCCGGTTCGTCCCACTGCTTTATAGATACAAAGTACGTGGAACGTAACCAAGTACCTACCATTCCAATACCACCTATTTCTCTTCGCCTTCTCAATGGTTCTCATGGTTCCACTATTTCGCGCATGGCCTCTTTACCTATCATTTTTTCTTCTGGAGACATCCTTCCGATTGACTTTTATGTCACTCACCTTGATTCAGCTTGCAGCCTAGTTTTAGGATATAACTGGCTTCACTGCTACAACCCGTTGGTTGACTGGTCGAACAACAGTATCGAATTCCAGACAAAGCCTATTCCGTCTCAGCCGGCCCTTCCGACTCGCTCTTCCGAGCTCTCGGAAGTCTCTCCTCAGCCTAGTACGCCTCGGCGCAAGGCTAAGTCTCCATCTTATCCATTCGAGCCCATCTATTCCTACGCTGATCTTCTCTCAGCTCCGTCTGCTATAGCTCCGAAGGTTTCCCTCATATCTGCTGGCGCTTACCTCCGAGCGAAGTCCGAATCCGGTGCTCAGGCGTTCACCATCCAGATGACGCCTTCCGACGTGGCTTCCGGACGCGCAGCGGAACTTTCCGAGGAAGATTTGGCAATCATTCCGCCTGATTATCATGAATTCACTGACGTCTTCAGTCCAGAAATGTCGAAACAGCTTCCGTCGCATCGGGGAGAAGACGACATGAAGATTCAGTTAGAGGAAGGAACGGAACCACCTCACGGTCCGATCTATTCCCTTTCTCAAACGGAGATCACAGCTCTCTGAGAATTCATCGATGAACATCTCCAGGCCGGGCTCATCACTCCATCCAAATCTCCTTTCGGCGCTCCCGTTCTCTTCGTCAAGAAGAAGAGTGGTGATCTTAGACTCTGCGTCGACTTCCGGGGTCTCAACAAGATTACCAAAAAAGATCGCTATCCGCTCCCTCTCATCTCCGACCTTCTCGACGCTCCGCGGAAGGCTCGGATCTATACCAAGCTTGACCTCCGTCACGCTTATCACCTTGTGCGTATCGCCGACGGTGATGAATACAAGACCGCTTTCCGGACCTGTTACGGCTCATTCGAGTGGCGGGTTATGCCGGAAGGACTATCCAACGCACCTGCAGTCTTCCAACGCTTCGTCAACAACATTTTCTCCGATATGCTTGATGTTAACGTTTTAGTTTACCTAGACGACATCCTCATCTATTCCGACGACATTTCCTCTCACAAGAAGCATGTCCGGGAGGTTCTCAAACGCCTCCGGGCAAACGGATTGTACTGCAAAGCCTCCAAGTGCGAATTCCATACCGATACTATCGAATACCTCGGCTACATTCTTTCGCCGGATGGTCTTCGAATGGATATGTCCAAAGTGGATATCATTACCAAGTGGCCTACGCCGCGCAAAGTCAAGGATATTCAATCTTTCCTCGGCTTTTGCAACTTCTATCGGCGTTTTATCTTCAACTATAGCGCCATTACCGTTCCTTTAACCCGCCTCACTCGGAAAGACATTCGTTGGAACTTCAGCCCGGAATGCCAGGCTGCCTTTGATACTCTGAAAGAGGCATTCACTCATGCTCCTATCCTCACGCACTGGATTCCTGATCGAGAAATTATTGTGGAAACCGACGCATCCGACTATGCGTTGGCGGCTATCCTCTCTATCCGGACCGACGACGGTGAGATCCATCCTATCGCATTCCACTCCCGGACTTTCACTCCTCCGGAACTTAACTATGATGTGCACGACAAAGAGCTCCTCGCCATCTTCGAGGCGTTCAAACGTTGGCGGCACTACTTGGAAGGTTCCGAGAATCCGGTCGACGTGGTAACGGATCATAAAAATCTTGAATATTTCACCACTACGAAGATTCTCACCCGACGACAAGTACGCTGGTCCGAGTACCTCTCTCACTTTAACATGGTAATCCGTTTCTGTCCTGGCAAGCTCGGTGCAAAACCGGACGCTTTGACTAGACGATGGGACGTCTATCCTAAAGAGGGGGATACGCCTTACGCCCATCTTAATCCACACAACTTCCGACCTGTATTCACTCAGGAACAACTCACCGCTTCCCTCCGCGCTACATTCCTTGAAGGTCCAGTTCTTCGCGCAAGCGTTATCATGGACGTCGAGCAGCTCCATGAAGACATCCGAACTGCTCAGACAGAAGATTCCTCCCTCATCCAACACTTCCGATCCGCTTCCGACACTTCCGACGAGACTAGATGGACTGTCGACGAGACAGGTTTCCTCCGTTTAGATGACAGAATCTACGTTCCTGAAGCCAACAACCTCCGACTTAGAATCCTTCAACAATATCACGATCATATCATCTCTGGTCACTTTGGACAGAACCGGACTCTAGAAACCATCCGACGTCAATATACATGGCCTCTCATCCGAGAATTCGTGCGAGACTACGTTCGCTCCTGTGTAACTTGTGCACGGAACAAGACTCCACGACATCGGCCATACGGACTTCTACGACCTCTTCCGGTTCCCGCACGACCATGGGACTCTATTTCTATGGACTTCATCGAGGAACTTCCGAACTCTAACGGTTTCAATTCCATCCTAGTTATCATCGACCGCGCTTCGAAACAAGCAATCTTCATTCCTACAGACATCCATATCACTTCCGAACAACTCGCTCGACTCTTCTTTATCCATGTGTTCTCTAAGCATGGAGTTCCTCAGCACCTCACCTCCGACCGTGGTTCCGAATTCGTTTCCCACTTCATGCGTTCCCTCGGGAAAGCCCTTGACATGAATCTTCATTACACTTCCGGTTATCACCCTTCCGCCGACGGACAGACTGAACGGGCGAATCAGACGCTTGAGCAGTATATCCGAGTCTACTGTTCTTACCAGCAGGACAACTGGGATGAACTCCTGCCTCTTGCCGAGTTCGCTTACAACAATGCTCCGAACGCTTCCACCGGAATCTCACCATTCTTTGCCAACAAGGGTTATCATCCGAACATCACCATCCACCCGGAACGAGACATGGCTTCCGCCCGTGCACGAGAGTTTGTGGTTGATTTAGATGAGCTTCATTCCATGCTCCGAGAAGAACTTACTCACGCCCAAACCCGTATGAAGGAACAGAAGGATCGACATCTCCAGCCTCAGCCGGAATGGAAGATTGGCGATAAAGTTATGGTCTCCGCTAAGTACATCAAAACGACCAGACCTACCGCTAAATTCTCCGAGAAATTCCTAGGTCCTTTCGAGATCATTGCTACACCATCTCCAGTTGCTTATACCCTTCGACTTCTGACTGAATTCCATACCATCCATCCAACTTTCCACGTTTCCCAACTTGAGTCCATCCTTCCGAACCCCATTCCGAATCGTGTCCAGCCTCCTCCGGGTCCTGTCGAACTTGACACCAGAGAAGAAGATCATTACGAGATTTCCGAGATCCTAGACTCCAAGATCGACCATCGTTTCAAGTGCAAGTTACAATATCGCATCCGATGGCTCGGATACGAAGGCACCGACGAGGAGTTTTCTTGGGTCACAGCAGACAACTTCAACGCTCCGGATCTCCTCCGAGCATTCCACGAACGTTATCCTCACAAGCCTGGACCTATCGATTCTATCTAAGTTCATTTCATCGTTCCGATTCCGCTTCCGATTATCTTACGATCACTCATGATTCCGAGAAAGGCCTTCCGGCCGGGCGACGTTTCAAGACTATTCTACAAATACAAAAACAAGAAATTGTCCGCGTTCCGGACATTCCGTTCTTCACTCTTCCATCCTGTCCTCATCCGCTTCATCTTCTTCCTCTTCCGGGATCGTTTCCGCGCTCTTCACTTTCTTCCGGAGTGTCTTCGGGGATCGAGACGCTGGCCTCTTGCTAGGCCTCGATGACGGTCCTTCCTCCCGGTCCTCTTCCCCTTCCTCTTCCGCTTCGTCCTCACCCTCATCCGAGCTGTCCAGGAAATCAACACCATGAACACTAAGGAGGAGTTGAATTCCGCGGTTGATCTGCCGCAGATCCTTCTCGACCTCTGGCGCCAAGTGTACCTCCTTCCTGCCCGCAGGCTTCCATCTTCCTTCCGAGTTCTTGGACTTCATCGAACCCGCATCCAATCTCGTTCCGTCTCCGCTTCCGTCCGGGAACACACACTTTGCTTTCTTCTTGCGGCATCGGAAGCATGCGTTGGTCGGACCACGAAAGTTGGTTCCAGCCATCACATTCCGGCGACATTCTGCATTCGCAACGGAACATTTCTTGCAGGCTATAAAAAGTTAGAAGAAATCGGATTCCAGACAAGTTGAACTTACCAATCGGAAGAAGCGGTCCCGTTCCGACCTCCTCTACATCCGTAACCTTTCCGCTGCTCTCTTTCGCCTTCCCCTTCCGTTTAGCTCCCGCGGATTCCGACGTTTTCTTTCCGGCGACGAACCCGGACTGGAAAATCATTTGTTGATGAGGTGTCAGCGTGGGGTAAAACTACAAGAAGTTAAAAAGATCGGAAGGAGGAAATATCCGACAAGTCGGACACACCGATTCCCAGTCCATATCCATGGACTGTCTGTCGGCGTCGGAGAATGTGTATTCGAGAGGCTCGGACTTCACCTCTGTTTCCGGAACTGCCGTCTTCGCTCGCACTTCTTCCTCCTCAGCCTCCCGTTGCTTCCGCCTCGTTTCCATCCGACCATCCCTATCCTTCCGCCAGTCCTCCAGCTCCTTTTCCGCATCCGCTTTCGCTTTCTCCCAATCCGCAATATTCTCCGCTATCTCTTCCTTCCTTTCCTCTATCCAAGCGTTCCGATTCCGGTTCCAGGTCTTCACATCCTCGTTGAATTCGCGTGAGGCTTGTTCATCCTCCTCTTCCGGATATCGAGCCAAGTATTCGGCGAGTTTTGGTTTCTTGGTGATGTAATCCGGAATCGCTTCATCCGGACGCGGAATGAGGAAGAAAAGATTGGAGGGAGTTGGTGATCGAGAGGGTGTAGGTGACATTTTAGGAATTGGGGAAATGAAGTTGGGATTCGCTTGGTACGCTTCTTATATATCTTTTTTCTATTTGTTCCTTGTTTGGATTTCCAGAATATTCTTTTATGTTCCAGAACGTTCTATTGACTCATCACGTTTCTATTGTTTTATGTCTTCTTTCCGAATGCTTCTGAACTTTTACGTCTTACGGTTTTCTTCTTACTTCCTCCGCGGCTCTCGAGGCGAGAGCCTTAAGAGGGGGATACTGTTACATCCATGCTGGTTCCGGGGTTTCCGAAGGCCTCTATCCACCTTCCGGAGATTCCGATACTCGGAATCTACTTTATGTTTCTCTTTATTTCACGATCCTTTCCGGAACATGACTTCGGATTCCGACGTCGTGTCCCCGGTACTTACAGATCGGAGATACATATTCACCGTTCATCTCCGAGTAGTACGTATACTCTACATTCTGACATTCCGCTCTCCATTCTATCATGACTCATCCCGTACATTCCATTCTGACACTTCATTTCCGATTCATCTCCGACTCCGGGACTTCACCCTCCGTCTCGGATTCCGTACTGTACATACATTCTCTCCCGCTCTTGACTCACCTTCGGTACCACGATCGCCGGAACCCCTTCGGAGGTCTCGGAGATCGATACATATATAAGCTAGATACTTCACGACTTGTATTCCTCAGAATTAAAATCAACTTGGTTTCCGTTTATCTCATTCATCTCATTCCATCTCTTTATCTCTATCTCCTCTTCATCTTTATCTCCTTTCCTTCCAGTCAAGGACAACTCAACTCAACGGTGTCGTTGGCGAAACCTTCGACTATTGTCCAGCCATCCGTTCGGCCTTCCGGTCGTCGGAATCTCTCCAACTCCGACTGGTCCATTCCGGCACGTCGGCTTCCGTTCTCTTCCGCTCGGACCTCCGTCCGAGCTGTCATATCCGCACGATCCTAACAGAACTACAAATCGAATTGTAATGTACCCTATTCAAAGAGATGCAGTTCATAATCTCACTCCGAGACATGCACTCTTTGAATTGGATTTGCATGAATCAATTCTACATGTAGAATCAGTAGAGGATCAAGGTTTCTTCAGTGACCACAATTATCGAAGCTGGAACGTTCAACATCTTTCTAGAGTCATTACTGATATCAATAATCAAAATTGGATCAGTACTGTCGATGATTACATTGACATATATGGCGGTGTTAAAAACCAAAGAAAGACAATCTTACAAGTATTTCGCAAGTCGAAATACTTAAGGGAAGAAAATCTTCCTATAAACGTTCTTAATCCGATTTTTTGGGATTCACTGGTTAAACTAGAATTGGAAGGGAAATGGTTGGATGGAATGATTAATGCTCTTCCTTACTCTCATTTCAGAGCACAAGCATTTATTCGTAGACACCAAACATGGCGTCTTGTGCCGAGAATTTATTTGAGAGAAGCCATTAATGAAAATATGATCTTATATAAATGGATGAACAACAAGAGTATCGATGTTCCCATGTCTTGTGCTGATGTACCACGAAGAACGTTACAGGAAAATGAATCTTCAATTTATTATCCTGATGACTTTATGGTACTAGCAGAAGCTAATGCACTTGAAAGATCAATCCAGGACTATGAATTTTATAGTCGTTATCCTGGAAACTATATTCAAATGGCTGAAGAGCAAAATTGTTCTTATTCACCACCCTTTCCTACATATGCATCTATCAACAGACCCACGACTACTCCACCTGTACTTGAACACACCCTGGAACGACCTTCACTTTCACCACCGGATTCCCCAGGATCTTTTTATGGAGTCCAATCCCTAGAGGAAGACTAGATTGATGTACCCAATCGTCCTAGTACTACTATTCCAACCCCTCTTCTTTCTGAACCGGAAGATAGCAGTATGCTAGATTCGGAAGAACAACCTGAGGTTGATCCTTGGGTAATGTCGGAAAATGATCCCAGGAATCCGCAATTTGAAAATTACGGACCTGGAGTCAATAATAGTATGGACATTGAAATCAATAAACTTCCTGAACGTCAGCAACTAGATCCAGTACAACAACAAATTGCAACTGGAACTAGCATTGGCAACATATCTATGGTTGTTAATGATAACAATCCAGAGCAAGCTAGACAATTTGTTGAATGGCAACGTTACCATTCACAAATGGTAGCAACAATGTTTGCTGAACGTATGCAATTAGAAAGGGATCAACGTCAACGTCAAGAAGAATATGATAGAAGAAGAGCTCATATGCTTGGACTCATCCAACAAGGATATCAACAGACCCAACTCCAATCAAATGAAAGATACTTCGATGATGGAGATTATGGTGAAGGCCTTGAAGGAGTAGATGACGTTGATAGTTGGGCAGAAAGTAACGATCGTGGAGACTGGCAAGTAATTCAATCTTCTGATAGTTAATTTTTCACTAAACACTCAATGCAGAACTACCATGTACTAAGAAACTCAGTACCTAGAAAAACTAGAATAACTTCTGTATTTGCTACGACAAAATTAGAGTCGTATTGTTCTGCATTAATGAGTGATTGTGAAATTGGAAATACGCAAGAAGCCTGGCTACTAGATAGTGGGGCATCTGCGCATATGACTCCGTTTATGACGGATTTCTCAGACTATCAGATTTTTGAAACGCCTTTAGGTCTTACAACTTCAGCTGGGGATAAAGCACAAGTGCAAATAACAGGATATGGTACTGTCTATATTCGACATACCAATAGTGCAGGAGTGACACAAGTCACCAAGTTATTTCCAGTGATGTATAATCCAGACAGCCCACATTGTTTAATCTCTGCCGGAAAATTCAGAAGTATAGGATACTATACTGTTCTGGATTCTCCAGAGACTTCGATCCGGAGCAAGAAAGATAATTCTCTTCTCATGAGCTTTTATCCGAGCTATGGAGAAGATAATTTGCGATGGATGAACACAAAGATTCTTGTGGGAGAAGCTTCCTTCACATCGATCGCATCTTTCTCAATTCAGGATTCCAAACTTTGGCATAGACGAATGGGACATATAAATCCCAAAGTCTTAGAGAAACTAGAGGATAATGTTAAAGGGTTTCCAAAGAGATTGGCTATCTCTAAGGAAGATAAACCTTGTCGCGGTTGTGTGAAAGGCAAAATGGTTGCAAAACCATACCCTTCTTCTTCAAAACGTGCAAAGGAGCCTCTAGAATTAGTTCATGGTGATTTGATTGAATTTCCTACTCGCTCTTATTATCAAAACGAATATGCATTAACTTTATTTGATGATGCAACTTCGTATGGATGGGTATATCCAATCCGTAAAAAGAGTGATACAGATCTAAAACTACGCAATTGGCTTACTCTTGTAGAGCGCCAGACTAATAAAAAGGTCAAACGCGTACACTTTGATCGAGGAGGAGAATTCTTTTCAAATGAACAGTGGGCCTGGTACAACTCTCTTGGAATTTTTCCTAATAGAGGTTCGCCCAATGTACATGAACAGAATGGACGAGCTGAAAGATTTAGTCGTACTCTGCGAGAAAAATCTGAAGCTATGTGATTTCAGGCATGTGCACCTGAAAATTGGTGGGAATTTGCAATTCTCACAGCAGTCCATATCTATAATAGAACTCCTATACGTTCGAGGAAGTATAAAACACCAGTTGAATTGTTCAAAAGAAAGAAACCGGATGTCTCATATTTTAAGACATTTGGTTGCGGTGCCTATGCGTACCTACCGAAACGTAAAAATAAGCTTTCCCCGCATTCAGAAGCAATGATATTCATTGGATATGAAAGCGGATCAAAAGCTTATCGGTTCTTTCGTACAACAAACAATTCAGTGTACATTACTCCACAAGCAGTTTTTAATGAAAACTGGTTTCCGAAATGTCAAAAGGAATTGCCCGGATCCATAGAGTTTGATGAAACCGACAAACCTGTCTGGTCTATACCCTTTCCATCATACCCATATGATGGCCATGAGGATCATAATAATAATAATGATTCATTTGATCCACCATCTCCACCAGATACTCATGATGACGATCATGAGAATGGGGGAGATCCTCCCATGGATCCGAACCAGGATGATAAAAGCGATGATGTGCACAATGGTTATCATCCACCTACTGATGGACCCGGTTCACTGAAAGGCTCCGGTATTAATCCTAATCAGTATGGTCCAGATCCACAGTCTGCTGGTCCTTCAGGAGCGACGAATCCTTTTAGTTTTTGTCAAGATGATTATGATGAGTGGCAAAATATACAAAATCAGCCACCAGCTCCTAGAAGGAATCCACCAAGAACCAGACTTCCACCTGTTCGACCATTTAATGTCTATGGAAACAGGCATCCTGTAGAAATTGAGCGCGATATTGATTCTGAAGCACGCTGGAGAAGTCAGATAAATCCGACAAATGAACCTGAAACAATACCAGTAAGGGTTCCTGATCCAGTCACTCCTATGGAGACAGATGAAGATATGCGCGACCTTGCTCAGGAAGGGGGAGTAAATTACCTGGTTTATTTGCTGAATAACAGTCATCAACTATATGGTCTTCAAGCCAGTAGTTATGATGATGTTCGTGAATGAACATATAAACAAGTCCAGAAACGTCCTAAAGATGAACGACCATCTTGGGAAGCAGCATGCAGACTGGAATTACAATCACTGAAAGATCGAAACGTCTTTGATGTGGTTACATTACCCAAAGGCCGAAAAGCGGTTAAATCTCGCTGGGTATTTGATATCAAGTCTGATGGCCGTAAAAAGGCAAGACTTGTTGCGAAAGGATTTTCGCAAAAACAAGGGATAGACTATAACGAGTTGTTCTCTCCTGTAGTACGATTTGAAACCGTACGACTTCTATTGGCACTAGCAGCACTTGAAGATTGGGAGATCTCTGCGCTAGACGTTAAAACAGCATTTCTATATGGTGCCTTAGATGAGGAGATATACATGGAACAGCCTGAAGGCTTCGTTGAGGACTCCAGCAAGGTTTGGAGGTTACGCAAAGCATTATATGGATTAAAACAGGCATCTTGAGCCTGGTGGCATCAATGTACTGAATCCATGAAATGTCTGGGATTCAAACGATGCTTATCCGATGCTGGCGTATATGTCTTCAACAAAAATGGCAATATGGTTATTGCTGTAGTTTATGTTGGTGATGCCTTGTTTATGGGTCCAGATCGCAACCTAGTCAATAGACTGAAAAGCGATTTCATGAAAATCTGGGAATGTCGAGACTTAGGCGAGCCTACAGAATTCTTACGAATGCAAATTACTCGTAATCAAAAGAACCGCACATTGATCCTTGATCAGCGGGACTATCTTGATAAGATAATTCGTAAATTCGGAGTTCTGAACGCCAAAACGGCATATACGCCATTGCCTGATGGCTATAATCCTACCCAAAACCAAGGGAAGGTTAATCCCGAGATTAGGCAAAGATTCCAATCAGTGATAGGATCATTGCTTTATCTGGCACTTGGAACACATCCAGATATTTCTTTTGCTGTAATCAAAATGTCACAGTACGGTGCGAATCCTAGTGAGGGACACCTACAGAAGGCTTTATACATCGTGAAATATTTAGTTCACACTGCAAAGTATGAACTTATTTACGATGGAAAATCAAATCATGGATTGATTGCCTTTGCTGACTCTGATTGGGCAACTGATAAAGATGATCGTAAATCACAGACTGGATATATCGTAAAGCTTGCCGATGCACCAGTTTGTTGGGTTTCTCAGAAACAAAAGACTGTTGCATTATCATCCACAGAAGCAGAGTATATGGCTCTCTCTGACTGTACACGTCAGGCATGTTGGATGAAGTCGTTATTGAACGAATTAAACTTTCCCATTAAATCAATACCATGTGTCAGCGACAATCAAGGTGCTATCTTCCTCAGCAGCAATGAAGCTACTGATAAAAGGACAAAACACATTGATAATCGGTATCATTTTATTAGGGGAGCAGTCAAAGAAAACAAAGTTAAAATATACTTTGTCGAAACTGCTAAGCAACCTGCAGACCTTCTTACAAAGAATCTTGGCAGAACAAAGTTTGACTTGTTCAGGCAATCTTTAGGATTAACTTTTCACTGAGTACAATCTTACATGATGAACTTAGTGAGGAGGAGTGTTGAACATGATGGATATCATGTGATACATATTGACGTGTTGTTTACGCGTCACACTATTTATAGAGCTACGCCTCTAGGAACACTTGCGCTCTCATGCAAGAATGTATCTACGTAGTTATTGCTTCACAAATGACACTGTAGATATCTACTACGTATTAGTTACATCAAGTATGATGCTCATAGTCCAAAGTGCGAGGCACAACGGACAATAGACTCATTAGTATTGGCTAAATACCTACTTCTAGTAGTAGTTTCATAGTATTGTAATTACTCTTACATGTACAGAAACTTGTGTATAAAAGCTGGTATTCCAAGGCCTTAAGCCTTAGGACAATCTACTCGATTAACACCTCTTCACAAGCATCTCAAGTCTACAAGAACACTCTGTGTATTACCCATGTGAGGTTTACTTTGTTATACCCACTGTGCACTTTAACTATGCTGGCTCAACACTCTCAAGCCCTTGGCAGCTGGGAGCACGTATGTGAGAAGAATGGCGGCGGCATTAGCTGCCGCCCGCTGAAATTTGCCCTAACCCTTCAACTTGGGCCAAAAAAGGTCATTTTTTGGCTTTTTTAGGCTGTCCAGATTTTGGTCACATACGGGAACATTTCGTATGGACCCCCTGTGACTATGTGACCATACGAAAATTTTTCGTATGGTGGGGGACCTGTGACGTGTGACATACGAATTGAATGAAATAGGTCAGTATCGACTCGATTGGTATGCGAAACCAGTAAGGGTAAGTAAAATTCGATTCAATTCGAGAGGTATACATCTATTCATTGTGCAACGTCTAACCAACGTCACCATGGCAGTTGCAAGCTACGACGGGGTATATGGCGCCGGCTCTTTTAGCTCTGTCTTCATCTGTACCATCCTCTGTACCTTGACATCTAACTGTGATGTTGGTGAAATAGACTCGGGAATCAGTAATTCTCGCTCTCGAGCTACAGAGGCTGAAGATTGGCCAGATGTCTCCCTCAATTGGCCCCTTCCCGTGTTTCCCGGCACCTTCCGTTCCATTGAGGATCTCGAGGGAAGTATGTTGGTAAACCTATGACCCCAAAGCTTTGTCGTCGTTGTCGGAACTCGGGAAAGTTGACCCTGAACTTGAGGGCAATGCCGACTCAAAAGCAGCGACGGCAACGAGCCATAATGACAAAGAGGAGGAGATGGAAACCTAAGACCCCGCCGATGATGCTCCCAACTATTGGTTTTTCTGGTTCCCGGGGTGCGTTTGGAGATAGCGGTGCTGACGTCTCAAGGGTATTTTCAGCCCCAGCAAGCTCGGGGCTATTTGATCTGCTGCTCAACACGTCAGGAAGCAAGAATTGATAGCGAGAGGTTACCACCGATCGCTCACGGAAGCGGTGCGAGGATGGCAGGGCTGGATTGTTAGTCAGTCAAGATGTAGAGAGCAGCCCAAGCAGAATATGTTTAAAAATGTTTAGTGTCACTTTACCACCAGCATCGTCGACCTGATTAATAGAAACGCTCACCGACTCAATAGGGAACTGCTAGCATGTTTTTGAAAGTGAAGTCCCGCTGGATTGCCCAGTTCTCGTATCCGTGCGAATACAACCGCTCATTAATCAGGTACAACGGCGGATGGCAGAGGCGGCTCCATTCTCAAAGCTGACGTGACTTTGACTGTCGAAGGAGTAAAATGCGGCCACAAGGGACACTGCGAGCCTGAGCACTGCGTTATGTAGTAGGTTTGGTACAAACCAGTGAATAATTCACTTACACGTCAGTCCAACGTCACGGTATTGTTCAAGCAAAATTTGTGGCGTAGATGCCAGTGGTGAAGGAAGAGGGAAAGAAGCAGTTGGCGTTGTACGAGGCGAAGAACGGTTAAAAGGCACTATGGTTGAGTGCACGGCTAGCCATCTGCATCAGGCTCTGATCCGCTTGTCCAACTCGGCCAGATCAATATCATTGTATGAGATATGATATAGTGAGTGCTTTACCACAATCCTCTCATGACAGCATCTCCCACTTTGGAGATAATCTATAGGTAAGTTGGGGGCCCGACTGGCCAGTGTTGCCGGGGCTTTCACCGTATTGTTCTTCTGTAGGTTGCGAAGGAGACAGGGACAGTAGTGGCAGCACTGAGTACACCCATCTCCCAAAAATTGTGGTTTGATTATATCATTTCATTCATTGCTATGAGAAAATGTCCGGTAGTGTATTGGTTTGAGCGGCAGAAGACTAGAATGTCAAGCCAACGATTAATTGCGCCCAAGAATGATTGACCTAAATGCCAGGCAAGGCCAAGGAAGGGAAATATAGTTCAGATTGGCTCGAGGAGTATACACGTGTAGGTTTTGCGCAAGGCTCAGTCATCGTAAACAAAATGGTAGGAGACGAAGGGCCTGTCATGAGGTATCGAGGGCAGCAGCGAGAGGACTGCAGAATGATTGATGATCACACCAGTCAATGTAGCTTGATGTGGTCTTTGCTTCAAACTGTACACATATCAGTTCTAAACTAAACACTTCGTGTCGTCAGCATTCTAGATGTCCAACGACCGAGCCCTTTCTCACCTTGGAAGCACTTCTTTCTTTTTCCCCTCAATGGTTATTCACCTGCACCGGCACGCCAATAGTCATTGCGTAAACCTCTCATCTTGCTGTGGACAGCTCTGAAGTCTCGAGTTCGGTAAAGGCACAGATGAATGTCAACACCTATGAGCTACAAAGGAGATCGGAGACCTTGAAGATTTTACGTAGGACTAGATGACGAGGCATGCACCTCAACTTTCAAGCTCCTACTAAGAGCAGAGACCTGACTCGTAAGTCTGAGGTGCATCGTGCGAGGAAAAGTCTTTGTACACCATTTCAGGCGGAGACGTGCATGTAGGCGTTACTATGCCTGCTCCAATCCTGGTGCCAGCAATGTCTTCTAGTGTCAAAGAGCACCTAGATCGCCAATCTGTAAGCTAACTTTATAAGCATTCATGAACAAGGTTTGACAGTGTCATGTATGCCGATGAGAAAAGGTGGCGTGTGTCATCGATGTTCAGTAATTATCATGGAGATACTCACGAATATGAAACGACTCCTCTCGCCCTATGGTGTGGCTGCTATTGTTCGTCATCTCGTGAAGACCCCTCTCTCATCAACCCTTGGGTAGTAGCAATGGTAGTCGTCACCACCTACAAGCATCTTGTCTGTCTGGTCATGTAAGTCGACTGCCGAGAGCAAACAAAGCGCAAATTTGACCGATTCTAATGGAGGGTTCGAGTGGTGATGGTAGGCTTGTGGATGATGAGGTTTATGGGAGAGATATGGCGTAGGAGGTATATTTGAGCGTCCAGAAGGGGTGAGTAGTGGCGATTGGAGACATAGAAATCCGAGATGTTGGTGGTAATTGTAAAACCCTCTTCCGTGCCATTTGGGATTTATCGCCGAGGCACAGCCTCAAGATTAATCGATCCCAGCTCGGTCCGGTGCCGGTGGCAGCCACATCAGCCACCGAACCAAGCTTCTGAAAGCACTTTGATTGAGGTAGGCTCGGTTCCAGCCGTTCTCCAAAAGGGGAATGAGCACATGGCAGAGAAAGAGGTAAGGAGAACGGCTGGGCTCCAAGTCGCGCTTTTTGGCGTGTCACAGAAATGTGACAAAAGACTTAGTGATATTTCATGTACGACTACAACGTCCTCGACGCAAATATACGTCTTTTGCAGTCACAATGCACGTATCCTTCGCAAGTCTATCATACTTCATTCATCCTCATCTTCTGAGTCAGTCTCCCCGAAATCATTGGCCAATTCGTCTTCTTCGTCTCCAGAATTGAGCTCGACATCGCTCTCCGTCATCATCTCAAACATCAACTCTTCCTCCCCGTTCTCTGCCTCCAGAAACTCGGCACCTAAATTTTCTTCCTCAATACACGACTCGCTAACCAATTCCTCGGTCTCGACATCATCATTATGGCCTCCCTCCCGCTCAACGCCAGGTAACAAAGACTCAAGACAGGAGGGGTCAGCAGAATCGAAATTAGGAGGTTGACACGAGTTCTGAACTGAGGTGGAAGCGCTCAGTGAAGGGGTTGTGGTATGGTCGTGAACTGGGATGGATGAAGAAGCGGTAGAATTCGAGTCTCGAGTGTCGTTCTGTTGTTGGGCGGGAGCTGGGGTAGGATCAGTTTTGACTGGCGGCATTCGACGTCGCTTCTGAAGCCGTCGAAAATTCCGGTTATACTCGGTGAGTGGATTGTCGCTGCCCGTCGTCAATGCCTCTATTCCTGCAGTGACATTGTCTTTGAAGATCTGCGAGTCGTCATCATCAACAGTCCGGCCGTTTTGAACCTCGTACACCTGGTGCTCCTGAAGATTTTTCATCAACACGCCAATATCTTTTTGCAGGTCCACAGAGCTATGGCGCGAGCCCTGTCGTGCACCGAGTGTCTCGTTCATAACGTTGGCCAGATGTCGAAGGATATTTACACACGGGGCAATCATTGCGATCCAGTCCCAGGACATATTACTGCCGTGCGCCTTGAAAAAAACCTGCGAATTCGAGATCAAGAGGAAGCTCGAGCTTGGTTTCCACGGAAATCACCTTGATCCAATAATTGAGGTGCTCTTGAAGTAAGTCCGCCTCCAGAAAGCGGTTAGCCTTTCCCGACGTATTGACTAACCAGTTGTTCAGTACGATTTTTCTAGGTCACATTTTAGTCGTAACTCGAGCAGAATAAAATTGTTACTCACACTACTTCCTTGGGCCATACGTGAGTGAGGTTGTGTATCAGATGCAACATCTCGTACGCATACTTCGTGCGGCCACTTCCCCGAAAGCTCAGCGCCCAAATCTTGAGTACCAATACGACACGGCCAGAGTCCCCGGCCTTCACTGCCCTTGTCAGCTCGTAAGAATACAAGGCGTCGCGAAGAAACAATACGGCATTCTCGAATACAACGTCTCCATGGCCCTTTCCTTTGAGCTCTCTCTCGGAACGCAGCTTGATGACCGTGTTTGTATTCGCGAATCTGTCGTACACCTTTGCGGCGTCATCCTGGAGTTGTTGGAAGGATTCTACTGAATCAGCGTAGGCCTTCAGTGTTGGCTTGTTTGAGACGAGCAGGAGACATTGCAGTACTCGTGCATAGTACGACACAAAGACGATGTCGCGGCATATTCGGTAGCTTGGAAGTGAAGTGATGGTAATAGGAAGGCGGTTCAGTGCCGTGTTGTCGTGAGCGATACAGCTCGGATTGCCTACACGGCCAAAGTGTGTTGGAACGAAGCCTGTCATGTCCGCCATCTTGATATGGAAGATCCCTGGGATCAGGATGTGCGACAACAATGCCTCGTAATCGCCTTCTTGCCCAGCGCGGATATTCTGTAGAGCACGAAGTCGCGCCAGTGACAGCTGATCACCTGCAATGAGGCGCCCTCGCTCCCAAAACTGAATGATCTCATCAAGTTTCAACTCCTTCACCCGTGCCTCATCCACCTCAGCGTTTCCCTTGATTGTTGACTCGTCTATATTGAGAGCAGGAAGAGGATAGACCCGAGTCTTGTGAACCTCGATCTTGTACTCTGACCGTGGCTGCTTTTGTTCTGCAAGAACCCGAAACGACTTGAGCTTCTCCTGTCCACTGAAATCAATGGCAACTTGGACGATGTCGTGTACGAGACAGTGCCGAAATAGGAGCTGCTCCTCGTTATTATGGACGATGTTGAAAAGAGAAAGTGGTGGGGATTGTAGGAAGGCTTCTATCAGCTTCGAAGTGTTGAGGGAGTCTAACTCTGCCTTCCACAGGTCGACTATGGTCTGGCAGGTGCCATTTTCCTGTGTAGCTGCGCAGAAGCCATACAAACAAACATTAGGCCGACCATAAGACACAAAAATAAGAACCTTAGGACTCACTATGGCTTCCCACTTTCTGCTCCGCCACATATGATTGGAAGTTAATATTATCGAAGATCTCCTCCATCAGCCCTGTTTGGGCTAGGTTCCGAGCTTGTTCGCGCATGGAGACTGACAAGCGCCGCAAGACCCCAAGTCTCTTCCCATCCATGACATTGGGTGATGGCTTCTGCCTGACTGCGACTACACGGCCTTCCTTGGGCTTCACGGTTTCGTTCCGAGTCAACGTCGGATAGCTTTCGCACACCCCGAGGCGAGACAAGACTGTGATTAACTGTCGCTGTGCGCCGTTCGAATACAAGTACATGGACATCATCCTCTGCGGCAGATTGTTGAAGTGATTCCGTTCTCCCAGACATCCAATAACGGAAGAAGTCACGATCTATTGATATCATTGTGAGTTACTCTCTGAATGGTAACCCAGTAGAAGTTGAACATGACTTACTACCCGTCCTCGTAGTTTCCGCTGTTTCGTGAATGTGGGATGGCGCTGTGAGTAGGCCACCGCTTCAAATACTCGGAGGATATTCCCTGCACCCCCATCTTTCAGCTTATCATAGTAGTCTCGGAGATTGTAGGACATGATAAACTCCTCGTTGATGTCCCGATTGTGTGTTTTGAGGAGCCCAGACTTGGTGATTGTTGCTGCCTCTTCCCCCACCACTTCACATGTCGTCTTGACTGCCCACTCCTGCGTTCTGTAACGGACAGAAGGGGGGTATTGGCCACCCACAAACCAATCTAAAATCTGCTCAAGACGCCCTGGTGCCGCAAGAAACTGGTGCCACCGCACGCTACCCTCCCAATTATCTGGATCAAGGAAGTGCATCAGCAGCTCCCCGAAAGTGAACCCTTCCTGATTTAGCTTTACTAGTACGTCGTGAAAGTATTGGCACTTCCTTTTCCGTGCCTCCTCAGCCGCTATTGCAGCTTCATGTGCCCGAGCTGCCTTCTTTGCAGCCAGAGTAGTCGCACGCTTTGCCTGAGATTTTTCATGGCGAATTCTCTTCTGAGTAGCGGGCGAGCCAACGATCGGATCGGTGGACATGATTCCTGGATCATCTGACGAGTCGGCCGCCGCAGGGGTTGTGGGATCTGCCTCGACTATAGGAGTTGGGCTAGGAGGCACGGAGGAAAGTGGAGAGCTTGGCGGAAGATTTTTTGACGGTAGGCGGCATGAAAGCAGGGGATCGAGGAGATCTAGCTGAATATTACTGTCGTTCTGACCTGGGGTGGGGGAGCTTCGAGGGGGACTGGAAGGTGGTGTGGCCATGACTGTGGAAGCAGAGACGAAGTCGCGGATGCAAAATTTCAAAATCTCCCTACCTCTTGACCATTACCTTTGTTTCTACTCTACCTCTCACTTTTAATGCCACCAACTAGAGCCCATAATACCATTCATTCGACCCAATCGAAACATCCACAGTCCAACTATCAGACGAGGAGGAAGAACGCCAAACAAAAAGGGGGACGAACAGCCAACAAAACCTCGAAACCGAAAGAGGTTCCACAACCACGCCTCGCAGACTTTGAGAACCTTGATGAATGTATCAAGAGCAAGTTCCACCTCAGTTTCGACTTGAAGCCATTCCAAAAAGAAGCTGCACGAGCGCAGCTTCTCCAACGCGATAGTCTCATTCATGCCCACACCGGAGCAGGAAAATCCCTGATAATCGCCGCACCTCATGCACATCCACTCGCTGCGGGAAAAGTGACTTTTGTTGTGTCGCCGTTGATCGCGCTTCAGGACGAACATGCCGAGACATTTCGAGAGGAGTACGGATTGAGCACAATTGCTATCAATAGCGCTCATGATGGTTTGGCAGCACAGAACCTGATGGTAAGCACGAGTTACGGTCAGTAATAGCAGTCTACTAACCTCTCATTGAAGGAAATCTGTTCGGGAAAGTACCAGGTGGTACTCATCTCACCAGAGATGATGTTGACAAAGCGCTTCATCGACAAGGTCCTGAGGAATGCAGAGCTTCGAAAGAGAATTCTTTCAGTGGTGGTGGACGAAGCGCATGTCATCTCTCACTGGGGAGGAGGTTTCCGAAAGAAATACGGGGAACTGGGTATACTTCGCGCATTACTCCCGAAAGGCGTTCCATTTGCGGCACTGTCTGCCACCCTCTCACCTCGTGTTCGAAACGATGTAACCTCGAAGCTTCACTTCTCAAGATCAGGACCCAACAGTTTCATCAATATAGACATTGGGAACGACCGGCCCAATGTTTCTCTTGTTGTACGCGCTATGGAACATGCGATGAACACATACCGAGACCTTGATTTCGTTATACCACCTCGCATAACACCAGAATCCCCAATTCCAAAGACATTCATCTATGCCGACAATGTTGCTACCGGTGCTGATATCCAAGACCACTTGGAGTCCCTGCTGCCAGAGCACCTTCGGAACAAGAATATTATTCGACCGTATAGCGCCGCATACTCGAAAAAGTATCGGAAAGCCGTGATGAATGACTTCAGGTCAGATAATGGGGTTCGTGTCCTCATTTGTACAGATGCTGCGGGTATGGTGAGTGGAAAATGTAACGGCCGACTGTGTCAACGCTAACCTCAATTGCAATGTGAACAGGGTTGCAACATCCCAGATATTGATGTTGTTGTTCAATGGAAACTGCCGGACACGACTTCTATATGGATTCAGCGAGCTGGAAGGGCGGCACGAGGGCATGGGCGCACCGGTCTGGCAGTTCTACTGGTTGAAAAGTCAATGTATGGACTAGACTGCGAGAAACTCGAGGAAAAGGGGTCCAAAGGGGGAGGAAAGAGCAAAAAGAACAGTAAAGCGTCAGCCGAGACAGCTGGTGAATACTCCAAGGGCACAGGGAAGAAGGTAGCAGAGCGGCAGGGAGTCAAACGAGGATCGCATAGTGGATTATCCGATGTGTTGCCCCAGAAGGGATGGGAACCGACCTTGCTACCGACAGCCAAGGACGAGAATCTCCTTGCGTTTGTACTCACTGGCAAGTGTCGCCGCGAGATCCTAACGAGCATCTATAAAAATCAAGCACTGCGTGAGTGAACTCATTTCAACAACTCGCATCCATGAACTCACCGTGTCCTAGCCCCTTCTAGACGCTCTTGCTGCGACGTGTGTGATCCAACTCTCCTTGATCGCTGTCGTCCCGGAAAATATACTTCAACCCCTCGTCAATCCGGTGTCGAAAAGGGTGAGCTCGATAAAGCAACGCAGCTCGCCATCCACAAATGGCGGGTCGACACCTATGAACGCCATCATTCAGGTTCACAGTGGTCTTTCAAGGGAATACTTTCGGACTCTCACCTCGAGCTCTTGGCTTCTACGGGTCCAATTCCGTCTACCAAGCGGCTGAAGATGGTCCTTGGTCACTGGAGTTGGTGGGACAAACATGGTGTTGATCTATGGAATTATATCTCAAAACTCACAATTCCACCGTTTAAGAAAAAGGTGAAAGAGGGTCAAAAAACGTCTGCTGCTACAAAGAGAAAGGAACCAGAGATGGCTGAAGGGGAGGTGTTGGCAGGGAGTGAAAAGCGTGCGAGAACGACATCATCGACGTCGTCGAATCAGAATATACAGCCGCCGAGAACACCCGCAGTAACGTCGGACACGAGGCCAGACACTGTCAACTCTTCCTCCCACCACCACCATCGTCTACAAACAGCACTATTTCCCTCGCTTCCATACCCCGGAACGCCTGTTCCTTCAACCAGACCGGCAACTTCGCACACCCCACGAGATCCTTTCAGTCTGCTCACAGCATATCCAACACCCAATTCAGCACAACGGCATTCTGGCATACACTGCGAGGCACCTCACTCAACAACAACTACGTTGTTCCCGCGCCTTGCTGCCCCTACCACACCGTCACCAAGCCCGAGGCCAGTCTCAGTCAACTCATACCCGCAGCAGCTCGCCCAAAACTCGGTTCAGTACATGTTTTCTCCCGCGCAATACGACTTCACGGTGCCTTTGAATGGTTCTACTACACCCCAGCAACGGCACGACCAGTATACTAGGCTGCAACCGCCATCAGCTACAACATATTTCAGCCCTGTATCAAATGTTCATTCTTTTCCTCACAATTCGGCCTCTCCAGCACCAAGTACAGGTCCCGCAAACGCATATAGCATCCGTAGGACTTCAAATCACCCTTTTCATCCTTCCACCCCTCAAGTGTACAGCACCACTCACCGAACCACATATCCAACACACACGTTCGGCCAATTTACACCTTACCCTTACAACCATCATTCCACAACCACCTACCCCGCTCGCGACGACGCCACTGGCTCCTTTACACATTACGAGGAGCAGAGAAACACTAGTTATGGGCTACCTGGCTGGTAGACGTCGCCCGCGCAGCAATAATGCTATCTATGATGGTCTATATCAATTTTTATCCCTAATTTTACCTTATGCTACTGAAGGCCAATATAATCATCCTATCTACGCATTTTTGAAGTTCGAGAGGATGGGATGCTGCTGAAGTTCAAGCTTTGCTGCCAGACTGGGTGAGACGGGAGTGCGAAATTTCACTAAGTCCTTTGTCACATTTCCGTGACACGGTTTTTGGAGCGATGTTGAGCCCAGTCGTTATGTCTCGTGCTCCTGCCCATCAACCCATCAACGAGACATAACGTACTGGCCACGCGAGTCTATGATTGAGGTCGAAACCTATCTAAAGCGTCACAAGTACTAAGGCACGACCGAGGTCTCTACTCCCACATCAATATAGTTATTGGATAAGTTAGCTCGAGTGACTTGGGTGGTACGAAGAGGTATAATCCGGCGGTGCTTGTTCCGCTAGCTCACTCTCCAGATGCGCCATCCTTTGCGCCATCACATCTAACTGACTGCGAAGGCCTTGAACCGTTCGCTCCATTACTGCCATGTTAACCTGACCAGCACCGTCAGCCTGAGGAAGCTGTGGCAGTCCTTGTGAGCGCTCATCATCTTCGTTGTGATGTTGAAGCTGTGGTGGCGGGAGTACTTCGGTGATTGGTAGCTTCCGTTCTTGAGCAACGAGAAGCAAAGATTGGGCCATCTTATTCCTTGCTGTGTTTCTCGGTAGCTTTCGTTGTGCTATAGAGCTTGAAGGAGGCGTTTGTGAGGTGGGGATCGGCAAGGCCGTGATACCAAAGCTCTGACGATTTCGGTAGAACCGAGGAAACTTGAATTTGAGTGCGAATTGCGTTCGAAAGGAACGTCGGCGAAGGAATATCACAGCAATCAACAGCAGCAGAATAGCAACACCACCAACCGTGGCCCCGATGATTATGGGCTTTTTGTTCCGCGAGGACGTGACGGCGGGGGTGGTGA